>JAYESD010000008.1:130425332-131071618 GCA_036927565.1 Tuctoria greenei
AATCTTGTTCCATTTTTTGTTGATTAATGTTAAACATGTATAAGGACATATGCAATGCATTATGCATGAAAAATGAGGATGTTACATGACATCGAGCTGTTGCAGTCCATTCTTGTGCCACGGGCTCCGACGACCATTCCGAAAGACTCGGCGGGGGGGGGGGGGGGCAGAGGAGGAGGAACCTGTGGCTTTGTCTTGAACCAATCCCCCCTGAGTATGTCTATAGATAACGCTTGCTCCAACCTTCGCCAAGTCCAACTTGCCTTCAACTACGAGTGCAAGGCCCTAGAAGAAGAGCATGAGACCCTGAGGCGCTGGCGAAGACAGCTGCACTTCAAGACGAAGTTGACGTAGTCCCGCCTTGCTGACCAAAAAGAGTGGCTTGAGTCGGAGAAAGCTCGGCAGTCACGCCTGAACAAGGCGCTAGATGAACGAGAGGCTACTATAAATCCATCGATAATAAGACCTAGGAGATCTACGAGCACGCTCAGAGGGCCAATGAAGTAGCTGAAAGCCGCTCGGAGAGTCTCAACGTTGTGATGGAACAACTCCTCAAACATCGGGATGAATTGGACAATAACGAGGATGAATTCCAAAAAAGAGAGGATGAAATCTCTCAGAAGTTGGCACGCAGCGAGCAGGACTTGGCTGGCCGCATGGAAAAATTCAAATCCCGATGCGAACAAGAGAAGCACCAAGTATGGCTGGCAGAAGGAGTCAGCAAAAGAAAGAATGTTGTCTCTGCCATGGAAGAGAAAGTGAAGGCGAAGGAGAAAGACCTTGCGGAAAGGCAGGACCGCATATACCTCCTAGAGAAGAAAGTCGTTGACCAGGAGAAATTGTTGGCTAAATGGATCCAGCAACATGCCAAAGAGGTTGAGCGATTCTCGAAGGAAGGTTCTTCGGAGCTTTTGTTTGAAAGAAAGTCACTCGAGGAGCTCCGGAGCGCAAGAGCAATCGAGTCCTAGCAGGGACATCCTCGAGCAAGCAAATGAAGCTCTGGTACCTTTTGGATTTAGCCCGGTCCGACCGGCTGATCCGGAGCTAGAGATGGACAAGGCACTCGTGGCGCTTAACTCCGCTGGCACTAAGCTGGATGCTCTGGGAGATGTGGTCATTGACTAGATTGAGACTGCAGGGAAGTCTCTGGCTAGGAACGTTGTAGAGTATGTGATGACGTGCTTCCGGAGTCGAGACACCTCAATGTCTCTAGCTCCGGTGGTTGAAGGACCCATCGCCGAGGAGGAGGAAGCTTCCAAGGCCAGTAGCTAGGACCTTTCAACGTCGAAGAAGCCGCCCAAATTGTTGCTTCATTCTTCGTGAGGGACTCCAGTAGATAGGACCTTTCCTTTTTGTACCTTCACCTTGTGAATCTCCAATTTTGAATGAATGGAATAATTTCGAATTCCATTTTTGTCTTCAATACATTGCCCTTTAACTTGTTGCCCCCTGGTAGATGCGCTCAATTGATTGAGGACATCTACCATAAGGAATTTGACAATGTCTTCAAAACTTGATTGCTCTGAACTCATAGCCAGCATGACAAGTCCAAGGTCCGAGTCTTGCTTCCGAAATCTCCAAGGACCCTTTGTTACATCGATAGCGGGCCCCTGGGAGTTGTCGGAGCTTGTTCACCTTGACGGCGCCCATTGTAAATGTGTAAAACGTCGACGGCGGCCCCCCAGGGGTTGTCGGAGCTGCGCCAACTTTCAACGCGTAAAACATCAACGGTGGGCCCCCTGGGGGTTGTCGGAGCTTAGTTGCTTCGACGGCACCCACTGTCAACGGGTAAAACGTTGACAACGGGCCCCCTGGGGGTTGTTGGAGCATAGTTGCTTCGACGACGTCCACTGTCAACGTGTCAAACAATGACAGCGGGCCCCCTGGTGGTTGTTGAAGATTGTTCGCTTCGACAGCTCCACCATCGCCATGCAGATTGTCGTCAATTATTCATTTTTCCTGCGCATGAGAGACAAGAAAAGTAGTAAAATTTGTCCTCTTGCCAATAGCTTATTTGCGGCTTATTATCCTTCTTTGGATTTTAGATCCTAACAATCTCACTGTGACAACATAAGTACATTGATTAAACTTCCTTAGATCCGAATGCTTTCTGAAACCGCCTTACTGAGACCCACCAGAATAGGTAGAGTGTCGTACCTAGGGTGCTTGACCAGGCTAAGTCAATAGCGCACTCCAAACCTGTCATTGGCTTTGATTTTCAAGCGAGTAGACCATTTAGAAACAATAAGATCCAATATAAGATTAACAATAAAACTTATATATCACATGAATCTGTAGGACTAAATTTCAGGTGGATTGCACAACATTGCTATTGACAAGAAGGTAAAAGATGATAAAAATAATAAGCTTGCACAAAATTAATGCACGTAGAGTCAGCTTGCACATAAATATATTTCACTATAGGTATGAATAACAGGAGAGACAAGGACACACTTAAAGTACATGACCAAGTTAAGTGTTCCATTAATCTTGTACTAACATAGGGAAGGTTAAGACACACATAAAGTACAGGACCAAGTTAAGTGTGCTTTTGATCTAGGACCAACCCGGCTCTGTTCATAGACTCTATAATATACATTTCATGGAAATAAAGACTCACCTCTTTATAACTAAGTGTAGAACTTACGAAGGTGCTCAATGTTCCAAGGATTGTGAAGTGGTATCCCATCCTCTGTTGCCAAACGAACACATATGGGACGGGAAACTTTGACCACTCGGAAGGGACCTTCCCAACAGGGGGAAAGCTTGTTCATCCCTTCTCGAGTCAGTATTCTCCGTAGCACCAGATCGCCTTCTTCCAGCTGTCGGATGCCCACATACCTTTGGTGATAGCGCTGGAGCGCCTGGTGGTAGCGCACGTTTTGAACAGCTGCTTGGTACCTTGCCTCGTCGACGAGGTCTAGATCTTCACGTCGGAGCTGGTTCTGCATTGCTTCATCAAAGGTACGGACCCGGAGAGAACCCATGGTGATCTCTGGAGGAAGGACTGCTTGAGCTCTGTACACAAAGAAGAAGTGTGTCTCTCCTGTTGCCCGGTTGGGTGTTGTACGGCTCGCCCACAACACAGACAGAAGCTTTTCAATCTAGTTGGCACCATGTTCCTTCAAGCGCTCATAAGTGCGCGTCTTGAGTCCCTTGAGTATTTCTGCATTTGCTCTCTCAGCTTGGCCATTGCTTGCCAGATGAGCTACTGATGGCTAGCTGACTAATATGTCGAGGTCTTCACAGTACTTGGAATACTGCACTTGTGAAATGGGTTCCGTTTTCAGTGATGAATCTGTTCGGAACCCCAAATCTGCAGACAATAGACTTCAAGAACTTGATGGCAGATTACTTGTTGATTGTAACAACTAGAGTTTCTTAAGGGCCACTTTGTGAACTTGTCGATGGCTACATATAAGAACTGGTATCCTCCGACGGCTTTTGGGAGACGTCCCAAAATGTCCACCCCCACACAACAAATGGCCACGTAGGAGGAATCATTTGCACTGACTCTGCTGGTGTATGAATCTACTTCGTGTGGAATTGGCACGCTTCGCACTTCTTGACCAGCTCGACTGCACTTGGAGTGCTGTAGAGCAATAAAAACCATACCGAAAGGCTTTACCGACTAGCGCGTGAGATGATGTGTGATTCCCGCACTTGTCTCCATAGATTTGTACGAGGAGTTTGCAGCCCTCTTCCCAAGAAATTCACCGCGTTAGAATGCCGTTGGCGCCACATCGGTAGAGATCCCATTCTACTAGAGTGTATCTTTTAGCCAATCTGACAATTCGCTCAGTGGATACACCATCCTCATGAAGGATGTAATCTTTCAAGTAATCACAGACCTCCGAGATCCATGCATCAATACTGACTTCAGCTTCTGGACCTTGCACGCTTGGTTGCTCGAAGCTTCCTATAGCACCTACGATCCTTGGTGGACACCATGATAACAGGGCCACCGGGACCGCCAGCTTCAGGGTGCTGGTGTCGCCCCCATCACTCAGTTCGGTAGGCTGAGGGGGAGGTGTTGATAATCTTCTTACCAAAACTCCGTCGGGTGCCTGAGCCCTGGTTGACACCTTCGCTGAAAGATCATTAGCTTCAGCGTTGTTGAGACGCTAGACATGGTAGAGGTCCAGGATGTGGAAGTCTTTCTAGAACTTCTGAACATCAAGTAGATATGAAGCAAGCTAAGAGTTATTGCTACTACATTCACCTTTGACTTGCTTGATGATGAGTTGCGAGACACCCTTCACCAGTAGTTGTCAGACGACATATGATAGTGCCACCTTGAGTCAGACGATGAGAGCTTCATATTCTGCCATGTTGTTGGTTGCCTTGAAGTCGAGGCGCACCATGTACTTGACTTTCTCCCAGGTTGTAGCAAGGAGAAGGATTCCAGCTCTGACCTCCTGCTTCTGCACAGAGCCATCAATGTAGAGAGTCCAGTGAGGCTAAGTGAAGATTGAGACCTTAGGTTTCGGCTTCTGCTCATTCAGGCACCCTGGAGTTGATGAAGAAGGTGTCCACTCCGCCGACAACTCGCCTAGTGCCTGACTCTTGATTGCATGTCGAGGCAGGAATTTGAGATCAAATTCTACCAGCTCCGCAGCCCGCTTGGAGATATTTCCTATTGAATTGGTGTTATGTAAAATAGCTCGCAGTGGAAAATAGGTTACCACTAATATCTTGTGGGCTTGGAAGTAGTGATGAAGCTTCCTTGAGGCGATATGAAAAATAGTGATGAAGCTTCCTTGAGGTGATAAGAACTGCGTACAACAATTTGTGCACCTCAATGTACCAAGTCTTGGCATCATGAAGTACTTTGCTGATGAAGTACACTGGCCACTGGACAGTTCGGACCATCATGGAGGGGTCTGAAGCTTCTTATTCATCAACCCAAACCCTCCCGGAGGGGTCCGAATCTTCTTCTTGAGTAGTAGATAGTTCCTTGGATGAGGGAGGTTTATCCACATGCATCATGCCTGGGGGTTGGGACCCAAACTCGCCTTCAGGTAGTTTCGGACCCTCCCGGAGGGGTCTAGGCTCCTGAGTCGAAGATGTTTCTTGTCTTTCCGCAACCAGAACCATGCTTATAACCTCCGTAGTTGCAGCGATGTAAAGCAGAAGAGGCTTACCAGGTTCCGGAGCTACCATGATTGGTAGTGTGGTGAGTAGTTGCTTGAGTTCTTGGAATGCCTTCTCTTCTTCTTCTTCAGACCAATGGAATGGTCCAAGCTTCCTTGACAGCTTGAAGAAGGGAAGCACCCGCTCTGCCAGCCTTGAGATGAACCGACTAAGCGAAGCTAAACATCCAGTATGCTTTTGGATGTCCTTGACTCGGGCTGGAGGCCGCATCGCTTCGATGGCTTTGATCTTGGTCGGATTTGCCTCAATTGCCATGTGAGTCACCGAGAAACCAAGAAGCTTTTCGGAGCTAACCCCAAAGACACACTTGTCTAGGTTGAGCTTCGTGCGTGTCAGGCACATCTTGTCGAAGACAGATTGAAGATTGTCGAGGAGTGGGTCTTTGTTCTTCACCTTGATAATGATGTCATCGACGTAGACTTCCGCCGGGTCCCTAATCAACTCCCCAAAAGTTTTGTGCATGGCTTGCACAAAAGTAGAAGCAACATGTTTAAGACCAAAAGGCATCACAGTATAACAATATAACCCATCTACTGTGATGAAGGGAATATGCTCTTTACCTTCCTTAGACATTGGTATTTGATGATATCCAGAATAAGCGTCCAGGAAACACAGTAGTTCACTCCCGGAGGTAGAATCCACTATTTGATTTGTTCTTGGTGGTGGAAAAGGGTCTTTTGGACTTGCCTTATTCAAAGTGGTGTAGTCGATGCACATCCGAAGCTTCTCGCCAGCCTTTGGCATGACGACAGGGTTTTCCAGTCGCCGTGAATGATGAACCTCTCGGATGAATCCAGAGTCAAGCAAATTTTTGACTACTTCTCTGATGTAGTTCTGCCGCTCAACAGATTGCTTCCAGGGCTTCTGTTGTATAGGACGTGCATCAGGGTATATCTTCAGACAGTGCTCGATCACCTCCCTAGGGATCCCAGGCATTTGTGACGGTTGCCATGCAAAAAAGTCAACATTTGCCCACAGGAAAGTGACGAGCACGAGTTCCTATTTGTCAGTCAAACCTTCTAATATATGGGTGGTCTGAGTGGCATCAGAACCGATTTGGACGACTTTGATGGGACCATCAATGTCGCCGCTTGGTTGCACACGAGGTGCAGAGGATGAGCCGTGCTGGCACGAGCTCGGCGGTTGTTGAGAAGATTGCTCCTTGCCAGAGTCATCTTCTTGCTCTGTTGCAAGCGCATGAAGTTTCTCCAGCATAGTGACTCCGACAGTGCGATCTCCTCAGATTCGGATGACGCATGACGGAGTTGGCATCTTCAACACAAGGTAGTCATAGTGGGCCACTGCCATGAACCTATATGGGGTTGGCCTGCCTAGGATGGCGTTGAAGGGAAGGTTGATGTGTGCCACATCAAAGACCAGCTTCTCGGACCTATACTTCTCTGGTGTCCTGAAGGTCACTGGCAGAGTAATTGAAACGAGAGATGTGATAGCTCCCAGACCCACCATGGAAAATGGGCGTGAGGGCGTAAGGTCCGTGAAGCTGAGTTGGAGCTTCACAAAGGATGCGAAGCTGATGAGGTTGAGTGTTGCACCTCCATCCACCAAGATATGGAAGAGCTAGATATTGTTGATAGTCAGGAAGTCAAACAGAGGCAATTGTCCAGCTCCTGCCATGTTTTTCAGATAGTCCGAAGCATCAAAGGTAATAGAAGTATCCATCCACTTCCAATGATGTTCTGCCTTGGCAGTAGAAGCAGCAGCAACCATCTCCCGACGCATAGACTTCAAAATGCGCTGAGAGGTGATGTCCCATGACCCTCCATGCATCATATAGAGAGTCTTCCAACGTTCGTTGTTGGAGATGTTGGAGTCATCGTCGACGGTGTTGTAGACCGCCTTTAACGCCTTCTTGCATCTTGGATGCCTAGCTCCTGATTAGACGGAGCTTCTTCGTTGACTTTCTGCTTCCCTTCCTGCTGATGGATAGGGGTCTCGTCTTGACTATTGCTGTTACATTCAGCGAGACTCTTGACCTCGCGACAATCTTCAAGATTGTTGCTTGTAGATTTGTGAATCAGGCACCACATCTTTTACCGTCCTCAGACGATGGTCGAGGTCGCTTGTCTGGTCGTGGCCCCTAGCCACTAGATGTTGCTGCAGCGGTAGCGGTAGGTGTACCGGCAAGTGACTTCTTCTTTCCACTTGACTTTTTCTTCTTTTTACTATACATGGCTTTCATTTCGGAGAGCAGAGTGTTCTGGTCCTTAAAGACATACCACATGCCCTTTTACATGCAAGACTGTTACTTAAGTAAGCACTATCTTTTCCTGAGTAAACACAGCGCTGCAAGAGGCAGTAGCTTCAGCTTTGCAGGTGAATTGCTTGGCCTCCGCAGCTGGTTTGTAGTGCATCTCATGGCCCTCCGCTGACATTCTTGGTTTCCACCTTCTCAAGCATCTTCTTGTCTCTAAGTCCCTATCGGAATGCAACAACGACAGAAGCTTTGAAGATAGAAGGGATGGTGTTTTGTACCTGGAAGAATCGCTGAATTAACGATCGCAACGACTCTCCCGACTTCTGTTATACGGCGAACATGTCCATCTTAGTGTCAGGCTGGGTGTAGGAGCTCCCTTAATTGTTGGTGAACTGGCGATAGAGTTTCCCCCAACTATAGAAGGAGTCGGGATGTAAGCTCATAAACCAGGACCTTGTAGTTCCAGCCAGAGCCACAGGGAAGTAATTGGCCATGACGGCCTCATTGCCTCCAGCCGCGAGGATGGAGGTAGAGTAGATATGAAGAAACTCGATGGGGTTGATTGTCCCATCATATTTCTCTTATAGGTGAGGCCAGAACTTAGATGGCCCTCGACGATGTAGAGATGCATGGCAAGAGCCGAACAGCAACCCCCAACTCCTAGAGGAGAAGGGTTTTCTTGAGCAACTTGCCTCTCGCAAGCATGCTCGATGTTGAGACGGCCAACTTACCTCATGTAGCGGCGGTCGAGCTCCGACCGGAGGTCCTGAGTTGGGAGCCTCGATGCCATGTGAGTACGACGAGGCCAGAAGGACAGTGACGTCACTTGCTTGGAGGGTGCACTTCTTCTGAGCTGCAACTCCGGAGGACCAAGTCTACCGTACAGGGCCCTATTTCGAGAAGGTGCCTACCCTGCATGGGGCTAGCCTTGGTTGTTGATCGCATTGGCTGCGACTGCAACCAAATGCTCAACATCAGCGTGTCATTATTCTAGCGCGGCCGGAGGAGCACCCGGTGTTGGAGGACGCTGGAGTAGAGTTCGCGCTGCATTCAGCTCATTTTCTAGGTCATTTGTCGATTCCGTGATCAACGCAAATTCACCATCCTGCTATTTAGTGTTGGCTTCTAGAGCAGGTGCTGGTGGTGGTGGTGGTACAATGCCCGCCAGGACAACAACATTGGCCGACTGCTGCATATTGGAGGGATTTCCGCAAATAGGCTGTATAATCGGTCCGTTGGATGAAGCGACAGCGAAGTTTACCATATGAGATTTTGAAAGCAGCTCCCCTGTCCTGGCACTCCAAATTTCAAAGCGTGGACTAAGACACTTCCTCTGGTACTGCTAAGAAGTAGTCCACAGAGGTTCATATTCAGATGGAGCGCTAATCAAGATCAAGAACAAGGGAGAACACAGAGAGTTTTACGTGGTTCGGGCCTCCTGAGCGTAATACCCTACTCCATGGGGTGTATGTTATTTGTATGAGTATAGCTTGAGTGTGTATGAGCTTAGCTGAGATGGGCCTCTCTCTACCATGTAGCACAACCCTTTTATATGCCAAGGACTAGATATTATAGTATGTGACGGGCCCGACAGGTGGCCCCGACTGTAATAAGCTGCCCTATACATGATCTATGGTGTTAAGGGTGGTTAATAGTATGATAATGTGCCTTAATAGTAGCGTTACTGGTCTTGATAGTCCTCTGATCGTGCGTCATTGATATAGCATTAATGACACGTTAACCAGGTCTTGTAACGACCAATTGGTAGCCCTTAAATGTCTGCGCTGTTGGAGATTCTGCTTTCCTCCCATTGCAGGCTAGGTCCGGGCGTGTGACACGTGGCAGCTCTGGAGCTTCCACCTGCGGGGAGGCAGGTCCGGAGCCACTGGATATGTGGCAGCACCGGAGCTTCCCCTGTTGCAGAGGCAGGATGGGTGCCCCAGGACACGTGGCAGCGTCGGAGCCACCCTAAGAAGGGAGGCAGGTTCAACACTACATGACACGTGGCAGCACCGGAGCCACCCTAAGGAGAGAGGGAGGTCCGACACTGTGGGACTCATGGTTCCTCAAGAAGTCTTCAACATTGGAAGGTGGAACTCGACGCGTCTTGCAATTGAGACATAACAATGAAGGTTTAGCACACAAGAAAACACGATTTGAGACATAACAAGCGGTTGCAATTGCATCAGCCCAAAATTTTCTAGGAGTTTGATATTCATCAAGCATGGTCCTAGCCATCTCAATGAAGGTTCTGTTATTTCTCTCTACTACACAATTTTATTGAGGTACATAGGGTGAATAAAATTGATGATCTATTCCATTTTCAGCACAAAAGTGATCAAACGATTGATTTTTACCTTCAGTTCCATTATTACTTCTAATTGCTTTTAAAGATCCTGGTGATCAATTGATAATTTAAGAAATAAAGTTCTAAAGTGACTAAAAGCTTCATTCTTAGATGCCATAAAATAAACCCAAGAGTACCTAGAATAATCATCAACAATCACAAGAACATACCATTTACCTCCAAAAGATTGAACATGTGAAGGACCTACAGTGTCAAGGTGCAAAAGTTGTCCCAGTTCAGTTGTCATGGTCATTGTAAAAGGAGCACATGAACCTGCAACCATCTTAGCATGTCTATAAGAAGAGCACACAAATTATTTGTCGCCTTTAAGCTTAGGCAGCCCACGTATGCAATCAAGAGCAGTAACACACGTGAGATGATCAAATCCTACATGACCAAGTCCATAATGCCAAAAATATAAGTCTTTCAAATTTTTAACAAGTGACAAGTCTTTCAAAGTGTAGTGATTATTTACTCTAACCGATTCCTTAACGATTATAGGAGTTGAAGAATTATCGGCAAAAGTAACATTCTTTACATGTGACACAAAAGAGATGGAGGAGAACTAATCTTTGTTACCAGTCATGTGGTGTGAGCAAACTGAATCCACAATCCAAATGTTCTCCTTCCACAAGTGTGTATCCTATATAGAAGCACAATACATTGATGACTCAATACTGTGGTCAGTCAAGAGGCATTTAGGAATCCTGTACTGAATTATGTGACGTTTAGCAAGAATAACACGCGAAAGCTCAGATAAAACATCAGGTTTTATGAGCCAAAGTTTATGGATTTTTGTACCCAACTACTGACCTACGAGATGTTACATGTGTATCATGAAAAACAATACATTTGGGAGCAAACTTTGCATGTATTTGACTCATTATAGCTGGTTGTATGTTCCTAACATTCGGTTTAGCATATGCAACAAAGTTTTCATGAGAGTTATGAGATCTACCTTGCATCCTTTCCTTTTTCTGTTGTTTAGCTAGTCTATAACAAAAGTTTATGACATGACCTTCTCTACCACAGTAGGTATAATGAAATTTAACTTTGTGTTCATGTCTAGATGAGCAAGCAACATGATTAATAGAAATCGAATGAGACAACACTCCTGCAGATTTGAAAACCACTTCTTTTTTGTTTAGGAATTGTTCGAATCAAACCACTTCCTAATGACGTTACAAGTTTAGGTGGATGAGCCTTAGCATGAGCATGGGAATTAAAACCTAAACCAGTTTTATCATTGCATGATTTAGAAGAATTCAGTAACAAGTTCAAATTCTTATTCCCATTACAAAATCATTCTAGTGTCCTATTCATATCATCAAGTTTCTTATACAAGTCTAGGCAGTTTCCCATATTGCGAAGCCTTGCGCCTGGATAAAAGCCTCCCTCCATATGTGCCTTCCAAACCTGAAAATCAATGCCACTGAACACACAAGATTTTGCGTAGTATTTCTCTATGACGATTAGTCAAAACACATGCAAATCACAAATATTAGAGCACCGTGGCTCTGATACCAATGGTAGGATTGAAGAGAACAAGAAATGGTACCAGAGGAGGGTGAATGGTTGATTAAAACTTTTTCAGCGGAAGCAACAGAAACCCCTCGGCAGAAAAATGATCTATTAGGGAAACAATGTGTGCGACTAATCTAAACATGATCAACCGTGAAAAAAACAAGTATAGATTGTGAAGAATCGAGTCACGACAAGGATCATGAGAAAACGACTAGAAAAACTCAAGTTATGATTGATAGATTGAACAAAGATCAATCTGATCTACCAAAGTAAAAAACCAGATATGCAATACTGTAAGGAAACTCGTGTAGATCCTAAACCATAAATCCAATGACCGTAATATTTTCACACATGATAGATAATCAAGTTTTGAAGACAACCAAAAAAGAATCACGTCAATTGGATCTGTAAAACCCGAGTTATGATAAAAAAACAGCAACGCAACATAGTGTTGTGCAGAAACTCGATGAGAAAAACTTGTCTGAAACAAGTCGGATGAACAAGGCACAAAACTTCCTTTAAACTACAATTTTATTAATAAAAACACGAGAGGAACAGCCCAAAGTCATCTCCCCATGAGCTCTGCCTCCCTTGCTTTTGTAACTAGCCCTAAGGCCAACCCAATCCAAACTAGGACTCTAATCCTACTCAGTTTCAACCGAACATGTCCATAACTGCTCAAGACTCTTTTATACGCAGATAGAAGCATTATTAAGACTTCCAAACACCTTAGGAATGTATTCCACATTCCTAAAACAACTCAACTTCATGACCCACACGAAATCTAAGCAAAACAAACTCGAAACTTTCCATAAACGAACCATAACTACCTCAACCGCAGCCCGAGACATAATCCAGCCGGCTGGACCTTTTTGACCAAGTATTTACGTCGACTTCTATTTATCATGCCTTGGAACGATGTTTCCACGTCCATGCACTCTTTGCACGTGTGCATACACCTTCCAACAACGTACACGATACTTTCATATGCATTCTTCTTGACCCAAACATGTTGCATGACCTCTCGGTCAACTCAGCCACAATTCTTCCCGAACATGGTTGTTAAACCTCATCTTCTCCCTAAGACTAGTTCAATATATCCCGTCACCAGCCATGTCTTGACCTCAAGCAACACCTGCACATGAACAAACAACCAATTCTTCCGAGCACAAGTCCTCGACTTGACTCTCATTAGCTTGAAGCCACAACACCTTTTATGAGCACCTCACATAAGCATGTTGCAAACATCTCAAGATAAAATCCACCATGATCAGACAAAACACATCATAACTTAGTCCAAAAGTACTAAGCAAATCTTCCCATAAGTGTAAAGTAAGTTTGAAAAATTGCAAATGAACAACATAGCAGCCACACGATTATTTCAGCACATAGAATGTTTGGACAGTCCAAAACAGCAGCTATGCATTGTACAATAAAAGTTCGGACATTCCAAAACACAAAACACGTGCAACAGAAGTTCAGACAGTGCAAAGTATGTTTCTCAAATATATTAAAAACATTGCATATAAACCTACACGTTTAATATAATTGCCAATGTATTCAGCACATATAGGTCTCACAGTTCATTTATATAATTCAAACAAGTTAATTCCTTAGTTGCTTGTTCGTTCATTGCCCTATTCATTTAGAGGCCTTAGACTTTGCGCGAGAGGTTAGGAAAGTAATCGATAGCATAGGTGTGGTCTCTAGGATTCACGTTACCTATGATTATCTCGTAGCCCAAGGGTTGTAGAGGTAGACGGTAATTGGTGATAGCCTTATACGTCCGTTGTAATCCTCCACGTTTGACTAAAATGTAGGCTCTTGGCAGGAGTCGCCTGGTAGACCAGGGTAAGCCTGTGCCCAATACAAGCTTCTATTGGCCGACTTGCTTTGAATTAGAACCCCTTTCTCTTAGGAAATCCACTCTATCCCTTGCCTACCACCAAACTTTGTGTCCTTAGGTGAACCAGTTAGAAGATTAGCACACACGTTCCTTGGACTCGATACCCTTGGGAATACTCTTTAAGGGGAAGTGCTACAATGGTTTTTCTGTGCAATTGAGGATTTTCATCTATGATGTGTGCTAATCTTCTAACTGGTTCACCTAAGGACACAAAGCTTGGTGGTAGGCAAGGGATAGATTGGATTTCCTAAGATAAGGGGTTATAATTCAAAGCAAGTCGGTCAATAGCATCTTGAATTAGGCACGAGCTTACCCTGGTCTGCCAGATGACTCCCGCCAAGACCCTACGTCGTAGTCGAATGTCGAGGATTACAACGGACAGATAGGGCTGTCACCACCTACCTCTAAAACACGTGTACTACGAGATAGTGAAAGGTAACGTCAAGCCTAGACACCATGCCTATGCTATCGATTACTTCCCTAACCTCTCGCGCGAAGACTAGGGCCTCTAAATGAATAGAGCAATGAACGAACAAGCAACTAAGGAATTAACTTGCTTGAATTACATAAATGAACTCAATTGGAAATCATGTACCTTACTTGAGATGGGAAGAACTGTCGAGGTATAAAGGTGGAGAGGGTTCGACAAGCCCGAACCCTATCCTTAAGTGGAAGAAGCCTGACAAGTCCGAGCCTCCTCCTTCTCCTCTTTCTCACTCTATCCCTATTTCTAAGCACTTAGGCAGAGCTACACCTTTTGGAGTGGAGTACTAGACTAAAGCTTTTGGTGTGTGGAGTGAGGGAGCCCCTACCCCCTATTTATACCCTCCAAAGGTCGGTTTGGCACCAGAAAAAGTGAGGGAATATGTCTCCATCATGATCTCCAAGCCGTGAGGAGCCAACACATGGCGGTTCACTATGTTTGGCATGAATACCACGTTGGGTGACCTGGTGGTTCGATCGAAGTGATAATGGCTCCAATCGCGCTGAAACTTCTGTATGCCACTGTTATGTGGGCCCCCATCACGGGTATGGGTGATTCCCTTGATTTTTAATTGATTTTCTACTCCGTATGGGCCCATGAATCCTTGTGCTTGCGCCTGATTGATCAGAAGGTGTGTTTCTTGGATTGGCCCCTGGAAATATCTCTAATTATGGGCATAATTCACCTGCATACAGAATTGCACCAACACTTGTGGAGATAGTTAGTAAATAACTCCTACCACTATATTGGTTGTCCAATCCATAGCTTTTATGCAGGGAATTGACGGTTGGATTGGCAATTAAGGACCATCAACAAACTCCCCCACACTTGGTCCTTTACTCGTCCTCGAGTGAAGGCAAGAAGAACTAAGTGATATCATAATTCAGCTATAAGTACGAAATATGTATACAAAACATTTCAACACATACCTTTGTTCAAGAACCTTTGATATGTGGCCACCACATCATCATGGGTGTTTGAGAGATGGAACGGCTTGATTGTAGTTCACCTGGACCCCTCCTACTATAATAATCTTGGAAATTGCTATATTTTCACAAGTTAAAAAGATATTGCCATGCTACTTAAAAGAATGCTCTCGTCTCTCAATGTGTTTAGTCCTCACCTTGGCATGAGTTGCCACTTCTTTTCCTACAACTAGATATGGCTTTTTGTGGAGCTTGGTACGGATAAAAGTGGCTCACTCGCAAATCATATATTACTAAGTCAAAAACGAGATCAAAATGAGAAGACCATGCAATAAGAACCAATGACTAAAGAAATTCTTGTGCACTTATTATGGATGGTGGATGATAAATGGTGATGATGACTCCCAATTGATCACTTTCCTTTTTTTGCAAGGATGAAGCATGGCTACTTTTTTTTGCAAGGATGAAGCATGGCTACTTTGTTTTCTTTTGAGTTCTTCTTTTAATTCTCTTTTTTTTTGAGAGAGAGAGCTCTTATAGCCATGCCTTCTACTCCTTTTGTGCATCTTTTTATTCAGAGAGGATTTTGCAGAATTTGCATGGAGTATCTTTTGATGGTGGACGTGTGAAAATCATGGAATATGTTTAAATGCACAAGAAATTCCTAACCAAAGATTTCATGCAAGTCACTCAAAAGGATCAAGAGTTTGACAAAGTTCAACTAAAATGCAAACTGGTATATGCATGTGGTTTTCAATATCTCTATCATATGTCCTTGGTGGGCATTTTAATTCTAATGAGAGAGGATGGCAAAAATTTGATGACTTTAAAAATTGCATTACCAAAATTCAATTCCAGCATGGAGAGTTCCCCAAGTTTCACTCATTTACCATATCACACCAATCAAATACTTAGATGGCATGTTTTACCTAAATTGATATGTGGTTCAAGAACATGGTAATGAGATTAAAATGAGAAGTAGACATATTCCATTCTCTAGCAAAATATAATATATGAAATCGCACAATTTTAATTTCCAATGAGTTGACTTTTAATGATATTATCATGCATAATCAATTTCAACTCAAAAATCAGGTATAGAGGGATAAGAGGTGAGAGAGCGCCAACCATCGCTTTAGTGAAGAAGGGTGGGCCAAGCCATCATGGCTTGGTCAAATCTTCTCGTGGTCCTTCATGTGATGCCTATGAATTGTTCTTTCATGATGGTCCGGGCATGTTGCACTTTGATAGGCCTGTGGGATCTCCCCACACTTGTTCTTGTACCTATCTTTATTTGATACGAAAACATGGAAAAGTGAAATACTCTACCGGCCTTACCTAATGCGGCCAGTCACAATTTATTTGACAAAGGAACCTTGTATGATAGAATCAAATATGTGTCTAAGTCCTAAGTAGGAAAGTATTTATGATGTTTTATATTTTACTTCTCTCCTACTAAGCCAAATGGGGATAGTGGGATGATTGGAAAGGAGTGGTGAGGGTTGGAGTTTGCTTTATTGGACATGGAAAATTTAACCAAACTTCAAGGATAGACGTTAAAGTCAATCAAATTGACTACATCTTCCTCTTTGTCCAAATTTTCTTTGGATTCTACAAAGATCTTGAGACGGGCCCATTTACTTTCAATAGATGACTTTTATCATTTAGGAGTATAATAGCTTCATGAGATGAAGTATATACTACAGTATAGGGACCATCCCATTTACTTTTTGGTTTCCCATGTCCAAAAAGTTTGACCCTAGAGTTGAAAAGTAGGACTTTATCTCTAGGCTTGAACTCCTTAGGCGTAATTATTTTATCGTGTCACCTCTTGGTTTTTTTTCTTATAGATCTTGGCACTATGGTACGCCTTATACCTCCATTCTTCCAGTTCAGAAATTTGCATTTTGCACAACTTTCCAGCTTCGTGGAGATCCATGTTCCACTTCTTGATATCCCAATATGCTCTATGTTCCAATTCTATGGGCAAATGACAAGTTTTCCAGTTGACAATTTGGAAAGGTGACATTCCAACGGGTGTCTTATAGGTGGTATGGTATGCCCAAAGTACATTGGGTAGTTTGTTCTTCCATCCATTCCCCATCTCAAACACGGTCTTTTGCAGAATATTCTTGATTTTTTTGTTTGAAGTTTTTGATTGACCGATTGTTTGGGGATGCTACAGAGTAGCAATGTTTTGCCTAACCCAAGCTCCCTCAGAAAGCTCCGAAAGGTCTTATCAATGAAATGAGACCATCACTTATGACCATTCGAGGAGTTCCAAACCGTGGGAAAATGATTTCATGAAACGTTTTCCGAGCTGTCTTGGCATCGGCATGATTGCATGGTAATGCTTCTACCCATTTGGACACATAATCTATGGCCGCCAGAATATACTCGCAATCATAGGACTTTGGAAAAGGTCCCATGAAGTCGATCCCCCAAACATCAAATAATTCTACTTGGAGATTGTGTGTGAGGGGCATTGCATTGCGAGTAGTGATTCCTCCATGCTTTTAGCCTTCTCGGCATCTTCGAATGAATTCCTTTGTATCCTCATACATTGAGGGCCAAAAGAATCCGCTTTGCCAGATCTTTCCATAAGTAGGTAAACACCGTAGTGCAAGCCATAGGGGGCCGCATGGCATCTTTCGATGATTTTGGTGCCTTCGATTGTTGGGACGCACCTTCTAAGCAGCCCATTGGAACATACCCTATAGAGGTATGGATCATCCCACGGGTAACGTCGATTTTCAAAAATGAGCTTTTTCTTATTCTGCACTGGTGGTACGTACCCCATAACCACGAAGTTTACAATGTCCGCATACCAAGGGTTAGAGTCGGTCACCATGAGCAACATATTACTACGTAGGAAATCATTGATAAGTATGTTCAGTGTATTTGGGATTTCCATACGTGAGAGATGATTAGCGAAGTAATTCTCTACTCCCTTTTTATCTTATATCTCCAGGTCAAACTCTTGGAGTAGGAGAATCCATCGGATTATCCTAGGTTTGGCATCTTTCTTGGTGAGCAAATATTTCAAAGCAACATGGTCTCTGTAGACTATGATTTTTGCTCCAACCAAGTATGATCTAAACTTATCGATAGCAAAGACAACTGCTACGAGCTCCTTTTCAGTTGTGGTATAGTTAAGTTGAGCTTCTGATAGAGTCTTACTAGCGTAGGCTATTGCATGATGCTTCTTATCCTTGGTTTGGCCAAGGACCGCTCCAACGGCGTAATCACTAGCATCACACATGATTTCGAATAGCAGCGTCCAATCAGGGGGTCGAGTGATTGGAGTTGTGATGAGTGCCTTCTTGAGGATGTCAATTGATGGTGACACACATCATCGAAATCAAAGGGCACATCCTTAGCTAATAGGCTAGTGAGGGGTCTAGCAATTTTGGAAAACTCCTTGATAAATCGTCGATATAACCCTGCATGTCCTAAAAAGCTACAGATACCCTTAATGTTGGTGGGAGGTGGAAGCTTTTCAATAACTTCAATTTTAGCTTTTTTTCCACCTCAATTCCCCTTTCGGACACCAAGTGTCCTAAAACAATGCCTTCACATACCATAAAATGACAATTTTCCCAATTTAGCACAATGTCCTTATCTTTGCATCTTTGTAAGACCCTCTCTAGGTTCTCAAGACCATGATCAAAAGTTTTTCCATAGATGGAAAAGTCATCCTTTAAAACATCCATGATTTCCTCGATCATGTTTGAGAAAATAGACATCATGCACCTTTGGAACGAAGCGGGTGCACTACACAACCTGAACGACATTCATCGATAGACGTATGTTCCGTAAGGGCATGTAAAGGTGGTCTTACTTTGATCATCAGGGTGATTGGGAATCTGATGGTAACTACAATACCCATCAAGGAAACAAAAGAAGGAATGTTTCGCTAGCCGCTAAAGTATTTCATCAATAAAAGGCAGCAGGAAATGATCCTTCATTGTTGCCTTGTTGAGTTTTCTGTAGTCAATACACATCCTCCACCCTGTGATGGTTCGTTGAGGAATGAGTTCATTCATCTCATGTCGAACGACCATCATTCCTCCTTTCTTGGGCACTACTTGGACAGGGCTAACCCACTCACTATGAGGGACGGGATAAATTATCCCGTCATGCAAGAGTTTCAAGACCTCCTTCTTGACAACCTCCTGCATAGCATTGTTCAACCTCCTTTGAGGTTCCCTAGACAGTGTGCTAAGAGGTTCGATGGGAATGCAATGGGTGCAAAGAGCAGGGCTGATTACCTTAAGGTCTTGGAGTCAGTAGCTAGGACAGATCTATGCTTTTCTAAGAAGGTCATGAGTTTGGCAGTTTCGTCTTATGAAAGCTTGTCACTCATGATGACAGGAGCTTCCCCATCACCGTGTAGGAATGCATAGCGTAGGCCTGGAGGTAGGGTTTTCAGCTCAATCGGGGGCTTTTGTGATGTCTTTTCTTTGGGCAAATCAAATGTCTCCTGCAATTCATCCTCTCCGTGGATGAATTGTTCTTCTTCTTCATTTTCAGGAAGTTCTAAGAATTGAAGGGCCATGGCTTCCTCGATTGGCTCACTCTCGGGGGGAGGTTATGCTAATGTGTTCTTGGATCCCAGAATGGGAATGAAAAACTTCCTCCCTATGAGTTTAACATATCTGCTGCCTTTTGAGGGTGTATCCACGAGTAATTTGTCAATGGGTAACCCTATCATTACATTGAAGTCTTGGACTTCGAAGACATGAAAATCAAGGCAGAACTAGTTATTCTCATGTCCTATAGACACATTTTGTAAAATCCCATATCCCTCCTTGATGCTTCCATAGGAGTCTCTGAAGGACTTTCTTGTTGGAGCCCAGGGTAGATCACCCAAAATGGCTAGAGCACAATTCTCAAAAATGATATTGGTTCCAACAGTGGGATTATAAAGGACGTTCACCATTACCCCTCGCATAAGACATCGGGTGGTTGCTGGGGGTGAGTTTACCCGAATTATTTTAGGTGAAAGCTCAACCTCTGCTGTCCATTTCCTACTCATGATCGAGGGCAACTCTTTGATCGATTCTTGAAGTAATTTTCCTTCAGGCGGATCAAGGAGTGAGGGATGTAATGATGGTTTCCTTCCATAGCAATACATCGAGGCATTCCCGAAATCTTCAAAAAGATCTTCCTCGAAGCACAATGGAAACTTCGAAGGTCGAATTTATTCTTCATTCAGTGTCTTCGGTTCGGATGAGGATTTCATGGTCACAACATGAGATGAACATGGTATGTGTTCTGGGTTGAGTACGGGGAATCCTCATGTCTCGACTTGGCTTCCTCTTGAGGTGGTTCACTAAGACCGGTGATGAAGGATGTATTTTCTAGAATGCAGTCTAGAATTTCCCTTCCTTCAATCGGTGTCTTATGGAGGAAAGAGCCTCCAACTGTTATGTCGAGATATAGGGCAGAATCTTTGTCAAGCCCGAAACAAAATGTTGTAATAAAACATGTTCGGGAATAGACACGTCCGAGTCTGATTTGTTTAGAGAGAATCTAGACCAGGCTGCACCTATAGATTCCTTCTCAAATTGCTAAAAGTTGAGAATTTCCCTTCGTTGAGTGGCAACTTGGGAGAGTGGAAAGAATGCAAGACAAAAATTATCTCGAAGTTCTTTCCATTTTCCATTTGCACTCCCAACGGTATGAGTGTACCATTGCTTCGCTCTTCCTTGAGGGAAAAGGGACACAATTTCCACTTAAGGGTTCCTTGTGTCATTCCCTTAATTAGAAGGCATGAACACAATTGATCAAACTCCTGCAGGTGATGGTAGGAATTCTCACAATTCGTCCCTGAGAAGGATTGCTCCCGAACCATGGGTATAAAGCCAAGGTGGAGTTCATAGCTAGTTGAGCAAATGAGATCCGCCGATGCCGGAGGCTCACATAACTCACCTTTAAGAGCAGATAGAGAAAATGATGGTGGGTTGCTCCATAGTTTAGATGGTCGAAAGACAAGGAATAAAGTAAAAAAATAGATACAAGGGTGAACAAGGTTCAAAGATCAACAGCAACCGCTCCCCGACAATGGCACCAGAAATTCTTGTTGATAGCTAGTACGTCACATATGAAAATCCGCAAGCGCACAAAGAAACCACTTTAGCACTTCCCCTTAAAGAGTATTCCCAAAGGTATCCAATCCAAGGAACATGTGTGCTAATCTTCAAACTGGTTCACCAAAGGACACCAAGCTTGGTGTTAGGCAAGGGATAGAGTGTATTTCCTAAAAGAACGGGTTCTAATTCAAAACAAGTCAATCAATAGCGGCTTGTATTGGGCACGGGCTTACCCTGGTCTGCCAGGTGACTCCGGCCAAGAGCCTACATCATATTTGAACGTGGAGGATTACGATGGATGGATAGGGCTGTCACCACTTATCGCCTTCCTCTACGACCCGTGTACTACAAGATAATAAAAGTTAACATCGATCCTAGACACCAAGCCTATGCTATCGGTTACTTCCGTAACCTCTCGCGCAAAGACTAGGGCCTCTAAGTCAATAGAGCAATGAATGAACAAGCAACTAAGGAATTAACTTGCTTGAATTAAATAAATGAACTCAGCTGGAAATCATGTACCATACTTGAGATGGGAAGAACTGTCGAGGTACAAAGGTGGAGAGGGTTCGACAAGCCCGAACCCTGTCCTTAACTGGAAGAAGCCCGACAAGCCGGAGCCTCCTCTTCCTCCTCTTTCTCACTCTCTCCCTATTTCTAAGCACTTAGGCAGCGCTACGCATTTTGGAGTGTAGTAGTAGACTCAAGATTTTGGTGTGTGGAGTGAGGGAGCCCCCTACCCCCTATTTATACCCTACCCCCTATTACCTCAAGAGGGAATCAGTCGCCATCATGATCTTCAAGCCGTGAGGAGCCAACACGTGGTGGTTGACCGCGTTTGGCGCGAATACCAGGTCGGACGACCTGGTGGTTTGGCCGAAGTGCCAACGGCTCCAATCAAGCCAAAACTTCTCTATGACACTGTTATGTGGGCCCTATCATGGGTATGGGTGATTCCCTTGATTTTTAGTTGGTTTTCTACTTCGAATGGGCCCATGGGTGATTCCCTTTAGTTGGAAGGTGTGTTTCTTGGATTGGGCCCTAGAAATACCTCTAATTATGGAATAATTCACCTACATACAAAATTGCACCAACACTTGTGGATATAGTTAGTAAATAACTCCTACCACTATGTTGGTTGTTGAATCCATAGATTTCATACAGGGAATTGACGGTCGGATTTCACAATTAAGGACCGTCAACAGAGACCATTTGGCGCCACAGGGCCCCAAGAAAGAGAGAAGCTGCGAGATCCCGAAACACATTGCAGGTACCTCAAACAAGTTTGCCTTCAGTAGGGTCGCATAACTCCACTAGGGGCGATATAGAGAAAAATTGACTAGGTATATGTAGATAATATACGAAAAATGAGCAAATCCGATGATCATAGAATTAATGGGTAATTAGATGAGCATAAGTGAAAGCATGGGGTAAGAAAGTGATTCTTTCAAACTGGCATTCATAGGAGGAGACAGGATTTACAATAAGGCAACAACCCACTCAAGATGGGAAGGGAGCAAAGTGTTCAAGCTTTGGGTGTATGACCAAGCTTAAGCGGGCTGAACACTCTAGACCAGTCCCTCCCTGAGTTTAGTTCTTCTAAGCGCTGTTCCTAGGCTACATAACACCCTGCACTGTCCTACCATTATGCTATGGGTAAAACTTACGGGGGTGCTCTATGTTTGATGGGGTGGAGAGGGGCTCTCCTTCCTCTGTTGCAAGGCGAACGCTTCCAGGGCGAGATACCTGTGTCACTCAGAATGGGCCCACCCAGTTGGGGGAGAGTTTGTGTGACTCTTCTCGAGAAAGTATTCACCACAGCACCAGGTCGCCCGTCTGGAGTTCTTTACTCCGCACAAACCATTCCTGGTAGCGTCGAAGCGCCTACTAGTACCATGCGTTTTGGATGGCAGCATGCCACCTTGCTTTGTCGACGAGGTCGATATCGTCACGTCGGAGCTGGTCCTGCATGGTTTCATCGAATGTCCGAACCCAGAGGGAGGTTACGACGATCACTGGGGGGGGGGGGGGACCTTGGCCCCATACACCAGGAAGAAAGGTGTTCCGCCCATGGCCCGACTAGGTGATGTCTGGCTCGCCCATAGCGCACACGGAAGTTCACCGACCCACTTGGCACCATGCTTATCCAGGTTGTCATACGTGCGTGTCTTGAGGCCCCTGGGGATCGTAGCGTTGGCCCTTTCAACTTGACCGTTAATATTTGGATGAGCCACGGATGCATAACAAACTTGGACGTCAAGGTCTTCGCAGTAGTCTTGGAACGCTGCACTAGAGAATCGGGTCCCGTTGTCAGTGCTGATCCAGTTCGAGACCCCGAACCTGCAGACGATCGACTTGATAAACATCACTATGGACTCCTTACTAATGGTGATCATCGGGGCTACTTCCGGCCTTCTAGTGAACTTGTCTAAGGTGACATGGAGGAACCAGTACCCTCCGACGGCCCTGGGGAAGGGTCCTAGGATAACCAGCCCCCAGACTGCGAACGGCCAGGAGGGCAGGATCATCTGCAGTCTTTGCGCCGGTCTGTGAATCTGCTTGGCGTGGAACTTGCATGCCTTGCACCCTTTCGTCAGCTTGACAACATCTTGGAGTGTTGTTGGCCAGTAGAATCCATGTCAGAAGTCCTTACCAACCACCATACAAAAAGCCGCTTGATTCCCGCACTCTCCTTCGTGGATCTCCATGAGCAACTCGCAGCCCTCCTCCCAGATATCCATCGTAATATAACGCCATTGGCGCCACGCCGGCAATGATCTCCATCTACCAGCATGTAGCGTTTTCCCATCCTCACGATCCGCTCAACAGATACATGTTCCTCGAGAAGGATGTTGTCCTTTAGGTAGTCTCAGATCTCTGTGATCAATGCATTGGGGCTCTCCTGAGCTTCTGGATCTTGGGTGCCGGTGGATCTAGGGTCCTCGGTTATGCACAAGAACCTCGACGGCCCCATGGTTGCAGGACCGCCGAGACCATCACCTTTGAGGTGTTGGGATCGCCTTCTTCGTTAGGCCCTGCAGTCCTAGGGTTGGTCGCACCAACCTCCTACTGAAGACACCTCAGGGACCGGGGCCCCAGTGGATGCCATTGTTGACAAGGCGTTGGTGATGATGTTTTCAGCGTGCAGTACATGGCACAGGTCCAGGGCCTCGAAGCCAGCCTCCAGCTTCTTGATGTGTAGCAGGTACGCCGCGAGCTAAGGATCGTTGCAGAAGCATTCTCCCCGGACCTGCTTGATGATCAGCTGGGAGTCTCCCTTGAGCAGCATCTGCTGGATACCAAGACCCTACGCAGCTGTTACTCCAAAGATGAGGGCTTTATACTCCACCATGTTGTTAGTCGCCTTGAAGTCAAGGCGCATAGCATACTTTGACTACTCCCCTGTTGTCGAGGTGAGCAGTACGCCAGCTCCGGCCCCTTGCTTCCACGAGGGACCGTCAAATAAGAGTGTCTAGTGGGATCCGGTGACCACCAGTTCCCTGGCTATGGCTCGGTGATTTCATGCCCCCCAGGCTTACATGGTGAGGGAGTCCACTCAGAAATGAAATCCACCAGTGCTTGGCTCTTGATCGCATGCTACGACCAGATGTCGAGATTGAACTCCGCTAGTTCTGCCGCCCATTTGGTGATGTTGCTGGTTGCGTTGGGGCTGCAGAGCACTGTTGAGGTCACCACTGAAACCCCATGAGCCTGAAAGTAATGGCGGAGCTTCCTAGTCAGGATTAGCACTACATAGAACAACTTGTGTACTTCGAGGTACCTTGTTTTTGCTTCGTGCGGGACTTCACTTATGAAGTAGAGTGGGCGTTGGATGGTCGTAACCCTCCATGGGGAATCCGGCGTATCTCTTCCATCTTCATCGAGCCTAGAGACTCCATGTTCCCCAAACCCAGGGCATCCTCTGGGAGCAGGGACCCAGAGGCATCTTGATCTTCGGGGCCCCCTGGCGTGACCCGGGTGCCCTCCGGGGGCTGGAACCTATAGGCAACTTGTTTATCGGGGCCCCTGCGGGTTCCAAGCCTTGGAGCTTAGAATCAGTAGCAAGGGCCCATCCATCCCTTGGGGATTCAAGGAACCAGGTCGTTCTGCAACCAAGACCATGCTTACCACTTCCGTCATGGCGGCGATGTAAAGGTACAGAGGCTCCCTGGGCTCCAGGGCCACCATGTGTAAAAGCCCGCTTTTCGAAAGACAAAAACGAAAAAATGCGAACATACAAATTTTGAAAATGGACTTGGAAATCCAAACTCACATGAACCATATGATTTAACCAATGTTCACTAAAAATAGGGACATGTTAAAATTTTACATATAGAACATGTTTGCTAATGTATATTGGAACTTAATGTTCAGATACTTAAGTAGTGCCTGACATTTTTGAGCTGTAATAAATTTTATCGTTCGCAACGCTTTCGACTGGTTTCATTATCTTGAGTAGCACAAGGGACACCTTCTGACTGAAACACAATTGAGTACTTATCCTTGACTTGTTGAAACTCAAATCGCCTTGAGTACTGGCAACTGACTGTTTCTAGCTGTGAGGAGTTTCTTATTGACTTCTCGACCTCGCTAGAACCTTAAAATCTTTCTATTCGCGAGATTATTATTGATTACCAAACTTTGGAACTCTTTGACTTGTACTGCCTGATGGCATTGCTTCGGCTGCAAGACCAAAGCTGAAATGTCTTCATAAGAGAAACATCCAGAGTTAAGGACGCTTAACTATCATAGAACTCTAAGTACCTCCTAAATGAAGAAGTTTACTTCATTTTGACGTAAAGAAGAAGACCTCAACACCTCTAAGGGTACTCATGTGTTGTCAAGTCGTACGTCCATGTTCCGCATTGATATCATTCATATAGGAATCCCCAAGTTGACCTTCTCTGTTTGTTGTGTCGCATTGGCTTGTCCGTGCGTGCTCGTGATGCTCCACCATGAGCCGCGTCGACGTCGTTTACCATATGACATTATCGTGAAATTCCGAGCCGTCATCGTGCCCTGGCATCGAGATGAAGGATGCTTGTGATGTGCGTGGTGCTGAACCACAAGCACGACTCGTCGTACAATAGTTGTCAAGCCAAATTAGGTTTTAGTCGATGTGAGGGTGATCGAGTCCTAGGTGTAGCCAAGGTGCTCGATGAAATGCCTTCTAGGTCAAACCAGGTGTGTCGGTGATAACCGATGACCTGGGGTAGAGGTATGCAAGAACGTTGCGACCAACAAGGAGAACTAGACCAATGGGAACCTTGGATAAGAGTTCCTTGGTTGTGTCAAGGATGTTCCCTAACTGATCACAGGCTTGGTTAACTTGGTGTACCGCATCATCTTGATACTACTATGACCACATGACTCCATCTTTTGTTTATCCACACAACAGAGGCATACCTCTTCCTTCAAGTTAGTCTCACCAGTCTTAGAGTTGTTTAACTTGTTTAATATAAAGTATATCACATTATGTACTTATATGCATATCATGTCGGTAGGAACATGATGGTAGGTGATCGATGAGGAGCTTCACTTGGAGGAGAAGGCCAGAGTGTTCCAGCTTGAAGTCCCATGGAAGACTCTTCGAAGGAAGACTAAGCCATAACAACTGACATTGCTATAGAGTCACAAACAAGGCAAGCCCCAGTTTGCATTTAAAAGCTTTACAGAGTTTTGCAGTATTTCTCACATTACGTCTTAAGTTTCATATGTGCATTACGTATAGGGTGATTGATACTCCACTTGCATGACCACATATCCTAGGGGTTGGTTGGAACGGGTTACAGTTTGATCTGTAGTAACTGCTTTGCTAATGTATAGGAAATCTGGTAGAAGTCGAGGAGTTGGAATCTACTCGCGGGAGGGTCACATTTTATTGACCACAAGTCAAGTAGTTTATTCTACTTGCGAGAGGAGTCGAGTAGTGGAATCTACTCGCGAGATGTTACCAAAATTTTCACTCTTAATAATTGGAGATGTGGACGGGGATGTTCCTATAGGATGGGACGCGCAAGGTTGTCTGAGCCCGAATGAGGGGGACAATGCTTGCGACCACATTTGGGCCTGGGCCGGTAAGGTTAAGGCAAATGTGGAAGTTGGTTTGTAGCCCCGTCTGTGTTGGTTAAGGACTGTCTCGTGTGCGGCCCTGTTAAGCAAGTTTGAACAGTACCGGTTACATAATGGATTAATGGGGTCCATTAAACTGATGTAGCTCGGGCACCCTCATGTCGAAACTTATATCGTCGTCCTTCGGGGGAAGATGATCGTAAGGTGGGAACCTCTATGGAGCAACTTCGATGTGCTCGGTTAGGGACCTTACTTTTGGGACGGCAGAACTGGTTTGACATCGGGATGACGGGTGAAAGCTGTCCACATATGACGTGGGAGAGGAGTATAGTGAAAGGTACTTCCGAGCGGGCGTATGTGTCGTGTATTCCGGGTGTGTCCTGATTGCAATCACCGTCCCTCGCGGTTTAGAGTACCACTTCTTCACTGAGTTGTGACGTAGTAAATACTGAAGAAGTCACAAGAATATGATATATTGAATTATAATTTCTTTGCAAACTTGTATGGCTTAGAGATAGTACAATTAAAAGTTTACAGTTTCCTCATACTTTACCTGTAATAGCATTATGTGCTTTGGGCATGTCATATCATCGGCAAAGCATTTCTTGTTTGATTGTGGAGTCTATGATGTGCAGTGCTTAAAGAGTGTCATTTTCTACTTAAAACATGATTATAAGGATCCACTTGTAGGCGAGTCTATTTATGCTATTCCTTACCTATGCTTAGTATTCAACCTGCATATGTCTAGTGAGACGGGTTAGTCTTGCTGAGCCTTATGCTCACATTTGCGCTTTAACAATTTTTGCAGGTATTAGGTTTATTTCAGCTGTTCAGGTTGTACATGAGATCTCAAGGTATCGAGATAAATATCATGTGAACTACGCCACCGCTGAATGTTCTTCTTGTTGCTAGTGAGAAGCGTCCTAGGGCATGGACTTGTTCTCTCCTGCTTAGTTAGGTGAGATTATGAGTATGTATTTTCCGCTGCGTGTGTACCCCTATTGTACACTCTTTTGTAAACTCTTCTTATTATGAAATGAAAACTTTATATGTTTTGGTATCCTTTTCGTGTGTGCTGTTAGGTGCCGCATCGCATGGCACCACCCAATGAGATCCTCGGATGTGTGGACTCCGGTCCCCACAGACATGGTATCAGAGCTTCATTGGGAATAACACGCTCGAAAAGAGCCTATTTTCGAAAACTCCGAAGTAGTCGAGTGAGCATTAGCTATATGCCCATTAAGGACTATTACTAGTATAAGTTATAAAGGTGGTGAACTAACTTGTTATATTATTCTGTACCGATGCTCCGTCTTCAAGGTAAGAGGTAAGGTACGCCACCGAGAGCGGTTCAATCTCGGTAAACTCTGCATACGAGATGTGGTATGTGATATTTCCGTGGCTTGGCACAGAAAGTCAATATGAGTCTCTGAAACTTTCCATGTTTCTGAGAACATATGACATGCGGTACCCCAGCGTGATACAAAATTAGTGTGAGCCCCCATCGGGCGGTGTATAACCTGATAGTATGCATCTCTAGAACTATTCATGTTCTATGGGATCATGCGAAACACGTATGCCCGAGCATGTATAAGCCGGTTCGTGCAGGAATCTTTGCTGTACAAACATAGTACAGCCATGTACCTCGAGATATGACTTCGCTCGAGGGCGACTCATACCAAATTCGTATGCATTTACTTTTGATTATATCTTATTGTGACTGCCTGTTGTGTTTCTCCGTGCCGCCCTTGAGCTGTGAAGGTGTGAAAGGTGATTGCTTGTCTTCTGCAGGTACACTAACTCTGGTAGCAAATCGAGTAGAAACCGTTTGCGAGTGATCGATACTAGGACCACCTGTCGATGTATCCGGATATACCGGGTTAGACTTTTCTTTTGGCGAGGCACGTAGTACCGTCAGTATCACAATTGATACTTTGACCATCCCCCAAGAAAGAATGGCTTCATTATCATCTTGTAAGATCCAACTCCCAGTTGCTAGAAAGTTTTGGGTCAATGTTTCGACTTGGAGAGTGCAATGGGAAGAAGGATGAAGATTAAGGTTGTTGCTCACTCTTGACGGAATCTAGCTCGATTATGTCAAGAGGTGCTTTTAGTGAAACTTCGTAGAACCTAGTAGTGTGCTATATGGTTAAGAAGATCTTCAAGTCCTGTACGACTGTTCATTGAACAGTTTGGGCATGAAAGCCTTTTGA
This sequence comes from Tuctoria greenei, assembly GCA_036927565.1. NCBI lineage: Eukaryota > Viridiplantae > Streptophyta > Magnoliopsida > Poales > Poaceae > Tuctoria > Tuctoria greenei. Next base: position 130,454,269 of record JAYESD010000008.1, read on the forward strand.
ATCGATTCCCATCACCAAAAATCAACACTAATCCCATTTCTTTGAAACATTGTACCAACTTTAGTGTTTTGCCCTATCTCTTCGTAGAAAGCTCTTCCATGCCTTTTTGATACATTTTCGAAAAGGTGAGGAGCTAGACTACAACTTTGTAATTCAATATTGCCCCAAATTCAGATAAGAAGTATTTAAACACCTGAGTTAAAAAACTGGAACAAAACTATACGTACTACCTGAACCAACTTGGAAAATTGTTGAACTTTGAACAGTCATAACTTTTAAATTAGAACAGCAAGATAGGCATATATATACATGCCTGGAAAGCTTAAGGAATCCTCTAACAAGTTTCTATTCGACTCTGAGTCTAAAACTCAAATTAACAAGGTCTAAATTGAAGTGTCGTTTAAGAGGTTCTGGCAGCCCGGAAGAGGGGACAGAATCTGAACTCTTCGCCAATTGAATCATAACCTTTTGCAGACTTCACCTCTGCAGGCCTACTTTATGTGGTTGGAAAGTGTAGAGAGTCCTCTACAACGTTTCTACAGAACTCCAGAGCAGAATCCATCTCTAACATACTCAAAATTTCAAATTTCTAAACTTGATCAAATCTGGACATCGAGTGGACAGTCCTGTATACAGTTACTGTTTCTTGCATAACTCGCAGTAGAATTGTCAAATGACTTCATGTGATGCATTTCTGGAATCCTGAGGATGTATGTAACAATTTTGTAATACATTGTTTCTGCATATATCAATGTTTAACTATCTGAAAATTGTAGACAAAATGAACAACAAACAAAGAAAGTTCTGTGGAATTTTTTATTAAAAATCTGGTGACATAACTGAATTTTAAAAATCCATATCTCCTCAACCAGAAGTGCTATGAGAGCAAGTGATGACTTTTTGGAAATCTTTGGAAGTACTTTACAAGTTCTCTATTCAGCTCAAGACCAAAGTCCTTTTCTATGTGGGTGAAATTTGGATAATCGCAGAGACTGTCCAGGCACACCCAAACTGGACAGCAATCTGTACACTTCTGAACTTAATACATAAATCGCAGACCCTCGATCCAATGGTGTCGAGCAGGTAACCGTTGGAAAGGCTAGAGAGTCGGCTACAATTTTTGCAACTGGCTCCAGACCTGAATCGGTCATCTACCTATTCCAAATCAAGTTTGAATGCAGAGTGGTCAATCTGAACTGAATTCAAATTCTGAATGCTGAAATTTTATCCAACTTCAAAAATTCATATCTTTTGAACCAGGACTGATGTGAAGACATGTAAGTACATTCTGGAAATCTTATTACATTGGATAAAACTTTGTAAATAAGAATATTTCCATATTTCCATCAGAACAGCCTGAAAACTTTAGATCAAAACTGCTACTCTTTAAGCAGGTTCTGCTGAAAGTGCTGAAAAATCTGCTGACTTAAAAATCGCATAACATGCAAACCAGGGATGATCTAGAGGCAAACCAATACTTTTTGGAAATGTCTTGAACATTACTTTAACTTGGTTGTTCACCTCAAGATCTGATATTGCCATTAATTGGACAAAAATCAAAGTTGCGTCCAGGCTTTTCATTCTTCACCAGAATTTAATCGGATAAGGACCATTTGGTGTGGTTATAGATTTGGTTCTGGAGTTCAACTCGAGGAGTTTCATAACATTCACATGTATTGTGATTCAACAATAATTACCATTAGAGTTGAGTATTAAACTCAATCAAATCTCTTTGGCTCGGTAGCTCATGTTAGTGTTCTAATTAGGCAACCGTGCACCTCACACTTTAAGGGTGTATTGAGCATGTGTTGCACTTCCATTAGTCGACGACCCTCCCCGTATGGATCGTTTGGGGTAAGTTTCTCGCTTACCTAGCTTGAACCTTAAGGGGGAAGGAGTGCACCTAGTAATCAAAGTGATACGTTCACCTAGGTGTCATACCAAGGTACATCGACACCGAACCAACGTGCTGGAAGCAATGCTCAAGTAAGTAGGACTGAGTACAACATTGACTCATTGGGTAAATAAGAAGCTTAATTAACAGATCTTCTCGAACCCCGTTTCTTGGAGAACTCGATCATCGAGTTAAAGAAGTCAGTTGATTCTTCACGCTAAACCACTCCCTTGCTTCAGTCTCTGAGACGAGAAGCTATATGTGAGTAGTATGAGCTGGAGATTTTTTAGCAAGAACGTGGATCACTAACCAAGGTCGTGCCTGGCACAGTACCTTGTCAACAGCTTAGTACAACCTACAGAAGTGATGAGAACCTTACTCTTCAAAGGTTACTCTCTTTGCAACTTCTGAAGGTAACCCTACCGCACCTTTTAAAGGTTAGACATACTACCATAGGAATCCTACGTGATGAAAAACCTGACCCTATGTTAAGGAATCACAACTACCTGTAAACTGTGATTAGCAAGCTTCAGGGAACTTCACATCAACAAGAAGTTCAATCGTTTTGTTCCATTATGTACATTCCGTTGCCTTGAGATGAACCTCATCATTCCTTGCTAATGTTCTTACCTTGAAATTATTGAACTTGGTCAGGACGTGAAAGTCACATTTGTCATTCGACACTTTTAATGACCAAGTCACTTAATCCTTCTATATCTAGAGTACTTCTTTTTGTGTATGAGTTGTCTTACCTATTTTTGCTCAAAGCATAATATTGAATGCACCATACCTTGCATAGTTATCCGCGGAGTTGCATTGTGTCTACATAACATCATCCGGTTTGTGATGCATCATGAAACGTAATTACTAAAGAGTTTTGAGCAAGAATATGTGACCCCGTTCAGATACTTAAGTAGTGCCTGACATTTTTGAGTTGTGATCAATTTTATCATTTGCAACGCTTTCGACTGGTTTCATTATCTTGAGTAGCACAAGGGACACATTGTGACTAAAACACAATTGAGTCTTGTCCTTGACTTGTTGAAACTCAAATCGCCTTGAGTACTGACAACTGACTGTTTCTAGCTGCGAGGAGTTTCTTATTGACTTCTCGACCTCGCTAGAACCTTAAAATCTTTCTATTCGCGAGATTATTATTGATTACCAAACTTTGGAACTCTTTGACTTGTACTGCCTGATGGCATTGCTTCGGCTACAAGACCAAAGCAGAAAAGTATTCATAAGAGAAACATTCAGAGTTAAGGACGCTTAACTATCATAGAATTCTAAGTACCTCCTCAATGAAGAAGGTTACTTCATTTTTACGGAAAGAAGAAGACCTCAACACCTCAACATAACTTTTTAAGACTCAAGTTTTACGATGTGATATTGTCATGTCGAGCCTCCTGTCAAGGTTATCAACCTAAAGACTGGAATCACTTAAAGCAAACTTTGGAATTTCTTAAGATGCCTGAAGATAATCACTATTTCGTAGAACCCAAGTCTTTAAGGGCATTGTAATTTTCCTTAGTCAATGACCCTCTTTTACGGATCGTTCCCTCATCGTGTCTGTTATTCTACTTGTTAGAATCTCGAGACGAGACTCCTTTAAGGGGGAAGGATTGTAAAAGCCCACTTTTAGGAAGAAACAAAAACGCAAAAATGCGAACTTAAAAATTTTGAAAATGGACTTGGAAATCCAAACTCAAATGAAGCATATGAGTTAACCAATGTTCACTAAAAATAGGGACTTGTTAAAATTTTACATATAGAACATGTTTGCTAATGTATATTGGAACTTAAGGTGTAAAATATCTAATTTCCATGTATTCACATTTTCAATGAAAAATTAAAAGAGAAAAGAAAACAACATAGAGAGAAAGAAAAAGGAATTATTCCAACCCTAAAATGGGACATCCAAAAATATTCAAATCTAAGGCTGTAAATTTTTCCATGACCTTCTATAATTCCAAATAGACTCTCGGTAAAGTTTCAAAAATTTTGAAGCACGTTTTCCATTTATTGGACACGTACTGAGAGTTTAATCGAAGTCGACTTCAAAATTTAAACTTTGTACTTAACCTTGTCCAAATAAACTCCAAATTTTTCCTAAGGTTCCTTATGGGTCAAAAAGGTTAACTTCAAAGTTTCAGGATTTTTGAACCTAATCTACTATTTATTTCATTGAGTCAAGTATCACCACTTGAACTCAAATTCAAACCTGTGTAGAAATTCAACTTGCCCAGTTCTGAAAATCTGATTGCACCATAAAATTCTTCATATTTTATTTAGTCATTGGGCCAAAGTTGAATATTTCTGAAGCTTGTTTGCTAGCTCTATTTGAAATTTGAAAGCAAAATGAGGGAGGAGAGTGTTGTGGGCCCCACAGGTCAGCCATTGAAACAAGGAACCGCCTCTATTCTTCTCTTGCCGTGGTGCCACGCACTTGCATGCAAAACTACACGCAGATGCTTGCCACCGCCGATCGATAATATCTTCCTACTCTGCTCTGCTCCATATAGCCGCCCGGCTCCTTCAGTTCACGGCGCCTCGCTTCCCTCCGGTCGCCCACGGCGCTGCGTTGCGGCCTGCCGCTCGCTCTGGCCGCACTTCGCCGGTGCCACGCACCTGCTCGCCTGGCCACGTCCCAGCTCCGCCCGGTGCGCTCACCACCGCCCAGCGCCCGTGCGCCGCTCGCCCTGCCTCCTCCCAGCTTCCAGCCGCGGCGTCGCCCCGCGTCCAAAGCCGCACCACCTTGCTAGCCGCAGCGCGCCTCGCCTGGCAACACCGCTCCCCGCCGTCCTCCTCGCCTTGCCGCCGGACCGCGACCCCCCCCCCCCCCCCCCCCCGCCGGCCGCCTCCTCGTCTCCCAGGCCGCGCGCCTACCCGACCGTGCTCCTCACTGGTGCCGCCCCCACGGCACCCCGCGCCTCACCGGCACATCCAGCCGTCGGTCGCGCGTCCAGCACCACGCCTCCCTGGCGCCCCGCGGCACCGCTCACTCCAGCGCTCCGCCTCCTCCCGGCCTCTATCCGTCCAAGGCGCTGCCCCACTCTCCGACCGCCTTCTGCACCTCGCCGTGTCTGGTCTCCCTTGTGTATGTGCCCAGAGCCCCCCCCCCCCCCCCCCCCCCCCCCCCCCCGTCGTGCACCCTGCGCCGACATCGGCTGCAAGGTTACCACGCCGGTCGCGCGCTCGTGTGACGCCTCCCTCCGCGCCCCTCTACGCCGCAGCTTCCACCGGCTCTCTGCTCAAGGCTGAGCACCTCGCCAGCTCCGCCGTTGCCCACCGTGCCGTCCCTGCTTGCCCTCGCCACCCTCGGTACGTCGTCGTGATGTTCCACGTCGTGGCTAGGTCCTGGAAGCAAAGCAATTTATGAATGAAATGCACAGGATTCGGGAACATGCCTTTGACAAAATGGTATCGACCAATGGTCCAAGGTTAGCTCTGATTGTGCAAGATTGATTACATTAGTGACTGCAGCTAAGGTGTTCGATGAAATGTCCACGAGGAAAGAACCAACTTTGTTGATGTTTAGAACTGGTCTGTGATGCAGGTGTAGAAGGATGTGGCAATCGACAAAGATATGTGCCAAGATGCTCTTTGAATGGTGATGATGTGACGGAATCAAGTACACACCCAAGATATTCGGCGAAATGCCTTCAAGGTGAGCCTTACCCTGAAATGCCTTGCTTGACGCCCCGAAGTCCGTTCGTGGTGACCGCTAAGGGTACTCATGTGTCATCATGTCGTACGACCATGTTCCGCATTGATATCATTCCTATAGGAATCCGCAAGTTGACCTTCTCTATCTGTTGTGTCGCATTGGCTTGTCCGTGCGTGCTCGTGATGCTCCACCATGAGCCGCGTCGACGTCGTTGACTATGACGTCGTCATGACGTTCTGAGCCGTCATCGTGCCCTGGCATCGAGATGAAGGATGCTTTTTATGTGCGTGGTGCTGAAACACAAACACGACTCATCGCACAATAGTTGTCAAGCCAAATTGGGTTTTAGTCGATGTGAGGGTGATCGAGTCCTAGGTGTAGCCAAGGTGCTCGATGAAATGCCTTCTAGGTCAAACCAGGTGTGTCGGTGATCACCGATGACCTGGGGTAGAGGTATGCAAGAACATTGCGACCAACAAGGAGAACTAGACCAAGGGGAACCTTGGATAAGAGTCCCTTGGTTATGTCGAGGATGTTCCCTAACCGATCATAGGATTGGTTAACTTGGTGTACCACTTCATCAACGGCAGGTTCGTCGAGTCGCTTATCAACAACTGAGTCGACATCACTAGCCTTAAGACTCACAAGGTGGTGTTCGGGATTCTGCTCACCCCATTGACGAGTCCGGGTTGATGTGGACGTCGCTAAGACGATCTTCTCTAGATGGAAAAGCATGCCTTCATGGCAAGGTCTCGCATCATGTTTAAGTCCCAAGAGCTTACCGAGCTCACCTGGACAAGCTTGCGGGAGACACTACATTAGTGTCGTCGTGTAAGCACCTGAACGATGCTTGCGACATTAGTCGTAGCAACTGGTTTACCTAAAACCGGTTTGAACGTTGTCTTGGTACTCATGCTAGGTTAACAGTGCTTGTAATGACTTCTTAAGTCCAAGCCATGTTGATCTCAATTCAGTCCCAAGTGTCGTTAGGTTCCATCATGGTTCATCCTAAGTCAGGACCCTACGACAGCACTGCTCACTTAACTAGGTTTACTCCTTTATGAGTTAAGTAAAGTTCATTGGTTGACTGCTACCTTCGTCTTGTACACTCCACTCATACGCAAGCTTTCGATGCCACCTTGACTCTTGGGTCATCTTTACACCACCAGTCCAACATTTCCACACCATTCAGCTTTATCGTCCTTGAGTGGCATAGCGTTGAGTGTCGAGTGTCAAGTTGCAATGTGTTCTTACATTACACCTTTCAATTCACATCTCTATACTACTATGACCACTTGGCTCCATCTTTTGTTTATCCACACAACAGAGGCATACCTCTTCCTTCTAGTTGGTCTCACCAGTCTTAGAGTTGTTTAACTTGTTTAATCTAAAGTATATTACATTATGTACTTATATACATATCATGTCGGTAGGAACGTGATGGTAGGTGATCGATGAGGAGCTCTGCTTGGAGGAGAAGGCCAGAGTGTTCTATCTTGAAGTCCCGTGGCAGACTCTTCGAAGGAAGACCAAGCGATAACAACTGACGTTGCTATAGAGTCGCAAACAAGGCAAGCCCCGATTTGCATTTAAAAGCTTTATAGAGTTTTGCAATATTTCTCACATTACGTCTTAAGTTTCATATGTGCATTACGTATAGGGTGATTTATACTCCACTTGCATGACCACAAATCCCAGGGGTTTGTTGGAACGGGTTACAGTTTGACCTGTAGTAACTGCTTTGCTAATGTATACGAAATCCGGTAGAAGTCGAGTAGTTGGAATCTACTCGCGAGAGGGTCACATTTTATTGACCACAAGTCAAGTAGTTTATTCTACTTGTGAGAGGAGTCGAGTAGGGGAATCTACTCGCGAGATGTTACCAAAATGTTCACTCTTAATAATTTGAGATGTGGACGGGGATGTTCCTGTAGGACGGGACGCGCAAGGTTGTCTGAGCCCGAATGAGGGGGGCAATGCTTGCGACCACATTTGGGCTTGGGCCGGTAAGGTTAAGGCAAATGTGGAAGTTGGTTTGTAGCCCCGTTTGTGTCGGTTAAGGACCATCTCGTGTGCGGCCCTATTGAGCAAGTTTGAACAGTACCGGTTACATAATGGATTAATGGGGTCCATTAAACTGATGTAGCTCGAGCACCCTCATGTCAAAACTTATACAGCCGTCCTTCGGGGGATGATGATCGTAAGGTGGGAACCTCTAAGGAGCAACTTCGACATGCTCGGTTAGGGACCTTACTTTTGGGATGGTAGAACTGGTTCGACATCGGGATGACAGGTGAAAGGTGTCCACATACGACGTGGGAGAGGAGTACAGTGAAAGGTACTTCTGAGCGGGCGTATGTGTCTTGTATTTCGGGTGTGTACTGATTGCAATCACCACCCCTCGCGGTTTAGAGTACCACTTGTTCACTAAGTTGTGACGTAGTAAATACTGAAGAAGTCAGAAGAATATGATATATTGAATTATAATTGCTTTGCAACCTTGTATGGCTTAGAGATAGTACAATTAAAAGTTTACAGTTTCCTCATACTTTACCTGTAATAGCATTATGTGCTTTGAGCATGTCATATCATCGGCAAAGCGTTTCTTGTTTGATTGTGGAGTCTATGATGTGTCGTGCTTGAAGAATGTCACTTGCTACTTAAAACATGATTATAAGGATCCACTTGTAGGCGAGTCTATTTATGATATTCCTTACCTATGCTTAGTATTCACCCTGCATATGTCTAGTGAGACGGGTTAGTCTTGCTGAGCCTTATGCTCACGCTTGCGCTTTAACGATTTTTACAGGTATTAGGTTTATTTCTACTGTTCAGGTTGTACATGAGATCTCAAGGTATCGAGATAAATCTCATGTGAACTACGCCGCTGCTGAATATTCTTCTTGTTGCTAGTGAGAAGCGTCCTAGGGCATGGACGTCTTCTCTCCTGCTTAGTTAGGTGAGATTATGAGTATGTATTTTCCGTTGCGTGTGTACCCTTGTTGTACACTCTTTTGTAAACTCTTCTTATTATGAAATGAAAACTTTATATGTTTTGGTATCCTTTTCGTGTGTGCTGTTAGGTGCCGCATCGCACGGCACCACCCAATGAGATCCTCGGATGTGTGGACTTTGGGCCCCACACCATGATGGATAGCGACGTAAGTTATTGCTTCATCTCGCGAAACGCCTTCTCTATCTCCTTAGTCAAGACGAACGGTCTAGACTTCCGCAGCATTTTGAAGAACGGGAGGGACCACTCAGCCACTGTAGTGATAAATCGGCTCAGCGCTGCTAGGCAACCAGCAAGCTTTTGCATGTCCTTGATGCGGGCTGGAGGCCGCATCAGCTCCACCACCTTGATCTTATCTGGGTTGGCCTCAATCTAACAGTGTGAGACCAAGAACCCAAGGAGCTTCCCAGCTTTGACTCTAAATGCACACTTGTCTGGGTTGAGCTTTGTGTGTGTGGTCCGCAACCTGTCAAAGACTAGGGCGAGGTTTTCTAGCAATGATGTATGCGTATGGATTTTGACAATTATATCGTTGACGTACACCTCTACTAGGTCCCGAATGAGATCCCCAAATGTTTTATGCATGATAGGTACAAAGGTAGGAAGGGCATTCTTAAGACCACAAGGCATGGAGACAGAGCAGTAAAGGCCATCTACGGTTATAAATGTGGTATGATCTTCATCCTCTCTAGAAATGGGGGTTTTGTGGAACCCAGAGTAAGCGTCTAGAAAGCAGAGTAGATCGCAGCCCGAGGTTGAATCCACGATTTGATCTATCCTAGGGAGAGAGAAAGGATCTTTAGTACATGCCTTATTGAGTTTGGTGTAGTCGATGCACATCAAAGCTTCCCTCCAGCTTTGGGGATGACAACAGGATTGGACAACCACCTGGGATGGTGGACTTCCCGTATGAAGCCAACATCGAGCAGCTTCTTGATCTCTTTGCAGATGAAGTTCTACTGCTCAATGGACTACTTTTGTGGCCTCTGTTGTGCTGGTTGGACATCGTGATAGATCTTTAGATAGTGCTCGATCACTTCCCTGGGGATGCCAAGCATCTGCGAGGGTTGTCAGGCAAACACGTTGACATTAGCTCGCAGGAAAGCAATGAGTGTGGATTCCTGCTTGCTGTTTAGACTCCCAGCAATGCGGGTGATCTACGCAGCATTGGAGTCAATCAGGATAGCTTTGATGGGTATATCGTCGCTGTCGGAGGGCTGCACCCAGGGTGCAGCGGCGTAGTCGTGCTCACGCTCGCTTGGTGAGGGCTGAGTTGGTCCAGCATCGCCCGGAGCAGATGTTGGGGCTGCTGCAATGGCTTGGAGCTTCTCCAAAGCTAACACTACTGCAGCGGATCTCCGCTGTTCTTGAGGACACTAGAGGGAGTTGGCATCTTTAGGATGAGGTAGCCGTAGTGGGCTACGTCCATGTGTCTCTAGAGGGTTGGCCTACTGATGATGGCGTTGTAGGGGAGGCTGACCTCCACGACGTCGAACAGGATATTCTCCGTCTTGAAGTTCTCGTGTGTCCCGAGGGTCACCCAGAGGTGGATGTTGCCGTACAGGACAATACTCCTTGGACCTACCCCCGAGAATGGTCTCGATGGGGAGAGCTTGGACACAGAGATCTTCAGCTTGTCAAAGGCTGCATGCCTGATGAGGTTGAGGCTGGCCCCACCACCCATTTAGACGTGGTAGAACTTGATGTCTGCGATGGTGGGGGCGACGAGGAGGGGCAGAAGCTCGGCTCCCGCCATGTTCTCGGTGCAGTCAGAGGCATCGAAGCTAATCGGCGTCTTCATCCATCTGTGATGCGGTGTCGGGGCATGAGTAGGAGCTACCGAAGCCACCGTCTGATGTAGGGTCTTGACTGCTTTCCGGGACACGGGTTCCCAAGATCCCACACATATGACGTGGAGTGCTTTATGATTCCCTTGATCGCTGTTGGGGTTGAAGTCCTCACCCTGGTGGACCATTTTAACGGACCGTTCGGGCTTTTGGAACTCCATCTCCATGTCTTTGCCAACCTGCAGGTCGACCTTTTGCGGCTCGATCTTGTCGCTGCTTGCAGGCTTCCTGCTTAACATTGTGATGAAAGCACAACCACTTCTTAGAGGAAAAAGCCCCTAGCTGGCACGTCAAATGTCGAAGTGTTCTTGCGACATTGTCCCTGGACCTGCTATGCGAGCAGCCCGCGGAGGTTCTTGATCAACAGGTCTTAGTCCTTGGGAGAGATTGCGCCTATGAAAATGGTGAGACAGTGGTTTTACGTAGTTCCAGCCGCCAAAGCGTAATACCCTACTCCACGATGTGAGTTGTATTGCTGGTGTGAATGCGTGTGTTGAGTTGAGATGGGGATCCCTTCTAAGGGTGGTGGTCTGGACCTTTTATTGACAAGGTCGAACGCCTTACAAGTGGGGTCCAGGGCTTGAAAGGTGGCCCCTCAGCGATCGTATCCTAAAAGATCTTAGGCTTCTTGCATAAGCTTCCTCTGATCGTGGCTTGAAGACTATTGACAGCTGTTATATACCAATTTCATCCATAAATTTAACTCAATTATGTGAAGGATTTGTCATTTCTTGCACACATCACCTTTCTATCTAACCCATTTCCACTTGGACAAGGAGAAATATGTGTATGCAGCATTTTATGCAGAAAATGAGGAAATGTAGAGAGACCAATCCTATAAAATATCATCCCAGCCAATCAGGCAACAACACATGGCATCCCATGGATCAAATGGCCCACAAATAGAAGTATCCGAGGAGATCCAACGGTGTTGCACCCATATACATCAAGGGGACCAACCTGGAAGCCACCTGGAGAAAGCACACGAGAATTGGTGCCTTGACCAGGTCAGCTGAACCAGGGGTTTGGCCGACCTCTTCCTGGCGTCAAAATCGGTCAAACTCCACGTGTTGGCTCCTCCCGGCACCCTGGAGTCAATGGTGACTGATTGCGCACTTTTGGTGGCGGGAACCGACCTCAACACTAGTATAAATAGGACCCCCTAACCCTCACTTCAACACACACCACTTGAGCTTCATCCCTATTGTATACACTATCATCCATAGTCTTAGAGGAGTTACGTTGTATAGAGGAGAGTCTCTAGTCCCAAGTCCAAATTGGGAAAGGAGTAAGGAGTCTCTCTCTTCCCAATCCTACATTGGGAAAGGTATGGCTCATGTATTCTTTCTTGTATTTGTGACTTTATGCATAATAAAGATAGTATCTTTAGTATCTACTTATACATATACTTGGGCAAAGCGTTTCGTGTTTGATTGTGGAGTCCATGTATGTGGAAGGTATAGCTTCTATGACTGTTTCATAATGAACATATCTCATTATCATAGAACCTATAGGCCCCCACTATAGTCTAGAAAATTATAACATAACTAGGTTAGTATGGATGATTATGTTATGTATCAACATTAGTTCAATGATGATTCAATTCATTGCCTTAGGATGGATTGTGCCTAGGCTCTTAAGGTAATTACTTAATATGCTAGCATGGTGCTAGGATAGCTATGTAGCATTGGATGTCTCGTAGACCCACGGACTGAAGAGGTAGGCAGTAGGTGGTGACAGCCCTATCTGTCCTTTGTAATCCTCCACGTTCGGCTATGCCACAGGCTCTTGGCGGGAGTCGCCCTAGTATTGCTAGGGATAAGCCCGTGCCCGATGTGTTGAACCACATAGCATAAGTATTCACTATTGATCTAGCTTATGAATAATTAGTTTAGACTTTGTATATGTACAATAGAGCATAGTAGGAGTACCTCCATAACTCTCAACCTTAACTAACCTCTAGGATCCTTCTATCCCCCTTAGACTTGAAAGCTTTTGTGTGTGTCGCACTACCTCCATTATTATTTTATCCATCCTTACTAGATCCTTACCTAGATCTTTCTACTCTTTTCATTTGATGAATGATTGTTATATCTCTACCCCGCCTTCATTTGGGATCAAATAAATGACACCCTTGGGAATACTCTTAAGGGGAAATGCTACAATGATATCTCCGCGTGCTTGCGGAATTCACTCTTTGATCCAATAGAACCATTAACAGGCATTTCTAACACATCAGTTGGAGATGTTTAGTTAATGGTGCATAAGTAATACCAACAGCCACTTCTGGCACTATTATCGGGGATGATTTGTTAGTATATCTTAGGAGCCATCAACAAGCATTTCTGGCGCCATTACCAGGGAAGGAAAATAGATATATAACATGACTAAGTGAATAGGATAGAACCATGGGTAGGATTTTAGTAGGATAACCATTATTTGTTTTCACATTTTAAATGTGAAAACAGGGTGGTGTATGTCTGGTTTCCATTTGCCGGAAAACTTTGTTGAAGATCCCGAATCCCTTTTCAGAGACCGACCCCGTGTTGTTACTCCTCAGAAGATTCGAGCGGCAAGGCAAGCTAGCATTTCTGCACCAACAATCCAAACGCCAATGGCCCAGAAGACACTTCGTGAGTTCTCAGCTCCCTCTGCTAACAATGTGCCTATTGGGCCCACTGTTAACACGGGAGATGTGAACTTCGAGATCAAAACTGGCCTTATCACTATGGTGCAAGCCAACCCATTTTGTGGGAAGGCTAACAAGGATGCAAGTGCTCACCTGCAACAATTCCTTGAGATCTGCAACACTTTTATGCTCAAGGACGTGTCTCCGGATGCGGTTCGTATGAGACTATTCCCGTTCTCTCTCCTTGGGAGAGCGAAACAGTGGTTCTACACGAACTGGAGTGCAATAGACACTTAGGGGAAGTGTTCTATGGCATTCCTCGCCATGTTCTTCCCGTTGGGAAAAACCAATGCCCTGCGTAGAAGGATTTCCAGCTTTCAGCAAGAGCCCAAGGAATCTATTCCCAAGGCATGGGAAAGGCTTCAGGAGTACATCCTAGCCTGCCCCCACCATGGGATGGATGACTGGCTCCTTATTCAAAATTTCTATAACGGGTTGATTCCCGTCAGCTCGTGACCATTTGGATGCTGCTGCTGAAGGAGCCTTCTTCTCATTGATGGTGCCAAAAGCTAAAGTTCTTATTGAGAGGATGGTGTCCAACATGGGATGGAACGATGAGCGTCTCCATACCCGACATCGAGGCATGCACACCTTGAAGGAGGTGGACATGATCACTACAAAATTGGACCTCCTAATGATGAAAATTGATGGACAAGCCAATGGTGAAGTGTCTGGCAATGCCTATGCCCTAGACTCTCACATCACGTGTGAAGTCTATGGCGACACGGGTCATATGGGCAATGATTGCCTAGAAACTCGTGAGGATGCCTTATACCTCGCCAACAATGGAAATTTCAACAACAACAATCACTATCGTCCAGGAGGTCAAGGGTGGGGTCAACAACTCCCATTCTTTCAAGGAGGGTACAACAACAATGGCAACCCTGGAAATCAGCCAAACTTGAGAGAACTTGCCATTAGCCAGCTCAAGATCAACGAGGTCCTATCCCAGAAGCTGTCAGCTAATGACAAGACCCTAGAGATTATCAATGCAAAGATGGAAGGACTATCCTCAACCTTCAAGAATCAACTGAGCTTCAACAAGATGCTCGAGACTCAGTTGGCTCAGCTGGCAGCTGCTATTCCTCCGATGGAAAATGGCAAGATGCCTGGCCAGCTAGAACCTCTAATGGAAAATGTCAACATGATTTCTGTACGAGAGAGCAACTGGCAGAAGGACCCTGTATGTCCTACCATTTCATGCTCAACTGGGGTTCACTACTTTGACAAGTCACTTTGTGATCTGGGAGCAAGTAATAGTGTGATGCCGGTTGTGTTCGACCATCTGAACTTCACAGAGCTGACTCCAACACCAATGCAGCTACAACTGGCTGTCTCTTAAGTCCGTTATCCAGCGGGTATTGCTGAAGACGTCCCGGTGAATATCCGGAACTGCTTCATACCCGTGGATTTTATGTGCTAGACATGGACACTGAGAAGGATACACCACTTATTCTTGGGCGTCCATTCCTAAGCACTGCAAAAGCTCGCATAGATGTGGGAGCTGGAGAAATCCACTTCCATATCAATGGCAAGGAGGAAAAGTTTAACTTTCCGCCTAGACTAGAACAATGCTCCATGATTCAAATGAAGTATGGGCCGAATGATAAACACATTAGAGAGGTCAAAGTCACACCTCCAAAGGTGGACTCACTCATTGCATTCATGAGAAGACTAAACTACGAGGAGAATTTGTAGTTTTGAACATGCCGATATCCAAAGGCGATGGAATCATCTGGACCTTCCCGAAGGCCCAAGTCCACCAAACCGCCAAAGAAGGAATGGCGGAAGAAGAAAGACAAGCCGTCCAAGCCCATCCCCCCGGGCCCGGATGTGAAATGAAGATGGAGGAATGTCCATCTCATCGAACAGTGGTGAGACCTACGCCAATAGGTTAAATTGGTAGTTATCCGACTTTATTTTTCTTTCTTTCTTTTTCCATTCCATTTGGATTTTTCCCATTGCATATTTGATTTTTCCTAGCAAATTGACAATCTTATATTCTCAACTATCATTTTTCTTTCTTTCTTTTCAAAAGAAAATTTTTGTTGGATTTGAAAAAAGGTTTTTATTTGAAAAACAATTTTACTGAGCTGCACATGTGGCATTTCACCAATGCGCTAACTTTATAACCATTGGGGAGCCACTTGCCAAAAGGGGAACCATGGGGGCCACCTGTCAGGTCGGCTGAACCCCCTGGTCGGCTGAATAGGGAATGGAGCCAATTTGGCTCCCCTTCCTGCAACGGCTAAATTTTGAATCCTAAGTGACCATTGGAAGATGCACCCTATAAATAGTGGCCGTGAATAGCACTTCTCTTCACACACCACATCATTTTACACCTCTCCAAGTCACTCTCTAGCTCACATTGTTTTTCTTGCTCTTCATTGCAACACTCTTGCTCAAATCCATCCCCAGAAAGATTTTCTTTTGTTTGCATTTGCATTTTACACTCAAGCTTTCAAGAGGAGAAAATTCGTTAAGAGTTTTGTTTTCCAACCATCGCTTCTTTTCGGATTTTTCTTGCCTTGTTTTGTTCTTGCTTGTTGAACTCAAAAAGACATGAAGAGGTTGTTCAGAAAGAGGAAGGGGGCTGCAAGCTCAAGCCATGGTGAAGGTTCTAGTGCATGCCTATCTTCCATGGGTACAAGCCCAAGGAGGAGAAGTGTGTGTGAGGACACTCCCATGGAAGAAAGAGGCAACCCACACCAACTTATTCATGACAACGACCTCGACATACGAAGCGAAGTTGAAGATCAAGCACACAGGGTTCTCCAAGATTGTGAGTTCCACCGCACCAAGGCTTACGATCCACATTTGATCTCCAAAATAGGTATGGAGTCCGAATTTCTTTCCATTTGGCATGCAATTGGATTTGATGACTTTGCTCACATAGAGGAGAAAGGTTCACACCTTCCCACTATCCAATTCCTTTGCACGCTAAGAAATAGGATTTGATGGTATTTCTTTTAGATTATTTCAAAAAGAATACAACATCCTATGGAAAGAATTAGGTAGCATCCTAGGCTTCCATAAATGGCGTTTGCTAGATTTAGACAATTTGCCTAAGTTTAACAAACAAAGTTTTTGTCATGAGCTAACTAGTGAGGTCACATGTAGGGCTCCTAGGAATAGCCACATCCAAAACCCTACCTTACGCTTCATGCATAGATGGGTGGCTATGACTATGTTTCCTAGGGGAGATGTTAGGGTTGTACGAGATGATGAATTGAAAATTTTGTTTGCCATGACTAAAAAGATAAAAGTTGCTCCAGTCAAAGCCATGATGACACAATGGTTAGATTACATTTCAAAATCAGGACCAATTGAATGCACTTCATTGATTACTCATATTGCTGAAAGGGTAGGAGCACTTAAATAATCTTCATTTGAATATATTGAAACTGAAAGAGAATTAATTGATGAAGACTATTTAGTGCAAGGACATACCCTTAAGCATGATCCAGATGGGACCTTGATATTTTTCTATCCCGGCTTTGTCAATGAAATTCGGTTACCTAACCCGGATTTTCATTTGTACAAATGCCGGAGACTAACCATTGACCTTCTCCCCTTGAGGAAGCAAGAAGAAGTAAATGTCTCTGGCAGGGTAACAAGGAATCATGCGAGGGCTACAGCCACAGGCATGCCGCCCATAACCTCTCCAGTCCATGAATACCAAGAGGAAGAGAATTCAACAGGTTATGCACTCGGATGGACTCAACCTCCGACGTATGAGACTTTCGCTCATGTTACGCTCCTGATGCATGACATCAATGTTGTGCATTAGAATCAACGACTTCACATATGGTAGCTCCCAAGATGATCCCCCAGTCTCATACGTCGGAGGTTGAGTCCATTCGGGTGCATAACCCGTTGGGTTCTCTTCCTCTTGGTATTCATTGACCGGAGAGATTATTGGTGGCATGCCTATGGCTGCAGCCCTCGCACGATTCCTTGCTACCCTGCCAGAGACATTACTTCTTCTTGCTTCCTCGAGGGGAAGAAGGTCAATGGTTAGTCTCCGGCATTTGTACAAATGAAAATCTGGGTTAGGTAACTGAATTTCATTTACAAAGCCGGGATAGAAAAATATCAAGGACCCATCTTGATCATGCTTAAGGGTATGTCCTTGTACTAAATAGTCTTCATCAATTAATTCTCTTTCAGTTTCAATGTATTCAAACGAAGAGTATTTAAGTGCTCCTACCCTATCAGCAATATGAGTAATCAATGAAGTGCATTCAATTGGTCCTGATTTTGAAATGTAATCTAACCATTGTGTTATCATGGCTTTGACTGGATCAACTTTTATCTTTTTAGTCATGGCAAACAAAATTTTCAATTCATCATCTCGCACAACCCTAACATCTCCCCTACGGAACATAGTCATAGCCTCCCATCTATGCATGAGGCGTAAGGTAGGGTTTTTGATGTGGCTATTCCTAGGAGCCCTACATGTGACCTTACTAGTTACCTCATGCCAAAAACTTTGTTTGTTAAACTTAGGCAAATTGTCTAAATCTAGCAAACACCGTTTATGGAAGCCTAGGATGCTACCTAATTCTTTCCATAGGATGTTGTATTCTTTTTGAAATAATCTAAAAGAAATACCATCAAATCCTATTCTTAGCGTGCAAAGGAATTGGATAGTGAAAAGGTGTGAACCTTTCTCCTCTATGTGAGCAAAGTCATCAAATCCAATTGCATGCCAAATGGAAATAAATTCGGACTCCATACCTATTTTGGAGATCAAATGTGGATCGTAAGCCTTGGTGTGGCGGAACTCACGATCTTGGAGAAGCCTGCATGCTTGATCTTTAACTTCGCTTCGTATGTCAAGGTCGTTGTCATGAAGAACATGGTGTGGGTTGCCTCTTTCTTCCATGGGAGTGTCCTCACACACACTTCTCCTCCTTGGGCTTGTAACCATGGAAAAGAGGCGTGTACTAGAACCTTCACCATGGCTGGAGCTTGCAGCCCCCTTCCTCTTTCCGAACAACCTCTTCATGTATTTTTGAGTTCAACAAGCAAGAACAAAACAAGGCAAGAAAAATCCGAAAAGAAGCGATGGTTGGAAAACAAAAATCTCAACGAATTTTCTCCTCTTGAAAGCTTGAGTGTAAAATGCAAATGCAAACAAAAGAAAATCTTTCTGGGGATGGATTTGGGCAAGGGTTTTGCAATGAAGAGTAAGAATAACAAGGTGAGCTAGAGAGTGACTTGGAGAGGTGTAAAATGATGTGGTGTGTGAAGAGAAGTGCTCTTCATGACCACTATTTATAGGGTACACCTTCCAACGGTCACTTAGGGTTCAAAATGTAGTTGTTGGAGGAAGGGGGTCCAAATTGGCTCCACTTCCTGTTCGGCCGACCAAAGGGTTCGGCCGACCTGACAGGTGGCCCCCCTGGTTCCCCTTTTGGCAATTGGCTCCCCAACGGCTATAAAGTTAGCACGTTGGTGAAATGCCACATGTGCAGCTCAAAAAAATTGTTTTTCAAATAAAAATCAAATCCAACAAAAATTTTTATTTGAAAAGAAAGAAAGAAAAATGATAGTTGAGAATATAAGATTCTCAACTAGCTAGGAAAAATAAAATATGCACTGGGAAAAATCCAAATGGGGTGGAAAAATGAAAGAAAGAAAAATAAAGTGGGATAACTTCCAATTTAACCTATTGGCGTAGGTCTCACAACCATCCAATGAGATGGACACTCCTCCGTCTTCAATTCACATCCGGGCCCGGAGGGATGGGCTCAGACGGCTTGTCTTGCTTCTTCCGCCATTCCTTTTTTGGCGGTTCGGTGGACTTGGGCCTTTGGGAAGGTCCAGATGATTCCGTCCCCTTTGCATATCGGCGTGGTCGAAACGACGGATTCTCCTTGTAGATTAATCTTCTCATGAATGCAATGAGTGTGTACACCTTTGGCGGTGTGACTTCGACCTCTCTGATGTGTTTATCATTCGGCCCATACTTGATTTGAATCATGGAGAATTGTTCTAATTTTGGCCGAACGTTAATCCTTTCCTCATTGCCATTGATATGGAAGTGGATTTCTCCAGCTCCCACATCTATGTGAGCTTTTGCAGTGCTTAGGAATGGACGCCCAAGAATGAGTGGTGTATTCTTCTCGGTGTCCATGTCTAGCACCACAAAATCCACGGGTATGAAGCAGTTCCGGATCTTCACTAGGGCATCTTCAGCAATACCCGTTGGATAACGGACTGAAGAGTCAGCCAGTTGTAGATGCATTGGTGTTGGAGTCAGTTCTGTGAAGTTCAGCTGGTTGAACACAACCTTTGGCATCACACTAACACTTGCTCCCAAATCACAAAGTGCCTTGTCAAAGTGGTGAGCCCCAATTTAGCATGAAATGGTAGGACATCCGGGGTCCTTCTTCTTTTGAGGAAGCCTATTGAGGATGGTTGCATTGCAGTCTTCCGTAAGCTTGATGACCTCAGTGGTGGGCAATGATCGTTTGTTGTTCAATATGTCCTTGAGATAGTGAGCATTAGTGGGTACTTGCATCACATCAATCAAGGGCACATTGATGTGGTCTTTTGGATGATCTCAACAAAACGATTGAATTGCTCATCCACTGTTGGCTTCCTTTGTATGTGAGGGAATGGAAATAAGTTGGTGTTTTGAAAGTGTGTGGCCATTCTGTCACCAAGTAATTCACTTGGGACATCCTCCTTCTCAGGCACAGTTGTCCTCTTGTTCTCGTAACCAATGCATTGACATTCTCTACCAGAGCTTCTGGCTGCCCCGGAATTTTGTTGTTTTCCAATGGAGGGACAACTGCAACAAGTTGTGCCCGCTGAGTATCCAACATCTTGTTGAAGCTCAGTTGATTCATGAATGCTGAGGATAGTCCTTCAATCTTTGCATTGATATTCTCTAGGGTATTGTCATTAGTTGACAACTTCTTGGATAGGGCCTCGTTGATCTTGAGCTGGCTAATGGAAAGTTCCCTCAAGTTGGGATGATTTCCAGGGTTGCCATTGTTGTTATACCCTCCTTGAAAGAATGGGCATTGTTGACCCCACCCTTGACCTCCTGGACGATAGCCTTTGTTGTTGTTGAAATTTCCGTTGTTAGTGAGGTATAGGGCATCCTCACGACTTTCTAGGCAATCATTGCCCATATGACCCGTGTCGCCACAGACATCACACGTGATGTGAGAGCCTAGGGCATAGGCATTGCCAGATACTTCACCACTGGCTTGTCCATCTATTTTCTTTATTAGGAGGTCCAATTTTGCAGCGATCATGTCCACCTCCTTCAAGGTGTGCATGCCTCGCTATCGAGTATGGAGACGCTCATTGTTCCATCCCGTGTTAGACACCATCTTCTCAATAAGATCTTTATCTTTTGGCACCATCAATGAGAAGAAGGCTCCTCCAACAGCAGCATCCAAATGGTCACGAGCTGATGGGATCAGCCTGTTAGAGAAATTTTGAATAAGGAGCCAGTCATCCATCCCATGGTGTGGGCAGGCTAGGATGTACTCCTGAAGCCTTTCCCATGCCTCGGGAATAGATTCATTGGGCTCTATCTGAAAGTTGGAAATCCTTCCACGTAGGGCATTGGTTTTGCCCAATGGGAAGAATTTGGCGAGGAATGCCGTAGAACACTCTCCCAAGTGTCTACAGCACTTCGGTTCATGTAGAACCACTGTTTTGTGCTCCCAAGGAGGGAGAACGGGAACTGTCTCAGACGGAGCGCATCCGGAGACACGTCCTTGATCTTAAAAGTGCTGCAGATCTCGAGAAATTATTGCAGGTGAGCACTTGCATCCTCGTTAGCCTTCCCACTGAATGGGTTGGCTTGCACCATAGTTATAAGGCCAGTTTTGATCTCGAAGTTCACATCTACCGTGTTAATAGTGGGCCCAATAGGCACATTGTCAGAAGAGGGAGCTGAGAACTCACGAAGGGTCTTCAGAGCCATTGGCGTTTGGATTGTTGGTGCAAAAATGCTGGCTTGCTTTGCCGCTCGAATCTTCTGAGGAGTAACGACACGGGGTCAGTCTCTTAGATGAAATTTGGGATCTTCAAAAAAGTTTTCTGGCAGGCGGAAACCAGACATACACTACCTTGTTTTCACATTAAAAATTCGAAAACAAAGAATGGTTGTCCTACTAAAATCCTACACAGGTTTCTATCCTATTCACTTAGTCATGTTATATCTATTTGCCTTCCCCGGCAACGGTGCCAGAAATGCTTGTTGACGGATCCTAAGATATACTAACAAATCATCCCCGACAATAGTACCAGAAATGCTTGTTGGTATTACTTACGCACCATTAACTAAACATGTCCAACTGATGTGTCAGTAATGCTTGTTAACGGTTCTATTGGATCACAGAGTGAATTCCACAAGCGCACAGAGATATCATTGTAGCATTTACCCTTAAGAGTATTCCCAAGGGTGTCATTTATTTGATCCCAAAGGAAGGCAGGGAAGAGATATAACAATCATCAAGTGGAAAGGATAGAAAGGTCTAGGTAAGAATCTAGTAAGGATAGATAAAATAATAGTGGAGGTAGTGTGACACACACAAAAGCTTTCAAGTCTAAGGTGGGTAAGAGGATCCTAGAGGTTTGTTAATGTTGAGAGTTATGGAGGTACTCCTACTATGCTCTATTGTACATATACATAGTGAATACTTATGCTATGTGGTTCAACATATCGAGCACGGGCTTACCCCTAGCAATACTAGGGCCACTCCCTCCAAGAGCCTGTGGCATAGCCGAACGTGGAGGATTACAAAGGACAGATAGGGCTGTCACCACCTACTGCCTACCTCTTTAATCTGTGGGTCTACGAGACATCCAATGCTACTTAGCTATCCTAGCACCATGCTAGCATATTAAGTAATTACCTTAAGAGCCTAGGCACAATCCATCCTAAGGCAATGAACTGAATCATCACTGAACCAATGTTGATACACAACATAATTATCCATACTAACCTAGTTATGTTATAATTAACTAGACTACAGTGGGGGTCTATAGGTTCTATAATAATGAGATATGTTCATGATGAAACAGTCATAGAAGCTATACCTACCACATACATGGACTCCACAATCAAACAAGAAACACTTTGCCCAAGTATATGTATAAGTAGAGACTAAAGATACTATATTTATTATGTATAAAGTCACAAATACAAGAAAGAATACATGAGCCATACCTTTCTCAATGTAGGGTTGGGAAGAGAGAGACTCCTTACTCCTTTCCCAATTTGGACTTGGGACTAGAGAATCTCCTCTCTACAACCTAACTCCTCGAAGACTATGGATGATAGTGTATACAATAGAGATGAAGCTCAAGTGGTGTGTGTTGAAGTGAGGGGTAGGGGTCCTATTTATACTATTGTTGAGGCCGGTTCCCGCCACCAAAAGCGTGCGAATCAGTCACCATTGACTCCTTCAAGCCAGGATGAGCCAACACGCGTCGTTTGACCGCGTTTGGCGCCAGGAAGAGGTCGGCCGAACCAGAGGTTCGGCCGACCTGGTCAGCACTCCAAACGCGGAGTGCTTCCTCCAGGTGGCTGCCAGGTGGGCCCCCTTGATGTATGTGGGTGATACACCGTTGGATCTCCTCAGATACTTCTGTTTGTGGGCCATTTGATCCATGGGTTGCCACGTGTCGTCGCCTGATTGGTGGGATGATATTTTATAGGATTGGTCCCTCTACGTTTCCTCATTTCCTCCATAAAATGCTGCATACACATATTTCTCCAAGTCCAAGTGGAATTGGGTTAGATAGAAAGGTGATGTGTGTAAGAAATGACAAATCCTTCACATAATTGAGTTAAATTGACGGATGAAATTGGTATATAAAGCCGTCAACACGCCCGACGCAGGGTCTTGACCCCATTCCGGGACACGGGTTCCCAAGATCCCCCACATATGATGTGGAGTGCTTTATGATGCTCGTGATTGCTATTGGGGTCAAAGTCCTCAACCTGGTGGACCATTTCAATGGCCCGTTCGGGCTTTTGGAACTCCATCTCCACGTCTTTGCCAACCTGTAGGTCGACCTTCTGCGGCTTGATCTTGTCGCTGCTCGCAGACTTGATGCTCACCATTGAGATGAAAGTGCAACCACTTCTTAGAGGAAAAAGCCCCTACCTGGCGCGACAAATATCGAAGTGCTCTTGCGACACTGTCCCCAGAGCTGCTATGCGAGCAGCCCGCAGAGGTTCTTGATCAGCAGGGTTTAGTCCTTGGGAGAGATTGCGCATATGAAAGATGGTGAGACGATGGTTTTACGTGGTTCGGGCCGCTAAAGCGTAATACCCTACTCCACGGTATGAGTTGTATTGCTGGTGTGAATGCATGTGTTGAGTTGAGATGGGGATACCTTTGAAGGGTAGTGGTCCGGTCCTTTTATTACAAGGTCGGACGCCTTACGAGTGGGGTCTGGGGCCTGACAGGTGGCCCCTCGGCGATCTTTTCCTAAAATATCTAAGGCTTCATGCATAAGCTTCCTCTAATCGTGGCTTGAAGACCCACCATCTTGCCGCCTCATACGCTAGTGGCCCATGCGTAGATGCTAATGGTGGCAGGGGATGTCCCGTCAGTCAGTCTTGTCGTCGTAAGCTACCCCACTTGGTAGAGAGGGGTAGGCGTGGCGCATTTACTGTGATGTGATTGGGCATAGCAGTCCCTGACTTTAGGTATGCACTGCATCATACGTCAGGAGTGGGTGCATATCTTCAAAGCTTGATCTAGACAGGGTGCACCATCCCTTAACTCCCGCAACCCACCGTCCATGGCAAGTTGCAGGACACATGGCAGTATCAGAGCTGGCCACTACGCGGGAGGCCAGGTCTGATACTTCGGGGCATGTGGCAGCCCCAGAGCCTTTCACTGAAGTGAGCTAGGAATCCAGGACTGCAAGACACGTGGTGGTGCTTGCCTCTGTGGGAGGTGTCCGGCTTGGTGCTTCAGGCAACGTGGCTGCAATGTGTGAGACCTATGTGTGCTGAATACATT
This sequence comes from Tuctoria greenei, assembly GCA_036927565.1. Lineage (NCBI taxonomy): Eukaryota > Viridiplantae > Streptophyta > Magnoliopsida > Poales > Poaceae > Tuctoria > Tuctoria greenei. Next base: position 130,478,391 of record JAYESD010000008.1, read on the forward strand.
GGCTATGATGATAAAAGTTTTGCATAATACCAAAACACCTGTCTAAACAAGGTCCGTCTCTAGGTTCAAGCTCCCATAAGGTCCGACTTATTTTTGCTAGGTTCGACTTATTTTGGCTAGGTCCAACTTGTTTTTGCTAGGTCTGACTTCTTTGTCTAGGTCCGACTTCCTATGGCTAGGTCCGACATGTTTTTGCTAGCTTCTGTGCTAGGTTCAACTAGCTTTAAGCTTCGGCGCTAGGTATGACTAGCTTTGGTTAGCTCCAACACTAGACTAGCTTTGGTAAGCTCCGATTCAAGGTCCTGTTAGCTTTGGCAAGGACCCGTGCTAGATCGCATTGGTTCTGCTTTTACCTTGCAATGTTTTGAACTTGCCTTTATTTCTTATGGAAAGCTTGCTTAGTATTCTTTTACAAAGTTTTTTGTGTGTTTTGGTGGTTATGGCTAATATCATTTTGCTATGGTTTGTGACATGCTTATGTGAGGTGCTCATGTAAGGTGTTGTGGTTTCGGAACTAACGTGAGTCAAGTCGAGGACTTGTGCTCGGAAGTATCGGTTGTTTATTCATGTGCAGGTGTTGCTTGAGTTCAAGACATGGCCGGTGACGGGATCCATTGAACTAGTATTAGGGAGAAGATGAGGTTCAACGTCCAAGTTCGGGAGGACTTGTGGTTGAGTAGAATGGGAGGTTGCGCCGCATGTTTGGTCAAGAACAATGCATATGAAGGTATCGTAGACGTGGGATGGATGTGGCATAGACGGCTAGCACATGTTGGTATGAGGAATCTTCAAAAACTCCTTAAGGGCGATCACATCTGAGGTTTGAAGGATGTCGTTTTTGAGAAAGACAGACCTTGTAGCGTGTGCCAAGCCGAGAAGCAAGTAGAAGCACCCCACCCCACGAAGAACATCATGACAACGACAAGACCGCTCGGGCTACTTCACATGGACCTATTCGTTCCAATCGCTTATATAAGCATTGACGGTAACAAATATGGCTTAGTAATTCTTGATGACTTTTTGCGCTTCACGTGGGTTTTCTTTTTGCAAGATAAGACAGAACTCAAGGAACCCTCAAGAAGTTTCTCAAGCGTGCCCAAAATGAGTTCCCATTGAAGATCAAGAACATACAAAGCGACAATGGCACGGATTTCAAGAACACTCAAGTTGAGGAGTACTTAGACGAAGAGGGCATCAAACATGAATTTTCAGCACCGTACTCACCTCAACAAAATGAAGTGGCGAAAGGAAGAACCGAACCCTCATAGAGATGGCGAGAACAATGCTTGATGAGTACAAGACACCAGATCAGTTTTGGGATGAAGTGGTCAACACCGCTTGTCACGCCATAAACCAACTTTATCTTCATCGCTTACTCAAGAAGAGATCATATGGGCTGCTCCCGAGTAACAAACCTAATATTTCCTATTTTCGTGTTTTCAGTTCTAAATGTTATATCTTGAACAAGAATCCTAGGACTTCAAAGTTCGCTTCAAAGTCCGATGAAGGTTTCCTACTAGGCTATGATTCGAACACTTACACCTATCTTGTCTTAAACAAAGTCTCCAGACTTGTTGAAGTAGCACGTGACGTAGTGTTCGATGAAACTAACGGCTCTCAAGAAGAGCAAGTTGATCAATGCATGCTAGATGGAGAAGACGCTCCTTGTCAAGCGTTAAGACGAATGGCATTGGGCGATGTTCGACCACAAGTGCCATCTCAAAAAGAAAATGAAGGAGATAAACTACAAGTGGAGGTAATGGATCAAGGGGGAGCTTCTACACAAGATCAACCACTAGAAGACGAAGATGATCAAAACACAAATGAGGGCAACCATCTAGGAGGAGAAGAAGATGACCATGAAGATTCAACACCTCAAGTGCCACATCCAAGAGTACACCAATGCGTCAAGAGAGGTCACCCAATCGACAACATAATTGGTGACATCCAAAGGGGAGTAACAACTTGCTCTCGCATAGCTAATTTTTGTGAACATTACTCCTTCGTATCCTTTTTGGAATCGTGCAGGATTGAGGATGCATTGAAGGATCCGGATTGGGTGGTGGCAATGCAAGAAGAACATAACAACTTCAAACGGAACGAAGTGTGGGAACTCGTCGAAAGACCCAAGTTCAATGTCGTCGGCACCAAATGGGTCTTCCGCAACAAACAAGACAAACACGGGATGGTGACAAGGAACAAGGCGCGACTTGTGACCAAAGGGTATTCACAAGTCGAAGGTTTGGAATTCAATAAACCTTTGCTCCTATAGATAGGCTTGAATCTATTAGAATATTACTTGCATATGCTACTCACCATGATTTCAAGCTCTATCAAATGGATGTGAATAGTGCCTTCCTCAACAGACCAATCAAGGAGGAGGCGTACGTGGAGCAACTTCCTGGATTCGAAGATCAAGAGTTCTCCGACCACATGTTTAAACTGTGTAAGGCTCTCTATGGCCTCAAACAAGCTCCTAGAGCTTGGTATGAGTGCCTTAGAGATTTCTTGATTAAAAATGGTTTTAAAATTGGCAAAACTGATTATACATTATTCACGAAGCATTTTGATAATGATCTCTTTGTTTGCCAAATTTATGTTGATGATATCATTTTTGGTTCAACTAACAAATCTTTCTGTGAAGAATTTTGTAAGATTATGACAGATAGGTTTGAAATGTCTATGATGGGAGAGCTAAAATACTTCTTGGGATTCCAAGTGAAGCAACAAAAGGAGGGGACATTCATAAGCCAAACTAAGTATACTCAAGACATAATCAAGAAGTTTGGAATGGACAAGGTGAAGCCCATGAAGACTCCCATGACAACAAATGGACACTTGGATCTCAATGAAGACGGACCAAGCATGGATCAAAAGGTATATCGCTCCATGATTGGATCCCTACTTTACTTATGTGCATCTATGCCTGATATTATGTTTAGTGTGTGCTTGTGTGTAAGATTTCAAGCCAATCTAAGGAGTGTCATTTGACAACTGTAAAACAAATCTTGTGGTATTTAGTTCATACACACAACCTAGGCCTTTGTTATCCTAAAGGTTCGAAATTCAATCTCATTCGATACTCCGATGCAGATTATGCCTGATGCAAAGTAGATTGAAAAAGTACCTCCGACACATGCCAATTTCTAAGTAGATCCCTAGTTTATTGGTCCTCCAAGAAACAAGACTCCATTGCCTTATCCACGGTCGTAGCGGAGTATGTTGCAGCCGGTAGTTTTTGTGCACAACTCCTTTGGATGCGGCAAACTCTAAGGGATTACGGTTACAATATGAGCCGTATTCCACTACTTTGTGATAATGAGAGTGCCATTAAAATTTCTCATAATCCCATTGAGCACTCTAGGACCAAACACATTGACATCAGGCATCACTTTTTGAGAGACCACTCAATGAAAGGAGACATAGCCATTTCCCATGTCAACACCAAAAAACAACTAGCCGATATATTCACAAAGCCACTTGATGAAAAACGTTTTTGCGAGCTTCGGAATGAACTAAACATCCTTGATGCTCGGAATGTGGCTTGAAAACTTGCATACCTATATGGCTTCTTCAAAATATGTTGATTGTGTTGCGAAAATCATCTCTCTCAATTTTCTCTAAAAAAAACTATTTAAATTATTTGATCTTGATAAATTATGGTCATTGCTTGATTGTTTTATGCTTACTAATCATATTCATCAAGATTACTTGATGGTTTTGGCCCCTATTTTCTCTATAAGAACCTTCGAATATATACGAATGGGGTAATTATATCTGTTCTGGTGACCACAGACTAGTCTGTGGTTATCCGGACTAGTCCGCGGAGGTCCGGTAGTCCGGACTAGTCCGTTTGATCACGGACTAGTCCGATTTTTTGACTCCATAACCCTAGCCACTGCCAAAACCTAATCTCCTTCACCCTCACAACTCACCTCACATTCTCTCTCCTCACTCGAGTGCTCCCAAGGCGATTTCTTTCGTTCTCCATCAAATCCCTCCGAGTTTGGGTGGAAATCGAACTCCATTGCTAGGGGTTTGAAGACCACGGACTTGTCTGCACCTTCAACTCCTCCTTCGTTAAGAATCAAAGAATTTCGGTAAATTCCCCCCTAAACCCTAGAAACTTTGATTCCTTCCGTATTGTATCAAATAGCTTAGTTCCTTTCAGCTAATGCATGCTTCCTTGTTGTATTACATCTATGTTAAGCTAGTTTTGCATTGAGCAACACCATTTTTCTCATAGTTAGGGTTTGAAGTGATGAATACCGGAGTAGTCCAGTCCCTGTACAGACAAGTCCGGTACCCCGGACTAGTCTGTACCTGAACACCGAACAGGTCCAATTTTCAATAGAATTCAACTCTAATTTCCAACTACTCAATGCACTTCCTTTCCATCAATTCTTATCCATACATTTTGTAATCCCTTCTCAGGACAATATCAAGCTCCAATGATGAAATCTCCGATTATGAGGCCGAGTTGGACCAAGACTCCTTGCTTCGGTCCTCAACGGGCCAAGGGAAGAAGAGGCAAAAGCTTCCCTCGGAGCCTGCACCTTCCCCACCTCAGGTGCAATGCAAAGTGCTAGCCAACAAGCCTGCGTCCAAGGCCAAGGATGCAGTTGGCCCTAGCTCGGCAGCTTCTCGCCAAAATAAGGGCAAGGGAAAGGGAATTGCCTCGGGCCCAATCGGCCCCCTCAAGATGGCAGCTTTAAGGCAGGGGAACAGGGATCCCTCCGAGGAGAAGTTCAGCGGCAAGGGAAGCGATATGGCTTCCAAGCTTAGATTCGTGGACTGTTACAGCAGACCAAAGATGGCAGCCGATGCCAGGTTTTGGAGTAACTTGCACGCAGACTTCTATAGTTTTGTGTACCTCACCATGGAGACTACAGTTTTCCACAGCTAGTGGATTGACTGGAATCACTTTGAAAGGAAGAGTTGTGGTGCCTTTGATCAAGTGGTGGAGGCTACAGCTAGTCATGGACTAAAGGACCTGTTTGCCTTCAGATATAAGTGGAATGATGAGATTATTGCTCAGTTCTATGCCACATGCTTCTTTGCTAGTGATGAGGAGGAAAGGATGACTTGGATGACTCAAGGATCCAAGTACACTATCACTTATGATGATTTTGCAAGACTCCTTCACCTAGAAGACACCAGCAACAATGAGCTGACTATCCACAACATCAGTGTCTTGGGAAAGGATAAAATGGACTTCCTTTATGATACTAGCCTAAAGTACAACCCTCCATCGACCAAGAACATGAAGCCCTTCTTCATGGTTCTTAATAGGGTGCTGAGGAAGACAATAGCTCCGAAGGATAGAGATGCAGGAAGTGTGCAAGGCTACTTGAGGACCCTAGTGAAGGTGATTAGCAAGAACTTAAAGTTCTATGTCTTTGACTATATCTGAAATGATATGGTCAACATCTTCTACACACCAAAGAGATCCTGTGGCTATACCCCCTACTTGATGTTTATGATTGAGAAGGTCACAAGAATCGAGTTCGTGAAGGATGTGGAGCACACTCCTTTGAGGCCCCAGAAGCCTCCCCAAGCCACTGTCCAAGCTGCACCATCTCCAGTGTCCAGTGAAGAGGCTCTGAGGAGAGCTCGAGGAGATGAGAGGACTGCTCCCACAACTAGGGCCCCTCCCCAAAAAGGGTCTCCTAGTGGAATCTTGAAGTACTTGGCAGCCATTTTTGGCTCATGCAAGAAGGCTGAGGTAAAGCTTCACAAGCTGAACAATGCGAGGAAGGCAGATATGAGGTATGTCAAAGAAAATGTCAAGCATATTTGCTAGAAGCTGGAGATCGAGCCCATTGGATCACCTGTTATCTCTGATGATTCAGCCTCTAACTTCACTGAGCTTGGACCTTTGACTCCCTCCGAGCTTGCTTACTTTGGCATTGGGGGCACTTCGAGTGGATCCGCTCCTCCTCTTCCTACCCAACCTGAAGATGAAGATGAAGACGAGGAGAGGACCGACGGTGAGGAATGAGCCACTAGATCCCTCCTCTCCTTCTTTTTGGTGTCTTGATGCCAAAGGGGGAGAGATTGAGGGGGAGTCACTAGATCCTATCTGTAGGTTGAGAGATGAGAGCTTCATTTGTGTATCTTTTTGTGTATCTTTTGGGTTGTAAAACTTTAAGTCATTTATCTCTAACTTTGGTATTGTGGTGTGATGGAATGACTATGTTTATGCTTATGTTATGAAATTTGTGATGATGATTTAGATAATCTGTTATTTTGCTTTGGAATCGACATATATGCTTGATATTGGTATTTCTATGTCAATCATTTCATTCTCATCACGATTATTGCTCACACTCACGTAGTTTTACAACCCACCATAAAGAGTGCACATATGCCCTATGTTTTCATTGTTTAACTTGTACCAAACTCATATGTGCACACTTTATGAAAATTATGTATTTTTATCATATTTTGTGAAATCTCAATTGGTTGTCATCAATCACCAAAAAGGGGGAGACTGAAAGTGCATCTAGGCATCCCTTTTGGGTTTTGGTTGATTTATGACAAACAAATGAGATCCTAACCAAATTGTTGAGATGAGCGCTGGTTTTAATGAAATTATGAAGAAAGCGCAAAAAGAAAGGAGAATGAGGATCTATATGGAAAAGAGCTCAAGAGCTGAATAGATTAGATCAGTGTGTAAAGAGTGTGTTGGAGAAACACACCCCAAGAGCTTAAGCACAAGAAAACTTATTCACTGCACAAATTTACATAGGACCGGACTAGTCCGATATACCCCGGACTAGTCCGATAATCCCTCTGTTCAAGTTTGGACAAGTCCTCCCAGTGCGGACTTGCCTGCACAGTCCAGGTTTACACAGACCAGACTAGTCCGATATCACGACGAACTAGTCCGATATCTTTCTAACTAAGATCGGACTAGTCCTCCCCAGTGTGGACTAGTCCTCAACACTTCACAACTTTGCACGACATCGGACAAGTCCAATAATATTTGGACTAGTCCGATAACCTCTTTGACTAAAATCGGACAAGTTCTCCAAGTGCGACTTGTCCTCAATTCACTAAGGGGTTCACCACAGCCGGTCTAGTCTGATAGTGACCAGACTAGTCCGAACTCTTCTAGAGCCTAAATCTGACTAGTCCGCCCAAGGCCGGACAAGTCCGATGTTCCTGAGAACTTAGGGTTTCCTACACGCCGCACACCAGACTAGTCCGGACTCCACCACGGACTAGTCTGGACTCTCGAAACCCTAATGGTAACCTTTGGAAACCTCCATATAAATAGATGTGCACGGCCCTACTTTCACCTCTCCCGACTCCTTGCACCGTCACACCCTCCAAGAGGCTGGAAAACACATCTCTCCACACAATCCATCGCAAGAAAGATCAAATCCTTTATGATTAACTTTGGATCAATGGAGAGACATAATTCTCACGTCTTAAGCTCTTGGGTTTGATTCTCTAACACACTCCTGTTATGTTATTGTGGATCTTACGAGTGTGTTCTTGGTGGTGTTTGATTTGTAATCTTGGGGAGCCCTCAACTTGTGAGAAGGCCCCTTGAACTTGGTGATTTACCCTTTGTGATCAGTGGAAGAGAGTCGGCCTCCATGGTGATTCAACGGGGGTAGGGTTGGAGAAGACCAGGTCCTTTCGTGGGCTCCTCAACGTGGATGTAGGTTGCCTTTGTGGGAACTGAACCACGGGATAAACTCTTGTGTTGATCTTGTTCTTAGTTTTTCATGTCACATTCTAGGGTTTACTTGATCTTGTATATCTTACATTAAAACATTGAAACCAAAGTTAGTTTGTGCTACACTTAATTTTATTGACTCAATATCTTCAAGTTACATACTGTATCCCGCTGTGTACTGTGCTTGTATTGAGATCATTGATCTAACTTGATGAATCTAGTCCGCACACACCGGACTAGTCCGCACACTGCCAGACTAGTCCGATTTCTTGGTATTTGATCAAGTTGCTAATTGTTGTAGGTTCCAGTTGAAATTCAAAAAGGCCTATTCACCCACCCTCTAGGACACATTCAGTACTTCAGCAGATGTTGATGATCCAGAAAATGCTATAAACCAGCAGGAGCCAACTGGGTGTGCAAAGGCACTATATGACTTATTAAATGATGCCAAAAAGGAGTTGTATCCTGGTTGTGAGAAGGTGACCCAATTATCCTTCATTGTCAGGTTGTACTAGATAAAGTGTTTAACTAGTTTGAGCAGAAAAGCGTGTGAGTTGATCCTTGAACTATTCTCATATGTGCTTCCAGAGGGCCATTGCATTCCTAATACACTTGATAAAGTTGAGAAGGTTGTTCGTGACCTCGGGCTAAGCTACGAAAAGATCGATGCATCTGCCAATGACCTTGTGTTATTCCGAAAGGACTATTCTCTGCTGGATTGATGCCAAAAATGTGGTGAATTATGATGGAAAAATAGTACAGGTGGGGATGCAAGAGAGGCTTTACCTTGTTGGAAAATCCAAGAAGCTTGTAGCACGCAAGATTCTACGATACTTCCCTCTTATTCCCCATCTTCAAAGGTTTTATATGTCAGAATCAAAAGCATCAAACATGCGCTGGCACAAAGAAGAACGTATTGATGATGGAATATTACGCCATCCTGCAGATTCGAAAGCATGGAAGCAGTTTGATAGCATTCACCCAAATTTCTCGTCTGATCCTCGCAACATAAGACTTGGGCTAGCATCTGATGGTTTCAATCCTTTTGGAGTAATGAATGTTTCTTACAGTACATGGCATGTGATTCTAATCCCTTATAATCTACTACCTTGGTTGTGTATGAAGCAGCCTTATTGGTTGATGTTAATGATAATTACCGGGCCAAATTCACCTGGAAACAACTTTTATCTGTATCTGCGGCCTTTGATTGATGAGCTACTGAAATTATGGTCTGATGGTGTTGAAACACATGACAGTTAAAAGAAAGAGACATTTCTCATGCGAGCTTCTATATTGTGGACAATAAATGATTTTCCAGCATACTCAATGCTATGTGGTTGGAGCACAAAATGTAGGCTAGCATGTCCATACAACCATGTAAACACTGACACCTTGTGGATGAAACATGTACATGCTATGTGGTTGGAGCACAAAATGTATTGCTACATGGGTCATCGTTGTTTCCTACCTCAGGATCACTGGTGGCGTTGGGACAAAGCTTCTTTCAACAAGAAAGAGAATAGAGAGGCTCCAACATCACTCTCTGGTCACAAAGTACTCCAATAATACGAGACTTTTGATCAAGTGAGTTTTGTACAGACGAATAATAAGAGAAAGGACACTGAGGAAGATAGGTGACATAGTTGCAAGAAGAAAAGTATATTTTTCAGCTCCCATAGTGGAAGACATTGCTAATAAGGCATAACTTGGATGTCATGCACATTGAGAAAAATATTTGTGATAACATATTGGGGACATTGATTAATATGGATGGTAAAACAAAAGATAGTCTACAAGCTCATTTTGATATGCAGGAAATGGGTATACGGCAAAAGCAACATCCGGTGGGTATGAAAGGGAAGTATGATTGTCCATCAGCATCATATACTTTGCAAAAAGATCAGAATACCATGTTGTGAAGATGCCCGATGGTTATGCCTCAAACATCAAGAGATGTGTGGACATAACAGAACGTAAGGTATCAGGTCTAAAAACTCATGACTGCTGTTGGAGGGTGTGGCACTACGGTTAGTAGACCGCAGAGTTTCTTAGTTTGGTTGTGGGCGCGCGGAGATTCAGGACAAGATGGCGATTTGACATGAGTATTTACGTGGTTCAGGCCGCCTGAGTGTAATACCCTACTCCACGGGTGTGTTGCAGTTGTATTGAGCGTCTGAGCGCTAGAGTGTCAGAGACTAGAGTGTCTTGACCGTGTGTGGACGTGTCTCCCTGTGTATCGCTCGGTCAATCCTTTTATAGTACAAGGACTGGCCGTTACATTATCAGCCTGGCCCGACATGTGGCCCTGGCGGTTACTGATGCTTAATACACAGTTAACGTACTTAATTACCCTTAACAGCATGATAACGTGTCTTGATGGTGGTGTTACTGGTATTAAGGGTCTTTCGATCGTGTGTCATTAAGATAGCATTAATCACACATAATTGGGTCTTGAAGCTTTAATCGTTCTTTGAAGGTCCGAGCCGTTGGAGGTCCACCAATCTGCCTGTTGAGGTTGAAGGTCTGGCGGTTGGACGCGTGGCAGCTCTGGAGCTTACTTTCTTGGACGAGTAGGTGCGGTGTTGTTGTACACTTGTCGGTACCGGAGCTTCCCTCTGTTGGGGGTTAGGTCTGGGGGTGTCACACAGGTATCTAGTCTGGAGCATTCCCATGTATGGAATGTAGCTCCGGAATGATACACGTGGCGGCACTGGGACTAACCATAGAAGGGAGGCAGGTCCAGTTCCGTATGACAAATGGGACCTTTGGAGGTCTTCAACTAAGATAGGTGGTGTTCCTCTACACTCTTCGCAGTTCCAAGGGGTATCCGGTACGCAGGGTACCGATAGTGGCCCTCTAGGCCCACCTCCGGGAGAGATCTTTTGGATTATGTCATTCTGCCGGAGGTGGGTCCATCTTTCGATTTTGATGTCGTGTCTTCAAGGATTTTTGGATGTGCCGTTGAGGTGGTGGTTCGCAGTTAAACCACCACCGGGTGGCATCTTCAGGATGCAGCAGGTGAGATCTGCGCGTGCGGATCTCATGCTATTGAAGGTCGCATGTTCCCAATACGAAAACTGTATCGGTTCTACGTGCCCTGTCAGGCCGCCTCACTCGGGTTTCTCGCTTCTCATGATGACAACTATTCGCCTGGGGTAAGGACCTCGACTTGATCGTCAAGGTGGCCCCTGGCCCCCTTGTCATTGGCAGGGTGAAGTTTTTGAACTGTATTGTCAGTACCCTGCGTACTGTATACCCCTTGGGACTGCAAAAAGACCAAAGGAACTTCACCTGTCTAAGTTGAAGACCTCTAAAGTCCCCACGTGTCATGCGGGACCGGTCCTGCCTCCCTTCTATGGTTAGTCCCGGTGCTGCCACGTGTATACTACAACCAGAGCTACATCCCCCACATGGGAACGCTCCGGGCTAAATACCTGCGCGGCACCCCCGGACCTAACCCCCGACGGAGGGAAGCTCCGGTACCGACACGTGTACAGCTGCACTGGACCTACCCGTCCCAGATGGTAAGCTCCGGAGCTGCCATGTGTCCAACCGCTGGACCTTCAGTCTCAACAATCAGACTGGTGTACCCCCAATGGCTCGGACCTTCAAGGGACAATCAAGGACTTTAAGACCCGATTAAGTGCAATTAATACAATCTTAATGACACACGGTTGGAGGGCCCTTAATACCAATAATGGCACTATCAAGGATCGTTACCACGCTATTAAGGGTAATTAAGATCATTAATCGTGTATTAAACATCAGTAACCGCCAGGGCCACATGCCGGGCCAGGCTAACGATGTAACGACCAGTCCTTGCACTATAAAAGGACTGGTCAAGCGATACACGGAAAAAAGGTTCTTCCAGACCTCTTCCAGACTCGGCTCTGACACACGCTCACAAGTGTTCAGACGCCCAATACAACATCTACACAACCCGTGGAGTAGGGTATTACGCTTAGGCGGCCCGAACCACGTAAATCCTCGTGTCTACTTGCCATCGTGTTTTGAATCTCTGCGCGCCCAATACTGAACTACAAACTCCGCGGTCTTCTAACAGTAGTATCGGGAGAATTGCCGGAACCAAGACTCCGACAGTTGGCACGCCAGGTAGGGGGGCGTCCGAGATTCAAGGATGGTGAACTCTGCTGCTGGATCGTCCAATGGCAATCATGCTGCGCAACCTGCTGGAGGCAATCCCTCCAACATGCAGTAGCCACTAGGTGCTATGGCTCCAGCAGGAGTCATGCCACTGCCGCCACCGTCCGCACCAGCAAATCAAGCTGGACAGCGAGATGGGGCGTCTGCATCGGTCACAGCATCGGCGAACAACAACCCTGAACACGCGCTCCATGCTGCGTGTGCTCTTCTTTAACATCCACTGCCTCCAGGAGCATCCCATGGTGAAATGGAGCAGTGGAGGTCAGATGGCCACAGAAGTTCCAGCCTCACCCGCCGGAGAAATTTGACGAGACTGTCAATCCCGCTGAATTTCTCCAAATCTACCCCACCGCAATCCTTGTGGCCTTAGGCAATGAGGCCGTAATGGCCAATTATTTCCCTGTGGCTTTGACTGGGATCGCCAGGTCCTGGTTTATGAGCCTTCCGCCGAACTCCATCAACAGTTGGGCAGAACTGTGCCAATAGTTCATTGCCAACTTCGGGAGTTCATACAATCGACCAGACACCAAACTGGACCTTTTTGCTGTCAAGCAGAAGGGTGGAGAGTCCCTACGATCCTTCATCTAGAGGTTCTCCAAGGTACGAAACACCATACCTTCTATCTCAAGTGCTTCTATCATTGTGGCATTTAGACAGGGCGTACGAGACAAGAAGATGCTGGAGAAGCTGGCGACTAAGGAAGTCACTAGTGTCACAGAACTCTTCAACTTGGCAGACAAACGTGCCAAAGCTGCGGAGGGCCATGAAATGCACTCCCAACCACCTCCGAAGGACAACAAAACGTCCTCCAAGGGTGAAGACACTACCTCCGGGAGTGGCAAGAAGAAGAAAAATTCCAACGACAAAAAGAAGCCATTGGCCGGCACACCTAAAGCCGCTGAAGCCGCAGCTCCAGGTGGCCGAGGGCCACGCCTCGAGAAACGACCTCGGCCGCCGTCTGAAGATGGAGGCAACTCCAAGATGTGGTGTCCTATACACAAGACGAACAACCACAACCTGGAAGACTGCCGAGAGGTCCAGAACCTTACTGAGCGCTACAACAAGCGCCGGGAAGAAGTTCATTTCTGTCAAAGGGAAGGAAAATAGAAAGTCAATGAAGCTCCGGTTGAAGAGGAGTTAGGCTTTCAGGACCCTAAAAAGGTATTGAAGGCTGTTTACACCTCTGTCGATGATGACTCCGACATCGCCGACAATGAACGTCGGAAGACTATGAACACCATCTTTGGTGGTTTGTGGGACATCACCTCCCGCCGTGTCCTCAAGATAATGCGGCGGGACATGGCCTTAGTAGCTCCCACCGCTAGGAAGTGGATGGATACTTCCATCACTTTCGATGCTTCAGACTGCCCTCGGAACATGATTGGAGCTGGCCAATTTCCATTGATGGTATCTCCGACCATCAACAACATCCAGCTCCACCATGTGATGGTGGACGGAGGTTCGGGGTTGAACCTTATAAGCTTCGAAGCTTTCATCAAGCTTCAGCTCCGACCTTCGGATCTTCGCCCTTCCCGACCTTTCTCCGGAGTAGGTCCAGGGGCCATAACCCCACCACTCGGTGCCATTACTCTCCCAGTGACCTTCGGGACCCGGGAGAATTACCTCACTGAAAAGTTGGTCTTCGACGTGGCGCTGATCAACTTACCATTCAACGCCATTTTGGGCAGACCAGCCTTGTACAAATTCATGGTTGCCGCCCACTATGGCTACTTGGTGTTGAAGATGCCAACACCAGCAGGTGTTCTCCAGATCCGTGGAGATCGTAGCGCTGGAGTAACTCTTCTGGAAGAACTCCATGCGCTTGCTACAGCGCAGGAGGAAGAATCCAAAAAGGAGCATGCTCCAAAATCCCCGAGCATTCATCATAGAGGCTCAATCTCCGCACCTCGTGTGCAACCAAGCAGCGACACCGACATTCCCGTCAAAGTCGTCCAAACTGGTTTTGATGCTGCTCAGACCACCCGTATATCAGGAGGTCTTAATGACAAATAGGAACTCGCGCTCGTCACTTTCCTCCGGGCTAATGTCGACGTGTTTGTTTGGCAACCATCACAAATGACTGGTATCCCTAGGGAAGTGATTGAGCACAATCTGAAGATCTATCCCGACGCTCGGCTTGTACATCAGAAGCCTCGTAAGCAATCAGTAGAGCGACAAAACTTCATAAGACAAGAAGTGAAGAAGTTGCTTGAAGCTGGATTCATCCAAGAAGTCTTCCACCCAAAATGGCTGGCAAACCCAGTCGTTGTACCCAAGGCCGGCAGGAAGCTTCGGATGTGTATCGACTACACTACACTGAATAAGGCATGTCCAGAAGATCCATTCCCACTACCTAGAATAGATCAGATAGTGGATTCCACCTCCGGGTGCAAACTACTGTGTTTCCTAGATGCATATTTTGGGTATCATCAAATCAGAATGTCTAGGGAAGATGAAGAGCATACTTCCTTCATCACAGTAGATGGATTATATTGTTACACTGCCATGCATTAGGTCTCAAAAACGCTCCTTCAATGTTTGTACGAGCTATGCACAAAACTTTTGGAAAGCTCATCAGAGACGTAGTGGAAGTGTACGTCGATGACATCGTCGTCAAGATCAAGAACAAGGAGTCATTCCTTGACTCCTTGCAAGCTGTCTTCGACAAGTTGCGGGTCACACGCACGAAGCTGAACCCAAACAAGTGTGTCTTCGGGGTTAGCTCAGGAAAACTTCTTGGTTTCCTGGTGAACCACCAAGGAATAGAAGCAAATCCGGCAAAGATTAAAGCTATTGAAGACATGCGGCCACCAGCCCGCATCAAGGACGTCCAGAAGCTTACTGGATGTCTAGCTGCTGTCAGCCGGTTCATCTCAAGACTAGCGGAACGGGCGCTACCCATCTTCAAGTTATTAAGGAAGTTCGAACCTTTCCAATGGTCAGAAGAAGCAGAAGAGGCATTCCAGGAGCTGAAGCAGCTCCTCACAACTCTACCAACCTTGGTAGCTCTGAATCCTGGTGAGCCACATCTGCTTTACATTTTGCAACTGACGAAGTTGTCAGTACGGTCCTGGTTGCAGAAAGACCAGAACCATCTTCAGTTCAGGAATCCAGACCCCTTTGGGAGGATCCAGAGCTACCTGAAGTCGAGTCTGGGTCCTAGCTCCCAGACCCGGATCCTCAAGGCAAGATGCCAGAGGAACCACCTCCTTCAAGTGGACAAGTCACTGCTACTGAGCAACAAGATCCAGACCCCTCCGAGAAGGTCCGAGTCGCTGCAGAAGAAGCTTCGGGTTCCTCCAGTAGGAACCCACAGGCCCCCGAACAAGGTCTGGACCCCCTTGGGAGGGTCCGGGTTGATGAGGAGGAAGCCCCGGGCCCCTTCGGGAGGATCCGGATAGTCCAACGCCCAGTATACTTCATCAGTGAAGTACTCCATGACGCCAAGACTTGGTACCTGGAGGTGCATAAGCTGCTCTACGCAATTTTTATTGCTTCTAGGAAGCTCTGACACTACTTCCAAGCTCTCAAGATTTCAGTGGTAACTTCTTATCCACTGCGTGCAATCTTGCATAATCCCAACTCTACTAGGAACATTGCAAAGTGGGCAGCGGAACTGGCCGAGTTCTATCTTGAATTCATCCCAAGACAAGCAATTAAGAGTCAAGCACTGGCGGACTTCGTGGCGGAATGGACCCCCTCTCCATCAAATCCTGGGGGCCCCAGTGAGCAGAAGCCGGAACCCAAAGCCCGGTCTTCATCGAGCCTCACTGGAATGTCTACTTCGACGGTTCCGTGCCGATGCAGGGGGCCGGAGCTGGAGTCCTTCTCCTCGCTCCGACCGGGGAGAAGGTCAAATACATGGTTCACCTTGACTTCAAGGCAACCAACAACATGGCGGAGTATGAAGCACTAATCTATGGGCTCAAGGTGGCACTATCGTATGGTGTCAAGCAGCTGTTGGTAAAGGGTGATTCACAACTTGTTGTAAAACAAGTCAAATGTGAATGCTGCTGCAACAACCCTCAACTAGCTGCATACTTACTTGAAGTCCAAAAGCTTCAAAAGGACTTCGACATCCTGGATATTTGCCATGTCCAGTGTCTCAACAACGCTGAAGCTGACGAACTTTCGACGAAAGCTTCAACCGGAGATCCGGCTCATGACGGAACCTTCGTCCGGAGATTGTCAAGACCAACAGCTCAGCCTGCCGAACTGAGTGAATGGGGCGAGACTAGCACCTCGAAGCTGGCGGTCCCAATGGCTCTGTTAATACAGTGTCCATCAAGGGTCGTAGGTGCTACAGGAAGCTCCGAGCAACCCAGCACGCAAGACTTGAATCCTCAAGTTAGCTCTGATGCATGGATCTCGGAGATCCGGAGCTACTTGAAAGACAATTTCCTTCCTGAAGATAATGTATCCCCTGATCGGATAGTCAGATTGGCTAAAAGATAAACAATGGTAAAAGTGGATCTCTACCGACGTGGTGCCAACGGCGTCCTAATGCGGTGCATCACAAGGGAAGAAGGCTGTGAGCTCCTTGCAGAAATCCATGGAGGCGAGTGTGGAAACCATGCGTCTTCCCGCACGCTGGTCGGTAAAGCCTTCCGGCATGGTTTTTACTGGCCTACAGCACTCCAGGATGCAACTGAGCTAGTGAAGAAATGCGAAGCATGCCAGTTCCATGCAAAGCAAATTCACACACCATCTCAACCTCTACAAATGATACCTCCTACATGGCCATTCACTGTGTGGGGGATGGATATCTTGGGACCTTTCCCAAGAGCGGCCGGAGGTTACATGTTCCTGTACGTTGCCATTGACAAGTTCACCAAATGGCCGGAAGCAACTCCAGTTGTGACAATAAACAAGCAATTAGCTATCAACTTCTTGCAGTCCATTGTATGCAGAATTGGAGTCCCAAACAAGATCATAATTGATAACGGGGCCCAATTCACAAGCTCTGCATTTCAAGGATATTGCGAAGAGCTCAGCATTCAAGTCAGCTACGTCTCAGTAGCTCACCCAGCAAGTAATGGCCAAGCTGAGAGAGCAATTGCAGAAATTCTAAAAGGACTCAAGACGCGAACATATGAGCGCCTAAAAAAACATGGAGCCAACTGGATCGAAGAGCTTCCGCCCACCTTGTGGGTCAACAGGACAACTCCAAACTGGTCAACTGGAGGGACACCCTTCTTCATGGTGTACGGAGCTGAAGCAGTCCTTCCTCCGGAAATCACCTTGGGTTCGCTCCGGGCCTGGACCTTCGACGATGCCAAGCAGGACCAGCTCCAGCGTGAAGATCTTGACCTCCTTGAAGAGGGAAGGTGTCGAGCAGTTGTTCGGAATGCCCGATATTGCCAAGCTCTTCGGTGCTATCACCAAAGGCATGTTTACAGCCGACAGCTCAAGGAAGGTGATCTGGTGATACATAGAATACAAACTCGAGAAGGGTTAAACAAACTCTCCCCCAGCTGGGAAGGACCCTTCCGAGTGATCAAAGTATCCCGTCCTGGATGCGTTTGCTTGGCAACCGAGGATGGGGCACCTCTCCCTAATCCTTGGAATATTGAGCACCTCCGTAAGTTATACGCTTAATATCACGGAGGTGAGTCTGTAGTTACATGTGGTGTATGTTATAGAGTCATTGTACAGAGTCGGGTAGGTCCTTCGGGAGAACAGCCGGACCTTCCTCGGAAGGTCTGCAAAGTTCAGGCAACACTTGTTACAGTCTCAGAACTAAAAGTGTAGCTAGCTACCTTGGGTCAAACGAGAAACGAAACACACTTAGCCTGGTTCCGTACCCTAAGAGTGTACTTGTTTCCCCTGTACCCCAGACCTATAATGAAAGACATCATTGTGTGAAAACAGACTCCACGTGCATTTATTTTGTACAGGCTCAATATT
Organism: Tuctoria greenei; assembly: GCA_036927565.1. Lineage (NCBI taxonomy): Eukaryota > Viridiplantae > Streptophyta > Magnoliopsida > Poales > Poaceae > Tuctoria > Tuctoria greenei. The sequence goes on from JAYESD010000008.1 coordinate 130,496,152, forward strand.
TTTTATTTTTCTCTTTCTTGTGTATAACATAGTTGTGCAATTCTTCAAAAACTTTAGCTCGACCAATTCTTCCGGGTCTAAACATTGTTAATGGTCTACTCGTCTGAATGTCGCCAAGCCAATCTAGGTCCGGAGTGTGCTATCGACTTAGCCTGGTCCTGCACCCTAAGTACGCCACTCTACCTACACCCCGGCAGGCCGAAGTAAGGCGAGTCCAGAAACGATCGGACCTGGAGAAAACATGCCAGTGCACTTGATTGTATTTAGAATTGTGTTCGACCTAAAAATTTCTTTTGAGAGTAGTAAGCCGCAGACGAGTTATAGAGAAGAAATGGATTTTACTGTTTTTCTTGACTTCAGTGTGCAGGAAAAACAAAGTTCTCATGATGATGGTGGATGAAGCCGGAGCTATCAAAGCTCCGACAACCCCTAAGGTTTTCTAATGTCGATGTTTCAAACATTGATTTTAGACATCGCTGGAGCTACAAAGTTCTGGCAAATCCAGGGTGCCAGCCGTCAACGTGAAGGAAGACTCCCCAGTGGGGTCTGCTCTCAACGCACCGCGCGTTGACAGTGGTCGCTGCCGGAGCTACCAAGCTCCGACATCCCCAGAGGACTAACTGCCAATGCTCTACGTGTTGACAAGGGTCACTGCCGGAGCTACTAAGCTCCGACAGTCTCAGGAGGGCCCCTACTATTGGCGACTTTGGACCTACAAACTACAAGTTCAAAGCGAGCAAGTCTTCAACAAAATGTTACATCCTCTTGGTACATGTTCACAAATCAAATTGTGTACATCTACCAGGGGGCCAAGTGGAACAAAGGTGTTGAAGACAAAAAATGAAATTCATAAAATTCTTGGATTTCATTAATCTGGAGACAAGAGATTACAAAACTGGAGAAAAAGAAGAGAGAATACAAGCGGGAGCTACAAATAGAGAGTCCTAGACCCTATGGAAGAACGAGACGACCTTCTGGGCAACCTCCGACACACCAGCTTTGGCGGCTTCTCCCTCTCCGTCGATGGGGCCTTCAAGCATCGGGTCCAGTGGAATGTGAGGGTCCCGACTTGTGTAGCACGTCAGCATGAACTCTGCGATGTTCTTTGCTAGGGATTGTCCCTCGATTTCTAGCTGGTCCGCGATTACATCGCCCATCATGGTGAGCTTGTTGCCTGCCGAACTCAACTCCTGCAACGCCTGGTCCAGCTCCGGCTCCGGGACATCCGGACGCACGGGACTAAAACCCATCAGCGTCAGCGCATCGTTGACCTTGCCCAGGAAGTCCCAAACTTGTTGGGACTCTGCAGCCCTCGAGCCTCACATCTCTTCAAAGGATCTTTTGGTTGTCGCAAGCTCCGAATTCTCCCGGGCAAGGCGCTCAACCTCTTTGGCGTTCTACTGAATCTTTTCAGCAACCTGCCATTCGAGTTTACTGAGCTCCTCCTCCCAGAGGTGGATCTTGTTCTGGCGGTCGACCAGGTCCTTCTCCCGGCCCAGCACTTTCTTCTCCCTGGCAGCAATTTCATTCTCCCTCTTGTGGAGGTCCTGTCCTCGCTACCAGGCCTTCTTCTCCTCCTTCTCGCAGCGCTCATCCAGCTTCTTGGTGCGCTCCGTGAGACTCTTGTCACCCAGAGTCAGCCTCTGAGTAAGCTCCTCCTCCCTCTTCACGAGTTCATCCCGCAGCTCCAGGAGTTTTTGCTCTTCATCTTTGAGCTTTTTCTCCCTTTCCTCAAGAGCCTCCCAGCGCTTGATGAGGCTGTTGTGGATGGCGCTGAGCTTCGCTTCGCGATAATTCACTGCATTATTAGTAGCAATGGCCTGTTCATGGATGGCTCGAGACTGGTTGTCGAGGGATCGCACCATGCTTTCCCTCTCGTCCAGCAGCTGGCCCCAGTACTCCATCCGGGCCTTCTCCTTCTTCACCCACTCCCTGTCGTTAGCCAGCCTGGTTTGCTCCAGCTTAGTCTCGAATTGGAGCCGGTTGCGCCACCTCCTAAGGGTTTGGCGCTCCTCCTCGAGGGCCTTGCTGTCGTGGTAGAAGGCTAGCTGCACTTGACAAAGGCTGGAGCAGGCGTTGTCGATAGACAATGACAGAAGGATTGGCTCTGGACCTGCTGGGGTCCTCTCCGCTAGTTCCAGCGGGTTCTCCATAACAAAAATCGGGTCCCACTCTACAAGAGCGGTCCCCTGAGCTTCCACGGTACTAGGGCTGCCCTCCGGGATAGCCTCGGCCCCCGCCGAGGAAGGTCCTGCAGCAGAAGTTCCTACCTCCGGAGTCGGCTCCGAAGGTCCTGCCGCCTGGTCATCGGCAACTGGTCCCTCAGGGAGGGACCGACAACTTCCTCTTGGCACCCTGGCTCAGGCACGGGCACCTCCTGGACCACCACCTCCGGGGCAGGCGTTGAAGGTTCGGCCGGAGCTAAAGCCACTTCCGGCTCCAATGCTGGTGCCTCCTCCACCGCCGGCTCAGGCGCTGGTGCTTCAACCGTCATGGGCTTGGGCGCCGGCACTTCTGGAGCAACCGGCTCAAGCGCTGGAACTTCCTCAACGACTGGCACATGCGCCGGAACTTCATCAAGACCGGGCTCCATCGCTGGAACTTCATCAATACCCGGCTCTACCGCCGGGGCTTCATCAACCACCGGCTTCGCTGCCGGGGCTTCAATAACTTCCGGATCTAGGGCCGGGACTGCAGCTACCTCCGGCTCTGAGGCTGGAGCGTCCATCATCTCAGCATCCAAACCCGAAGCTTCAACCTCTGGGGCTGGTCCCGCTGGTACATCTTCATTCCCCTGGTCCGGCGCTACCATGGGAGCTTCAGGGGACGACTCAAGGTCAAGGACCACGACAGCTGGCGCCGGAGTTGTCGCAGCCTCGGCCACCTCTTGGGGTGCCACTGGAACTGGAGCCGGAGCTTCCGTTTGTGCAGCATTAGTTGCTGCTGCAGAAAATGGAGCTTCAGCCCCTTTCTTGGGCACTCTGTGGATGAAGGACGAAGAAACTCAAAACATAGTTACAACAAAAACAATCAACTGAGGTAAAAAATCAAACTTACCTTGGGAGACTTCTGCTCCAGCTAGCGCGGAACCACTTCACCAGACGCTCGGGAATAGAACCTGTCGCCACTGGCGTGGTAGCTCTGGAAGGTCCCCCAGAGCTTGCTCCCGCCATCAACGGCATCTTGGTTGAGAAGGACCTTCGGACCTAGAGCCTTCAGCTGGCCCTGGTACCAGAGCCACATGGCCGGAGCTAGCGTCCCGAGAAGATGCCGACGCTGGAGTGGTCACCGCCGTCGAAGACCTCCTCCGTCAGGGAGAAGGAGCCATCGTGGAAGGAGCAGGTCTGACGGACCTCCCATTAGCATGCTTCAACTTCCTCTTGGGGCTCGAGGGATCGGCCAACTCCTTGCCCTTGCCTACAACTTTGGTTCTTGGCTTCGGGGCGGGAGCAGAGCCATCCTCCGGAGCTCCGGGGATCGCCACCCCGGAGGTTGATCGCCTCTCCACCAGGCCCAAGTCGTCCAACAACAGCATCTTCCTCCGGAGCTCTCTGCACTCCTCTGGTATCATATTCAGAGGAAGGAAGGCTGCCAGTGGAGACACGTCGCCAGGGCCGATGTTCCCAGGATGGAACTTCTTGATATGGGTCTTCAAGGCTTCACTGGTCAGGCTGGTGCCCAAGCCGACCTCAATGTGGTTGGTGTCCATCTCACTGTTGAAGGCCAAGGTAGGTCAGCTCCTAGCCCTCAGCGGGGCCCACCTGTTCATCAAGACGTTGCCGAATACCATCTGCGGGGTCACCCCACTTTCGACACATTCCTGGATTCTGTCCAAGATGGTCCTGTACTCCCTCGAAAGCTCCGGCACATCACTCCAAGTGTCGGTGTCGATTCGAGGATGGCCTTCACGCAGCTCCAGCCTCTCGTGTTCCTCGACGGTGATGACCACCCAGTCTTTCTTCCAGTCTTCCCACTTGCCAGAAGGGAAGGACCTCAAGTACTTGAGGGTGGAGTTTTTTCGCTTCACGAAGTAGTAGAAGCTGATGAACTCATCGCTCTTCCCGGTTGGGTGGACAGTGAAGAAAGTCCGAAACAACTCCACGCAAGGGGGCACGCCCACCCACATCTCGCAAAAGTGGACGAAAGTCGCCACTAGAAAGATTGAGTGGGGGCCCAGATGGTGGAGCTGTAGACCATAGAAATCTAGCAGCATCAGAAAGAAAGTGAAGAAAGGCGGGATCAAACCCACCATGGCGTACCCAAGGAAGTACACCATATCTCCGGCTCGCTCCTTCTCGAAGGGAAGCTTGCCGCAGCGAATGTCATTGTCGAAGGAGTCACTGGACCAACCCATGTAGGTCTGGACTCTAGAAAACTCCTTCTTGCTCCCATTGTAGCTCTTGGGGAGTCCCAACTTCATCGTAGCACAGCTGGGCGAGAGATAAAAAGCAAGCTAAATTTTGGAGGATTCGAGTGCAAGTTCAAATTAAGGCGTAAAAAATCCCCAAATGGTGCGCGCTTTCCTTCTTAAGTAAGCCCCCGCAACGCTTGGATGGAAACCGCAGAGGAGCCGATGACACAGTTCAAAAACTTCACCCTTCCAATGACAAGGGGGCCGGGGTCACCCCGACGATCAAGTTGAGGTTCTTACCCCAGGCGAATGATTGTCATCATTAAAGGCGGGAAGCCCGAGGGCGGCAGCCTGACAGGGAGCGCAGAACCGATACGGTTTTTGTATTGGGAATCGACGACCTTCAATTGTGTGAGATCAGCACGCTCAAATCTCACCTGCCGCATCCAGGATAGGCCACACGGCGTTGGTTCAACTGCGAACTACCGCCAACGACACATCCGAAGACCCTTGAAGACACGGCTCAAAAACCGAATGATGGACCCACCTCCGGCAGAATGACTTCGTCTGAAAGGTCTCTCCCTAAGGTGGGCACATGGGGCCACTATTGGTACCCTGCGTACCATATACCCCTTGGGACTGCAAAAAGACCAAAGGAACTTCACCTGTCTAAGTTGAAGACCTCTGAAGGCCCCACGTGTCATGCGGGACCGGACCTGCCTCCCTTCTATGGTTAGTCCCGGTGCTGCCACGTGTAACTGCAACCGGAGCTATTAAGGTTAATTAAGATCATTAATCGTGTATTAAACATCAGTAAGCGCCAGGGCCGAAGGTCCGAGCCGTTAGGGGTCCACGTTGCTCCGGTTGCAGTATACACGTGGCAGCACCGGGACTAACCATAGAAGGGAGGCAGGTCCGGTCCCGCATGACACATGGGCCATTCAGAGCTCTTCAACTTACACACGTGAAGTTCCTTTGGTCTTTTTGCAGTCCCAAGGGATATACGGTACGCAGGGTACCGACAGTAGTACTGGGAGAATTGCCGAAACTAGACTCTGACATGTTGTTGGCCCTTCTGCGATTTCCATCCGAGCATTGCGGGGGCTTACTTAAGAAGGAAAGCGTGCACCATTTGGGGATTCCTTACACCTTCATTTGAACTTGTGCTCGAATCCTCTAAACTTTTGCTTGCTTCTCCTCTCTCGCCACACTGTGCTGCGATGGAGTTGGGTCTTCGCAAGAGCCGTCTCACGACCGACGGTGATTGGAAGAAGGTCCGGACCTACATGGGGTGGTCCAGTTACTCCTTCAACCACCTGGTGCGCATCGGCAAGCTCCCGTTCAAGAAGGAGCGTGCCGGCAACATGGTGTACTTTTCCGCATACGCCATGGTGGGATTGATCCCACCCTTCTCCACTTTTCTCTTGATGCTGCTAGACTTCTATGGTCTGTAGCTGTACCACCTTGGCCCCCACTCCATTCTTCTTGTGTCCACATTCGTCCACTTCTACGAGATGTGGGTGGGTATTCCCCCCTGCATCGAGCTTTTCCGTACCTTCTTCACGATCCACACTACTGGCAAGAGCGATGAGTATCCTGGCTTCTACTACTTTGTGAAGCGCAAGAAGTGCCCTTACAAGTACATGAGGTCGTTCCCTTCCGACAAGTGGGATGACTGGAAGAAGGACTGGATTGTCATCATGGCAGAGGAGCACGAGAAGCTGGAGCTGCCTGAAGGCCTCCCCAACATTGACACTGAAGCCTGGAGTGAAGTTCTAGTGCTGTCGGAGGCCTTCAACCCTGCCTTGACAAGAATCCTCCAATGTGAGGAAGGAGGAGTTACCGCCCAGGCAGTCTTCTACATCTTCCTGGTCAACAGGTGGGCTCCGCTAAAGAAGAGGGAGAAACTCGTCTGGGCCCTCAACAGTGTGATGGACGATGACCGGATTGAGACCGGTTTGAAGTCCAACCTGGAAGGCGCAACTTTGGAGCTTCATCTCAAGAAGTTTGAGCACGGCATCGACGTTGATGGCGATGACTTGACTCCGTCGGTGGCTTTCCTCCCTCTGAACATGCAGGCGGAGTTCAGTAGGGAGCTCCGGCGGAAAATGTTGGTGCTTGACGACCTCAGTGAAGTTGAGAGGCATCCGACCACCAAGCTGGTGATCCACGGAGCTTCTGAGGGTGGCTCTGCTCCTGCCCCGAGACAGAGAGTTGAAGTCGTAGGCAAGGGCAAAGAGTTGGCCGAGCCCTCGAGCCGAAAGAGGAAGTTGAAGAACTCTGAAGGGAGGTCCGTCAGACCTGCTCCTTCCACGACAGCTCCTTCTCCCCTGTGGGGGAGGTATTCGACAGCAACAACCACTCCAGCATCAGCGTCTCCCGATGATGCCAGCTCCGCCCAGGTCACTCCAGCGCTAGAGCCAGCTAAGGGCTCTAGGTCCGAGGGTCCTTCTCAGTCGAGGGGGGCCTCAACCAAGACGTCGTTAGAGCCAGCGGCAAGCTCCAGAGGGCCTTCTGGAGCTACTACCCCAGTTGCGACTGGGTCGGGCTCTGAGCATCCGTTGAAGAGGTTCCGCTTTAGTTGGAGCAGAAGCCTTCCAAGGTAAATTTGCTTCTTTACCTCAGTTGGTTATTTTTTGTTGTAATCATATTTTGAGTTTCTTTGTCCTTCATCCACGGGGTGTCCAAAAAAGGGGTTGAAGCTCTGGTTCCTGCGACAACTGTTGATGCTGTGCAAGCGGAGGCTCCAGCTCCAGTTCCAGCGCCGCCCTAGGTGGTGGTTGAGGTCTCGGCACCTCCAGCGCCAGTTGTCGAGCTTCTGGACCTCGAGTCATCCCCTGAAGCTCCCGTGGTAGCGCCGGACCATAGGAATGAAGATGTACCAGCGGCACCAGCTCTGGAGGTTGAAGCTCCAGTTTTGGATGTTGTGATGATAGACGCTCCGACCTTAGAGCCGAAGGTAGCTGCAGTCCCGGCCTTAGGGTTGGATGTTGTTGAAGCCCCGGCGGTGGAGCCAAAGGCTGATAAGGTTCTGGTGCCTGCGCTGGTTGTTGCGGAGGTGCCGGCTCCCGAACCGGCAGAGGTCGAAGCGCCGGCGCCTAAACCGGCATTGGAGGAGGCACCTACACCGGAGCCGGAAGTGGCCTCAACTCCGGCCGAATCTTCAACACCTTCCCTGGAGGTGGTGGTTCTGGAGGTACCCATGCCCGAGCCAGGGTGCCCAGACGAGGCGACTGGTCCTTTGCCAGAGGGACCAGTTGCTGATGACCTGGTGGTGGGACCTTCAGAGCCAACTCCAGAGGTAGGAACTTCCTTTGCAGGACCTTCCTCGGTGGCGACCGAGGCTATCCTGGAGGGCGGCCCTAGTGCCGCGGAAGCTTAGGGGACCGCTCTTGTAGAGTGGGACCCGATTTTTGTTATGTGTGAGACCTATTTGTGCTGAATACATTGGTTTTAAAAGTTTTGAATTCTGCCATAACATCTTTTTAGCAAGGTCCAACTCTAGCTCCAAGCTTCTGCAAGGTCCGACAATAGGTCCGACTTTCTTTGTCTAGATCCGACATGTTTTTGGGTAGCTCCGGTGAGCTTTGTCTTTAGCTCCGGCATGTCTTTGATAGCTCCGACATGTCTTTGTTAAGCTCTGATATGTTTTTCTAGGTTCGACTTATGTTGGTTAGCTTTCGACATGTTTTTCTAGCTCTGACATGTTTTTCTAGCTCTGGCTTTTGGGTTGACTAGTTCTGACTAGCTTTGGCAAGCTCTGGCGCTAGGTTGTACTAGCTTTGGCAAGCTCCGGCGCTAGGTTGTACTAGCATTGGTAAGCTTTGGTTAGCTTTGGCAAGGTTCGGAGCTTGATCGCAATGTTCCGGCTTTTAATGTGAAATGTTTCGATCCTGCTTTAAATTGTTGGAAAGTTTGCTTAGTATTCTTTTACTAAGTTTTTGGGTGCATTTTAGTTGATATGGCTGATATCGTTTTGCTATGCTTTGCAACATGCTTATGTGAGGTGCTCACGTAAGGTGTTGTGTTTGGAACTGACTTGAGTCAAGTTGCAGACCTGGACTCGTACGGATTGGTTGTTTGTTCATGTGGAGGTGTTGCTTGAGTTCAAGTCATGGCTGGTGACAGGATCCTTTTGACTAGTCTCAGGGCGGATATGAGGTTCCAACAACCAAATTCAGGAGGAATTGTGGTTGAGCGGGTCAGGAGGTCATGCTGGATGATTGTATCAAGGGCAATGCATAAGAAGGTTACTGGACGTCGAAGGAAGGTGTTTGCACGTATGCATGCGGTGCATGACGTGGCAACATGGTTCCGAAGATGGTTTATGGATGGGAAGATCTGGTTGGAAGGATCTGATCGTATCGGTTGATGACTTTGGCTGCGGCGGAGTCGGTTATGGTTCAGTATGGAAAGTATCGAGTTGGTTATGATAAGATTTTGTGTGGGTCACGAATTTGAGTTGTTTTAGGAATGTGGGATACGTTCCTAAGGTGTTTGTAAGTCTCAATATTGTTTCTATCTGCGTATAGAAGAGTCCTAAGCAGTTATGGAAAGTTTCTATTCGTGATCTGAGTAGGATTAGAGTCCTACTTGAGATTGGGTTAGCCTAAGGGCTGGTTATATAAGCAAGGGAGGAAAAATCTCGTGGTGCATGACTTTGGGGTTGTTCCTCTTGTGTTCTATTTAATAAAATTCGTAGTTTGAAGGAACTTTTTTTCCTTGTTCGTCGGACTTGTTCCAGACAAGTTTTACTCGTCGAGTTTCTAGACAGCACTACCTTTCGTAGGTGGTTTTATCATAACTCGAGTTTTACAGATCCAATTGACGTGATTCTTTTTGTTTTGTCTTCACAACTTGATTATCTATCATCTGTAAAAATTTCACGGTCATTGGATTTGTGGTTTCTGATCTACACGAGTTTCTTTGCAGCGTTCCAGAACTGTTTTCTCGGGTAGGACAGATTGACCTTTGTTCGATCATTCAATCATAACTTTAGTTTCTCTCGACGGATTTGAGTGCTTCTTCTTGTGTTTTCTTCGTGACTTGATTCTCTCTGATATATATCACTTTTTTCATGGTGAAACACGTTTAGATTATTTTAACACATGATTTCTCTAATAGATCATCTTTCTGCCGAAGGGGTTTGGATTTAATTGTTTCCGCTATGTAAGATTTTTAAATCTACCATTCACCCCCCTCTGGTAGCTTTTCACGTGCTCTTCGATCCTACAATTGGTATCAGAGCCACGGTGCTCTAATCATTGCGATTTTCATGTGTTTTGACTAATCATCATGGAGAAATACTCTGCAAAACCCTGTGTGTTTAGTGGTATTGATTTTCAGATTTGGAAGGCACGCATGGAAGCTTTTATCCAGGCACAAGGCTTCGCAATATTGGAACAGGAATACAAACCTTATGAAGTGTCACCAAATGATCAAGTTACGGCTACGAACCTACAGGACATCGACAACAACAACAAGGCTCGCAACTTGATCATACAGGGACTCACTCAACGCGACTTGATCATGTCGCGCACCTCCGATCAGCATACGATGTTTGGAGAGCTCTCTGTGATTATCATGAAGGCTCCAACACAATCAAGGAGGTAAAACAAGATATATTCAAAAAGGAATATATGCGTTTCGAGATGCAACCCGGTGAGTCTATCGATGACCTCTTTGCTCGCTTCAATAAAATTATCAGAAACTTACGTAGTGTCAATGTTAACTTTTCAGATGCTGAGAATGCTAGGCAACTTCTTAGTGCATTAGAAATGTCAATTTGGGAGATGAAAGTAACATCTATTCGTGAATCAACTGTCATGAGTTCTCTTACATTGGATGTGTTTTATTCTAAACTAAAAACTCATGAAATTGACATCTTATAACGTAAGAACCCAAATAAGTCTATTGCATTTGTCTCCAACGTGATATGCCTAGCTCCAGCCAATCATCATCTTGCAATACTCTTGCTTTGTTGTCCTCACTAACCCTGGAGCAGATCGAGGAATTTCCAGAATAGGAGTTAGCACTCATCTTCACTAGATTCTCAAAAGCATTGCAAAATGTGAGAACTAGAAGGTGAGGAAGCTCCGGACCTCAACGCTGTTTTGAATGTGGTAAGATAGGACACTTTTGTACAGAATGCCCTAACCTTTCAGGTCCTACTACCCGTGAAGAAAAACAGAACAAGGTCAAGACCACCTCTGGAAATCCCAACAAGAAAAAGAAGGGTACCATATGACGCAAGATGTAACAACTTCATCACCGCATTTCAAGAACTCAGTTCAAGTGATGTAGACTTTGAAATTGATGAAGATGATGACGACCTGGCCAACTTATGCTTCATGGTGGGCAAAACAAGATCAAGATCAAGTTAGGAGGATGCAGAACACAACAGTGACGACGATGAGGTATGTTCTACCTGCAATGAAATGTGTGATGCTATTTCTCGTGTAACTATTATTGTCAAGAAAAAAGGACAAAAAGCTTAGGGATAGTGCTGCTAAAATTGAATCACTAGAATATGAAATCAATCGTTTAAAAACTTTGATTCCTAGTGATGATGCATGTCCCTCATGTGACTTAATCTATGAACAATTGTCCACATTAAGAAGTGCGTACACCTCCACACTTGATAAACTTGAATTAGAAATTGAAAAGAATAGAGAGCTTGCTGCACTTAATGATAAAAACTTGAAAAATGCTAGCTGTTCTACAATTGATTTGCATTGTTCTAGTTGTGATGATCTTGATAAGAAATTGCAAGATGCTATGAATGAAATTTCTATATTGAACAATGCTTTACGTTCTCATGAAGTTAAATATTGTTCCAATTGCAAACTAAAAGGAAAAACTTCATGTGAAAACTGCCTAGACTTGTCTAAGAAACTTGATGACATGAATAATACACTAGAGCTGTTTTGTAATGGGAATAAGAACCTAAACTTGCTGCTGAATTCTTTCAAGTCTTGCAATGATAAAACTGGTTTAGGTTTTGTTTCTCATGCTCATGCTAAGGCACATCCACCTAAAATTGTAAAGTTATTAGGAAGTGTTTTGATTCAAACAGTTCCTAAACAAAAAGAAGTGATTTTCAAATCTGCAGGAGTGTTGTCTCATTCGGTTTCAAATAAAAATATTCCTTGCTCATCTAGACATGAACACAAAGTTAAATTTCATTGTACCTACTGTGATAGAGATGGTCATGTCATAGATTTTTGTTATAGACTAGCTAAACAACAGAAAAGGAAAAGAATGATTGCTAGATCTCATAACTTTCATGAAAAATTTTCTGCACATATTAAACCGAATGTCAGGAACATGAAACCTGCTGTTATGAATCAAAAACACTCAAAGTTTACCTCCGGACCTTCTGTTTTTGCCTCCGGAGCTACTGATTATTGTGCTACACGAGTCTCAGTTTGGAAGAGTTTTTAAAGCTGATTTTGATATGTCTTCCTCTAAGCATAGGTGTCTAGTTGCTAATCATTCAAAGGACTTATATTTTGGCATCGTAGACTTGGTCACGTAGGCTTTGATCATCTCACGCGTGTTAGTGCTCTTGATCGCATACGTGGGCTGCCTAAGCTTAATGGGGACAAAGAAATTGTGTGCTCTTCTTGTAGACATGCTAAGATGGTTGAAGATTCACATACTCCTCTCACAATGATCATGACAACTGAACTGGGTCAACTTTTGCACTTTGACACCGTAGGACCTTCACGTGTTCAATCCTTCGAAGGTAGATGGTATGTTCGTGTTATTGTTGATGATTATTCTAGATACACTTCGGTTTACTTTATGGCGTCTAAGAATGAAGCTTTTAGTCACTTTAGAACTTTATTTCCTAGATTATCAATTGATCACCCAGGATCTTTAAAAGCAATTAGAAGTGATAACGGAACTAAATTTAAAAATCAATCTTTTGATCACTTTTGAGCTGAAAATGGAATAGATCATCAATTTTCTTCACCATATGTACCTCAACAAAATGGTATTGTAGAAAGAAAGAACAAAACCTTAGTTGAAATGGCTAGGACTATGCTTGATGAATATCAAACTCCTAGGAAATTTTGGGCTGATGCGATTGCAACCGCTTATTATGTCTCAAATCGTGTTTTCTTGCGCGCTAAGCTAGGTAAAACACCATATGAGCTCCAGTTTGTACATAGGCCTAGTGTTACACACTTTCGGGTATTTGGTTGCAGATGCTTTGTTAAGAAACATGTTAATCTTGATAAATTTGAGCCTAGATCCATTGATGGCATGTTTCTTAGTTATCCATCCCATACTAGAGGCTACCGTGTATTTTTTACTTGACACTAACAAAATTGTGGAGACTTGTGAAGTTTCTTTTGATGAAGCTAGCCCAGATACTAGCTCCTGTATTGCAGGTCCAAATCCATATCCGCAGGGGGAGAGCATTTTCGTTGAAGATGAGGAACAGGTGGAGCTGCTGCCCGAAAATTCAGCAGCTAATGACATTGTTCGAGCTTCTGATTTTGATTCACAGCCAGCACCGACGACCACCATTGGTGGTCCAGATCCTCCTCAAGTCACAAGCTCATCGATTTATGATGAACATGAAGAAGAAGAAGCTTGTGAAGTGTCCACTCCCCTCCGGGTTCTCAAAATTCATCCTCCACAACAGATTATTGGAAGCTTGCATGAACGAGTTACACGGTCCAGGTTTTGCGATCCAAACTCTCATGCTCATTCTGCTTTTGTTGCTTCTTTTGAACCCAAAGATATATCACATGCACTCACTAATGAATCTTGGATTATTGCCATGCAAGAAGAGTTAGAAAATTTTGAAAGAAATAATGATTGGAAACTTGTACCTCCACCTCAAGGTCACACTTTAATTGGAACTAAATGGGTGTTTAAAAATAAACAAAGTGAGGATGGGGTTGTTGTTAGGAATAAGGCTAGGTTGGTTGCTCAAGGTTTCACTCAAGTTGAGGGTCTATATTTTGATGAAACTTTTGCTCTCGTTGCTAAATTAGAAGCCATAAGAATTTTGTTAGCTTTTGTTGCATGTAAAAGTTTCAAGTTATATCAAATGGATGTTAAAAGTATTTTTCTTAATGGCTACATAGATGAGGAGGTTTATGTCAAGCAACCACTGGGTTTTGAAAATCCAGATTTTTCTAATCATGTTTACAAAATGACCAAAGCCTTGTACAGTCTCAAATAAGCCCCTAGAGCATGGTATGATAGGTTAAAAACATTCTTACTTGAAAAGGGGTTTACCATGGGCAAGGTTAATCAAACTCTTTTTGTGCTTAAGCATGGCAATGACACATTATTCGTTCAAGTGTATGTGGATGATATTATCTTTCGTTGTTCTTCTCATGATCTTATGTCCAAGTTTTCAGCTATGATGAGTTTAGAATTTGAGATGAGTATGATGGGAGAACTCACGTACTTTTTGGGGCTGCAAATCAAGCAAACCAAGGAGGGTACCTTTGTGCATCAAATGAAGTATACAAAAGACCTCCTAAGGCGCTTCAACATGGACAAAAGCAAGCCTCTTCGGACACCAATGGGAACAACAACAACACTTGAACTTGATGAACATGGTGAACCCGTGGATTAAAAAGAATATAGAAGCATGGTCGGATCACTTTTATACCACACGGCATCAACAACGGATATACAATTCAGCGTATGTCTTTGTGCACGGTTTCAAGCCTCCCCACGTACTTCACATCATCAAGCCGTCAAAAGGATTCTCAGGTACTTACATGGAACTCAAGAATTTGGCATTTTTCTTCCTTCTTCCTCAACCGTTTCTTTGAAAGCTTTTTCCGATGCTTATTTTGGAGGTTGTAGGATTGATAGGAAAAGTACTTCTGGTGCTTGTCATTTTCTTGGTAATTCACTTGTTGCTTGGTCCTCTAGAAAACAAAATTCAGTTGCACAATCCACAACCGAATCTGAATATGTAGCTGCTGCTAGTGCTTGCTCACAAATTCTTTGGATTGTTCAAACACTTAAGGACTATGGGGTTGATCTAGATAGTGTTCCACTGTTTTGTGATAACACTAGTGCCATTTGCATTGCTAAAAACCCTGTGCAACATTCTAGAACTAAGCACATTGATATTAGGTATCACTTTCTCCGTGATAATATTGAAAAAGGAAACATTGTACTTAACCATGTAGATACCGAAGAACAATTAGCCGACATTTTTACAAACCCTTTGGATTTCACTCGTTTTTGTTACATTCATAGTGAAATAGGGGTTATGCATCCTCATGGCTTAAATTGAGGGGGAGTTTTTGAAACTTGGGAAGTCTATGTGTGAATCTGAAATTAAAAAATATGAGCATAGTATTTCATACATATATGACTTTGTGATTCCTTTAACATGCTGAAAGTTCTTACTACATTACTCGTGTTATACATTTTGTAGTTTTTGCCATGTCTAGTAATTGGAATAATTACTTACACAAAATTTGGTCATGGTTGAACTTTCTTGCTGTTTTGAACTTGTTGCATGCTCACAAGTGTTTTTTTATCATAAAGAATTAATCAAGTAATCAACTCACATGTTGAGTTTTTGTGAACAAATATAAGTTGAGAAAAGATCAAGAGAATATGCATGCATTGCACTTCTTCTTTTGAGATGACTTATCATTGCACTTAGATATGAACTTGGAAGAAGTTGTTTATGACTAAAACCATGTCGTTAAGCTTCTGATTGTCAAATGACATAGGCTTGGCTTGGTTGGTTAGAATAAGGCATATGCGCATATAATCTCTTGCAAATATCATATGATCTAAATTTGTTCTTTGAAAAATAATAAAATGCAGCAACAAGTGTCATGCTTTCAGGTATTGAAATAGTTAAGTTTGTGAGATCATGACTTGCTTAAATTGAAAATTACATTTGATCTCTAGCATGGCTTACACTACTTTATGTATCTCATTGTTGTGATAGTGTAAGTTACTTGATGGTATGACTTGGATGAGCTTTGTTTTATATGTATATGTTATAATATGCTCATAACAATTAAAATTTCTCTTTTGAACCTTGCTGAATACATTGTCAAAGGGGGAGAGATAATATGGTGAATTATGCAAGGGGGAGAAATATGTATAGGGGGAGAAATTTAGAAATTTATTTCTATCTCATTTGATTTTCAAAAAGGGGAAGACATTGATTACACATTGCACATATTCACAATTGTTTTTGGCACGATTCTTCTCATAAGGAGAATTTTTTTCTCATTTTATTTCTGTTTTAGAAAGGGGGAGAAATTGCTTTCAAAACTTTTAATGTGAATAAGCCAATGTTCGGATCTTAAGTGGTGTCGCCAATGCATTCATCAAGGGCGAGACTGTGAGACCTATTTATGCTGAATACATTGGTTTTTACAATAAAAGTTTTGAATGCTGCCATAACATCTTTTTAGCAAGGTTCGACTCTAGCTCCGAGCTTCTGCAAGGTCCGACAATAGGTCCGACTTTCTTTGTCTAGATCCGACATGTTTTTCGGTAGCTCTGGTGAGCTTTGTCTTTAGACCCGGCATGTCTTTGTTAAGCTCCAATATATTTTGCTAGGTTCGACTTATGTTGGTTAGCTCCGACATGTTTTTCTAGCTCCAACATGTTTTTCTAGCTCCTGCTTTTGGGTTGACTAGTTCCGACTAGCTTTGGAAAGCTCCAGCACTAGGTTGTACTAGCTTTGGCAAGCTCTGGCACTAGGTTGTGCTAGCTTTGGTAAGCTCCGGCTCAAGCTCCGGTTAGCTTTGGCAAGGTTTAGAGCTTGATCACATTGTTCCGGCTTTTAATGTGAAATGTTTCGAACTTGCTTTACATTGTTGGAAAGTTTGCTTAGTATTCTTTTACTAAGTTTTTAGTGCGTTTTGGTTGATATGGCTGATACCGTTTTGCTATGCTTTGCAACATGCTTATGTGAGGTGCTCACGTAAGGTGTTGTGTTTGGAACTGACTTGAGTCAAGTCACGGACTTGGGTTCGTATGGATTGGTTGTTTGTTCATGTGCAGGTGTTGCTTGAGTTCAAGTCATGGATGGTGACTCTTTGGACTAGTCTCAGGGAGGAGATGAGGTTCCAACAACCAAATTTAGGAGGAATTGTGGTTGAGCGGGTCAGGAGGTCGCGCAGGATGATTGAATCAAGGGTAGTGCATATGAAGGTTACTGGACGTCGAAGGAAGGTGTTTGCACGTATTCATGCGGTGCATGACGTGGCAACATGGTTCCGAAGATGGTTTATGGATGGGAAGATCTTGTTGGAAGGATCGGATCGTATCGGTTGATGACTTTGGCCGCGGCGGAGTCGGTTATGGTTCTGTATGGAAAGTATCGAGTTGGTTATGATAGGATTTCGTGTGGGTCACGAATTTGAGTTGTTTTAGGAATGTGGGATACGTTCCTAAGGTGTTTGAAAGTCTTAAGATTGCTTCTATCTGCGTATAGAAGAGTCCTAAGCAGTTATGGAAAGTTTTGATTCGTGATCTGAGTAGGATTAGAGTCCTAGTTGAGATTGGGTTGACCTAAGGGATGGTTATATAAGCAAGGGAGGCCAAAGCACGTGGTGCATGACTTTGGGGTTGTTCCTCTTGTGTTCTATTGAATAAAATTCATAATTTGAAGTAACTTTTGTGCCTTGTTCGTCCGACTTGTTCCAGACAAGTTTTACTCGTCGAGTTTCTGGACAGCACTACCTTTCGTCGGTGGTTTTATCATAACTCAAGTTTTACTGATCCAATTGACGTGATTCTTTTTAATTTGTCTTCAAAACTTGATTATCTATCATCTGTAAAAATTTCACCGTCATTGGATTTGTGGTTTCTGATCTACACGAGCTTCTTTGCAGCGTTCCAGAACTGTTTTTCTCGGGTAGGACAAATTGATCTTTGTTCGATCGTTCGATCATAACTTGAGTTTCTCTCGACGGATTTGAGAGATTCTTCTTGTGTTTTCTTCGTGACTTGATTATCTCTGATATATATCACTTTTGTCATGGTGAAATAGTTTAGATTAGTTTCACACACGATTTCTTTAACAGATCATCTTTTTGTTGAAGGGGTTTGCATTTAATTGTTTCCGCTGTGTAAGATTTTTAACTACCATTCACCCCACCCCCTCTGGTAGCTTTTCATGTTCTCTTCGATCCTACATTATGGAGAACCCACTGGAGCCAGCGGAGAGGACCCCGACAGGTCCGGAGCCAATCCCCTTGTCGTTATCCATCGACAACGCCTGCTCCAGCCTTCGTCAGGTTCAGCTGGCCTTTTACCACAACAGCAATGCCCTCGAGGAGGAGCGCCAAACCCTTAGGAGGTGGCGCAATCGGCTCCAATTCAAGACCAATCTGGCGCAAACAAGGCTGGCTGACGACAAGGAGTGGGTCAAAAGGGATAAGGCCCGGATGGAGTACTGGGGCCAGCTGCTGGACGAGAGGGAAAGCATGGTGCGATCCCTCGACAACAAGTCCTGGGCCATCCATGAACAGGCCGTGGCTGCTAATGAAGCAGTGAATGATCGCCAGGAGAAGGTCAGTGCAATCCACGACAGCCTTGTCAAGCGCCGGAAGACCCTTGAAGAGTGAGAGAAAAAGCTCGAAGATGAAGAGCAAAAACTCCTGGAGTTGTGGGATGACCTCGTGAAGAGGGAGGAGGAGCTTGCTCAGAGGCTGGCTCTGGGTGACAAGAGCCTCGCGGAGCGCACCAAGAAGCTGGAGGAGCTCTGCGAGAGCCAGGAGAAGAAGGCCTGGCAGCGGGGACAGGACCTCACCAAGACAGGGAATGACGTTGCTGCCAGGAAGAAGAAAGTGCACGGCTGGGAGAGAGACCTAGTCGATCGCCAGAACAAGATCCATGTCCGGGAAGAGGAGCTTGCTAAACATGAAAGGCAAGTTGCTGAAAAGATTCAGCAGCACGCCAAAGTGGTCGAGCGCCTTGCCCGGGAGGGTTCGGAGCTTGCGACGACCAAGAGGTCCTTGGAAGAGGTGCGAGGCTTAAGGGTTGCGGAGTCCCAACAAGTATGGGACTTCTTGGGCAAAGCCAATGACGCGCTGACGCCGTTGGGCTTTAGTCCCATCCGTCCGGATGATCCGGAGCCGGAGCTGGACCATGCACTGAAGGCGTTGCACTCGGCTGGCAACAAACTCAACAAGATGGGCGATGTCATCGCGGATCAGTTGGAGATTGAAGGAAAATCCCTTGCGCAGAACGTCGCAGAGTACATGTTGACGTGCTACACAAGCCGGGGTCCTCACTTCCCACTAGATCTGGTGCTTGAAGGTCCCATCGACGGAGAGGAAGATGCCGCCAAGGCCAGCGTGTCGGAGGTTGCCCAGAAGGTTGCCTCGTTCTTTCGTAGGATCTAGGACTTTCTCCTTGTAGCTCCCACATGTATCTTCTCTTATTTTCTCCAATTTTGTAATCTCTTGTCCTCAGATGAATGAAATCCAAGAAATTTATGAATTTCATTTTTTGTCTTCAACCTTTGTCTCACTTGGCCCCCTGGTAGATGTACACACTTTGATTGCGAACATGTACCAAAAGGATGTAGCATTTTTTGAAGACTTCCATGCTTCGAACTTGTAGGGTGTAGGTCCGAAGTCGTCTATAGCAGGGCCCCCTGAGGTTGTCGGAGCTTAGTAACTCCCGCAGTGACCTTTGTCAACGAGTAGAACATCGACAACTGGCCCTTTGGGGTTGTCGAAGCTTAGTAGCTCTGACAGCGTCCACTATCAACATGTAGAGCGTCGACAGCAGGCCCCATTGGGGTGTCCTTCTACCATCTTTTCTTCATGTTGATGGCTTGCTCCCTGTATTTGTCGGAGCTTGATAGCTCCAGTGACGCCTACTATCAATGTTTAAAACATCGACAGCGGGCCACCTTAGGGGATGTCGAAGCTTTGGTAGCTCTGGCATCATCCACCATCATCATGAGATTATAATTTTTCCTGCACACTGAAGTCAAGAAAAAATAGTAAAATATGTTTCTTATCTATAACTCATTTGCAGCTTACTATTCCCGAAAGAAATTTTTAGGTCGACCGCAATTCTATATACAATCAAATGCACTTGCTTATTTCCTCCAGGTCCGATTGTTTTCTGGACTCACCTTAGTGAGGCCTGCCGGGGTGTAGGTAGAGTGGCGTACTTAGGGTGCAGGACCAGTCTAAGTCGATAGCACACTCCGGACCTAGATTGGCTTGGCGTTCTGGCGAGTAGGCCATTCAACAATGTTAAGACCCAACAAAATTAACAATGCAACTTGAATTATACATGAATTGTTTGAGCTAAAGTTTCTTTAGAATTGCACAACTTTGTTATAGACAAGAAAGAGAAAAATAAAAAGGAATGAGCCTGTACAAATAAATGCACGTGGAGTCTATTTTCACATAATGATGTCTTTCATTATAGGTCCGGGGTACAGGGGAAAAAGTACACTCTTAGGGTACGGAACCAGGCTAAGTGTGTTACATTTCTTGTTTAACCTAGGGTAACTAGCTACACTTTTAGTTCTGAGACTGTGTCAAGTGTTGCTTGAACTTTGCGGACCTTCTGGGAAAGGTCCGGCTGTCCCACCAGAGGGGCTACCCGACTCTGTACAATGACGCTATAACATACATCATATGTAATTACAGACTCACCTCCGTGATATTAAGCGTAGAACTTACGGAGGTGCTCAATGTTCCAAGGATTAGGGAGCGGTGTCCCATCCTCGGTTGCCAAGCAAACTCATCTGGGACGGGATACTTTTATCACTCGAAAGGGTCCTTCCCAGCTGGGGGAAAGTTTGTTTATCCCTTCTCGATTTTGTATTCTCCATCGCACCAAATTGCCTTCCTCGAGCTGTCGGTTATGCACATGCCTTTGGTGATAGCGCTGTAGCGCTTGGCGGTATCGTGCATTTTGAACAGCTACTCGGGACCTTCCCTCTTCAATGAGGTCAAGGTCTTCACGCTGGATCTGGTCCTGCATGGCTTCGTTGAAGGTCTGGACCCGGAGTGACCCTAAGGTGATTTTCGAAGGAAGGACTGCTTCAGCTCCGTACACCAGGAAGAAGGGTGTGTCTCCAGTTGACGGTTTGGAGTTGTCCTGTTTGCCCACAGGGTGGGCAGAAGCTCTTCAATCCAGTTGGCTCCATGTTTTTTCAGGCGCTCATATGTGCGCGTCTTGAGTCCTTTTAGGATTTCTGCATTTGCTCTCTCAGCTTGGCCATTGCTTGCCGGGTGAGCTACAGAAGCGTATCTGACTTGAATGCCGAGGTCTTCGCAATATCCTTGGAATGCAAAGCTTGTGAATTGGGTCCCGTTGTCAGTTATGATCTTGTTTGGGACTCCAAATCTGCATACTATGGACTGCAAGAAATTGATAGTTGATTGCTTGTTTATTGTCACAACTGGATTTGCTTCCGGCCACTTGGTGAACTTGTCGATGGCGACGTACAGGAACTTGTAACCTCCGACGGCTCTTGGGACAGGTCCCAAGATATCCATCCCCCACACAGCGAAAGGCCATGTAGGAGGTATCATTTGTAGAGGTTGAGCTGGTGTGTGAATTTGCTTCGCATGAAACTGGCATGCTTCGCATTTCTTCACTAGCTCGCTTGCATCCTGGAGTGTTGTAGGCCAGTAAAAACCATGCCGGAAGGCTTTACCGACCAGCGTGCGGGAAGACGCGTGGTTCCCACACTCGCCTCCATGGATTTCCGCGAGGAGCTCGCAGCCTTCTTCCCTTGTAATGCACCACATTAGGACACCGTTGGCACCACGCCCGTAGAGATCCCCTTCTACCAGTGTGTATCTTTTAGCCAATCTGACTATCTGGTCAGCAGATACATTGTCTTTAGGAAGGATGTTGTCTTTCAAGTAGCTCCGGATCTCCAAGATCCAAGCATCGGAGCTAACTTGAGCATTTGAGTCTTGCGTGCTGGGTTGCTCAGAGCTTCCTGCAGCACCTACGACCCTTGATGGAGGCCATAGTAACAGGGCCATCGGGACTGCCAGCTTCGAGGTGCTGGTCTCGCCCCCTTTGCCCAGTTCGGCAGGCTGAGCTGTTGGTCTTGACAATCTCCGGATGAAGGTTCCATCGGGAGACGGAGCTCCGGTTGAAGCTTTCGTCGAGAGTTCGTCAGCTTCAGCATTGTTGAGACGCTGGACATGGCAAAGATCCAGGACTTCGAAGTCCTTCTGAAGCTTTTGGACTTCAAGTAGATATGCACCTAGTTGAGGATGTTGCAGCAACATTCACCTTTGACTTGTTTTATAATAAGCTACGAATCACCCCTAACCAACAGCTGCTTGACACCATATGATAGTGCCACCTTGAGCCCATAGATTAGTGCTTCATACTCCGCCATGTTGTTGGCCACCTTGAAGTCAAGGTGAACCATGTATTTGACCTTCTCCCCAGTTGGAGCGAGGAGAACGATTCCAGCTCCGGCCCCTTGCTTCTGCATGAAGCCGTCAAAGTAGAGAGTCCAGTGAGGCTCGGTGAAGACCGGAACCTTGGGTTCTGGCTTCTGCTCACTGGGGCCCCAAGATTTGATGGAGAAGGGGTCCATTCCACCACAAAGCATGTCGAGATCAAACTCGGCCAATTCTGCTGCCCACTTTGCGATGTTCCTAGTAGAGTTGGGGTTATGCAAGATTGCACGCAGTGGATCAGAGGTTACTACTGAAATCTTGTGAGCTTGGAAGTAGTGACGAAGCTTCCTAGAGGCGATAAGAACTGTGTAGAGCAGCTTATGCACCTCTAAGTACCGAGTCTTGGCATCATGGAGTACTTCACTGATGAAGTACACTGGGTGCTGGACTGTTTGGACCCTCCCGTAGGGGCTCGAAGCTTCCTCCTCATCAACCCGGACCCTCCCAGAGGGGTCCGAACCTTGTTCAGGGACCTCCGGGTTCCTGCTGGAGGAACCTGGAGCTTCTTCTGAAGTGACCCTAACCTTCCTGGAGGGGTCCAGATCTTCTTGTTCAGTAACTTTTTCATTTGAAGGAGGTTGATCCTCTGGCGTCTCACCTCGAGGATCCAAGTCTGGGAGCTAGGACCCAGACTCGCCTTCAGGTAGTTCCAAACCTTCCCGGAGGGGTCTGGACTCCTGAACTAGAGATGGTTCTGGTCTTTCCGCAACCAGGACCATGCTGACAACTTCGTCAGTTGCCAAAATGTAAAGAAGGAATGGCTCAGCAGGATCCAGAGGTACCAAAGTTGGTAGAGTGGTGAGGAGCTGTTTTAGCTCTTGGAAAGCCTTTTTTGCTTCTTTAGACCATTGGAATGGTCGGGACTTCCTCAATAATTGGAATAAGGGTAGCGCCCGTTCCGTTAGTCTTGAGATGAACCGGCTGAGGGCAGCTAGACATCCAGTCAGCTTTTGGACATCCTTGATGCGTGTTGGTGGCCGCATGTCTTCAATAGCTTTAATCAGCTCTCCAAAAGCTATTGAAGACATGCAGCCACCAACACGCATCAAGGATGTCCACCAACACCACACTTCCACTACATCTCTAATCAGCTCTCCAAAAGTTTTGTACATAGCTCGCACAAACGTTGAAGCAGCGTTTTTGAGACCGAATGGCATGGCAGTATAACAGTACAATCCATCTACTATGATGAAGGAATTATGCTCTTCATCTTCCCTAGACATTCTGATTTGATGATACCCAGAATATGCGTCTAGGAAACACAGTAATTCACACCCGGAGGTGGAATCCACTATTTGATCTATTCTAGGTAGTTGAAATGGATCCTTTGTACAAGCCTTATTCAGTGTAGTATAGTCGATACACATCCGAAGCTTCCCGCTGGCCTTAGGTACAACGACTGGGTTTGCCAGCCATTTTGGGTGGGAGACTTCCCGAATGAATCCAGCTTCGAGCAACTTCTTCACTTCTTGATGTATGAAGTTTTGTCGCTCTACAGATTGCTTCCGAGGCTTCTGATGTACAGGTCGAGCGTCGGGATATATCTTCAGATTATGCTCGATCACTTTCCTAGGGATCCCAGGCATTTGTGAAGGTTTCCAGGTAAACACGTTGACATTAGACCGGAGGAAAGTGATGAGCGCGAGTACCTATTTGTCGTTCAGACCTCCCGATATACGAGTGGTCTGAGTGGCGCCGGAACCAATTTGGATGACTTTGATGGGAATGTCGGTGTCGCCGCTTGGATACACATGAGGTGCGGAAGTTGAGCCTCGATGACAAATGCTCGGGGGCTTCAGAGCTTGCTCCTTTCCAGATTCTTCCTCCTGCGCTGTAGCAAGCGCGTGGAGTTCTTCCAGAGAAGTAACTCCGACGGTGCGGTATCCGCGGATCCGGAGAACGCCTAAGGGTGTTGACATATTCAACACCAAGTAGCCATAATGAGCTGCAACCATGAATTTGTACAAAGCTGGCCGGCCCAAGGTGGTGTTGAAGGGCAAGTTGATCTGTTCCACGTCGAAGATCAACTTCTGGGTCCTGTAACTCTTCCGAGTCCCGAAGGTCACAGGGAGAGTAATGGCGGCGAGTGGAGTTATGGCCCCCGGACCTACTCCAGAGAAAGGTCGGAGGGGCGAAGATCCAAAGGTCGAAGCTAAAGCTTGACGAAGGCTTTGAAGCTTATGAGGTTCAACCCCGAACCTCCGTCCACCATTACGTGGTGAAGTTGGATGTTGTTGATGGTCAGAGATACCATCAGTGGATGTTGACCAGCTCCGATCATGTTCCGCGGGTAGTCTGAAGCGGCGAAGGTGATGGTTGTATCCATCAACTTCCGATGAGGCTCCGCCCTGGCGTTGGGAGCTACAGAGGCCATATCTCGCCGCATTGTCTTGAGGACACGATGGGAGGTGATGTCCCACGAACCACCAAAGATGGTGTTCATGGTCTTCTGACGCTCGTTGTTGGAGACGTCGGAGTCGTCATCAACGAAAGTGTAAACAGCCTTCAAGACCTCTTTGGGGTCCTGAAAGCCTAACTCCTCTTCAGTCGGAGCTTCGTCTACTTTTTGTTTTCCTTCCCTTTGACAGAAAGTAACTTCCCGACGATTATTGTAGCGCTCGGCGAGGTTCTGGACCTCTTTGTAGTTTTCTAGGTTGTGGCTGTCCGTTTTTTTGTATGGGACACCACATGTTGGAGCTGCCACTTTCTTCAGATGACAGTCGAGGTCGTTTCTCGGGGCATGGCCCTCGGCCACCCGGAGCTGCAGCAGTAGGTGTGCCAGCTGACGGCTTCTTCTGCCGTTGTACTTTTTCTTCTTCTTGCCACTCCCGGGGGTAGTTTCTTCACCCTTGGAGGATTTTTTGTTGGCCTCCGGAGGTGGTTGGGAGTGCATTTCACGACCCTCCGCAGCCTTGGCGCACTTGTTTGCCAAGCTGAAGAGTTATGTGACGCTGGTGACTTTCCTGATCACCAGCTTCTCCAATATCTTCTTGTCTTGAATGTCCTGTCTGAATGCTACAAAAGCAGAAGCGCTTGAGATAGAAGGAATGGTATTTCGTACCTGGGAGAACCTATGGATGAAAGATCGTAAGGACTCTCCCCCTTTTTGCTTGATAGCAAAAAGGTCCAGTTTTGTGCCTGGTCGGGTGTATGAGCTCCCGAAATTGGCGATGAACTATTGGCACAACTCCGCCCAATTGTGGATGGAGTCAAGAGGAAGGCTCATGAACAAAGACCTGGCAGTCCCAGTTAAAGCCACTTGAAAATAGTTGGCCATTATGGCCTCATTGCCCCCAGTCGCAAGGATAGCAGTGGAGTAGATTTGGAGAAATTCAGTGGGGTTAACAGTCCTGTCCAATTTCTCCGGCAAGTGAGGCCGGAAATTCTGTGGCCATCTTAACCATGCGTAGTTGCATGGCCAAGGCAGAACAGCCTCCTCCTACTCCCTCAGGAGCAGGGCTGTCTTGAGCCTCTCACCTCTCGCGAGCATGCTCGATATGTACACGGCCGTCCTGCTGATGGTAACAACGATCGAGCTCCACCCGGAGGTCATGAGTCGAAAGCCTCGTTATCGTATGAGTACATCGCGCCCTGGAGGGCAGTGACGTCGCCTGTTGACATGCAACATGCCTCCTGTGCTGTGATGTGTGTGGACCGAGTCTACCCGACAAGGTCCGATGCTACGATTTGGCCTGCCCTGAGGGGGGAGGACCTTGATTGCTGATGCGATCAGCTGCTGCTACAACAAAATGATCCACATCAGCTCTCCACTACTCCATTGCACCCTGGTATTCTCCTGGAGGCGGTGGACGTTGGAGAAGAGCACGCGCAGCATGAAGCGCATGTTCAGGGTTGTTATTCGCCGATGCAGTGACTGACACAGACGCCCCATCTCGCTGTCCAGCTTGATTTGCCGGTGCGGATGGCGACGGTGGTGGCATGACTCCTGCTGGAGCCACAGTACCTGCTGGCTGCTGCATGTTGGAGGGATTGCTTCCAACAGGTTGCACAACATGTTTGCCGTTGGACTCTTCAGCAGGGAATTCACCATCTTTGAATCTCAGGCGCCCCTTCCTGGCACACGAACTCTCAGAGGCTGGTTCCGGCAATTCTCCCGGCACTACGGTTAGTAGACCGCGGAGTTTCTTAGTTCGGTTGTGGACCCACGGAGATTCAGGACAAGATTTGACATGAGTATTTACGTGGTTCAGGCCGCCTGAGCGTAATACCCTACTCCATGGGAGTGTTGCAGTTGTATTGAGCGTCTGAGCGCTAGAATGTCAAAGACTAGAGTGTCTTGAGCATGTGTAGATGTGTCTCCCTGTGTGTCGCTTGGTCAGTCCTTTTTTAGTACAAGTACTGGATGTTACATCATCATCCTGGACCGACATGTGGCTATGGCGGTTACTGATGCTTAATACAAAGTTAATGTACTTAATTACCCTTGACAGCGTGATAATGCGCCTTGATGGCGGCGTTACTAGTATTAAGGGTCCTCTGATCGTGTGTCATTAAGATAGCATTAATGACACATAATCGGGTCTTGAAGCTTTAATTGTTCCTTGAAGGTCCGAGCCGTTGGAGGTCCACCAATTTGCCTGTTGAGGTTGAAGGTTCGGCTGCTGGATGCGTGGCAGCTCTGGAGCTTACTGTCTTGGATGAGTAGGTCTGGTGCTGTTGTACACGTGTCGGTACCAGAGCTTCCCTCTGTCAGGGGTTAGGTCCGGGGGTGTCACACAGGTATCTAGTCCGGAGCTTTCCCATGTATGGAATGTAGCTCCGGTTTAACGACACACTGGCAGCACTGGGACTAACCATAGAAGGGAGGCAGGTACGGTTCCGTATGACATGAGGGGCCTTCAGAGGTCTTCAACTCAGATAGGCGGAGTTCCTCTGCACTCTTCGCAGTTCCAATGGGTATCTGGTACGCACGGTATCGACAACTGCCATATTATATTTGAGAAGCTCCTTCCTATTGCAATACGTGACATATCGCCTGAAAAGGTTGTTGAACATTTAATTGAGTGTAGCAGATAATTTTTTGGAATTTGTTGTGGGGACCGGAATCCCGACCTCCAAGGATCTCATTGGGTGGTGTTGTGCGATGCGACACCCAACAATATACAAGAAAAGGACAAGAACAATTTACAATACCAAGTCTTTATTGAAAAGCACAACGGATGTTTTAAAATACTAACAAAAGGAAAGAGAACTATACATCATTGATGCGCTCTCAGCACTAGCTATGCAAAAGCAAAGTCATCCATGTCCTGGATACTTCGCACTAGCAACACAAAATTCACGGTGGCGTGTAGGGTTCCCACTCGGCTGTAAACCCTGGAGGGGGTGCAGCCTCGTCATCAAACCCGTCACCAGTCGTATAATCTGCAAAAACTTGTTAACTGCAAACGTGAGCATAAGGCTCAGCAAGACTAACCCGTCTCACTAGACATATGCAAGAGTGAATACTAAACATAGGTAAGGTAAAGCATAAAGGACTCTCCTACAAGTGGATCCTTATAGTCATGTTTTAAATAGCACATGACATTCTTCAGGCACAGCACATCATAGACTCCACAATCAAACAAGAAATGTTTTGCCGATGATATGACGTGCACAAAGCACATAATGCTTTTATAGGTAAAGTATGGGGAAAATGTAAACTTTTAATTGTACTATTTGGAAGCCAAACAAGGTTGTCCAAGCAATTTGTAATCCCATATATCATATTCTCCTGACTTCTTCAGTATTTACTACGTCACAACGCTGTGAACAAGTGGTACTCTATTACCGCGAGGGACGGTGATTGCAATCAAGATACACCCAGAATAACACGACACATACGCACTTTCAGAAGTGTCAGCGAGTACTTACAACAGTACCTACATAACATTTCAATACTAGTTGTATATGGCCACCTTTCACTAATCACTCGAATGTCGAACCGGTCGATCCGTCACGAGCAGGAGGTCACTGCATGGGGCGTATTCTGGCGTGCCCACCAGCTAATTTACACCTTGCTGCCCTCAACCAACGCCTATAAAATGGAACGGAATGCCTTGACAAACTAGTATCAAGCTACGTCAGTTTACTAGAGCCCATTCCTCCAGTATGTCACCGTTACAATTCAAGCTTGTCCAGCAGGGTTGCACATGAAACGGTCCTCAATCGACACAAACAGGGCTACGCACGTGAGACCATGTCTCGCTGCATCCTACCCACTGCTCGGTCTCAATTTCATATTCATAAACCATTTTCTGATCCCAGATCCTCCCGTGTGATAAAATTCCTATCTCGCGAGTAGATTCCAACTACTCAACGTCTACTAACTTTCCTATGAGCATAAGCATAGCAGTGTCTACTCAACAGGACATAGACCTAACCAAGACACCATAGGATTTGTGGACCATTCAAGTGGATTTCAAACACCTTAAACGTAATGCACAATCATCTGAAGACGTAAGGTGAAATAAAAACTGCAAAACACTATAAGGAACTTAAATGCAAATCAGGACTTGCCTGAATGCGAGTCTGAGCCTATGTTAGTTTCTGGTAGCTGGACCTCCAAAGCTTCCGGCTGCTCCTCGATTTCAGCTACTACACGATATATATATATACTAGGTATGAATGACTTTGAAAATAATTAATATGTTTGAGGTGGTGTGAATATCCTAGGATGAAAATAAGATAATATTCTTAATTGGCTTTGGGATTTTTATGGTAGATACTAGTGACTATAGAGAAGACTCTTGCAAAGAGCAGGAGATGTTCAAGGAAGTTTTTTGTTCTTGAAAATTATGGTAAATAATAACTTTCTCTAAATTTTGGTTGAAATTTAGGAGACCTATCATGGCTACCAGGGGTTGTATCATGTAGAGGGGGTCTCACTGGTTCTAGAAAAATTTGTTTCACTATTTTCTACATTTCCTACAAGGAGAAACTGATTTTTCAAGTTTGGGTAAATTTCTAGAAATTGATTTTCCATTTTTCTCAATTTATAACTACATAGAGATGTGGAATATTGATCAACACAGTATTTTAAGTCCAAAGAACATGAAATTTTTACTGGAGATCAAGTGTATTAACAATAGTTTTCTGACCAAAATTGGGAATTTTCCAATCAACAGAACTATAGGAATGAATTCTTTAAGCATTTTGATTATCTAAATTATAGAGACATTTTTATGGCTTTTCATACAAATCCAAGTGCACCACTGGATAGTATTCTTCATGCTGGTTCTAACAAAATTTATTTGGGAATTTTTGGATAACTCTACTGGAAGTTATGGATTTTCCAAGTTTGGATTGAATGTGGATTTATTTTCTTAATTAAAATTTCAAATAAAGGGGCCAGTCCCACTTCATTTGAATCGGGCCAATCAGAACTAAGCCACATCGGGAGCCACAGGGTTAACCAATGCAGCCACACCGGATCCGCTTTCACAGCTGATCCCACGTGAGAGGGGCATCGTTGACAGGTGGGACCCGCACCTTTCGTCTACCTCCCGATGCGGTGGCGTCTCTCGCCAGAACTGTGGCAGCGCTTCGCCGGACCTATTTGCGTTGACCTCCTTCCGTCCTTGCCTTGACCGCTCAACCATAAAATCGACCGCACAAGCTGATGGTGGTGTCCAATCAAGTCGGCGATAGTCGGAGACGGCGGTGCGACGGTGACGGCAGAACTAGGGTTTTGGCGTTCGTCGGAAACGCTCGAAAATGGCACAATAGGCTTGGAAAAAAGTCGGGAATGTTCCTAGGAGCACCAGGATGATGATTTGGGGGTCAGAATGGGGTGACATCGCCGACAAAGCTGAGTTCGACGACGAAGTACGGTTTTTCAACCGGCGGCCGCAAAATCTTGAAATCTAAGGTGCTCGGTTGATAACTTTCAGGGTCCTTGGGCAGGGAGCTTCGTTAGGACATAAAGAAACTATCTGCTAACCAGATTAAAGGATGATTGCAAGAATGAAACAAATTTAAGCGTGAAGCCTTGCTGTTCTATTGTGAAATCATTCGGTTATCGAACAAGAACTCGAGCTACACTTCATGTCATAGGCTTAGATTCTTTGAGCATAAACTAGAGAGGATTGTGAACCTTTTTTCTTAAAGGATCGAGGCTGGAAACGGCCTAGAACTAGTGCTCAACGGTGAGAGAGTGAAGGTTCTCGGCGGCTTCCTCGACGGCGACCGGAAAACATCAAAATATCCCAAGCAGAAGCTATGTCACGACCAATGACCAAATAGAATACGTAGAGGAGGTTGTGACAAGCCTTTTATCTACTTACAGCTCGGGGAGAAATGGCTTCAATCGTCGGCGAAAGCTCGATCGAACAGAGGAGGCGGAAATGGCGCGAACCGAGGTGGAGTACAACGGCGACGGCCAAGGGGGGTTATTTATAGGGACGGAGGGATGAGGGGAGTGCGCCACAGCGCAAGCAAGCAGGCAGCTCGGTGGTTGCATGCCGCATCGCGGTGTCGTGCACTACCGGCGTCGATCAGCGGGGAGAGCTGGATACAGGGCACATCGTGGGTTGCACTCGAGTGGGTTAGGCTGACAGTGGGTCCCACCTTCTCTTATCCTCTTCCCCTCTCTGCAACTTCAATTCTCCTACCAAACTTGATCCAAAAATTCTAGATTTTTGTGGGGAGGCCAAAGTAAATATATGGAATTTGATTCTGTCATCTGATTTTGATTTGGAGCAAGTTTCAAGTGAATTTCAAATTTGAATTTGAAATTGGATTAAATTCAATGGTGTCACCGATTTAAATAGCATGTGAGTTCCAAAATTTTTGAAACTTTGAGGACAAGTCAAGCAAGTCATACTGACCATGATGGTGTGTTCAAATCTTGATGTTCAAATAAGTTGAATAGAATTCAAAATTTGAATTCCTAATATGGTTTGAATCTGCTAAGCATCTCAAATAAAATAGCAAATGGAGTTCAAAATTTATGAAAATTTGCAGGAAGTCTATTTGGAATATTAGTAAACCATACAAAAATTTATGGCCTCAGATTTGAATAATTTTGACAGGTCCAAATGTATAGTAGCATATTCAATTTGTAATTAATTTGAATATATATTGGATACTGCATATTAATTTTACCTAGGATCCTCCATTCAAATAATTCCAATCATTGAAGAGAGGTCAAAAGAATTTAGCTAAGATTCTTGGTGAAGTCCATTCCTCATGTTAATAAAATTTAAGCATGAGTGGAAGAAAATATTTTGATGAGATCAAGTTCATAAGCATAGCTATAATTGGTCTCCATTAGGGTTGATAACCAACTTACAACTGAACCTAATATGAAGGAAAATGTGGGATTTTACATTCCTCCCCCCTGAAAACAATCTCCTCCCGATATTACAAAAGGAAGGTTAAAAGGAAAAGATCTAATGAACATACGACGTTAACAAGTCCGGATTGTTGGTTCTAAGATATTCCTCGCTTTCCCACGTTGCTTCATCAGCGGTGTGTTTTACCCACAAGACTTTGTAAAAATGCAAGGTGCGATTTCTTGTGGTACGAGTCTTCTCATCGACTATCTGGGTTGGATGTTCAGAGTAAGTAAGATCTGGTTGGAGAGCTTCCAAATCCTCCATGCGGACTTCTGTTGGGGCCTTGAGACATTTTCTCAATTGTGAAATGTGAAACACATTGTGGACCCCTGAAAGCGATGCTGGCAGCTCTAGCCGATAGTCGAGGTCCGCATTGCTCACTTATTGTGAATGGTCCGATGAAACACGGAGCTAGCTTCCCTTTTGCTCTGAAGCGATGAATCCCTTTCATTGGGGATACACGAAGGTAAACGTGATCCCCGATATCAAAGTGAAGGGGTCGACGTTGTTTGTTCGCATAGCTTTTCTGGCGAGACTGAGCAGCCTTGATGTTGGCTTGAATAACTTGTACTCAATCTTCGGCTTCCTTTACCATGTCTATACCATATGTTACTCGTTCACCGGATTCACACCAGTTCAAAGGTGTGCGGCACTTCCGGCCATAAAGAGCTTCGTATGGTGCCATTTGGATGCTAGTCTGATAACAATTGTTGTATAAAAACTCCGCCAATTGTAGATGATCATCCCAATTCTTACCATGGTGGATGGCACAGGCGCGGATCATATCCTCTAGCACTTGGTTTACCCATTCCGTTTGACCATCAGTCTGTGGATGGTAAGCTGAGCTTCGAATCAATTTGGTACCTAGAGATGCATGGAGCTGCTCCCAAAATCGAGCAACAAACAAGGTTCCACGATCTGATATGATAGTGCGGGGTACTCCGTGTAAGCATAATATCCTGGCAATATACAACTTTGCATATTGTCGTGCCACATAATTGATATTGACTGGAATAAAGTGAGCCGATTTGGTGAGTCGGTCGACTATCACCCAAATCGAGTCATGCTTGCGAAAGGTGAGAGGTAATCCAACAATGAATCCATGCTAATGTCCTCCCATTTCTAGGCTAGTATGCTTAAAGGTTACAGTTGTCCAGTTGCCTTTAGGTGGTCGGCTTTCACTCGTCGACACGTATCACATTCGGATACATACTTTGTTATTTCCCTCTTCATCCGAGTCCACCAAAATTTCTTCTTCAAGTCTTGGTACAATTTGTTACTCCCCGGATGAATAGAATATTTGGACAAATGAGCTTCGTCTAGAATTTTCTTCCGAAGTCCCACATTGTGGGGTACCACGATGCGGTCTTTGAACCAGATGGTACCATCATTGTCACCTCGGAAACACTTCATCTCCCCCTTTTTCATTCGTTGTCGAATATGCGATATGCCCTTGTCCTCCTTCCGAGCCTCCACAATTTCCTCCCTTATGGTAGGAATGAGGGCTAGATTGTAGAGCACCCCATATGGAACCAAGTAGAGACTCGGTTCTTCTTCCTCTATCAAAGTGATAGAAAGGTTATTGATATGGGACTTGCGACTTAGCGCATCTACAACTACATTTTCCTTTCTGGGATGGTAGTGGATCTCAATTTCATAGTCCTTGATTAATTCCAACCATATTCGCTGTCGCATATTCAAATCCTTCTGGGGGAAGATGTACTTCAAGCTTTTGTGATCGGTGTAGAGATGTACTAGGTTGCCCCATA
Organism: Tuctoria greenei; assembly: GCA_036927565.1. Lineage (NCBI taxonomy): Eukaryota > Viridiplantae > Streptophyta > Magnoliopsida > Poales > Poaceae > Tuctoria > Tuctoria greenei. The sequence continues at coordinate 130,529,033 of JAYESD010000008.1, forward strand.
GATAGTGTCTCCACATCTTTAATGCTAGTACCACGACAGCGAGCTCAAGATCATGAGTCGGATAATGCTGCTCATGGTTCTGAAGCTGCCGTGATCCATAAGCGATCACCCTTCTGTCCTGCATTAATACGCAACCCAAACCAATCCTAGATGCATCACAACAAACATCAAATGATCTAGTTGTGTCTGGTTGGGCTAATACTGGTGCTGTTGTGAGGTGCTTTACTAATGCTTGAAAACCTTCCTCACATTCCTTTGTCCATGTATATATTTTTCCTTTTCTTCAGAAGTTCCGTCATTGGTTTAGCTATCTTTGAAAAGCTTGGGATGAACCTCCAGTAATATCCTGCTAAGCCCAAGAAACTTCAAACTTCATGCATAGACTTAGGAGACTCCCATTTGAGTACTTGCTTAATATTGCTTGGATCAACTGCAATCCCTTCGGCAGAAACGATGTGCCCTAGAAATGGCACTTGGTTGATCCAGAACTCACATTTGCTGAACTTAGCGTACAACTTGTGGTCCTGCAATCGCTGAAGCACGATGTGCAAATGTTGTGCATGTTCTTCTTCGGATTTTGAGTACAAAAGGATGTCGTCGATTAAGACCATGACAAACTTGTCCAAATCCGGCATGAACACCGAATTCATGAGATACATGAAATGGGCCGGTGCGTTGGTCAATCCGAAGGACATGACAAGGTATTCATATAATCCATACCTCGTCGAGAATGTTGTTCTAGGTATATCCTCTAGTCGAATCCTGATTTGATGATACCTAGAGCGAAGATCCATTTTTGAAAATACCCGAGCACCCACCAAATGATTGAACAGAATATCGATACGGGGTAGTGGATACTTGTTCTTGATCGTGACAGCATTGAGTGGACGATAGTCCACACATAGTCTCAACATTTTATCCTTCTTTACCACGAACAATGCAGAACAACCCCATGGTGACGAACTTGGACGAATAAAACCCTTGTCCAAAAGTTCCTTCAGCTGCACTTTTAGTTCAGCAAGTTCCTTAGGTGCCATCTTATATGGCTTTCTCGAGATTGGCACTGTTCCCGGTACAAGTTCAATCTTAAACTCGACGTCTCTTTCTGGTGGCATGCCAGGAAGATCTTCGGGAAAAACGTCCGGATACTCACATACTACTGGAATGTCTTCGAGTTTACAGGCCTCGATGTTATAAGTAGTTGGAGTCACGTGGATATTACTCTCTAGAGTGAGAGTTTGGGGAGAGTGGAGCGGAGAATTTTTGATATATCCTCCGAGGAACGATGTCAATAATAGCACAGTTGTATTGCAACCATGCCATCCCTAAGATGACATCTAACTTCTGATGCTCTAATGAGAGAGATAGGGTATATATTCCCACCCAGATTAAGAGGTACCCTATGGACCGTCTTATCTGCTACTACTTTTCCTCCCGGAGAACAAATCATATATGGGGTTTTTGTGGAAATGATAGGCAACTGGTATTGATTGACATAAGGCATGCTAATAAAGTTGTGGGAAGCAATGGAGTCAAAAAGGATGACTATGGGATGACCAATGAGAGAGAACGTACCCGTGAGTACGGGTGCGCATTCCGGAACATCCTCGATGGCGAGGTGGTGGACGTTGCCAGTTCTGGTGGCTGGCTTCTTGGGCTGGTTGCGAGGCTGGTTTGCCCCTTGGTACGATGACCGTCCTCCACTCTGCGATCAGTCCTTGGCGAAGTGCCCCATACGTCCACGCGTATAACACGTGTACGAGGTCCGACCGGCACGGAATGGAGGACGAAATCCCGGTGCACGCGGTGGAGGTAGAGGTGCATGCGGAATCATCCCTTGTTGCTGTTGTGGGCGAAAGCTAACATTGTTGAATGTGCGACCACGAAACATCGGTGGTCGTGATGGCAGCTGCCACCTCCGGCCGGATGATGATCGATACAACATGCGGTACTTCTGAGGAGTACCTCCTGCGCTGCCCTGCGGAGCACTCCTTTTCTTCTTGTCAGAGAATAGCTCCCTAGTAGCATCCACCTGCACGATCACGACATTGACCAAGTTGTTGAAGCTGCCGCTGTTGAACAAGGCAAGATTGTTCTTCATCTTGGGGTTCAAACCCCGATAGAAGCATTCCCGCTTCCGATCTTCAGTACTCACTTGGTCCTGGGCATATTGGGCCAAGTGGTTGAATATCTTAGAGTACTCGTAAGCACTCCTTCCTCCTTGCTTTAGCTCCATGAACTCTTGAAGCTTCCTCCTCATAACACCGGGAGGTATGTGATAGGCGTGAAATGCCTCCCGGAATTCCTCCCAGCTCGCGGCATAGCCGGCTGGTCGTGCGGCAAGGTAATTTGCCCACCACACACCAGCATACCCTTGTAATTTTTGGGCCGCGGACAGGGTCTTCTGATGTTCGGCCACTCGTAGCAAACCGAACTTCCCTTCGATGGAGCAGAGCCAGTTGTCCGCCTCCAACAGTTCATCGGCCTCTATGAAGACCGGCAGGTGCGTTGACATGAAGTCCGAGTATGAACTCAGAGAAAGCTGTTGTGGACCCGCATCTGGTCGCCCTCCTTGACGGGACGAATGCTGGACCAAAGTCAGTAGTAACTCTGTTTGCTCGTCGCGCAAGCCTAGCACTACGGTGAGAACCTCCGATAGACTCCTTAGAAGTTCAAGAGGTGGTGGTGGAGGAACTTGTTGTTGCGGTGTCGCAGCTGTCTCCTGGGTCGGAGATTCGTCCTCACGACCACGACTTGATCACCCATTTCAGGCGTCGAGCGCGTACGCACCATTCTGCATCCAAATGACTTAATGTCAGCACATGTTTTCTTTTCCTTTATCCATTTCATTATTCAGTAGCCCGACTTATGTACAAGGTAATAAGTGCATAACATTCACATATATTGATAAAGTACAAACTTTATACAAGATATATTATCTCATGACCAAGTTTACAATAGTGAACTCCAAAACGATGGACTCCCACTACGGAAGTGCATCTCTACCATACTTGGTCCCCATGAGATGTCATACACATCTTGTCATCTTAGACATACCCACTGCTATCCTTAATATGACACAAACATGGCCACAAAATAAACACGAGCAATAATTAAACTATATGTTGCCCCGTGATGGCAGAAGTGTTGCCACATCCCACTCCAATACGTCCTATTCGACGTACTTGAGTTCCTTGGGATCTTCTTGTTCTTCTTCTTCGTTCGAAATTGGTGCCACAGGTGTGGTCGTCGAAGCAAGAGTTGCTACCTCACCCACCATTGATGATGTCGCGGCAACTAAAGATTTCACATCAGCCTGCAGAAGAAACATCCTCAAGTCTTCCAGTTCCTTCTGTGCATTTTTGCAACTAGCCTTCCAATCCTGAGTCTCCCCTCTGGATTGATCCCTTTCTTGAGTCACCTCACTCAGTTGTTCATCCAACAATTGCACCTTGAGTTGACTCGATTCCAACGCGCTTTCCGCGTGTTGTGTTTTTATGCGAGCCTCCGATCAAGCTTTAACAGCCCGGTGCCACTGATTCTCCCTTAAGTTTAGACGGCGATTTAGGGGAGCAACTGTGGCACTAAGTGAGTCATTGGCCGCTTCAAAGTGATCCCCTCGAATCAGAGCCTGCTTCAGGTCACTCATCATTTTTCCAAGGCTAGCATGCTGATCAAGGCTCTCTTGACACGCTGATGCTGCATATGACGCTAAAATCATCTTGGGTACTTCTTTAGTATGCCCATATGCTGCAACCATCCAACTTGCCCACTCGTCACCGGCTCTACCGTCGACTGGAAAGAGCGCGAATGGAGTGCCAGCCATAGCACGGTAATGAAGTTTGCAAAACCTCATTATGGCAACACTTGCGGCACAACACCACGTGTCTTCCAATTGAATTCCTTGCACTTGGACGGAGAAAGGAGCCCATCCAATATTCAGTGGAGCAGCAGGCACATCGACATAAATGGTGCATCTTGTCACACCTCCGCCATCGATCGCCTTGCCCCAATAGTCCGGTATTTCACAATACCCAAACCATTGAAGCATTGCTATCAACAAATCTGGAAAACCCTTTAGAAGAGTACACTTCGTGAACACCCATTCGTTTGGTAAGTATACTATAGAATCAGCCATCTGTGAAAAAGATACTGGAACAATGAGAAGGTTTCCAACTCCCAACAGTTTAAGAAAATTTTAAAACTGGAGTTGTAATCTCAGTCCATTCCAGCTGACCTTCCTGTATAAATTAAAAATTTTCATACATAAATCGTCAGAACCAGATGTGGGTCTGAATACAAAAGTTCTAGTACACTTTACAACTGTCGACTGTTGGAGTCGGCAGATCCCCTGACACTACTAAAGTGTTGAAGGAGTTTGTAGTTCGGTTTGGGCGCGCGGAGACTCAAGAAGGTGAATCACGATTGGACACGAGAGACACAGTGGTTTACGTGGTTCGGGCCGCCTGAGCGTAATACCCTACTCCACGGGTGTGTGTTTGTTGTATTAACTTGTGAGCTTGAGAGCGTTCGAGAGTCCGATCCCCTCGTGTATCGTCGGTTTGTCCTTTTATAGTACAAGGACAAACCGTTACAAGTCAGCCTGGCCCGACATGTGGCCCTGGCGGTTACTAGTATTGATACACGAGATTAATTGTTGTTAATAACCCTGTAACGGCTCCGACAGTGCCGTTACAGGTGTTAAGATCATCCGATTAAGTGTCATTAACGTGGAATTAATGACAATTAATCGGGTCTTGAAGTCCGCGGCTGTCCTTTGAAGATCCGGAGCCGTTACAATGTCTCCCGGAGGTTTGAAGCGGCCAGCTCCGACGTATGGACACGTGGCAGCTCCAGAGCTTGCTTGTGGGAAGCGGGAAGCTCCGGGGTGGCCTGGCACGTGTCAGGTCCGGAGCTTCTCTCGGTCAGGGGTTAAGTCCGGAGGTGCCGTTTCAGTACCTAGCCCGGAGCTTCACCCTTGTGGGTAGTAGCTTCGGTCTGACAGTACACGTGGCAACCTAGGGGTTAACCATGTTGGAGAAGCAGGTCCGGTTATGTCTGACAAGTGGGCCTCCGAGGGTCTTCAATTTGAGTAGACGTCCTTCCCTTGAGATCTTTGTAACCTCAGGGGGTGTATGGTTTTTAGGGTACCGACAGTGGCCCCCTGGACCTACCTCCGGGGAAAGTCACCAGGATGAAGTCATTCCGTCGGAGGTGGGTCCATACTCGCGGCTCTTGAACTGGGTCTTCAAGGGTCTTCAGAGGTGCCGTTGGTAGGGCTTTACGGTTAAATCCCGACATGTGGCGTACCTCAGGCGGCAGATAAGATCTTTGATGTGCGGATCTCTCGCAATTGAAGGTCACCGGTTCCCGATATGAAAACCGTATCGGTTCGCGCGCCCTGTCAGGTCGCCGCCTTTGGGTTTCCCGCCTCGTGATGACAACTGTTCGCCTGGGTAAGAGCCTCGACTTGATCGTCAGGGTGGTCCCGGGCCCCCTAGTCATCGGCAGGGTTGAATTCTCGAGTAGTATCCTTGACTCCCCTGCAGTTTCCATCCAAGCGTTGCGAGGGCTTACTTAAGAAGGAAAGCGCACCGTCGGGAGTTCTTTACGCTTCCCATCTGTTCTTGCGCTCAAACTCCCGACTTGTACTTTGCTCCTCTTCTCTTGCCTAGCTGTGCTGCGATGGAATTGGGTCTGCGTGAGAGTCGCTTGAAGACGGACAGCGATCTGAAGAAGGTCCGGGCCCTCATGGGGTGGTCTTCGGACTTCTTCAACCGTTCGGTCCGCGCCGGCGGAGAGCTTCCCTTTAAAAAGGAGCACTCTGGCGAGATGGTGTACTTTTCCTCGTACGCCATGGTGGGGCTGATCCCACCGTTTTCTTCTTTCTTCTTGATGCTGCTGGACTTCTATGGTCTGCAGCTGTACCACCTTGGCCCTCACTCCATTCTCCTTGTGTCCATCTTTGTCCACTTCTGCGAGATGTGGGTGGGCATCCCTCCCTGCATCGAGCTCTTCCGAACCTTCTTCACCGTCCAAACCACTGGCCGAAGCGATGAGTATCTTGGCTTCTACTACTTCGTGAAGCGCAAGAAGTGCCCATTCTAGTACCTCCGGTCATTCCCTTCCGGGAAGTGGGATGACTGGAAGAAAGATTGGGTAGTCGTCCGGGTGGAAGAGCATGAGCGGTTGGAGCTGCCAGACGGTCTGCCCGGCATTGACACGTCGATATGGAGCGAAGTTCCGGTGCTGGCGGGAGCTTTCGACCCTGTCTTGACCAGAATCCGCCAATGTGTGGAGGGAGGATTGACTCCCCAGGCGGTGTTCTGCAACTTCCTGTCCAACAGGTGGGCGCCGCTGAAGAGGAGGGAGAAGCTCGCCTGGGCCCTCAACAGCGTGATGGACGAGGACCGGGTTGAGACCGGGTTGAAGTCCAGCATGGTGGGGAAGACCTTGGAGTTTCACCTCAAGAAATTCCAGCACGGCATCGACGTTGACGGAGATTACTTGACTCCGCCGCCGGCTTTCCTCCCTCTGAACGTGGAAGTTGAGTTCAGCAGGGAGCTCCGGCGGAAGATGCCCGCGCTTGACGACCTTGGTGTCGTCGAGAGAAGATCAACCACCCGGTTGGCGATCCCCGGGTTGTCCGAAGGCGGCTCCGCCCCTGTCTCTCAGCCAAGAGCTGAGGTCATCGGCAAGGGCAAGGAGCTGGCGGAGGAGCCGGAGAGCCGGAAGAGAAAGCTGCGACATGCTGACGGAAGGTCCGTCGGGCCTGCCACCTCCCCCCCAGTTCCCCGTCCTCAGGAAGGAAGATCCTCCGCCGTCGTGGCGACTGTCCCCGTGGTGGGGTCTTTCCGGAACGTTACTGTTCCGGCGGTGGGATCCTCCCGGAGCGCGACTGCCCCCGCGGTGGATCCCTCCCATGGTGCTAGCTCCGGGCGCGCGTCTCCGGCACCAGAAGCGGTGAGGGCCTCCAGGTCCAGGAGTTCCTCCCGATCAAGGAGAGCTCCGACCCGGGAAACGCCCGCGGCTACGGCAAGTCCTGGGAGTCCTCCCGGAGCTCCTATGCCGACCGTGGCCAGCCCGGATCGTCCGGGAAAGAGGTTCCGCGCAAGCTGGTGCGTGAGCCTCCCAAGGTAATTTTTCTTTCTTACCTCGATTAACTTTTAATTGTAGCATCTGTTTGCTCAATTTCTTCGTTCTTTATCTGCAGCGTTCCCAAGAAGGGGAGTGAAGCTCCACCCTCAGCCCAGTGTCTGAGGCTGCGAGGGCTTCTGCTCCAGCTCCGGTGCCGCCCCAAGCGGAGGCTGCGACAGCTCCGGCGCCGGCTGTCGTGGTCATGGACCTCGACTCGTCTCCAGAAGTTCCCGTGGTAGCGCCGGACCACGGGAATGAAGATGCGCCAGCGGTACCTGTCCCGGAAGTGGAAGCTCCGGGTCCTGGTGCTGCAGTGGTAGAAGCTCCGGCTGTTGAGTCGGAGGAAGTAGCAGTCCCGGCTTCGGAGCCGGAAAGTGCTGAAGCCCCGGCGATTGAGCCAGAGGTAGCTGAAGCCCTGGCATGCGAGCCGGAAGTTGAGGTAGTTCCGGCAGTTGAGCCGGTTACTTCCGAAGCTCCGGTCGCAGAGCCGGTGATTGTTGGAACGCTGGCCGCAGAGTCGGCGGCTGAAGAGGCGAGGGAGCTTGAGCCTCCCTCAGAAGAGGTGTCCCGGCCGGAGCCAGTAGCGGCTCCTGCTCCGGAGGCGACGACGTCGATGGTACCTGTGGCAGAGCCAGAGTGCCTGAACGAAGTCGCTGGCCCCCCGCCTGTGGGGGCAAATGAAGACTTGGTGGCGGGACCTCCTTCGATGGCGACTAAGGCCGTCTCGGAGGAGGGCCCTAGTGTTTTGGAAGCTCGGGGTTCCACTCTCGTAGAGTGGGACCCAATTTTTGTAAGTGAAGACCCGCTGGAACCAGCGGAAGAGACCCCAGCAGGTCCGGAGCCCATCTCTCTGTCGATGTCCATCGACAACGCCTGCTCCAGTCTACGTCAGGTCCAACTGGCCTTCTTCCACGACAGCAAGGCTCTTGAAGAGGAGCGCCAAACCCTTAGGTGGTGGCGTAATCGGCTCCACTTCGAGACTAAGCTGGCGCAGTCGAGGCTTGCGGATGACAAGGAATGGATCAAGCGGGAGAAGATCCGCCTGGAGCTCTGGGGTGAGCTGCTGGACGAGAGGGAGAGCATGACTCACGCCCTTGATGCTCAATCCCGGGAGTTCCACGACCAAGCTAAGGCTGCTAACGACGCAGCTAATGCTCGGTTTGATCAGCTCGAGGCCATCAGCACCGCACTCATCAAGCGCTGAGAGGCACTTGAAGGAAGGGAAAGACGGCTCGAGGATGAGGAGCAAAAACTCCTGGAGCTACGGGATGACGTCTTGCGACGGGAAGAAGAGCTCGCCGAGAAAACAGCTCTGGCGGACAAGGGCCTCGAGGAGCGCACTAAGAAATTGGAAGAGCGCTGCCTCGAGGAAGAGGAGAAGACCTGGGTGCGGGGGCAGGAACTCTACGAATACGAGTGTGCCCTTATCGCCCGGGAGAAGAAAGTGGAGGCTAGGGAGAAGGACCTGGTCGACCGCCGGAATAAGATCCACCTCCGGGAGGAGGAGCTCGGAAGACTTGAGAAGCGGGTTGCTGCGAAGATCCAGCAAAACGCCAAAGAAGTTGAGCGCCTCGCCCGCGAGAATTCGGAGCTGACGGCGGCCCGGAGATCCCTGGAAGAGATGAAGAACTTGAGGAAGGCGGTCTCCCTACAGATTTGGGAGTTCCTGGGCAAGGCCGACGATGCGCTGGCGCCGATGGGTTTCAGCCCCGTGCTCCCGGATGATCCGGAGCCGGAGCCGGACCTTGCGTTGCAAGCGTTGAGCGCCGCGGGCAGCAAGCTCTCCAAGGTGGGCGACGTCATCGCGGACCAACTGGAGGTCGAGGGGCAATCCCTGGCTAGGAACGTCACAGAATATGTGTTGACGTGCTACACCAGCCGGAACCCTCGATTTCCTCTGGACCCGGTGCTTGAAGGCCCCGTCGAAGGAGAAGGCGAAGCTACCCGAGCCAGCGTGTCGGAGGTCACCCAGAAGGTTGCCGAGTTCTTCCATAGGGTCTAGGACCGTCTCTTTTAGCCTTTACTTGTATCTTCTCTTCTTCCTCAATTTTGTAATCCCTTGTCTCCAGATGTAATCTCCGGTCTTCAGATGAAATGAAATCCCCACTTTTTTGCGAATTTCATTCTTTTGTCTTCAACATCTTTATCTTCACTTGGCCCCCTGGTAGATGTGCACAATTTGATTGTGGACATGTACCAAAAGGATGTTGAGTTTTGTTGAAGACGAATTTGCTTCGAACTTGTGGAATTTAGGTCCGAAGTTTTTGATAGTGAAGGTCCCCTGAAGTTGTCGGAGCTTAGAAGCTCCGGCACTGTCCATCACTGGAGCTTAGTAGCTCCGGCAATAGCCTCTATCAACACGTTGAGCGTCGATAGTTAATACTCCAAGGTGTCGGAGCTTAGCAGCTCCGGCAATGACCTTTGCCACACTTGGTTTGTTGGCAACAGACTCTAGTGATAGGGTCTTCTCACCATCTTTTAGTCAACGCCGACGGTTGACGCCCTGGTGGGAGTCGGAGCTTGGTTAGCTCCGGTTTTTCTCCATCAACGTAGGGTTCATTTTTCCTGCACACTTAAGCCAAGAAAAATAGTAAAATTCGTTCCTTGTCTATAACTTCGTCGCGGCTTACGGTTCTCAAGAAAATTTTAAGTTGAACACGATTTTTAATACGACTGGATGAATTGTCTTTTCTTTTGGATCCAACTGTCCATGGACCCACCTTACTTTGGCCTGCCGGGATGTAGGTAGAGTGGCGTACTTAGGGTGCTTGACCAGGCTAAGTCGATAGCGCACTCCGGCCCTAGAATGGCTTGGCGGCTTTTAGGCGAGTTGGCCACAGACGATATTTAAATCTAAAAAATCCGACAATTCAACTCGAATTGTACGTAAACCGGTCAAACTAGAACTTCTTAAGAATTGCATGTTTCTGTTATAGACAAGAAAGAGAAAAATAAAAATGTCGAGCCTATGCAAAAATGAATGCACGTGGAGTCTATTTCACATGAAGATGTCTTTCATTATAGGTCCGGGGTACAGGGGAAACAAGTACACTCTTAGGGTACGGAACCAGGCTAAGTGTGTTTGGTTTCTCGTTTGACCCAGGGTAGTTAGCCACACTTCTAGTCCGGAGACTGTATCAAGTGTTGCATGAGCTTTTCAAACCTTTCGGGAAAGGTCCGGCTGCTCTCCCGGAGGAACTACCCGACTCTGTACAATGACTCTATAACATACATTTCAAGTTACTTAAGACTCACCTCCGTGGAATTAAGTGTAGAACTTACGGAGGTGCTCGATGTTCCAAGGATTTGGGAGAGGTGTCCCATCCTCGGTAGCCAAGCGAACGCTTCCGGGACGGGATACTTTGATCACTCGAAAGGGCCCTTCCCAGCCGGGGGAGAGTTTGTTTTGCCCTTCTCTGGATAGTATTCTCTGTAGCACCAGATCGCCTTCCTCGAGCTGTCGGTTGTGTACATGCCGCTGGTGATAGCGCCGTAGAGCTTGGCGGTATCGGGCATTCCGAACAGCTGCTTGGCACCTTCCCTCCTCGAGGAGGTCTAGGTCTTCGCGCCGGAGCTGGTCCTGCGCGGCTTCGTCGAAGGTCCGGACTCGGAGGGAACCCAAGGTGATTTCCGGAGGAAGGATCGCTTCAGCTCCGTACACCAGGAAGAAGGGTGTTTCTCCGGTTGCCCGACTTGGAGAAGTCCTGTTGGCCCATAGAGTGGGCGGAAGCTCTTCGATCCAATTGGCTCCGTGCTTTTTCAAGCGCTCATAAGTGCGTGTTTTGAGTCCTTTAAGGATCTCTGCGTTTGCTCTCTTGGCTTGTCCATTGCTGGCAGGATGAGCTACGGAAGCGTAGCAAACTTGTATGCCGAGGTCTTCGCAATATCCTTGAAATGCGGAGCTTGTGAATTGAGTCCCATTATCAGTGATGATCTTATTTGGGACTCCGAATCTGCTCACGATGGATTGTAGAAAATTGATTGCAGATTGTTTGTTGATCGTCACAACGGGAGTAGCTTCCGACCACTTGGTGAACTTGTCGATGGCGACGTACAGGAACTTGTAACCTCCGACGGCTCTTGGGAAGGGTCCCAAGATGTCCATCCCCCACACAGCGAAAGGCCATGTAGGAGGTATCATTTGTAAGGACTGAGCAGGTGTATGAATTTGCTTTGCATGAAATTGGCATGCTTTGCATTTCTTCACTAGCTCAGTGGCATCCTGGAGCGCTGTAGGCCAGTAGAAGCCGTGCCGAAAGGCTTTTCCGACCAGCGTGCGGGAAGATGCGTGGTTCCCACACTCGCCTCCATGGATTTCTGCGAGGAGCTCGCAGCCTTCTTCCCTTGTGATGCACCGCATTAGGATGCCGTTGGCACCGCGCCGGTAGAGATCCCCTTCTACCAACGTGTATCTTTTAGCCAATCTGACTACCTGGTCAGCGGATACATCATCGTCAGGAAGGATGTTGTCTTTCAAGTAGCTCCGGATCTCCGAGATCCATGCATCGGAACTGACTTGAGCATTTGAGTCTTGCGTGCTGGGTTGCTCGGAGCTTCCGGCAGCACCTACGACCCTTGATGGCTGCCATGGTAACAGGGCCATCGGGACCGTCAGCTTCGGGATGCTGATCTCGCCCCCTTCGTTCAGTTCGGCAGGCTGAACTGTGGGTTTTGACAACCTCCGGACAAAGGTTCCGTCAGGAGCCGGAGCTCCAGTTGACGCCTTGGTCGAGAGTTCGTCAGCTTCAGCGTTGTGAGCACGCTGAACATGGTGAAGGTCTAGGACTTCGAAGTCCTTCTGAAGCCTCTGGACTTCAAGGAGGTAAGCAGCCAGCTGGAGATTATTGCAGGAGCATTCACCCTTCACCTGCTTGATGACAAGTTGTGAATCTCCTTTGACCAGCAACTGCTTGACACCATATGATAGTGCCACCTTTAATCCATAGATGAGTGCTTCGTACTCCGCCATGTTATTGGTTGCCTTGAAGTCAAGGTGTACCATGTTAACTTTTGGACGTCTTTGATGCGGGTTTGTGGCCGCATGTCTTCAATGGCTTTTATCTTCGCCGGATTGGCCTCTATGCCCCGGTGACTTACCAGGAAACCAAGAAGCTTTCCGGAACTAACCCCGAAGACGCACTTGTCTGGGTTTAGCTTCGTGCGGGTGGCCCGCAGCTTATCGAAGACAGCCTGCAAGGTGTCCAAGAGGGACTCCTTGTTTTTGACTTTGACCACGATGTCATCGACGTACACTTCCACTATGTCTCTGATGAGTTCTTCGAAAGTTTTGTACATAGCTCGTACAAAAGTTGAAGCTGCATTCTTGAGACCAAACGGCATGGCTATGTAACAATACAATCCATCCACTGTGATGAATGAAGTATGCTCTTCATCCTCCCTAGACATCCTGATTTGATGATATCCAGAATATGCGTCTAGAAAACACAGTAATTCGCACCCGGAGGTGGAATCCACTATCTGATCTATTCTAGGTAGTGGGAATGGATCTTTTGGACATGCCTTATTCAGTGTGGTGTAGTCGATGCACATCCGAAGTTTCTCGCCGGCCTTGGGCACAACGACTGGGTTTGCCAGCCATTTTGGATGGTAGACTTCTCGGATAAATCCAGCTTCGAGCAACTTCTTCACTTCTTGTCGGATGAAGTTCTGTCGCTCTACTGATTGCTTCCGAGGTTTCTGATGCACAGGCCGAGCGTCGGGGTAAATCTTCAGATTGTGCTCAATCACTTCCCTGGGGATCCCAGGCATTTGTGACGGTTGCCAAGCAAACACGTCAACGTTAGCCCGGAGGAAAGTGATGAGCGCGAGTTCCTATTTGTCGTTCTACCCTCCTGATATACGGGTGGTTTGAGCGGCATCGGAACCAATTTGGACGACTTTGACGGGAATGTCGGTGTCGCCGCTTGGCTGCACACGGGGTGCAGAGGTCGAGCCTCGTTGACGAATGCTCGGGGGTTTCGGAGCTTGCTCCTGTCTGGAGTCCTCCTCTTGCGCCGTGGTGAGTGCGTGGAGTTCCTCCAGAGCAGTTACTCCGGCAGTGCGATCTCCGCGGATCCGGAGAACGCCTACTGGTGTTGGCATCTTCAACACCAGGTATCCATAATGAGCAGCTGCCATGAATTTGTACAGGGCAGGTCTACCCAAGATGGCGTTGAATGGTAAGTTGATCTGAGCGACGTCGAAGACCAACTTCTCGGTGCGATACTTCTCCCGGGTCCCGAAGGTAACGGGGAGAGTAATAGCTCCGAGTGGGGTAATGGCCCCCGGACCTACTCCGGAGAAAGGTCGAGAGGGCTGGAGGTCCGAAGGTCGGAGCTGAAGCTTAGTGAAAGCTTCGAAGCTAATGAGGTTAAGCCCCGAACCTCCGTCTACCATGACATGATGGAGCTGGATGTTGTTGATGGTGGGAGATACCATCAAGGGTAATTGGCCAGCTCCGACCATGCTTTGAGGACAGTCCGAAGCATCAAAAGTGATGGGTGTGTCCATCCACTTTCGATGTGGCTCCGGTCTAGCTGTAGGAGCTACAGCAGCCATATCCCGTCGCATAGTCTTGATGACACGACGAGAAGTGATGTCCCATGATCCACCAAAGATGGTGTTCATGGTTTTCCGACGCTCGTTGTCGGAGACGTCGGAGTCATCGTCGACGGAGGTGTAGACGGCTTTCAGGACCTTTTTGGGGTCCTGAAACCCTAACTCCTCTTCAGCCGGAGCTTCATCGACCTTTTGTTTTCCCTCCCTCTGTCGGAAGGGAGACCCTTCCCGGCGCTTGTGGTAGCGCTCGGCAAGGTTTTGGACCTCCCGGCAGTCTTCCAGCCTGTGGCTGCCCGTTTTGTGAATGGGGCACCACATTTTGGATTTGCCACCGTCTTCGGAAGACGGTCGAGGTCGCTTCTCGGGGCGTGGCCCCCGGCCACCAGGAGTTGCAGTGGCTGCAACGTTGGATGTGCCGGCCGACGGCTTCTTCTTGCCGTTGGTCTTCTTTTTCTTCTTGCCACTCCCGGAGGTAGCGGCTTCTTCTTTGGAGGATTTTTTATGATCCTCCAAGGCTGGTTTGGAGTGCATTTCACGGCCCTCCGCAGCTCTGGCACATTTGTCAGCCAAGCTGAAGAGCTCCGTGACGCTGGTGATCTCTTTGATCGCCAGCTTCTCCAACATCTTCTTGTCTCGCACACCCTGTCTGAATGCCACAATGACAGAAGCGCTTGAGATAGAAGGGATTGTGTTACGTACCTGAGAGAACCTCTGGATGAATGACCGCAAAGATTGTCCTCCTTTTTGCACGACCGCAAAAAGGTCCAGTTCAGTGCCCGGTCGGGTGTATGAACTCCCGAAGTTGGCAGTGAACTGACGGCACAGCTCCTCCCAACTGTCAATAGAGTTGGGTGGAAGGCTCATAAACCAGGACCTGGCGCTCCCAGTTAAGGCCACTGGAAAGTAGTTGGCCATTACGGCCTCGTTTCCTCCAGCTGCTAAGATTGCAGTGGAGTATATCTGCAGAAATTCTACGGGGTTGACAGTCCCGTCGAATTTTTCCGGCAAATGTGGCCGGAACTTCTGTGGCCATCTAACCATGCGTAGGTGCATGGCTAGGGCGGAACAGCCTCCTCCTACTCCTTCCAGAGTAGAAAGGTCTTGAGCATCCCGTCTTTCTCGAGCTCGCTCGATATGGACACGGCCATCCTGTTGGCGGTATCGGCGATCAAGCTCCGCCCGGAGGTCATGTGTCGAAAGCCGAGATGCAGTATGGGTGCGTCGTGCCCCAAAGGGCAACGACGTCACTTGCTGTGACGCAGCTCGTCTTCGGTTGTTGGAGACATGCGGACCAAGTCTTCCAGACAACGTCTGTCGCTGCGACAGGGCCCGCCCTGAAGGAGGTGGACCCTGGTTGTTGAGGCGTTCGGCCGCTGCTGCGACCAAATGCTCAACATCAGCCCTCCATTGCTCCATGACACCTTGAGATGCATCCGGAGGTGGTGGTCGCTGGAGAAGAGCTCGCGCTGCATGGAGCGCGTGTTCTGGGTTGTCACGACTTGCCGGCGCAGTATGTGACGCCGGCGCACCATCATGTTGTCCGGCATGTCTTGCCGGAGAAGATGGTGGTGGTGGGAGTGTGACTCCTGCTGGTGCTGAGGCTCCTGCTGGTGGCTGCATGTTGGAGGGATTGCCTCCGACAGCCTGAGCAGCAGGTTGCCCGTTGGATGATCCAGCCGCAGAATTCACCATTCTTGAAGATCTCAGGCGCCCCTACCTGGCGCGCCAACTGTCGACTGTTGGAGTCGGCAGATCCCCTGACACTACTAAAGTGTTGATGGAGTTTGTAGTTCGGTTTGGGCGCGCGGAGACTCAAGAAGGTGAATCACGATTGGACACGAGAGACACAGTGGTTTACGTGGTTCGGACCGCCTGAGCGTAATACCCTACTCCACGGGTGTGTGTGTGTTGTATTAACTTGTGAGCTTGAGAGCGTTCGAGAGTCCGATCCCCTCGTGTATCGTCGGTTTGTCCATTTATAGTACAAGGACAAACCGTTACAAGTCAGCCTGGCCCGACATGTGGCCCTGGCGGTTACTAGTATTGATACACGAGATTAATTGTTGTTAATAACCCTGTAACGGCTCCGACAGTGCCGTTACAGGTGTTAAGATCGTCCGATTAAGTGTCATTAACGTGGAATTAATGACAATTAATCGGGTCTTGAAGTCCGCGGCTGTCCTTTGAAGATCCGGAGCCATTACAATGTCTCCCGGAGGTTTGAAGCGGCCAGCTCCGACGTATGGACACGTGGCAGCTCCGGAGCTTGCTTGTGGGAAGCGGGAAGCTCCGGGGTGGCCTGGCACGTGTCAGGTCCGGAGCTTCTCTCGGTCAGGGGTTAAGTCCGGAGGTGCCGTTTCAGTACCTAGCCCGGAGCTTCACCCTTGCGGGTAGTAGCTCCGGTCTGACAGTACACGTGGCAACCTAGGGGTTAACCATGTTGGAGAAGCAGGTTCAGTTATGTCTGACAAGTGGGCCTCCGAGGGTCTTCAATTTGAGTAGACGTCCTTCCCTTGAGATCTTTGTAACCTCAGGGGGTGTATGGTTTTTAGGGTACCGACAACAACATTTCCAGATTGTACTCATACAGCTCCAAGTGAGCTAGGAAATATAATCTATACAGGTTTAAAGTTGACCCAAATTTTCTGGAAATTTTGACAGAACCTCCCCTGTATATGTGGTGATTTTCCACAATTTATACAGGTATATCATGACAATATATTGAGGTAATGAAAAAATAAACATTGTATAACATCAAGTTAACAATCCACAGGTAAAAGATTTCGGCCATGAAATATTTTATACATAGGTATAGTGCGCTAATTCAAAACGATGTGCCAACTGTTTCAAGTTCTGATCTGCCAGAACCAAGTTTGCAACCATAGGAATTAAACACAGCTACACAAAGATTTAGGCCATGAGTGCAACATAAAGTTGATATAGGACTTGCTAAGATTTCAAGAAATGCATATATATGATCATGTCACTATTCTGGATCAAAAGCTAGAGCTATCTAAACTTAACAGATGAACTGACTGTTGTTCAACAGCAGCCCTGCAGTTCACTGTTTTGAGCTCGAAATTTGAATTGCCTCCAATTCGAATCAAGAGAAACTTTAAATAACAAAACTGTAGATCTGCTTCTACCCTTTTCATATATATATCACAATAAGGCAGAATATTTCTCTATAGTGAGTTATTGCAAAAATACAGAGACTGGTACAATGGTAGGGTTATCTGGAGTAGTTTAAGCATACCTCAAATTTTAACAGATTATCAAGCTTTTCTGCCTTAATGGTCAACAAAAAAGTTGTGGAGGCCTTCGAGAAATTTTCATCCATATAGCATACCTTTATGTTTATTCCTAACTAACCAAGATTACAACCTGGCGAAGTTGAGCAAACTTTAGCCAGAAATCAAGAATCTTTGTGCTAACCCAATGTCGAATCAAAACTCATTTTGTGGAGTCCAAACCTACCAGCACCTGATAGTCAGACTTTCCAAAATACAATGCATCCATTTTTGTCGTTTGGGGATGGTCAAGTATCGAAGTTGATACCAACGGTACTACGTGCCTCACCAAAGAAAATTCTAACCGGTATTTCCAGATACATTTATAGGTGGCCCTAGATACATTTATAGATTCAGTTCACAAGCAAACGTGTGCTACACGGGTCGCTACCGTAGTCAATGCTGCAGAAGACAAACAATCCACTTTTACACATTCACACCTCAAGGGCGGCACGGGGGAACACGATAGGCAGTCACAATAATATATATGAAAGTAAATGCATACGACTCTGGTGTGAGTCGCCCTCGAGCGATGTCATGTCTCGAGGTACATGGCTGTAATACGTCTGTACAACAAAGACTCCCGCAAGAACCGTCTTATACACGCTCGGGCATACGTGTTTCGCATGCTCCCGTAGAACATGAATGGTTCTAGAGACGCATACTATCGCGTTATACACCACCCGACGGGGGCTCCCACTAACTTTGAAGCACGCTGGGGTACCGCGTGTCATAGGTTCTCAGAAACATGGAAAGCTTCAGAGACTCCTATTAACATTTCCGTGCCAAGCCACGGAGAGATTTCCATGCTACCTCTCGCATGGTGAGCTTACCTCAATTGATATGCTTACGGTGGCGTACCTTACCTCTTACCTGACGTCGGAGCGTCGTTACAGAATTTATAACATATAAGTTAGTTTACCACCTTTATATCTTATGCTAATAATACTCCTTATAAAGGCATATAACTAATTCCTCACTCAAATCCAAATTTTTGAAAATATGCTCTTTTCAAGTACACTATTCCCAATGATGCTCTGATACGATGTCTGTGGGGACCGGAATCCCGACCTCCAAGGATCTCATTGGGTGGTGTCGTGCGATGCGACACCCAACAGTATACAAGAGAAGGACGAGAACAACTTACAATACCAAGTCTTTATTGAAAAGCACAGCGGAAGTTTTAAAATACCAAAGAAAGGAAAGAGAACTATACATCATAGCTACGCTCTCAGCACTAGCTATGCAAAAGCAAAGTCATCCATGCCCTGGATACTTCACACTAGCAACACACAACTCACGGCGGCGTGCAGGGTTCCCACTCGGCTATAAACCCTAAAGGGGGTGCAGCCTCGTCATCAAACCCGTCATCAGTCGTATAATCTGCAAAAACTTGTTAACTGCAAACGTGAGCATAAGGATCAGCAAGACTAACCCGTCTCACTAGACATATGCAAGGGTGAATACTAAACATAGGTAAGGTAAAGCATAAAGGACTCGCCTACAAGTGGATCCTTATAGTCATGTTTTAAATAGCACATGATATTCTTCAGGCATGGCACATCATAGACTCTACAATCAAACAAGAAACATTTTGCCGATGATATGACGCGCACAAAGCACATAATGCTTTTACACGTAAAGTATGAGGAAACTTTAAACTTTTAATTGTACTATTTCTAAGCCAAACAAGGTTGTCCAAGCAATTTGTAATCCCATATATCATATTCTCCTGACTTCTTCAGTATTTACTACATCACAGCGCAATGAACAAGTGGTACTCTATTATCACGAGGGACGGTGATTGCAATTAGGATACACCCAGAACAACACGACACATATGCACTTTCGGAAATGTCAGCGAGTACTTACAGCAGTACCTACATAACATTTCAGTACTAGTCGTATATGGCCACCTTTCACTAAACACTCGAATGTCGAACCGGTCGATCTGTCACGAGCAGGAGGTCACTGCATGGGGTGTACTCTGATGTGCCCACCAGCTGATTTACACCTTGCTGCCCTCAACCCATGCCTATAAAATGGAACGGAATGCCTCGACAAACTAGTATCAAGCTACGTCAGTTTACTGGAGCCCATTCCTCCAGTATGTCACCGGTACAATTCAAGCTTGTCCAGCAGGGCTGCACACGAAACGGTCCTCTATCGACACAAGCAGGGCTACGCACGTCAAACCACGTCTCGCTGCATCCTACCCCCTGCTCGGTGTCAATTTCATATTCATAAACCATTTTTTGATCTCAGATCTTCCGGTGTGATAAAATTCCTATCACGCGAGTAGATTCCAACTACTCGACTTCTACCGAATTTCCTATGAGCATAAGCATAGCAGTGTCTACTCAATGGGCCATAGACCTAACCAAGACTCCATAGGATTTGTGGGCCATGCAAGTGGATGTCAAACACCTTAAACACAATGCACAATCATCTGAAGACGTAAGGTGAAATAAAAACTGCAAAACACTGTAAGGAACTTAAATGCAAATCGGGGCTTGCCTGAATGCGAGTCTGAGCCTATGTTAGCTTCTGGCAGCTGGACTCCAAAGCTTCCGGCTGCTCCTCGATTTCAGCTACTACACGATATGCATATACTAGGTATGAATGATTTTGAAAATAATTAATATGCTTGAGGTGGTGTGAATATCCTAGGATGAAAATAAGATAATTATCTTAATTGGCTTTGGTATTTTTATGGTAGATACTAGGGACTATAGAGAAGACTCTTGCAAAGAACAAGACATGATCAAGGAAGTTTGTTGTTCTTAAAAATTATGGTAAGAAATAACCTTCTCTAAATTTTGGTTGAAATTTGGGAGATCTATCGTGGCTACCAAGGATTGTATCATGTAGAGGGGGTCTCACTGGTTCTAGAAAAAATTGTTTCACTATTTTCTAACTTTCCTACAGGGAGAACCTGATTTTTCAAGTTTGGGTAAATTTTTGGAAATTGATTTTCCATTTTTCTCAATGTATAACTACATAGAGATTTGGAATATTGATCAACCCAGTATTTTAAGTCCAAAGAACTTGACATTTTTACTGGGGATCAAGTGTATTAACAATAGTGTTCTGACAAAAATTGGGAATTTTACAAATCCAAGTGCACCACTGGACAGTATTCTTCATGCTGGTTCTAACAAAATTTATTTGGGAATTTTTGGATAACTCTACTGGAAGTTATGGATTTTCCAAGTTTGGATTGAATCTGGATTTATTTTCTTATTGGAAATTTCAAATAAAGGGGCCGGTCCCACTTCATTCGAATCGGGCCAATCAGAACTAAGCCACACCAGGAGCCACGGGGTTAACCAGCACAGCCACACCAGATCTGCATTCACAGCTGATCCCGCGTGAGAGGGGCATCGTTGACTGGTGGGACCCGCACCCTTCGTCTACCTCCCGACGCGGCAGCGTCTCTCGCCGGAACCGCGGCGGTGCTTCGCCGGACCTTGTTGCGTCGACCTCCTTCCGGCCTCTCTTTGACCGCTCAACCATAAAATCGACCGCACAAGCCGATGGTGGTGTCCAATCAAGCCGGCAATGGCCGGAGACGGCGGAGCTAGGGTTTCAGCGTACGTCGGAAATGCTCGGAAATGGCACAATAGGCTCGGGAAAAAGTCGGGAATGTTCCTGGGAGCACCAGGATGAGGATTTGTGGGTTAGAATGGGGTGACATCGCCGGCAAAGCTGAGTTTGACGGCGAAGTACGGTTTTTCAACTGGCGGCCGCAAAATCTCGAAATCTAAGGTGCTCAGTTGATAACTTTCAGGGTCCTTGGGCAGGGACCTTCGTTAGGACATAAAGAAACTATCTGCTAACCATATTAAAGGATGATTGCAAGAATGAAATGAATTTAAGCGCGAAGCCTTGCTAATCTATTAAGAAATTGTTCGGTTATCGAACAAGAACTTGAGCTACACTTCATGTCATAGGCTTAGATTTTGTGAGCATAAACTAGAGAGGATTGCGAACCTTTTTGCTTAAAGGATCGAGGCTGGAAACGGCCTAGAACTGGAGCTCGACGGTGAGACAGTGAAGGTTCTCGGCGGCTTCCTCGACGACGACCGGAAAACTTCAAAATATCCAAAGCAGAAGCTATGTCACAATCAATGACCAAATAGAATACGTAGAGGAGTTTGTGACAAGCCTTTTATTTATTTACACCTCGGGGAGAAATGGCTTCAATCGTCGGTAAAAGCCCGATAGAACAGTGGCGGCGGGAATGGCACGAACCGAGGTGGAGTTCAACGGCGACGGACAAAGGGGGTTATTCATAGGGACGGAGGGATGAGGGGGGCGCACCACGGCGCAAGCAAGCAGGCAGCTCGGTGGTTGCATGTCGAGTCGCAGTGTCACGCGCTGCCAACGTCGATCGGCGGGGAGAGCTGGATATAGAGCACCCCGTGGGTTGCACTCGAGTGGGTTAGGCTGACAGTGGGTCACACCTCCTCTTATCCTCCTCCCCTCTCTGCAACTTCAATTCTCCTACCAAACTTGATCCAAAAATTCTAGATTTTTGGTTGGAGGCCAAAGATCCGGAATTTGATTCTGTCATTGGATTTTGATTTGGAGCAAGTTTCAAGTGAATTTCAAATTTGAATTTGAAATTGGATTAAATTCAATGGTGTCACTGATTTAAATAGCAATTGAGTTCCAAAGTTTTTGAAACTTTGACGACAAGTCAAGCAAGTCATACTGACCATGATGGTGTGTTCAAATCTTGATGTTCAAATAAGTTGAACAGAATTCAAAATTTTAATTCCTAATATGGTATGAATTTGCTAAGCGTCTCAAATAAAATAGCAAATGGAGTTCAAAATTTATGAAACTTTGCAGGAAGTCTATTTGGAATATTAGTAAACCATATAAAAAATTATGGCCTCAGATTTGAATTATTTTGACAGGGCCAAATGTACAGTAGCATATTCAATTTGTAATTAATTTGAATATATATTGGGTACTGCATATTCATTTGACCTAGGATCCTCCATTCAAATAATTCCAAACTTTGAAGAGAGGTCAAAAGAATTTATCTAAGATTATTGGTGAAGTCCATTCCTCATGTTAATAAAATTTAAGCATGAGTGGAAGAAAATATTTTGATGAGATCAAGTTCATAAGCATAGCTATAATTTGTCTCCATTAGGGTTGATAACCAACTTACAACTGAACCTCATATGAAGGAAAATGTGGGATTTTACATTTGTTTTAAAGAATTGGTAGAACCAGATTTGGATAAGATGATTGAACAATTTCGTGAAACAATTTGTAAGCTTGAGATGTTGCTTCCTCCCGCTTTCTTTGATATCATGGTACATCTTCCAATCCATCTTGCCGAAGAAGCTAGCTTGGGTGGACTTGTTTCTTACAGATGGATGTATCCAACTGAGAGGTACCTTGGTACATTGAGGAGGGATGTACGTAACAGAGCTCACCCGGAGGGTTCTATAGCTGAGGGATATATTATGGAAGAGTGTATGACTTTTTGAAGTCAGTTTTTGGATAACATCAGCACCAAGCTTAATAGGCCAGAACGTCATAAAGCTGCAACTAGGAATGAACCTTCTCTCAAGTCTAATATATTTACAGAAGTTGATAATTCTAAAAAAGGGTTTAAATGGGGCCAACTTACTATGGTGGAACTACATAACATCAGACATTATATTATTTCTAATATTGAAGAGGCCGCTCCATGGATCAAGTACGTATAACTTAGATGTTCTATACTATATTAGATCATGCTTATTACTATGGTGTTGTTGTTCGCGATGGTGATCATGAGTGGTATGGAATAATCAAGAAAATGATTTCTGTTGATTTTGAAAAAAATCAAGAGGTTATGTTATTTGAATGTGACTGGTTTGATCGGCCTCGCTCCGATCAGAGCCAAAGCAGAGGCTACAGAATGGATCAATACGGAATGATAGATGTTGACACTACTCTTTCTCAATTTAAGTATGAGCCTTACATTCTAGCCACCCTAGTAGAACAAGTCTTTTATGTTCGAAGTGTGAAGCAACCTAAATGGGCTACAATTGTTAAAATGAAGCCACAAAACCTTTTTGCCATGCCCCCTGGAGACAGTGAAAATAATGTCACTGAGACGATGGAGGCTGAGACATTTGGTGATCGGCGACTTACTGATATAAATGAGGATAGGACCGCACGGGATAGGGATGAAATTGAGGGAGCAACCGGTGATGCTTCTGCTCTTCAAATGAGCACATGTGATCAGTTTGAGACACATAGAGTTCCATCGGAAAATTAAGATGACGACGACGACGACGATGATACATATATCAATGATGGTATTATACCTCCAATATTGGGGGGAGACAGCGAAGATGATGATTTTTTATATAAGTACTGTGTGAGCTAGCTGTATGTGAACTATTTGATTTTTCTTTTTGAAAAGATAGAGGTCGCTATTCTATTTAGCAGCAAGCCGATATTGAATCGTGGTGAATCGTGGCAAAAGTTCCTAATGCAATGATTGTGTTCCGTGATGATAGATCCTAATGCCACGAACTGGTGAATCATTGCAAAAGTTTGTAAAGCAACGATCGTGTTTCGTGGCGATAGATCCTAATGCCATGAACTGGTAAATCGTGGCAAACGTTCGTAATGCAACGATTGTCTTCCGTGGCGATAGATCCTAACGCCACGAACTGGTGGATCGTTGCAAAAGTTTGTAATGCAACAATCGTGTTCCGTAGAGATAGATCCTAACACCACGAACTGGTGAATCGTGGCAAAAGTTCATAATGCAACGATTGTGTTCCATGGTGATAGATCCTAATGCCACGTACTGGTGAATCGTGGTGAAAGTTCCTAATGCAACAATTGTGTTCTGTGACGATAGATCCTATAGCCACGAATTGTGGATTCGTGGGAAAAGTTCCTAATACAATGATTTTGTTCTGTGGCGATAGATCCTAATGCCACGAATTTGTAATTCATTGTAGAATTTCCTAATGCAATGATTTTGTTCTGTGGCGGTTGATCTCAACACCACGAACTTGTAATTCGTGCAAAAGTTTCTAATGCTTCGATCGTGTTCCATGTCAATAGATCCTTGTGCCACGAACTTGTGATTCGTGGCAAAAGTTCCTACGTCAACGATTGTGTTCTGTGGCGATAGATCCTAACACCATGAACGTGTAATTCATGGCAAAAGTTCCTAATGCAACGATTTTGTTCTGTGGCGACAGATCCTAATGCCACAAACCGGTAATTCGTGGCAACATATCCTAATGCAACGATTGTGTTCCGTGGCAATAGATGCTAACGCCACGAACTGGTGAATCGTGGCAAAACATCCTAATGCAACGATCGTGTTCTGTCGCGATAGACGCTAATGCCACGAACTGATGAATCGTGGCAAGAGTTCCTAATGCAATGATCATGTTCCGTGGCGATAGATGCTAATGCCACGAACTGGTGAATCGTGGCAACAAATTTGTGGCGATAGATCCTAATGCCACGAACTAGGGAATTGTGGCAACAGATCCTAATGCAATGATTGTATTCCGTGATGATAGATGCTAATGCCACGAACAAGTCAATTGTGACAAAATATTCGTGGCGATAGATCCTAATGCAACGACCTAGTCAATCATAGCAAGAGATCCTAATGAACGATCGTATTCCGTGGTGATAGATGCTAATGCCAGGAACTAGTGAATCATGGAAAAAGACCAAGCTTATTGCAATGATTTAGTATTCGTTGCAGTACAATCGTTGCATCAGGGTGGAATCCTTGTAGTGAATATGGGAAAAGGTGTACAAGCCCTACGAAGTGCCGCCAAACCATCATGTTACAGCTATAAATCTGAGAGATGTCTACAACAACAACAAGGCTCGGAACTTGATCATATAAGGACTAACTCGAAGCAACTTCGATCGTGTTTCTCACCTTCGATCTACGTATGATGTTTTGAAAGGCTATGTGATTACCACGAAGGATCCAACACGATCAAGGAGGTAAGGCAAGACATGTTCAAAAAGGACTACATGCGCTTTGAGATGCAACCAGGTGAGTCCATCGATGACCTCTTTGCTCGCTTAATAATATTCTTAGCAACTTGTGTAGCGTCAATGTTAATTTTTTAGATGTTGAGAATGCTAGGAAATTACTAAGTGCATTAGAAATATCAATTTGGGAGATGAAAGTCACATCTATTCGTGAATCTACTGTCATGAGTACACTTACTTTAGATGTTCTATATTCTAAATTAAAAACTCATGAAATTGACATAATCTCACGTAAAAACCAAAGTGGACATCGGAAGTGACGAAGATGAAGATGATTCGGCAAACTTGTGCTTCATGGCGGGGAAGTCAAGATCAAGTATGGAGGAGGCAGAACACAACAGCGACAATGAAGAGGTATGTCCTACTTGCAAAGAAATTTGTGATGCTATTTCTCATACCACTATTATAGTTCAGAAAAAGGACAAAAAGCTTAGGGACAATGCTGTTAAAATTGAGTCACTAGAATCTGAAATTAATCATTTGAAAGCTTTGATTCCTAGTGATGATTCTTGTTCCTCATGTGATTTAATATATGAATAAATCCTCTCTAAGAAGTGCACACACCTCCACACTTGATAAACTTGAGTTAGAGATTGAAAAGAACAAAGAGCTCGCTACACTTAATCTTAAAAACTTGAAAGATGCTAGCTGTTCTACAATATATTTGCATTGTTCTACTTGTGATGATCTTGATAAGAAACTACAAGATGCTATG
The DNA here is from genome assembly GCA_036927565.1 of Tuctoria greenei. Classification (NCBI taxonomy): domain Eukaryota; kingdom Viridiplantae; phylum Streptophyta; class Magnoliopsida; order Poales; family Poaceae; genus Tuctoria; species Tuctoria greenei. The sequence continues at coordinate 130,554,788 of JAYESD010000008.1, forward strand.
AATGAGATTTCTATATTGAACAATGCTTTACGTTCTCATGAAGTTAAATATTGTTCTAACTGCAAACTGAAAGTAAAAACTTCATGTGAAAACTGCCTAGACTTGTCAAAGAAACTTGATGACATGAATAGGACACTAGAGCGGTTTTGTAATGGGAATAAGAATCTAAACTTGCTAATGAATTCTTCCATGTCTTGCAATGATAAAACTGGTTTAGGTTTTGATTCTCATGCTCATGCTAAGGCACATCCACCTAAAACTGTAATGTACTTAGGAAGTGGTTTGATTCAAACACTTCCTAAACAAAAAGAAGTGGTTTTCAAATCTGCAGCGGTGATGTCTCATTCAGCTTCTAATAAACATGTTGCTTTCTCATCTAAACATGAACATAAAGTTAAATTTCGTTGTACCCACTGTGGTAGAGATGGTCATGTCATAGATTTTTGTTATAGACTAGCTAAACAACAGAATAGGAAAAGAATGTAAGCTAGATCTCATAACTCTCATGCAACATTTGTTGCACATGATAAACCAAATATCAAGAACATGCAACCTGCTGTTATGAGTCAAAAACATGCAAAGTTTGCTCCCAAACCTACTGTTATGAGTCAAAGTTTGCTCCCAAACATGCAAAGTTGGGTACAAAAATCCTTAAACTTCAGCTCATAAACATGTCGTTTTATCTCAGCTTTCGCGTGTTTTTCCTGCTGCACGTCGTGTGACTCAGTATTGGATTCCTAAATACCTTTTGACTAACCCCATTATTGAGTCATCGACGTATTGTGCTTCTATGTAGGTTACATGTTTGTGGAAGGAGAACATTTGAATTGTGGATTTGGGTTACTCACGCCACATGACTGGTAACAAAGGTTGGTTCTCCTCTCTCTCTTTTGTGTTATGTGTAGAGAATGTTACTTTTGCCGATAATTCTACAACTCCTATAATTGCTAAAGGCTCGGTTAGAGTAGATAATCACTACACTTTGAAGGATGTGGCACTTGTTAAAATTTTGAAATACAACTTGCTTTCTGTTTCACCGTTGCTAGATGAAAATATGGAAATTATTTTCACTAAAAATTGTTGCAAGGTTGTAGATTCAAACAGTGAGCTTATTTTTAACATGTCTCAATTTGGAAGAGTGTTTTAAGCTGATTTTGATATGTCATCCTCTAAGCATAAGTGTCGAGTTGCTAATGATTCAAAGGACTTATATTTTTGACATCGTAGACTTGGTCACGTAGGCTTTGATCATCTAACGTGTGTTAGTGCTCTTGATTGCATATGTGGGTTGCCTAAGCTTAAAGAGGACAAAGAAATTGTGTGCTCTTATTGTAGACATGCTAAGATGGTTGAAGGTTCACATGCTACTCTCACAATGACCATGACAACTGAACCGGGTCAACTTTTGCACCTTGACACTGTAGGACCTTCACATGTTCAATCCTTCGGAGCTAAATGGTATGTTCTTGTGATTGTTTATGACTATTCTAGATATTCTTGGGTTTACTTTATGACATCTAATAATGAAGCTTTTAGTCACTTTATAACTTTATTTTTTATATTATCGATCGATCACCCAGGATCTTTAAAAGCAATTAGAAGTGATAAAGGAACCGAATTTTAAAGTCAATTGTTTGACCACTTTTGTGCTGAAAATGGAATAGATCACCAATTTTCTTCACCTTATGTACCTCAACAAAACTGTGTTGTAGAGAGAAAGAACAGAACCTTAGTTAAGGTGGCTAGGACTATGCTTGATGAATATCAAACTCCTAGAAAATTTTGGGCAGATGCGATTGCAACCGCTTGTTATGTCTCAAATTGTGTTTTCTTGCGTGCTAAGCTAGTAAAAACACCATATGAACTTTGGTTTGGACACAGAACTAGTGTCACACACTTTCGAGTCTTTGGTTGTAAATGCTTTGTTAAGAAACATGGTAATCTTGATAAATTTGAACCTAGATCCATTGATGGCATGTTTCTTGGTTATCCATCTCATACTAGAGGTTACTGTGTACTTTTACTTGACACTAACAAAATTGTAGAGACTTGTGAGGTTTCTTTTGATGAAGCTAGCCCAGGTACTAGGTCTAATATTGCAGGTCCAGATCCATATCCACAGGAGGAGAGTATTTTCATCGAAGAAGATGAAGAAATGGTGATGCTGCCTTAAAATTCAGAAGCAAATGACGTTGATTTTGCACCACAACCAGCACCAAGAACTACTGCAGCTGGTACAGATCGTCCTCAAGCCACAAGTTCTTCAATATGTGATGAACATGAAGAACAAGGAGCTTGTGAAGTGTATACTCCCCTCCGAATCCTCAAAAGTCATCCTCCACAACAAATCATTGGTAGCTTGCACGAACGAGTTACACAGTCCAGGTTTTGCGATCCAAACTCTCACGCTCATTCTGCTTTTGTTGCTTCTTTTGGACCCAAAGATATATCACACACACTCACTAATTAATCTTGGATTATTGCCATGCAAGAAGAGTTAGAAAATTTTAAAAGAAATAATGTTTGGAAACTTGTACCTCCACCTCTAGGTCATACTCTAATTGGAACTAAATGAGTGTTTAAAAATAAACAAAGTAAGGATGGAGTTGTGGTTGGGAATAAGGATAGGTTGGTTGCTCAAGGTTTCACAAAAGATGAAGGTCAAGATTTTGATGAATCTTTTGCTCCTATTACTAGATTAGAAGTCGTAAGAGTTTTATTAGCTTTTGCTGCATCTAAAGGTTTCAAGTTATATCAAATGGATGTTAAAAGTGCTTTTCTTAATGGCTACATAGATGAGGAGGTTTATGTCAAACAACCACCGGGTTTTGAAAATCCAAATTTTCCTAATTATGTTTAGAAACTGTCCAAAGCCTTGTGTTGTCTCAAACAAGCCCGTAGAGCATAGTATGATAGGTTAAAAACATTCTTACCTGAAAAAAGGTTTACCATGGGCAAGGTTGATAAAACTATTTTTGTGCTTAAGCATGGCAATGACTCATTATTCATTCAAGTGTATGTGGATGATATTATATTTGGTTGTGCTTCTCATGATCTTGTGTCCAAGTTTTTAGCTATGATGAGTTCGGAATTTGAGATGAGTATGATGGGAGAACTCACGTAGTTTTGGGGGCTGCAAATCAAGAAAACCAAGGAGGTTACTTTTTCGCATCAAACAAAGTATACAAGAGACCTTCTTAAACACTTTAACATGGAAAAAAGCAAGCCTCTTCGGACACCAGTGGGAACAACAACAACACTTGAAATTGATAAAGATGATGACCCGGTCGATCAAAAAGAATATAGAAGCATGATTGGATCACTTATGTACCTCATGGCTTCAAGACTGGACATACAATTCAGTGTATGTCTTTGTGATGGTTTCAAGCTTCCCCACGTACATCACATCGTCAAGCCGTCAAAAGGATTCTCAGGTACTTACATGAAACTCAAGCATTTGGCATTTTTCTTCCTTCTTCCTCAACCATTACTTTGAAAGCCTTTTCGGATGCTGATTTTGGGGGTTGTACCATTGATATAAAAAATACTTCAGGTGATTATCATTTTCTTGGTAATTCACTTGTTGCTTGGTCCCCTAGAGAACAAAACAGAGTTGCACAACCACAGCCGAATCTGAATATATAGTTGCTGGTAGCGCTTGCTCACAACTTCATTGGATTGTTCAAACACTTAAGGACTATGGGGTTGATCTTGATAGTGTTCCACTGTTTTGTGATAACACTAGTGCCATTTTCATTGCTAAAAACCCTGTGCAACATTTGAGAACAAAGCACATTAACATTAGGTATCACTTTCTCCGTGATAATGTTGAAAAAGGAAATATTGTGCGTCACCATATCGATACCGAACAACAATTGGCTGACATTTTTACAAAATCTTTGGATTTCACTCTTTTTTGTTTCATTCGTAGTGAAAATAGGGGTTATGTGATAGGAAAATTGGTCCCGATCTTCCGATAGATAATGGATAAGTCGATTGATGGAGATCTCGACATTGATGATCCGAGGCTCTCGAGTGGAACACGAAAAACCCCTGCAATCACTACACTACCGCTCCGTTGGTTATCAACCGTGCTTCACACGATTGACCTCGCCAAGAAGGCTAATCCCTGCAAGTGCAACCGAGAACACAAGCAAGAACGTAGAAGAAGCAATCTGAAATTGCTGAATTGGGATTTCACAAACCGATAAACGGCGATATTATTGATCTAAGCAAAACCCAATTGTCTATGGCGGCTAACATGGAGTATATATAGGTGGGAGGACGTCCAAGGGGGTGTTAGGGTCGTGACCTAACTCTAAGACACGAAAATAATGGACTTAGACTTGATACAAGGCCCAATGGCCCAATACGGTGGCGCAGCACCCTGACAGATTCTGTACTTGATTTTGTTTAGACGATTTCCGTCGACTCCTAAAGAATTTTGACATGGGACTGGCGCCATTGGTAAGGTTATCCTCTCCCCTTTCCATGCATATATAGAACGTCCAAAACGGAGTTCTTATGCGTCCTGGGCATCCGTTTTAGTGCGGACTGCTCCTGGACTCCGAGTTGGATACGATTTGGAGTTTGGTTCGGTTTCCATCTTCTTTGAACGAATTCTCTGGTCTTCCACGTCCCTAATACTCCCTCCAAGTACTACTTGAACCTCTCCATGGATCCTAATCACAAATAAATCATTAAGTAGCAATCTATGCTCAAAAACATATAAGGAAATATATAAGAACGAGTTCACCTCTAAAATTAATTGTTGTGTATGAACTCTATTAATTGCATCTTGTATGTTCAATGGAGTGTTGTTTGTATCTATAGAAGTGATGTCCTCATCATCCTCCCCTTCTTGAATTGGAGTCGTCATCGACTCAAGTTCATCTCCTCTCATGTGTTTGTCCAAATGTGCAACGCCATCAAATCTTCTTGTATGCATGAATGGAGGAGGCCAAGGTGGTGGACGACATAGTGCGCCATCTTGATCTTGTCCATCAAATAAAAGTGCACATTCACTTGAGCCATGATCCCAAACAAAGAAACATTGTGTCATGTTTATAGGTGCAATGATAACATGCATGATCTCATCATTCTCCCCTTCTTTATGACAAGCCATTCTCGGCTTGCTTGTATGTCCAACAAAGAGGCTTTTGGGGATAGAGTGAGCACTGTCCATATTGCACAACCGCAGTGAATAATGCTTTTGTTGTCCCTGCTGCAAGGAAAAAATACTAGAAAAACTTGACAAGATATTATTAGCATTAGTACATTCATTTACTTGACCATGTTGTTGCAGTACAAAAGGAGCTTCCTCATTTAAACATATGTAAACTTTATGCACCACAAACATACCACTATGTTCATATTTGCCTATAGCATGAAAAATATTTCTACTTAACAAAGGCAATTCAGATTGAGAAAATATTATCTTCTCTACGATATCTAGATCACAAAGAGTGTCAAATTCAATATAACCCAAAGTATTTAGAGAAGATAACAATTTCAGCTCATCCCTTTCACAAGTAATTGGAATCAAATTCTTAATTTTAGCACATGTGGGTGATAAAGTATCAAATTCATTCAGTTGTTCTAGCATAGGTATAATATAATTATTAGCACACAACTTATTTTTAACAGAAGGATCAGCAGGAAAATCAACATGTGACAATAGTGTATCAATAAAAGATTCCACTAGTCGCTCCTCGACAATAACATGGTTGGTGAAAAAATTCAGAACATCCAAAAACTTCTCACCTTCAACAAGTGTGTTGTGATATTCGTTACCTTTATTCTTATTTTCAGCCGTAATTATGGGTGAAATATGAATTGATAGATCTGAATTTTCACAGGAGTTGTTGAACACCTCATTTGCTTTTGGATTTTCTACAATTATTGGTTCTTGTTCCTGCAAAAGGTTAGGCATAGGAGGAGGTACAACAAGAAAATTCTTCTCAAGCTCATGTATTTCATCTTTGCAATTGGATACACTAGTAAATGTTTCTCGCATAAGAATTTTCATATCTTTCCATGTTCGAGGTTTTTCTAAATCATTTAAATTGTTCCACCAAGTTAATGCACAACCTACTAATGCACTTGCAACATTTCTAATCTTCCTCCTCTCACACATATTACATTTTCCAAAAATTTTATCCAAGTCTATTTCCCAAGCAATATATTCATCATAACCAAGACCATCAAAAGAAGGAAAAGATGAGAGAATGTAATTACTTGTTGTTGAAGGAGTTGTAAAGGTGGTCTGAACATCATGTGCAACCTTGGATGATATTTGCTTTTTAGTGAGCAACTCCATTGTCCTCTTCATCATGTCTATCATCTCAGCATATAATGCATGATTCTTGCTTTTACTTGACATTGTTAGTAGCTGTCGGTACCCTAAAAACCATACACCCCCTGAGGTTACAAAGATCTCAAGGGAAGGACGTCTACTCAAATTGAAGACCCTCGGAGGCCCACTTGTCAGACATAACCGGACCTGCTTCTCCAACATGGTTAACCCCTAGGTTGCCACGTGTACTGTCAGACCGGAGCTACTACCCGCAAGGGTGAAGCTCCGGGCTAGGTACTGAAACGGCACCTCCGGACTTAACCCCTGACCGAGAGAAGCTCCGGACCTGACACGTGCCAGGCCACCCCGGAGCTTCCCGCTTCCCACAAGCAAGCTCCGGAGCTGCCACGTGTCCATACGTCGGAGCTGGCCGCTTCAAACCTCCGGGAGACATTGTAACGGCTCCGGATCTTCAAAGGACAGCCGCGGACTTCAAGACCCGATTAATTGTCATTAATTCCACGTTAATGACACTTAATCGGACGATCTTAACACCTGTAACGGCACTGTCAGAGCCGTTACAGGGTTATTAACAACAATTAATCTCGTGTATCAATACTAGTAACCGCCAGAGCCACATGTCGGGCCAGGCTGACTTGTAACGGTTTGTCCTTGTACTATAAAAGGACAAACCGACGATACACGAGGGGATCGGACTCTCGAACGCTCTCAAGCTCACAAGTTAATACAACACACACACACCCATGGAGTAGGGTATTACGCTCAGGCGGCCCGAACCATGTAAACCACTGTGTCTCTCGTGTCCAATTGTGATTCACCTTCTTGAGTCTCCGCGCGCCCAAATCGAACTACAAACTCCTTCAACACTTTAGTAGTGTCAGGGGATCTGCCGACTCCAACAGTCGACAGTTGGCGCGCCAGGTAGGGGCGCCTAAGATCTTCAAGAATGGTGAATTCTGCGGCTGGATCATCCAACGGGCAACCTGCTGCTCAGGCTGTCGGAGGCAATCCCTCCAACATGCAGCCACCAGCAGGAGCCTCAGCACCAGCAGGAGTCACACTCTACCACCACCATCTTCTCCGGCAAGACATGCCGGACAACATGATGGTGCGCCGGCGTCACATACTGCGCCGGCAAGTCGTGACAACCCAAAACACGCGCTCCATGCAGCGCGTGCTCTTCTCCAGCGACCACCACCTCCGGATGCATCTCAAGGTGTCATGGAGCAATGGAGGGCTAATGTTGAGCATTTGGTCGTAGCAGCGGCCGAACGCCTCAACAACCAGGGTCCACCTCCTTCAGGGCGGGCCCCGTCGCAGCGACGGACGTTGTCTGGAAGACTTGGTCCGCATGTCTCCAACAACCGAAGACGAGCTGCGTCACAGCAAGTGACGTCGTTGCCCTCTGGGGCACGACGCACCCATACTGCATCTCGGCTTTCGACACATGACCTCCGGGCGGAGCTTGATCGCCGATACCGCCAACAGGATGGTCGTGTCCATATCGAGCGAGCTCGAGAAAGACGGGATGCTCAAGACCTTTCTACTCTGGAAGGAGTAGGAGGAGGCTGTTCCGCCCTAGCCATGCACCTACGCATGGTTAGATGGCCATAGAAGTTCCGGCCACATTTGCCGGAAAAATTCGACGGGACTGTCAACCCCGTAGAATTTCTGCAGATATACTCCACTGCAATCTTAGTAGCTGGAGGAAACGAGGCCGTAATGGCCAACTACTTTCCAGTGGCCTTAACTGGGACCGCCAGGTCCTGGTTTATGAGCCTTCCACCCAACTCTATTGACAGTTGGGAGGAGCTGTGCCGTCAGTTCACTGCCAACTTCGGGAGTTCATACACCCGACCGGGCACTGAACTGGACCTTTTTGCGGTCGTGCAAAAAGGAGGAGAATCTTTGCGGTCATTCATCCAGAGGTTCTCTCAGGTACGTAACACAATCCCTTCTATCTCAAGCGCTTCTGTCATTGTGGCATTCAGACAGGGTGTGCGAGACAAGAAGATGTTGGAGAAGCTGGCGATCAAAGAGATCACCAGCGTCACGGAGCTCTTCAGCTTGGCTGACAAATGTGCCAGAGCTGCGAAGGGCCGTGAAATGCACTCCAAACCAGCCTTGGAGGATCATAAAAAATCCTCCAAAGAAGAAGCCGCTACCTCCGGGAGTGGCAAGAAGAAAAAGAAGACCAACGGCAAGAAGAAGCCGTCGGCCGGCACATCCAACGTTGCAGCCACTGCAACTCCTGGTGGCCGGGGGCCACGCCCCGAGAAGCAACCTCGACCGTCTTCCGAAGACGGTGGCAAATCCAAAATGTGGTGCCCCATTCACAAAACGGGCAGCCACAGGCTGGAAGACTGCCGGGAGGTCCAAAACCTTGCCGAGCGCTACCACAAGCGCCGGGAAGGGTCTCCCTTCCGACAGAGGGAGGGAAAACAAAAGGTCGATGAAGCTCCGGCTGAAGAGGAGTTAGGGTTTCAGGACCCCAAAAAGGTCCTGAAAGCCGTCTACACCTCCGTCGACGATGACTCCGACGTCTCCGACAACGAGCGTCAGAAAACCATGAACACCATCTTTGGTGGATCATGGGACATCACTTCTCGTCGTGTCATCAAGACTATGCGACGGGATATGGCTGCTGTAGCTCCTACAGCTAGACCGGAGCCACATCGAAAGTGGATGGACACACCCATCACTTTTGATGCTTCGGACTGTCCTCAAAGCATGGTCGGAGCTGGCCAATTACCCTTGATGGTATCTCCCACCATCAACAACATCCAGCTCCATCATGTCATGGTAGACGGAGGTTCGGGGCTTAACCTCATCAGCTTCGAAGCTTTCACTAAGCTTCAGCTCCGACCTTCGGACCTCCAGCCCTCTCGACCTTTCTCCGGAGTAGGTCCGGGGGCCATTACCCCACTCGGAGCTATTACTCTCCCCGTTACCTTCGGGACCCGGGAGAAGTATCGCACCGAGAAGTTGGTCTTCGACGTCGCTCAGATCAACTTACCATTCAACGCTATCTTGGGTAGACCTGCCCTGTACAAATTCATGGCAGCTGCTCATTATGGATACCTGGTGTTGAAGATGCCAACACCAGTAGGCGTTCTCCGGATCCGCGGAGATCGCACTGCCGGAGTAACTGCTCTGGAGGAACTCCACGCACTCACCACGGCGCAAGAGGAGGACTCCAGACAGGAGCAAGCTCCGAAACCCCCGAGCATTCGTCAACGAGGCTCGACCTCTGCACCCCGTGTGCAGCCAAGCGGCGACACCGACATTCCCGTCAAAGTCGTCCAAATTGGTTCCGATGCCGCTCAAACCACCCGTATATCAGGAGGGTAGAACGACAAATAGGAACTCGCGCTCATCACTTTCCTCCGGGCTAACGTTGACGTGTTTGCTTGGCAACCGTCACAAATGCCTGGGATCCCCAGGGAAGTGATTGAGCACAATCTGAAGATTTACCCCGACGCTCGGCCTGTGCATCAGAAACCTCGGAAGCAATCAGTAGAGCGACAGAACTTCATCCGACAAGAAGTGAAGAAGTTGCTCGAAGCTGGATTTATCCGAGAAGTCTACCATCCAAAATGGCTGGCAAACCCAGTCGTTGTGCCCAAGGCCGGCGGGAAACTTCGGATGTGCATCGACTACACCACACTGAATAAGGCATGTCCAAAAGATCCATTCCCACTACCTAGAATAGATCAGATAGTGGATTCCACCTCTGGGTGCGAATTACTGTGTTTTCTAGACGCATATTCTGGATATCATCAAATCAGGATGTCCAGGGAGGATGAAGAGCATACTTCATTCATCACAGTGGATGGATTGTATTGTTACACAGCCATGCCGTTTGGTCTCAAGAATGCAGCTTCAACTTTTGTACGAGCTATGTACAAAACTTTCGAAGAACTCATCAGAGACATAGTGGAAGTGTACGTCGATGACATCGTGGTCAAAGTCAAAAACAAGGAGTCCCTCTTGGACACCTTGCAGGCTGTCTTCGATAAGCTGCGGGCCACCCGCACGAAGCTAAACCCAGACAAGTGCGTCTTCGGGGTTAGTTCCGGAAAGCTTCTTGGTTTCCTGGTAAGTCACCGGGGCATAGAGGCCAATCCGGCGAAGATAAAAGCCATTGAAGACATGCGGCCACCAACCCGCATCAAAGACGTCCAAAAGTTAACATGGTACACCTTGACTTAAAGGCAACCAATAACATGGCGGAGTACGAAGCACTCATCTATGGATTAACGGTGGCACTATCATATGGTGTCAAGCAGTTGCTGGTCAAAGGAGATTCACAACTTGTCATCAAGCAGGTGAAGGGTGAATGCTCCTGCAATAATCTCCAGCTGGCTGCTTACCTCCTTGAAGTCCAGAGGCTTCAGAAGGACTTCGAAGTCCTAGACCTTCACCATGTTCAGCGTGCTCACAACGCTGAAGCTGACGAACTCTCGACCAAGGCGTCAACTGGAGCTCCGGCTCCTGACGGAACCTTTGTCCGGAGGTTGTCAAAACCCACAGTTCAGCCTGCCGAACTGAACGAAGGGGGCGAGATCAGCATCCCGAAGCTGACGGTCCCGATGGCCTTGTTACCATGGCAGCCATCAAGGGTCGTAGGTGCTGCCGGAAGCTCCGAGCAACCCAGCACGCAAGACTCAAATGCTCAAGTCAGTTCTGATGCATGGATCTCGGAGATCCGGAGCTACTTGAAAGACAACATCCTTCCTGACGATGATGTATCCGCTGACCGGGTAGTCAGATTGGCTAAAAGATACACGTTGGTAGAAGGGGATCTCTACCGGCGCGGTGCCAACGGCATCCTAATGCGGTGCATCACAAGGGAAGAAGGCTGCGAGCTCCTCGCAGAAATCCATGGAGGCGAGTGTGGGAACCACGCATCTTCCCGCACGCTGGTCGGAAAAGCCTTTCGGCACGGCTTCTACTGGCCTACAGCGCTCCAGGATGCCACTGAGCTAGTGAAGAAATGCAAAGCATGCCAATTTCATGCAAAGCAAATTCATACACCTGCTCAGTCCTTACAAATGATACCTCCTACATGGCCTTTCGCTGTGTGGGGGATGGACATCTTGGGACCCTTCCCAAGAGCCGTCGGAGGTTACAAGTTCCTGTACGTCGCCATCGACAAGTTCACCAAGTGGCCGGAAGCTACTCCCGTTGTGACGATCAACAAACAATCTGCAATCAATTTTCTACAATCCATCGTGAGCAGATTTGGAGTCCCAAATAAGATCATCACTGATAATGGGACTCAATTCACAAGCTCCGCATTTCAAGGATATTGCGAAGACCTCGGCATACAAGTTTGCTACGCTTCTGTAGCTCATCCTGCCAGCAATGGACAAGCCGAGAGAGCAAACGCAGAGATCCTTAAAGGACTCAAAACACGCACTTATGAGCGCTTGAAAAAGCACGGAGCCAATTGGATCGAAGAGCTTCCACCCACTCTATGGGCCAACAGGACTTCTCCAAGTCGGGCAACCGGAGAAACACCCTTCTTCCTGGTGTACGGAGCTGAAGCGATCCTTCCTCCGGAAATCACCTTGGGTTCCCTCCGAGTCTGGACCTTCGACGAAGCCGCGCAGGACCAGCTCCGGCGCGAAGACCTAGACCTCCTCGAGGAGGGAAGGTGCCAAGCAGCTGTTCGGAATGCCCGATACCGCCAAGCTCTACGACGCTATCACCAGCGACATGTACACAACCGACAGCTCGAGGAAGGCGATCTGGTGCTACAGAGAATACTATCCAAAGAAGGGCAAAACAAACTCTCCCCCGGCTGGGAAGGGCCCTTTCGAGTGATCAAAGTATCCCGTCCCGGAAGCGTTCGCTTGGCTACCGAGGATGGGACACCTCTCCCAAATCCTTGGAACATCGAGCACCTCCGTAAGTTCTACACTTAATTCCACGGAGGTGAGTCTTAAGTAACTTGAAATGTATGTTATAGAGTCATTGTACAGAGTCGGGTAGTTCCTCCGGGAGAGCAGCCGGACCTTTCCCGAAAGGTTTGAAAAGCTCATGCAACACTTGATACAGTCTCCGGACTAGAAGTGTGGCTAACTACCCTGGGTCAAACGAGAAACCAAACACACTTAGCCTGGTTCCGTACCCTAAGAGTGTACTTGTTTCCCCTGTACCCCGGACCTATAATGAAAGACATCTTCATGTAAAATAGACTCCACGTGCATTCATTTTTGCATAGGCTCGACATTTTTATTTTTCTCTTTCTTGTCTATAACAGAAACGTGCAATTCTTAAGAAGTTCTAGTTTGACCGGTTTACGTACGATTCGAGTTGAATTGTCGGATTTTTTAGATTTAAATATCGTCTGTGGCCAACTCGCTGAAAGCCGCCAAGCCATTCTAGGGCCGGAGTGCGCTATCGACTTAGCCTGGTCAAGCACCCTAAGTACGCCACTCTACCTACATCCCGGCAGGCCAAAGTAAGGTGGGTCCATGGACAGTTGGATCCAAAAGAAAAGACAATTCATCCAGTCGTATTAAAAATCGTGTTCAACTTAAAATTTTCTTGAGAACCGTAAGCCGCGACGAAGTTATAGACAAGGAACGAATTTTACTATTTTTCTTGGCTTAAGTGTGCAGGAAAAATGAACCCTACGTTGATGGAGAAAAACCGGAGCTAACCAAGCTCCGACTCCCACCAGGGCGTCAACCGTCGGCGTTGACTAAAAGATGGTGAGAAGACCCTATCACTAGAGTCTGTTGCCAACAAACCAAGTGTGGCAAAGGTCATTGCCGGAGCTGCTAAGCTCCGACACCTTGGAGTATTAACTATCGACGCTCAACGTGTTGATAGAGGCTATTGCCGGAGCTACTAAGCTCCAGTGATGGACAGTGCCGGAGCTTCTAAGCTCCGACAACTTCAGGGGACCTTCACTATCAAAAACTTCGGACCTAAATTCCACAAGTTCGAAGCAAATTCGTCTTCAACAAAACTCAACATCCTTTTGGTACATGTCCACAATCAAATTGTGCACATCTACCAGGGGGCCAAGTGAAGATAAAGATGTTGAAGACAAAAGAATGAAATTCGCAAAAAAGTGGGGATTTCATTTCATCTGAAGACCGGAGATTACATCTGGAGACAAGGGATTACAAAATTGAGGAAGAAGAGAAGATACAAGTAAAGGCTAAAAGAGACGGTCCTAGACCCTATGGAAGAACTCGGCGACCTTCTGGGCGACCTCCGACACGCTGGCTCGGGTAGCTTCGCCTTCTCCTTCGACGGGGCCTTCAAGCACCGGGTCCAGAGGAAATCGAGGGTTCCGGCTGGTGTAGCACGTCAACACATATTGTGTGACGTTCCTAGCCAGGGATTGCCCCTCGACCTCCAGTTGGTCCGCAATGACGTCGCCCACCTTGGAGAGCTTGCTGCCCGCGGCGCTCAACGCTTGCAACGCAAGGTCCTGCTCCGGCTCCGGATCATCCGGGAGCACGGGGCTGAAACCCATCGGCGCCAGCGCATCGTCGGCCTTGCCCAGGAACTCCCAAATCTGTAGGGAGTCCGCCTTCCTCAAGTTCTTCATCTCTTCCAGGGACCTCCGGGCCGCCGTCAGCTCCGAATTCTCGCGGGCGAGGCACTCAACTTATTTGGCGTTTTGCTGGATCTTCGCAGCAACCCGCTTCTCAAGTCTTCTGAGCTCCTCCTCCCGGAGGTGGATCTTATTCCGGCGGTCGACCAGGTCCTTCTCCCTAGCCTCCACTTTCTTCTCCCGGGCGATAAGGGCACACTCGTATTCGTAGAGTTCCTGCCCCCGCACCCAGGTCTTCTCCTCTTCCTCGAGGCAGCGCTCTTCCAATTTCTTAGTGCGCTCCTCGAGGCCCTTGTCCGCCAGAGCTGTTTTCTCGGCGAGCTCTTCTTCCCGTCGCAAGACGTCATCCCGTAGCTCCAGGAGTTTTTGCTCCTCATCCTCGAGCCGTCTTTCCCTTCCTTCAAGTGCCTCTCGGCGCTTGATGAGTGCGGTGCTGATGGCCTCGAGCTGATCAAACCGAGCATTGGCTGCGTCGTTAGCAGCCTTAGCTTGGTCGTGGAACTCCCGGGATTGAGCATCAAGGGCGTGAGTCATGCTCTCCCTCTCGTCCAGCAGCTCACCCCAGAGCTCCAGGCGGATCTTCTCCCGCTTGATCCATTCCTTGTCATCCGCAAGCCTCGACTGCGCTAGCTTAGTCTCGAAGTGGAGCCGATTACGCCACCGCCTAAGGGTTTGGCGCTCCTCTTCAAGAGCCTTGCTGTCGTGGAAGAAGGCCAGTTGGACCTGACGTAGACTGGAGCAGGCGTTGTCGATGGACATCGACAGAGAGATGGGCTCCGGACCTGCTGGGGTCTCTTCCGCTGGTTCCAGCGGGTCTTCACTTACAAAAATTGGGTCCCACTCTATGAGAGTGGAACCCCGAGCTTCCAAAACACTAGGGCCCTCCTCCGGGACGGCCTTAGTTACCATCGAAGGAGGTCCCGCCACCAAGTCTTCATTTGCCCCCACAGGCGGGGGGCCAGCGACTTCGTTCAGGCACTCTGGCTCTGCCATAGGTACCATCGACGTCGTCGCCTCCGGAGCAGGAGCCGCTACTGGCTCCGGCCGGGACACCTCTTCTGAGGGAGGCTCAAGCTCCCTCGCCTCTTCAGCCGCCGACTCTGCGGCCGGTGTTCCAACAATCACCGGCTCTGCGACGGGAGCTTCAGAAGTAACCGGCTCAACTGCCGGAACTACCTCAACTTCCGGCTCGCATGCCAGGGCTTCAGCTACCTCCGGCTCAATCGCCGGGGCTTCAGCACTTTCCGGCTCCGAAGCCGGGACTGCTACTTCCTCCGACTCAACAGCCGGAGCTTCTACCACTGCAGCACCAGGACCCGGAGCTTCCACTTCCGGGACAGGTACCGCTGGCGCATCTTCATTCCCGTGGTCCGGCGCTACCACGGGAACTTCTGGAGACGAGTCGAGGTCCATGACCACGACAGCCGGCGCCGGAGCTATCGCAGCCTCCGCTTGGGGCGGCACCGGAGCTGGAGGAGAAGCCCTCGCAGCCTCAGACACTGTGGCTGAGGGCGGAGCTTCACTCCCCTTCTTGGGAACGCTGCAGATAAAGAACGAAGAAATTGAGCAAACAGATGCTACAATTAAAAGTTAATCGAGGTAAGAAAGAAAAATTACCTTGGGAGGCTCACGCACCAGCTTGCGCGGAACCTCTTTCCCGGGCGATCCGGGCTGGCCACGGTCGGCATAGGAGCTCCGGGAGGACTCCCAGGACTTGCCGTAGCCGCGGGCGTTTCCCGGGTCGGAGTTCTCCTTGATCGGGAGGAACTCCTGGACCTGGAGGCCCTCACCGCTTCTGGTGCCGGAGACGCGCGCCCGGAGCTAGCACCATGGGAGGGATCCACCGCGGGGGCAGTCGCGCTCCGGGAGGATCCTACCGCCGGAACAGTAACGTTCCGGAAGGACCCCACCACGGGGACAGTCGCCACGACGGCGGAGGATCTTCCTTCCTGAGGACGGGGAACTGGGGGGGAGGTGGCAGGCCCGACGGACCTTCCGTCAGCATATCGCAGCTTTCTCTTCCGGCTCTCCGGCTCCTCCGCCAGCTCCTTGCCCTTGCCGATGACCTCAGCTCTTGGCTGAGAGACAGGGGCGGAGCCGCCTTCGGACAACCCGGGGATCGCCAACCGGGTGGTTGATCTTCTCTCGACGACACCAAGGTCATCAAGCGCGGGCATCTTCCACCGGAGCTCCCTGCTGAACTCAACTTCCACGTTCAGAGGGAGGAAAGCCGGCGGCGGAGTCAAGTAATCTCCGTCAACGTCGATGCCGTGCTGGAATTTCTTGAGGTGAAACTCCAAGGTCTTCCCCACCATGCTGGACTTCAACCCGGTCTCAACCCGGTCCTCGTCCATCACGCTGTTGAGGGCCCAGGCGAGCTTCTCCCTCCTCTTCAGCGGCGCCCACCTGTTGGACAGGAAGTTGCAGAACACCGCCTGGGGAGTCAATCCTCCCTTCACACATTGGCGGATTCTGGTCAAGACAGGGTCGAAAGCTCCCGCCAGCACCGGAACTTCACTCCATACCGACGTGTCAATGCCGGGCAGACCGTCTGGCAGCTCCAACCGCTCATGCTCTTCCACCCGGACGACTACCCAATCTTTCTTCCAGTCATCCCACTTCCCAGAAGGGAATGACTGGAGGTACTTGAATGGGCACTTCTTGCGCTTCACGAAGTAGTAGAAGCCAAGATACTCATCGCTTCGGCCGGTGGTTTGGACGGTGAAGAAGGTTCGGAAGAGCTCGATGCAGGGAGGGATGCCCACCCACATCTCGCAGAAGTGGACAAAGATGGACACAAGGAGAATGGAGTGAGGGCCAAGGTGGTACAGCTGCAGACCATAGAAGTCCAGCAGCATCAAGAAGAAAGATGAAAACGGTGGGATCAGCCCCACCATGGCGTACGAGGAAAAGTACACCATCTCGCCAGAGTGCTCCTTTTTAAAGGGAAGCTCTCCGCCGGCGCGGACCGAACGGTTGAAGAAGTCCAAAGACCACCCCATGAGGGCCCGAACCTTCTTCAGATCGCTGTCCGTCTTCAAGCGACTCTCACGCAGACCCAACTCCATCGCAGCACAGCTAGGCAAGAGAAGAGGAGCAAAGTACAAGTCGGGAGTTTGAGCGCAAGAACAGATGGGAAGCGTAAAGAACTCCCGACGGTGCGCTTTCCTTCTTAAGTAAGCCCTCGCAACGCTTGGATGGAAACTGCAGGGGAGTCAAGGATACTACTCGAGAATTCAACCCTGCCGATGACTAGGGGGCCCGGGACCACCCTGACGATCAAGTCGAGGCTCTTACCCAGGCGAACAGTTGTCATCACGAGGCGGGAAACCCAAAGGCGGCGACCTGACAGGGCGCGCGGAACCGATACGGTTTTCATATTGGGAACCGGCGACCTTCAATTGCGAGAGATCCGCACATCAAAGATCTTATCTGCCGCCTAAGGTACGCCACGTGTCGGGATTTAACCGTAAAGCCCTGCCAACGGCACCTCCGAAGACCCTTGAAGACCCAGTTCAAGAGTCGCGAGTATGGACCCACCTCCGACGGAATGACTTCATCCCGGTGACTTTCCCCGGAGGTAGGTCCAGGGGGCCACTGTCGGTACCCTAAAAACCATACACCCCCTGAGGTTACAAAGATCTCAAGGGAAGGACGTCTACTCAAATTGAAGACCCTCGGAGGCCCACTTGTCAGACATAACCGGACCTGCTTCTCCAACATGGTTAACCCCTAGGTTGCCACGTGTACTGTCAGACCGGAGCTACTACCCGCAAGGGTGAAGCTCCGGGCTAGGTACTGAAACGGCACCTCCGGACTTAACCCCTGACCGAGAGAAGCTCCGGACCTGACACGTGCCAGGCCACCCCGGAGCTTCCTGCTTCCCACAAGCAAGCTCCGGAGCTGCCACGTGTCCATACGTCGGAGCTGGCCGCTTCAAACCTCCGGGAGACATTGTAACGGCTCTGGATCTTCAAAGGACAGCCGCGGACTTCAAGACCCGATTAATTGTCATTAATTCCACGTTAATGACACTTAATCGGACAATCTTAACACCTGTAACGGCACTGTCGGAGCCGTTACAGGGTTATTAACAACAATTAATCTCGTGTATCAATACTAGTAACCGCCAGGGCCACATGTCGGGCCAGGCTGACTTGTAACGGTTTGTCCTTGTACTATAAAAGGACAAACCGACGATACACGAGGGGATCGGACTCTTGAACGCTCTCAAGCTCACAAGTTAATACAACACACACACACCCGTGGAGTAGGATATTACGCTCAGGCGGCCCGAACCACGTAAACCACTGTGTCTCTCGTGTCCAATCGTGATTCACCTTCTTGAGTCTCCGCGCGCCCAAACCGAACTACAAACTCCTTCAACACTTTAGTAGTGTCAGGGGATCTGCCGACTCCAACATTCGACAGTAGCAAAGAGAAGATAACAAAAAAATATGTTACCCCTATCAACTACAAAGGATAATGGCAATGTGGAAGTGGAATCACACACTCTCAAGCATCTTACCACGCTCTTACAAGTGTTCTTACCGACACTGCAGGTGGCAAACGGTGGCCGGTATGAAGAAACCAATGAAGCGTGGGATGATTGCAAAGGTGTATCGATTCTGCTCAAGAGTAAAGTTTAGCTTGGATAGCACTTTCTATGTAGCAAGGATTAGCAACAATGAAATCAGATAGTAAAGTTGAATAAGTGTCCAAAGTATTTGTCAAAGTTGCTGGCCTAAATGTGTTCCTAGTAGTTCAAGCTAGCAAGACATGAGACAAAACTAGATGACACAAAGAATGCAAGCACTTCTGTTTTTTTTTGTTGTTTTTTTTCCTCTTTTTTTGTGCGGCTTTTGTTTCTTGTTTTGCACTTGCCTTTTTCTTTTTTCTTCCTTTTTTTCAGAATGTGCTGCAAGGGAAGAACACAATGAAAATCAACCCAATATATCTCTTGTGTCTGTCGCAGATTTTCTGCTCAATCTTCCAAGGACAAATAGGCACACTTATAGGGTCTAAATTGGAAAACTTAGAACAGCAAGATTGTATATATATATCTCTCCTCTTTAATTTCAATATATGGAAGACCTATTTGTAAAAAGAACAATAGGAGATATTGACCCCGAAATACAGACTGTTCAGAATTTTTAGGTCAATAAAAGATTCGGATCTAATGCAATTTAGACATCGGTAACTATATTTTCTGGGAACATGATGAATATGAATGTTATATAGCACTTCTTAAGCTTTCCAGAAAGTACAAGAACACCAAAATCCGAGTTTGTATGTGCGAGATATGATGAAAATACCAAACTGGACAGGGGTGAATCTAATCTGGACGTGATGACGTGATTCAAAAGGATGAATTACACAATGCAAAACTCAAACTAAGACCAAAAACACTTTCTAAACCAGCAATATGACTCAACAACGGACACAAACTCAACAAAACCAAACTGAATAACAAAGTTGCAAAGGCTCAATGTGGTTTGGACAAAGTAATGAACAGATCTACTAAACTACAAGTTTTTTTGTGGCTTTTTTTGTGGGCTCTAGGTATGAAAAACAAAACTAATGTAATGGATAGATGAATTACCTAACGGTCAACCTGGAAATCTGATACCAATTGATGAGAAAAGGTTGAGGCCGGCCCGATCTTCCGATAGGTAATGGGTAAGTCGATTGATGTGGAGATCTCGAAGTTGATGATCCGAGGCTCTCGAGTAGAACACGAACAACTCCTGCAATCACTACACCACCGCTCCGTTGGTTATCAACCGTGCTTCACACGATTGACCTCGCCAAGAAGGCTAATCCCTGCAAGTGCAACCGAGAACACAAGTAAGAACGTAGAAGACACGATCTGAAATCGCGAAGTTGGGGTTTCACAAACTGTAGAACAGCGATATTATTAATCTATGCAAAACCCAATTGTCTATGGCGGCTAACATGGAGTATATATTGGTGGGAGGACGTCCAAGGGGGTGTTAGGGTCGTGACCTAACCCTAAGACACGAAAATAATGGACTTAGACTTGATACAAGGCCCAATGGCCCAATACGGTGGCGCAGCACCCTGACAGATTCTGTACTTAATTTTGTTTCGACGATTCCGGTCGACTCCCAAAGAACTTTGACATGGGACCGGCGCCATTGGAAAGGTTATCCTCTCCCCTTTCCATGCATATATAGAACGTCCAAAACGGAGTTCGTATGCATCCTGGGCATCCGTTTTAGTGCGGACTGCTTCTGGACTCCGAGTTGGATACGATTTGGAGTTTGGTTCGGTTTCCATCTTCTTTGAACGAATTATCTGGTCTTCCACGTCCCTAATACTCCCTCCAAGTACTACTTGAACCTCTCCATGGATCCTAATCACAAATAAATCATTAAGTAGCAATCTATGCTCAAAAACATATAAGGAAATATATAAGAACGAGTTCACCTCTAAAATTAATTGTTGCGTATGAACTCTTTTAATTGCATCTTGTATGTTCAATGCAGTGTTGTTTGTATCTATAGAAGTGATGTCCTCATCATTATGCATCCTCTTGGCTTAATTTGAGTGGGAGTCTTGAAAGTTGGGAACTCTATGTGTAAATATGAATTTAAAATAATATGAGCATACTATTTCATACATATATGACTTTGTGATTCCTTTTACATGCAGAAACTTCTTACTACATTACTCATGTTATATTTTCTAGTTTTTCCCATGAATAGTAATTGGAATAAATACTTACACTAAATCTGGTCATGATCGAACTTTCTTGCTCTTTTGAGCTTGTTGCATGCTCACAAGTGCTTTTAATAATGAATAATTAATCAGGTAATCAACTCACATGTTGAGTTTTTATGTTCAAATGAAAAATTGAGAAAAGATCAAGAAAATATGCATGCATCACACTTTTTTCTTTTGAGATGGCTTATCATTGCACTTAGATATGAGCTTAGAAGAATATGTGTATGACTAAAACCATGTTCGTAAGCTTCTGATTGTCAAATGATATAGGCTTGGTTTGGTTGGTTAGAATAAGGTAGATACGGTATATAATCTCTTGCAAATGTCATATGATCTGAATTTGTGCTTTGAAAAATAATAAAAATGCAGCAGCAATTGTCATGCTTTTAGTTTTTGAAATAGTTAAGTTTGTAAGATCATGACTTGCTTAAATTGAAATTTACACTTAATCTCTAGCATGGCTTACACTACTTGTCTCGCGTCCTCTGGCTCTGGGCCCTTGCTCCCACCGAGGTGGACTCTGGAGCTGCCACGCGTCTCCAGCTCCGGACCCTTGCTCCCACTGAGGAGGGCTCCGGGGCTTCTGCGTATCTTCAGGCTCAAGAGCCTTTCTCCCACCAAGGAGGGCTTCAGGGCTACCACGCGTCCTTCGGGCTCCGAACCCTTGCTCCCACCAAGGAGGGCTCTGGAGATGGCATGTGTCCCACGACCTGCAATGGGTCGTGGGCCCCAAAGAGTAAAGGGCGGTTGTCGAAGTGTTCTTGCGACACTTCCCTGAACCTGCTATGCGAGTAGCCTGCGTAGGTTCTCGATCGGCAGGGCTTGGTCCTCATGCGAGGTTGCGCGTATGAGAGAAGGTGAGGCTAGGTCTTGTACTGCGGGCCATGTGGCAGCCCCGGAGCCAATCTTTGAGGTGAGCTAGGAATGCGAGACTGCTAGACACGTGGTAGCACTGGTGACTGCATCCGCGGGAGGTGGCCGTCCTGGTGCATCGGAACATGTGGCTACATCGAAGCCCACTCCTTTGGAGGAGCGGGGTCCTATCCTGCTGGACACGTGGCAGCTCGGGAGCCTGTCTTCTCAGGGGAGCTGAGCCCCGTCTTGAGGTCCATGTGGCAGCACCGGAACCTGTACTTGTGGAAGGCCGAAATGCGGGCCTTCTGGACACGTGGCGCCATCGGACCCTACCTCAGTAGGGAGGCAGGGTCCCTAGGTGCTTTCAGCTTGTGCACGAGGGTAACCCGTATGCTGGGTACCGATAGTGGCCCCTGGGTCCACCTTGGGGGAGGTGATGAGCCCAATGGTGGAGCCCTAACCTTGCTTTCTCGTGTTTTCTTTTGATTTCGTCTTGATCAGCCAAAGCGTTGTGCGCCTCTACCATCGCGGCCACGCGTCCTCTCCTGGTTGAGAGGTTGTGGCGACGTGATCTTTGCTTGCAGCGGTATCTTTGCCCACTATAGTGCCTTTAATCGCAACGGTTCCCAATGTGGCTTTAGCACTTCTGCTTGTTCCGTCTCTATGGAAACCGCACCAGATGTCTTCCTAGGTGGCTGACTACTCAGGCCAGTTCTTCTGACAGGGGACCTGGTCCCCGCTATCATGGGTGCTGCAGGTTGAGTAGCGCGAGCCGGGCCTTGGTGATCTGCATGATGTGCCCAGGCATCGCGGGGGTGTCAAAAAGGAAACCTTTGTTGGAGAGGACAGTTCCTTCCTTACTCACACCCCGCCGCCTGATCCTTCGTCTTCTTCCTTGAGCGCCCGAGCCTTCATCACCTGGAAAGCTCCCGTTTTTGCTTGCTCTGATGGCCTTCACGTTGCCTCCTCCTCAGTACAAGACTACAAAGGATTTGATGCCGATGAGGCAACTGGTCGGCTGGTCGACTGCGGAGCAAGGATGAATGATCCGCCACGGATCTCCTGCTCTTCAAAACTTGGGCGAAGACGAGACTGTTCTCTTTGCTGCATATGTGTCTGCGGGGCTCGGGCTCCCATTGTCGAGGTTCTTCCTCGCATTGCTAGGGGAGTACGGGCTGCATCTACACCACCAGTCGCCAAACTCAATTTCAGTGGTTGCCATGTTCGTCCACTTCTGTGAGGCATTCATGGGGACAAAACCGACGGTGGAGTTGTTCTGGTTCTTCTTAATGTCGAAGACCACCGGAAGGAGCGCAACAAGCCAGGTGGGGGCCTATTACTTCCGGCATCGGGAGAAGACTTTCGGGATCTACATTGCACCCCTCGAAAGAGGCAAGTGAAGCCCCTGGAGGGAGGATTGAGCGATCGTGTCGACCAAAGCCCACGCCCTTCTGAAGCTGTCCTCTCAAGACCCGGCCTTTGAGCCTTCCACCTAGGAAGTGTACTAGGGGCTGATGAAAGATTACAAGCCGGTGCTGGAAAGGATCCAGCTCCTGGCAGACAGGGGCTTGACCTCCTTGATGGTGTTGACGGACTTCTTGCGCCGCTGCATCGCCCCTCTCCAGCGCTCACGATTGATGCCGACTAGGTCAATCTGACCCGAGCCCCCATATGCTGGTGGAGATGCTGAAGGTGGTCACTTGTGACGCGATTGACGACGAGCATGTCTCCATCTCAGATGACTACCAGCCACTTTTTATGACCACTGATCTGAGGGGCAAAGTGCAGAGCATGATGTCAAAGGTCAATGCGTTCGATCTTGTTTGGCTGCACCACGAAGAGACGTCCGGAGCTTCGGTCGTCCTGGAGCGCTATCGTACCGCGGTCCAGCAAGGATCGGGGTCCGCTCCACGTGACCCCGACAACCTCCGACTAGGGGGATGACATACAGCTAGTACCCGTTCCAGTGTCGGGGAAGCGGTCCCATACTTCGGCCACGGGTGCTGCCATCCCTGTGTCGAAGAGGCAGAAGCTGGTGTCGGGCGGGGGGGGGGGGGGGGGGGGGGGGGGGAGGGGGGGTGCCCCAATCTCCCATTGCGAGGGGGCAAAGCAACCGATTCATCCGTCGTATATCTGGTCTCTGATTTTAGCAACGACTCTAGAGGTGTTGTTACCGCGCAACCCTTGGCCTGTGGGCCTCAAACTAAGGGCATTATGGTGACGGGTGCAGCGACTTCATGGTCTTTCTCTGTATTATTCCACTTATGATAAGGAATTGTATGCTTTAGTGTGAGTATTACCAACATGGCAACATTATCTTTGGTTTAAGGAGTTTGTCATACATTCTGATCATGAATTATTGAAGTATCTTAAGTGTCAAACCAATCTGAATAAACGACATGCTAAATAGATTGAGTTCATAGAGTCGTTTCCATACATCATTAAGCATAAGAAAGGAAGGAAAATATCATTGCCGATGCATTATCTAGGCGTTATACCATGTTGTCCCAACTTGATCATAAAATCTTTGGTTTGGAAACAATAAAAGCATTATATCATTTTGATTTGGACTTCAAAGATGCTTTTGAAAATTGTAGAGAAGGAAGAACTTGGACTAAATATGTGCTGCGAGAGGGTCTCCTCTATCGTGCTAACAAGCGATGCGTTCCAGCTAGCTTTGTTCATCTATTACTTTTGCAGGAAGCACATGGAGGAGGTTTGATGGGACATTTTGGAGTGAAGAAAAACTGAAGACGTGTTGTCCACACACTTCTTTTTGCCAAAGATGAGGCATGATGTCGAGCGCTACATGTCATGATGCACTACTTGCAATAAAGCTAAGTCTCGCCTTAACCCACATGGTCTTTATATGCCTCTTCCTGTTCCTAGTGTACCTTGGGAGGATATTTCTATGGACTTTGTTTTGGGATTGCCTAGGACTAATCTCCAAAATAGCACACTTTATACCTTGTCATAAGAATGATAATGCCTCACACATTGCTGATTTATTTATGACGGAAATTGTTCGTTTACATGGTTGCCAAATACCATTGTTTCTGACCGTGATGCAAAATTTTTACGTCATTTTTGGAGAACTTTGTGGTATAAATTGGGAACCGAGTTGTTGTTTTCAACTACATGTCACCCACAAACGGATGGACAAACCGAGGTAGTTAATCATACTTTATCTACTATGTTGCGGGCTGTCTTGAAAACAAATTTGAAGTTGTGGGAGGAGTGTTTACCACATATAGAATTTGCTTACAACATATCCGTTCACTCCACGACAAAGGTAAGTCCATTCCAGGTAGTGTATGGTTTCAATCCCCGTGCTCCTATTGATTTACTACCTTTGCCTCCTTCTGAAACTATAAATTTGGATGCTACACAACGATCTGAATTCATTCTTAAGATGAATGAAACTACAAAGAAAAATATTGAAATGATGAATAAGAAGTATAGGATTGCAGGTAGTAAAGGTAGAAAAGAAGTAAAACTTGAATCGGGTGATTTGGTGCGGTTATATTTGAGAAAAGAGTGAATTTCCCGACTTGAGAAAATCTAAACTTATGCCACGAGCTGCTAGTCCTTTTAAGATTGTTGAAAATATTAATGATAATGCATATAAGCTTAAATTGCCTCCCGATTTTGGGGTTAGTCCTACAATTAACATTTCAGATTAGCGACCATACTTGGGAGAAGAAGATGAACTTGAGTCGAGGATGACACCAATTCAAGAGGGGGAGGATGATGAGGACATCACAACAGCAGAGACACACATTGAAATGCAAGGACCAATCACAAAAGAGCACGAGCACGGTTAATAAATCAGCAGGTGAACTCGCTCCTAACTTCTTTTGCATGTGAGTTCAAGAATATATTGCTATTTGATGATTTAATTGTTATTAGGAATAATGGAGAAGATCAACAAGTGAAGGAAAGAGGCCTTAGGAGTGTGGAGAACCAGCTGGGACGTCCACAAGTTGATGGAAGCAGTTTACAACTCGGAGTCCAAGAGCAGTCCACCTTAAAACAGACGCCCAAGAGGCATATGGACTCCGTTTTCGACGTTCTACATATGCACGGAAAGAGGAGATGATAAAATTTCCAATGGTTCTGGTCCAACCTCAAAATTCCTCCGGGGTCATTGGAAATTGTTGAAACAAATCGAGTCCAGATTTCTGTCCGGTGCTGCGCCACTGAATCTGGCCTTTGGGCCTTGTATCCCGTAAGAGTCCATTAGGGACGCGTCTAATCGTATTTTGGCCGAACCCTAGCCTTTAAATACTGCAGCCGCCGGTCATTTTCGGTGGTTTTTTCTTAGATTAATAATATCGCCGTTCTACGATTTATGAAACCCCAACTTCGCGATTTCAGATCGTGTCTTCTATGATCTTGCTTGTGTTCTCATATGAACATGCAGGGATTAGCCTTCTTGGCGAAGTCAATCGTGTGTAGCACGGTTGATAACCAACAGAGCAGTGGTGTAGTGATTGTAGGGGGTTTTCGTGTTCTACTCGGGAGCCTCGGATCATCAACGTCGAGATCTCCATCAATCGACTTATCCATTACCTTTCGGAAGATCGGGCCTAAACCTTTCTTATCAGAAGGTGCCCACCTTGGTCATCACAGTTACCCCTGGTGGGGCAGACCCGCCCGCTATTGACACAGCGCCAGCGCCAGATGTCATTGGCGCGCAAGACGACGACTCGCCAATGGCGGCTAGCAACACTCCAACGGAAGGGGAGAGTGCTCTGGCACCGGGTGGTTACGCGTTCCTTCCATGAGCTCCAACCGGGGACATATTAGGTTCCCGGGCGTTGGTGGCTGCAACAGGTCGGCTGAAGAGGCAAAAACACAGACATTTGTGGCGATGGCCATGCTGATCCCCCTCCCTGAGGCTGTTGTCACGACCCAGTCCATCTTGCACAAGACGTAGGCTGCTCTCACCCGGGAGTAGGATCAGCTTGTAGAAGAGCCGCGCCTGGTGAAGCTAGTTGATGCCAAGACGAAGGAGCTCGAGGGGAAGGCCCTGAAGGCCGATTCTGAAGCTGATGCCCACCTTAGGTTGTGCGAGGACAGGCGACTTGAGCTGGTCTGTCGCGAGGTTGTCGTTGCCGATCAGGAACGGGCCTTGGCGGTGAGGGAAGAAGAGGCCTCCTGGAGCCCCAGTGTATTGGAGGAGAGGCAACAAGCTGTGTAGGACTCGAAGATCGCCATCAAACATCGGGAGGACGACATGGAGTGTCGCGCTCGAGAGCTCACCGAGCAGGAGGAAGCGGCACGAAAAGAGGTAGAAGACCTCCCGGCCTCCCGCGCAGCCGAGGCGCAAGGGATCTAGGATTTCCTAGCCTGTGTCGGGGCGGTGTTAGAACTGCTCAGACTTGGTCCCGTGCCGCACGGGGAGCCGTCTCATGGGGTGAGCCAACTGCTCCCAGCCTTGGACTCCTTCTGCTCGACATTGAGGTCAGTGAACACTATCCTTGCCAAGCAGGTGGAGGTTGAATGAGGGGAGTTAGCGGAGAAGGTGGCCTCCCATGTTCTGGTGTGCTACCGGAGCTAGTATCTCGAAATCCCTCTAAATCAGTGTGACACCCGGTTCCAAAAATGAACCAAGTGAACGCATATGTGTGCTCAAGACGTTCAACACACATACACGAGTGCATTCACAAAAGGATATACAGAAAATTACCACAAAACAAAATTAATTAAGTAATTTTATTACAAAATTCAGAATATCCTCGAATACAACTCTAATGAATATAAATGACAAGTTTAAACTAATGCAGCGGAAATAAACTAAATAAGCAAACTAAGCAACTAAGCAAAATTAGCAAATAGGGTAGCGCGGCTCCAAGCAACGCCACAGGCAAAGCTGACGGCAAACACGGCCTAGAACTCTGCATTGTCATCATTATACTCCAAATCTTGACTTGCATCTGTTGGTGGGGGAATTGCAAGGTTGAATACATGTCGTACTCAGCGCGTGTGGAAAATATGATATGTAGCTGATACAAATGATGAATATAATAATGGCTAAGTGCTCAAAAGTACATCAAAACATTTGAACCCATCATAAACCATGTAGTTATCATAATACCAATCCATATTCAATATCCATTACCATTATACCAATTCTCACCATGTCCAGTACCATAATTCAGTCCATAACAAGTCATAACCATATTACCAACCATAACCATAACCATCCCAAATCCCATGTTACCTCTAATCATGTAGGTCATCTAGGTGCTCTTAACCGGGAGCACGACTATAATGATAGTTTTATACTATGCAAAGTTTGTCCAACTTTACCCATGTGTTTGTGATTTCATCACCCTTCGACGACTAAAGAAAACCTCCATTATGCCAAAACACTACCATGGGTGTATGGCCAAGAGATCACAAAATAGACTTTACAAAGGGACTACTAGCATGTACGGACCCATTGAGGTTTCACCAGTGGCGATGTCTCCAACTGAGCACATCTTCAACCAAGGACCCCTCTTGTGTTCCAGGGAGTCCCGCCACAAATCCAAACCAAATCTGACTACCCTTCCCCGTCGCATCAAATGATCCATGCAATACTAGCCATACCCTAATTTATCAGCTACGCCGCACCCATACTTGGCCTCGTGGTGGCACTGTAGACCTGTCTTATTCTCGCATGAATCGGTCCTTAGATCTGAAGCAAGCGAAACCCCCATAACATCCAACCCATCCACATACCAGGCTTGCTTAGATCACCCTTTACCATATCATATTGACCGGATCATATTAACCATAATGTCATTAATGCATAACTAAATAGTATCTTTGTTTTCCCATCCCAATTGATTAAGTGAAGCAAAAAGGTAAAAAGCCCCTCCCGACTCTCTACCGTGTATTCCAGGTGACAAGGGTAGTTAAACAAAGCTAGTAAACATCCTATCAAAGGAATTCCCAACAAATTGTCACAAGCATGCAGTTTAGAAAACTATACATTTATTGTCAAAAATAGGATCAATATATTCAAGGACACATGCCTTGCTCTTGAGCTTGGTTTGGGTTAATGTCTTCAAAATTCTAGTACTAGAGGTCCTCGACAGCACCCTCTAGCGCAGCACCTTCTATTCCGCGCAACGAACATACAAAATAGTAATTACAATCAAATAATGCTCATATAGTAATCAATATGTCATGACATGCATGATCAATGCAATTATGAAGTGAAACTTGTTAATGAGTTGCTATTATTGTTCACTAACTGGTTCTAATAGTTTTTAACAAGTTTGGACGGGTTTGGAACCAATTTGAGTCAATTTGGAATTAATTCAGCAGAATTCAGATTCAGAGGCCGGACAAGTCCGGTTTTAGGGGCTGGACTAGTCCGCCCTAGCCAGACTGCAAATTTGGGTTTTCTTGATCTACTAGAATTTGGAGAATTGGGGTTGAATTGACGTAGAAAAAAGAGAAAGTAGAAGGTATACCACGTGTTTAGAACTCCAAAGATCAAGAATTGAATATGGAACTTAGATCTTGACGATCTAGGGTTGATGATGAAGAGTTGAAGGTGAATTGGCGACAAAGAACACAAAGTAGATGAAGATCTTGATTACTTGATCCTCTTTCGTTTCCTCCTCTTCTTATTCTTGCTCGAGATCTCCTTCTCCCTCCTTGATGGCGTCTCTCCACGAACTAGGGTTTGTGATCTTTCAATTGAGGAAAAAGGATGTAAAGTCAAGCGGTGGGATTGTTTATATAGAGGTGGAGGTGGTAGGGTTTGATGGAATTCGAGTTTAAGCTGGGTGGAGGTTGTGTAGGGGTCCCACATGGGCTCCACAGGGGTTAGGCACGACGTTCTTGGGCCCAATTAAGGTAAATACCTAATAATAAATCATGGAGGAAAAGATTGAATCCGAGTCAGGCTCACCGGACAAGTCCACTGAAGGGAACAGACTAGTCCGATGTTGGATTGAGACGAAAACGGAGAAGGCTGGTAGGGGGGTCCGGAAAAGTCTGGTCTTGTCAAGAGAGGAAAACAGACAAATCCGACAGGGATCAGACAAGTTCGGGGATTTGGTAACTTATTCGAAACCCGGACCAAATGTTGGACTAGTCCGCACTCAATCACGAACATGTCCAGAGTGGAACAGAGACTTAATCGGACTAGTCCATAGCAAAAACGGACAAGTCCGGAAGGCAACAGAGAGGGAAATCGGGCTAGTCCGGGGTGCAAACCGGACAAGTCCGTACTTTTACAGACTTTTAAGTGATGTTTTGCTTCTAATTCATTTTTAAATTTTTCCTTTGTATGTTGCTTAATGTTAAGCATGTATATGAACTTATGCAATACACGATGCATGAAAATGAGGGTGTTACAAACCTACCCCCTTAAAATGAATTTTTCCCTCGAGATTCGACGCGAAAGAGAAGAGATAGGGAAAATCCTTCTTGAGATCATCCTCCAACTCCCAAGTTGCTTCCAATTCTGTATGATGCTTCCATTGCACTTTACACCATCTAATAATCTTGTTCCTTGTGATCCTCTCCTTAGTTTCCAAGATCTTGACCGATTGCTTGGCATAAGTCAAATCTGCCTCAAGTTCCAATTCTTCCTTTGGCACTAGTTCTTCTGGTACCCTTAAACACTTTTTGAGCTGGGAAACATGAAATACATCATGAAAATCCGATAGATGTGCTGGCATCTCCAACTTATATGACACTTCTCCTCTTTTGTCCAAAATCTTGAATGACCCAATGTATCGAGGTGCTAGCTTGCCTCTTATGTTAAACCTCTTATGACATCTCATTGGTGATACTTTCAGATATATGAAGTCTCCCACTTCAAAGGCTAGTTTCCTTCTCCTATTGTCCGCATAGCCCTTTTGCCTTGATTGAGCAGCCCTCAAGTTTTCATGAATAATCTGGACTTGTTTTTCAGCTTCTTGCAACATATAAGGTCCAAATACTTGATTTTCTCTTGTCTCCTTCCAGAACAAAGGTGTCCTACACTTCCTCCTGTACAATGCATCAAAAGTTTATATCTTCAAGCATGCTTGATAACTATTGTAAAATGAGAATTCCGCATATGGCAAGCTCTTGTCCCAACTTCTTCCATGCTTCAAAGCACAAGCCCTTAACATATCCTCTAAAATCTAATTGGTCCTCTCAATTTGTCCATTTGTTTGAGGGTGATATGCTGAGCAAAACTCAACCTTGTTCCCAATGCTTCATGCTATTTCTATCAAAACCTGGAGGTAAATTGAGAACCTCTATTCGAGACTATTTTCTTAGGGACTCCATGTCGACAGACATTGTGCTCCATATATAGCTCTGCCAGCTTCGCGGTGGTATAGGTGGTCTTGACAGGAACAAAATGAGCTGACTTGGTCAAACGATCCACAATTACCCAGACTGAGTCATAACCGGACTGGGTACGCGGTAACCCAACTATAAAGTCCATTCCAATCTCTTCTGACTTCCATTCTAGAATATTTAATGGCTGCAATAATCCAGCTTGCCTTTGATGTTCCGCCTTGACTCATTGGCACACATCACGCAAGGCTACATATTTGGCTATGTCCTTCTTCATGCTGGCCCACCAATAACACATCTTCAAGTCCTTGTACAACTTTGTACAACAGGGGTGAATTGAGTATGGCGATTCATGTGCCTCTTTCAATATCGTTTCCCGAATATGCTTCACATTAGGCACACCAATCCTCTTCTAAAGCCATAAAGTACCATAATCATCCTCATCAAACCTGAATTATCTTCCCTCTTGGGTCCTATGTCCATGGATATAATGTCTCCAAATCTTCAATGCGTGTACCACGGCTGCAAGTTCCAAATCATGCATTGGATAATTCTGCTCATGTTTCTTCAATTGTCTCGATACATAGGCGACCACTTGACCTTCCTGCATAAGCACCCATCCAAGTCCTTGTCATTGGTTAACTTTACCGTCTTTGTGGCAAATTCAATGACTCCATTGTGCTTCCTCAACTAGTCCATACCAAGTATAATTTCCAATCCTTGAGAATCCAAAACAATGAGGTTGGCAAACAAGTCTACCCCCCTTATTCTAAGGCTTGCTTTTGGACATACTATATCTGTCCTCATCTCTCCTCCAGGAGACTTAACCAATAAAGTTAACTTCATATGAGAGATAGGCAAACTATACTTGGCAACATATTTCGATGCACTGAATGAATGTGATGCTCCAGAATCAAATAACAGAGTCATCGGGTTGGAGTTTGCGAGAAACATACCAATAACCACGTCATCTGCTTGTTGAGCATCCTCCGTAGAGACATGGTTCACGTTGCCACGAGCAAAATTCTGCTGTCCACGGTTGCCTTGTGGCGCTCCTCCATTCGGTCTTGGGTTCTGTCTTTGAGCATTGCTTCCTTGACCAAGGACTGACTTAGGACATTGAATTGCAAAGTGTCCTGCTTCTGCACATGTATAGCACTTCCTAACTGCACATGAATTATTGGGACGAACTTGATTATTTACATTTGCACCAGGAAAATTGGCACGAGGTGCAAAAGGCATTGGAGGCCTAGGTGCTTGCATGACAGGGTGCTGCTGCACAAACTGAGTTGGGCGCGGTGCATATCCAGGGTGTGTTGACGGTTGTTATATACCAATTTCATCCGTCAATTTAACTCAGTTATGTGATGGATTTGTCATTTCTTGCACACATCACCTTTCTATCTAACCCAATTCTACTTGGACTTGGAGAAATATGTGTATGCAGCATTTTATGCAGGAAATGAGGAAATGTAGAGGGACCAATCCTATAAAATATCATCCCAGCCAATTAGGCGACGACACGTGGCATCCCATGGATCAAATGGCCCACAAACAGAAGTATCCAAGGAGATACAACGGTGTATCACCCATATACATCAATGGGACCCACCTGGCAGCCACCTGGAGAAAGCACACGAGAAACAGTGCAATGACCAGGTCGATCAAACCAGGGGGTCGGCCGACCTGGTCTTTGCACCAAACTCAGTCAGCCTCCACGTGTTGGCTCCTCTCGACTCCCTAGAGTCAATGGTGACTGATTCATGCGCTTTTGGTGGTGGGAACCGACCTCAACACTAGTATAAATAGGACCCCCTACCCCTCACTTCAACACACACCACTTGCGCTTCATTCTATTGTATACACTATTTTCCATAGTCCTTAGAAGAGTTAGGATGTAGAGAGGAGAGCCTCTAGTCCCAAGTCCAAATTGGAAAAGGAGTAGAAGGAGTCCCCAATTCCACATTGGGAAAGGTATGGCTTATG
This sequence comes from Tuctoria greenei, assembly GCA_036927565.1. Classification (NCBI taxonomy): domain Eukaryota; kingdom Viridiplantae; phylum Streptophyta; class Magnoliopsida; order Poales; family Poaceae; genus Tuctoria; species Tuctoria greenei. The sequence goes on from JAYESD010000008.1 coordinate 130,587,568, forward strand.
TATTCCTTCTTGTATTTGTGACTTTGTGCTTAATAAAGATATTATCTTTAGTCTTCTTTTATACGTATACTTGGACAAAGCGTTTCTTGTTTGATTGTGGAGTCCATGTATGTGGAAGGTATAGTCTTTATGATTTCACTCTCATGATCACATCTTATGGTCATAAACACTATAGACCCCCACTATAGTCTATGTAGTTATGATATGATTATGTTAATATGAATGAAATATGCTATGCTTCAACATTGGTTCAACGATGTTTAGGTTAGTCATTGCCTTAGGATGGCTTGTGCCATGGCTCCTAAGGTATTTGCTTAGTATGCTAGCATGGTGCTAGGGTATTTAAGTAGTGTTGGATGTCTCATAGACCCACGAATTGAAGAGGTAGGCAGTAGGTGGTGACAGCCCTATCCGTCCTTTGTAATCCTCCACATTCGGCTATGCCACAGGCTGTTGGCGGGAATCGCCCTAGTATTGTTAGGGGTAAGCCCGTGCCCGATGTGTTGAATAGCATTGCATAGGAATTCATCATTGACATGACCATTAGTATCTACCTTAGGCTATGTATATGTATTAGGAGCATTGTAGGAGCAACTCTCTAACTCTCAATCCAATCTCCCTCTAGGACCCATTTTACCCTATAGAATAGATTGCCTAGGTGTGTGTCACACTACCCCTATTATCAACTTACCCCCTATCCGGATAATTGATTAGTATCCATAGCTTGACAATAAGAGTAGTATATACTTTACTCCATTGCCTTCCTTTGGGATAAATACGATACCCGTGGGAATACTCATGGGTGAAATGCTACAACGGTATCTTCTGTGCACTTGTGGATCTCATCTCTTTACCAGAGATGATCTGTGGTGTTAAGAAATACCAACAATCATTTATGGATCCGTTGTCGGGGATGATTTGTTAGTATATCTTAGGAGCCGTCAACAAGCATTTCTGGTGCCATTGTCGGGGATAATTTGTTAGTATATCTTAGGAGCCGTCAACAAGCAATTCTGGCGTCGTTGCTGGGGAAGACAAAGGAAGTGAAGGATAGCTATCACTTGTGATTAAGCTATAGGTACTAGTAGTTATTAGGCAGGATTACCCTTGTTTTTTTTTCTCCTTTGTGTGAAAACAGGGTAGTGTTGGCCAACCCATTGTATGGGATGGCCAACGAGGACGCAAGTGCTAAACGGCAAGATGATTCAAGGCCTACCTCAACAAATGTCCGCTAGGCAACACCATTGTCTTTTTTGCGGGAGAATTTCAGCCATATGTAGGAGCCAAAGTCATCCATACCCAAGCTTGGGGAAGGCTCCAAGAAGTTCTTCTTGGTTTGCCTCCACCATGGGGTGGATAGCTGGCTCTTCATCCAACACTCGTGTCATGGGTTGGCTCCACCAATCCATGACCACATACGTGCTGGAGCTGAAGGAGCCCTATTCTCATCCATCATGGATGAGAAGAAGGTCTCCACTCAAGGTGTGAATTTAAGAATGTTCGAGTTCCCATAGCTTGTCATGCACACCACTTCACAAGGTGGATATGCTAGTTATGGAACTACACCTCCCATTGAAGTGTCATGAATATCCAAGTCATTGAAATTTGTTTGGATAATCCAAGTCGTGGATATTCACGTGATTTGTGAAAATCCATGTCATCATGGGATGCGTGGGAATTATTTCCCTAAGACCCATGAGGACCTTTTTCAAACAACAACTCCAATGGCTACCATTCACAAGGAGGTCAAGGGTGGAATTAACATCACTCTTGTATTCAAGGAGACTATGGCTTTCCAAGGGATTTAAGTTCAACTAGCCTATCTTGAAGTATCTTGGCCAAGAAGAAATCAAGACAACATTCACATGAAGATCTTGGCCAAGGATACAAACTTAAGGAGCATTCAAAGTCCAAGATATCCCACATCACTTGTTGGGATTCCCACACTTCAACCAAACCCTTTCAACCTAGGGCAAGTGACATTGTGGATGAAGCGTTTCTTGTTTGATTGTGGAGTCCACATGCCATCATGCGCAAGGAAGCCTTTGATCCATGATCAAGGTATGGGTTGATTCAATGGAATATCAATATGGTCAGAGTGGCACCCCTAAGAAGGACAAAGCCTCACCATGCTCATGAAGGAATACATTCAAGAGGGAGAACCCGTCGCTACAACAACATGTCTATATCAATACAACGGGGAGAGGCTAGGGCCACCATGTGGCCCACATGTCCAAATGACAGCCAAATGAGTTTGGCATGTCAAAACAGAAGAAATCATCCACATCTTCAACTCCAGGATTGGACAACAAATCATCGCGCTGAATAGAACGGAGGTAAGTCCTACTCACCGGACTTCAAAAATTCGGTGAGTCCTTGCCAATAGGTTAATTGGAAGTTATCTCATATTTGTTTTCCAAATTGCGTTAACCCTTGCATTTGCATGTTTGAAATTCCACACTTGCATGTTGGAAAGTAAAATTTCCAACCATCATAAAGCTAAAAATTTGAATTAGGGGAGAAATTTAATTGGATATGAACTACGTGCATGACCACTTGAATTTATCTTCCTAGTTCAAACCAAAAAGATTTGCTTTGACCCTCATTGCATTTACATGTTATTTCAAGCTGGGCAAGACAATTTGAAAATTGGGTTCAATTTGCTTTTGGCTAACGTAACCCATTTTCGAGTTGTTTTGTGTGTTCCTGATTAAAGTGCAGCTAGGTCAATATTGTGAAGAGGTGGTTTGGCAAGAAAGTGGAAGGTTTCATCAAGCTCAAGTCACCATTGGGAGGATTTGAGAACACTTCTCTCCTTCAAACTCATTTTGAGTTTGAGGAAGAGAAATGTTCAAGATGATGACCCAATGGAGGAGGCAGAACCAAATCCATTGCCAAATCCAATCTCAACTTGGCATTTGACATCAACCATAAAGCCTATGCCGAAAATCAAGGTTGTGAGTTCCTCACACAAAGACCTTCGTCACCAACTAATCCCCAAATGAGGTATGAGTTTAGAATTTTCCATTGTTTGGTTTGCCATAGAATTGAATGTATTTGCTTGCATTTGTGAAGAAGGTTGACACTTCCTCATCATTCAATTCTCAAGCCTCCTCACAAGAGTAAGCGTGGGTATTGACTTTTGGATCTCCAAAAGGAAATCCCAGCTTACTTGGAAAAATCTCAAACAAGTACTTAGAATCCTTTAAGAATTGTTTTGTAAACTTAGTCATTTTTGTCAAGATTTAGAAAACAAAACTTTTGGGCATGACTTAATTGGTGAATTGGCATATAGGAACTTGGGCATAGTGACATACATAATTTTTAATTGAGCTTCATGCATAGATGGTGTCACTAGATTTCAAACTCCTAGGAATAAGTGATATCCTTGATCTGAAATTGAATTGCATTTTTAGGAGTCACTAAATTTAAAATTCCTAGTGAGGTTCAGGAGGATAAAATTGAGAATCCTATTTGTCATGGTCTAAATGATAAAATTTTGCTCTTGAAAGCTAAGATGGTTAGAAACTTTAAAAATGTAGGGATCCATATAGTGTATTTATATCACATGCATTGCTATGAGTAGGGGCTTTAGAAAATATGCAACATGAATTATCCATAAAGCTCCACTCTTATCAATGAATAACGCATTGATCATAGATACACTTGACATTGGATCCAATGCATATTTGATTTTGTTCTTCCCCGTTTGTACAAATGAAAGTTTGGTTACCTAACTCGAACGTTCATTTGTACAAGTCTCGGGAGCTAACCATCCCTCTCCATTCAAGAGAGGAAGTTTGCATGAGTAATATTACTATGCAGGCATTCAAGAAGCTGATTGTTGGGATCCCTAGAGGATACCATTTCAACATCTCTTGGCCAAAGAGTAAATGAGGATGGTTGCTACCTATCGGAAATTATGCCCGAAGGTCAATCATAACTATACGAGGCTAGAGATTTGAAATGGGAACCCTCCATGAGCAACCAATGAGCTGCCACGAATGGTTGAGAGCATTATGCTCTCAACTATTTTAAGCACTCATTCAAGCTCAAGGGATTTGCCACAATCATTAGGTACAAGTTATTCCTATGTGTCTAAGAGTTATGATCTACCATGACCAAGGAATGACAAGATCACACCCAATTTATATTGGGTGCAAGTTGTTCCTATGTGGCTAGAAGGTATGTCATGCCTTAGCCAATGAACAAATGATCACACTCAACCCATGTTGAGTGCATGTCATTCCTTTGTGGTTCTAGGTATGTTGTACCTTACCCAAGGAACAACTGATCATACCCAATGCATGTTGGGCACATGTCACTCCCTTATGGCAAAAAGATATGATACACCTTAGCCAAAGAATGATGAACATACTCAATGTACATTGAGTGCACGTCATTCCTTTGGATCTAAAAGGTTATAATTATCTTAGCCAAGGAATGGCAAATCACACCCTACACATGGAGACCCTGATGTGCGGATGATCAACATCGAAAACACTCTATTCAACCACACTCATGGTGTCCATGGGAGGCAACATAACAATCAACACTCAACCCTCCATTGTCAAAGCCATGCTGCAACAAGGATAGGCCAACTCATGGCATGCCTCTATCGCTAGGGTTTCAACCCCTATCACGGACCTTGATCAAGAATAAGATTGGGGGAGGACCCCCACTTGAGGTAACTTGTATCACACCCACTACATTTTTATTTCAAATCATCCATTGCATATTTATTTTCCATCCATCCATCCACCTTGCATTAAAAAACAGGTTAGATTTGCTTTCATCAAATAAATATGTGCGGTAAGAATGATTTAGAATTCACATAGATGAAATGATGAATAGTTGCTCTGTTTTATTTTCCTAAGTCTCTAGTTTACAACTTGCTACTCTCCGAATATTTCTTTCATTGGTTTTAAATACTTTTACCTTAATTTGGAAGTTGTGGGTAGCAAAAGCTTAATCTAATTCTAGGTTGTTGCAAGACTAGAATTGGTAATAGGGCTGCTAGTCCTAGTTTGAAAGTAAAACTTAGATTTTCGGAGAAACTCTAAAAAGATTCAAGTTTCCCTCAATTGATTGGAAATACCTACCAAAGCCATATGATGTCCATACATAGACAAAACATTATGCATATGCTATTTGCTTTCACATTGAGCCTAGTCAAACTAGTATAGACCTATGTGAGAAATCATTCAACTCTTTTTGAATTCAAGACTTCACTTGCACATGCTATACTTCTACACTAGACGTAAGCAAAATGTCCATCATATCCACCATACCACAACAAAAAGAGAAACTCCATCTTATTCATGTTTAGCACTCTCTTCAAAATTCATTACAAAGAAAGGGAGTAGAAGACATGGCTACAAAAAGAAAAGAAAAAAAAGGCATGCTTACATCATAAGCATGAGAAAAAAAAGAGATAAAAGAAAAGTAGCCATGTTTCATCCCTGCAAAAAGAAAGAGAGATTATACCAAAAAGGAGTTATCTCAAGTATCCACATCCACTTCCACTCCATCACACATGCACTAGTCTTGAATCAAAAAGTTTTGAATTGAATTCTCCTAAGGCTTACTCTTTTGACTTAGCAATATATGTGATGCAAATATGCCTACTTACTTTCCTTACCAAGCTCCACATACAAGACATATTCAATGAGTAGGAATAGTAGAAGCACAATGCTTTGGTGAGGAAATATTTCCACTATCCACAAAGGAGTGACTGAGAGAATCAAATTGAGGTTCTTAAAATCTAAATTGAATTCTCCGAGATTTAAGTGGAACTTGATTTCTAGGCTATGTTTGCTCCATTTGCTATTCTACCTTTCAACTACTCATGAATATGAAAAGGCATAAGCCCCATGACAACTTAAGAAAGGTAGGGTATCATAACCAATTTCCGCAATACTAGGTAGAGTATCTTGTTGTGCATTAGATACTTTTGAAAATAAGATATTGTAGCAACTCCTGATCATCAACCTAAAGTCCTGACTTTGCTCGGGACGAGCAAAGGATAAGCTTGAGGGAGTTTGTTGACGGCTGTTATATACCAATTTCATCCGTTAATTTAACCCAATTATGTGAAGGATTTGTCATTTCTTGCACACATCACCTTTCTATGTAACCCGATTCCACTTGGACTTGGAGAAATATGTGTATGCAGCATTTTATGCAGGAAATGAGGAAATTTAGAGGGACCGATCCTATAAAATATCATCCCAGGCAATTAGGCGACGACCCGTGGCATCCTATGGATCAAATGGCCCACAAACATGAGTATCCGAGGAGATCCAACGATATATCAACCATATACATCAATGGGACCCACCTGGCAGCCACCTGGAGAAAGCACACAAGAAACGGTGAAATGACCAGGTCGGCCGAACCAAGGGGTCGGCCGACCTGGTCTTTGCACCAAACTCGGTCAGCCTCCACGTGTTGGCTCCTCCCGGCTCCCTCGAGTCAATGGTGACTGATTCACGCGCTTTTGGTGGCGGGAACCGACCTCAACACTAGTATAAATAGGACCCCCTACCCCTCAATTCAACACACACCACTTGGGCTTCATTCTATTGTGTACACTATCTTCCATAGTCCTTAGAGGAGTTAGGATGTAGAGCGGAGACCCTCTAGTCCCAAGTCCAAATTGGGAAAGGAGTAGAAGGAGCCTCTCTTCCCAATTCCACATTGGGAAAGGTATGGCTTATGTATTCCTTCTTGTATTTGTGACTTTTTGCTCAATAAAGATATTTTCTTTAGTCTTCTTTTATATGTATACTTGGACAAAGCGTTTCTTGTTTGATTGTGGAGTCCATGTATGTGGAAGTTATAGTCTTTATGATTTCACTCTCATGATCACATCTTATGGTCATAAACACTGTAGACCCCCACTATAGTCTATGTAGTTATGATATGATTATGTTAATATGAATGACTTATGCTATGCTTCAACATTGGTTCAACGATGTTTAGGTTAGTCATTGCCTTAGGATCGCTTGTGCCATGGCTCCTAAGGTATTTGCTTAGTATGCTAGCATGGTGCTAGGGTATTTAAGTAGCGTCGGATGTCTCGTAGACCCACAAATTGAAGAGGTAGGCAGTAGGTGGTGACAGCCCTATCTGTCATTTGTAATCCTCCATGTTCGGCTATGCCACAGGCTCTTGGCGGGAGTCGCCCTAGTATTGCTAGGGGTAAGCCCGTGCCCGATGTGTTGAATAGCATTGCATAGGAATTTATCATTGACATGACAATTAGTATCTACCTTAGGCTATGTATATGTATTAGGAGCATTGTAGGAGCAATTCTCTAACTTTCAATCCAACCTCCCTCTAGGATCCATTTTACCCTATAGAATAGATTGCCTAGGTGTGTGTCACACTACCCCTATTATCAACTTACCCCCTGTCCGGATAATTGATTAGTATCCCATAGCTTGACCATAAGAGTAGTATATACTTTACTCCATCCTTCCTTTGGGATAAATACGATACCCTAGGAATACTCATGGGTGAAATGCTTTAACGGTATCTTCCATGCGCTTGCGGATCTCATCTCTTTACCGGAGATGATTTGTGGTGTTATGAAATACCAACAAGCATTTCTGGCGCCGTTGCCGATGATGATTTGTTCGTATATCTTAGGAGTCATCAACAAGCATTTCTGGTGCCGTTGTCGGGGATGATTTGTTAGTATATCTTTGGAGCCGTCAATAGTGTGTTGTACAGGAGTAGAAGTGTTGTAATATGGCACATTGGGTGGTGCAAGCGAGGGCGCACATTACTCCCTTGTTGCTGTCCTTGATATGGCACCTTCCTCTTGGTGTCTTGCTCCATCTCACGGACCTTGTTCTCCACAAAAACTGCTTTGTCCACTAGCTTCTAGAAGTTTGCATAATCACAATTGAGCAATTGCACCTGGATCTCATTGTTCAAGTCCCTCATGAACAAGTATAGTTTCCGGCTGTCCCGGCTCACATCCTCAGGCGCATATCTTGAGAGTTGAGTGAACTTATTGAGGTACTCACCCACACTTGATCTTCCCTGCCTCAAGTTCTCAAATTCTTGCATCTCCAAGATCATAACACCTTCCGGCACATAATGAGAACGGAAGCTCTCCTTGAATTCAGCCCCATGTAATTCTCTCATGGTTCTCATGGGCGTTGCATAGCGAATCCCACCAATCGGCAGCTGCTCCAACAAGTTGATGAGATGCACATAGCACCTTCTCCCGGTCACTGCATTGGACTATTGCAAGTTTCTTCTCCACGAACTTGAGCCAATCATTGGCATCCATAAGGTCGGCGGCTTGAGCCAACGTCCGCGGCCTGGTCCTCATAAACTCTCCCAACCTATTATGAGGAGGCGGGGGTGGCGGTGGAGACATGTGAGGCTGATTATTGTTGTTGCCAGCCTGCAGTTGTCCCATAGTCTGTATCATCATCTGCATGAGCTGGTTTTGCATGGACAAAAGTTGCTCAAGGTTGATGCTCCCTGGGAGGTCCTTGTCCATTGTTGTTCTGAGGTGCTCCATTGTTCTCCTCCTCATCATTGCCATCCCTTTGGTTGCGAATCCTCGCTATCTAAAGAAAAGCAAGAGATAAGAATTTAGAAAATGTCCCCAACTATATGCAACAAGGGATATGAAACTAAGCAACTATCTATACTAGCCTACATGGATATGGCAATGCTAAAGCATCCCAAAATCCTCTACTAAACACACAAGCAGCAATACATAGAAATCAGCACACCAAGCAAAAAAACATCGATTCCTGAGTTCTCCTATGTGCTCTAAAGTGTCCATTCTGTCTAGGTTGCATCCTACGGTCAACCTGTGGCTATGATACCAATTTGTGACATCCAGTTCCGAAAATGAACCAAGTGAATGCATATGGGTGCCCAGGACGTTCAGCACACATACACGATTGCATTCACAAAAGGATATACAGAAAATTACCACAAAACAAAATTAATTAAGTACTTTTATTACATAATTCAGCATATCCTCGAATACAAGCTCTAATGAATATAAATGACATGTTTGAACTAATGCAGCGAAAATAAACTAAATAAGCAAACTAAGCAACTAAGCAAAATAAGCAAATAGGGTAGCGCGACTCCAAGCAACACCACATGCAAAGCTGACGGTAGACACGGCCTAGAACTCCGCATTATCATCGTTATACTCCTAATCCTTACCTGCAACTGTTGTTGTGAGCATTGCAAGTGTGAGTACATGTCGTACACAGCAAGTGTGGAATGTATGACATATAGCTAATACAAATAACGAATATAATAATGGCTAAGTGCTAAAAAGTACATCAAAACATTTGAAAAGCAATATATTATATGTATGTGAAGTAAACCCATCATAAACCATGTAGTTATCATAATACCAATCCATATTCAATATCCATCACCAATATACCAGTTCTCACCATGTCCAGTACCATAATTCAGTCCATAACAAGTCATAACCATATTACCAACTGTCGGTACCCTCAAGACCGGGTACCCCCGCATACAAGAAGAAGCTTCGGACCCGTTCTCTCCGCTGAGGTGGATTCCGAAGCTACCACGCGTCCTCCGACTCCGGGCCCTTGCTCCAACCGACGAGGGCTCTGGAGCTGCCATGCGTCCTCCGGCTTCGGGCCCTTACTCCCAGCAAAGAGGGCTCCGGAGCTTCCACGTGTCCTTCGGCTCTGATCCCTTGCTCCCACCAAGGAGGGCTCCAGAGCTGCCACGCGTCCTCCGGCTATGGGCCCTTGATCCCACCGAGGAGGGCTCCGGAGCTGCCACGCGTCCTGCAACTTACCCTGGGCGGTAGGTTGTGGGAGTAAGGGGTGGTGCGTTCAGTCCAATCACGCATTGAACGCACACGCCTTCCCCAAGCATACAGGTGCGGTGCACGCCTTTTCTCAGGTATCACTACGTCCAATCGCATCAAAGTGAAGGCACCGCAGGCCTAACCCACACCGCCAAGTGGGTAGCCGTATAGCTTACGATGACAAGACAGACGGGATGTTCCCTGCCATCATCAACGACTACTCCTAGACATTGGCGACCGACGCAGCAAGATAGCAAGTCTTCAAGGCGCGGTCAGAGCCAGCGTACGCAAGAAGCCTTAGATCTTGTACAGGATAAGATCACCCCGGGGCCACCTGTTAGGCCCCAGGCCCCACTTGTAAGCTTTCCGGCCTTGGACTATAAAAGGACTGGGCAGCCACCGACTTAGATAGCTTCTCTGGTCTGCTCGAACTAGGGGATCTCGGATACACACACACACACACACATACCCACTCACTAGCAATACAATCTAGCATGGAGTAGGGTGTTACACTCCTTGCAGCCCGAACCACATAAAAACCACTATCTCTTACTCCATCCGCTAGAACACTTGATTGAGGCCTAAGCACCACCGAACAAAGAACCTCTGCGGGCTGCTCCTTAGCAGATCCGTGGGAAGTGTCGCTCTAACACTTCGACATTTGGCGCGCAAGGTAGGGGCTTTTTCCCTCAAAAAAATTGATGGTGCTTTCACCATCATAGTGTTCATCAAGCATGTGAGTAGCAGCAAGATCAAGCCGCAAAAGGTCGACCAGCTCCGGCACCACCCAAGGAGCCTGCCGTCGACGTTTCTACAACGACGATGGGCGACGCCGAAGCAGCCAGCTCCGACAAAACCCAAGAGGCCTGCCGTCGATGTTTCTGCAGCGACGATGGGCGATGCCAGAGCAGCCAGCTCTGGCAGCACACAAGGGGCCTGCCGTCGACGTTTCTACAGTGATGATTTGCGACGCAAGAGCAGCCAGGTCCGACACCACCCAAGAGGTCTGCCGTCAACGTTTCTACAGGTACGATGGCCAATGTCGAAGCAGCCAACACTGGCACCACCCAGGGGGCCTACTATTGACATTTCTACAATGACGATGGGCGACGCCGCCGGAGCATCCAGCTCCGGCACCTCCCAGGGGCCCGCCGTCAACGTTCGCATGTTGAGGGTGGGTGCCGCCTCGGTTCGGTGGCTACTTCATTGCCATCGCCGCCAGCGTCAACTATCCATGCTCCCATGCTCCGTCGGGGGCCCGCCGATGACATCCTGCGACTAAGTGGTAGGCGTGCCCAACCAGTTGGTTGCACCTACCAGGGGGCCTCTAAGGGGTCTCATGGGCAGGATGTCAAGAGGTTTCCCGCCACCACGATGACAACGATGTCACCAAGGCGTTACAGTAAGTTCGATCCGAAGATTCACTATAAGTTTTACTTTTGGCACGGTGGGAGGTCCAGAGTATGCAGCCTGCTTAGTCTGGTCCTGCACCCTAAGCGTGTACACTTTGCATCCCAGCGCCACTTTGGTAAAGCTTCACCCTGGGCGTAGTGGTAGGATAGTGTTTTTTTCTCTGAAAAGGGTGTCATAGTGTCTAGGAGCAGCGTTCGAAGCAACTAAGCTCCGGTGGGTCCAACCTAGGGTGCTTAGCCTACTTAGCATGGTTCCATACCCTAAGCATGTACATTTTTCTTCCCTTGTCATCCGAAGTGGGTCGTTGCCTTCTTGTAAAGTTTGCCTCCTTCTATGATTACCAAGTTAGAAATAACACTGTCTTGCCCTATGCTTCCTTTATGTCCATTTAATTACACATTAATTTTATGATCATCAAATTATGCTTGTTCTCACATATTCTCTGTCATATGCACGGGCACTCTCTCCATGTCTCGCGCCTAGTGGAGTTATGCGATCCTCCTGCTGGCGGATCCGCTTGAGGTTCATGTGATGTATTTGTGTTCTTTGGTTGTTTCCTTGCTCAGGAGCCTGTGGCACCAAATGGTCACTCCCCTGAAAAGCTAATGCCCGTGGAAGGTCTAGAAGGTACAGTCTGCTTAGCCTTGTACTACACCCTAAGCGTGTATATTTTGCCTCTTCAGCGCTAACGGCACACACTCCTAAGTAGGGTGATAACCATAATCCCTATACCGTCGCACTGAATTACCCACGCACCGTAAGCCCGGCTTGGGACCGTAAGACATAACGAGACTAAAAGCAGGAAGGGAGTAACCGACAAGCAAAATTATTTACATTAGGTTTTAATTTTTTGCTTACTTTTGCATATCATCTGCCATATGCCTGGTTACATTTCTCTTATCTCATCCTAGTTGGAGTTATGTTATCCTACTAAAAGCAGATCCGCATGAGGTACCTGCAATGTGTTTGGGGTCTGATGATCGTTTTCTTGGTCGGGGTACATGGTGTCGAATGGTTCTAACTCTTGAAAGGCTAACGCCGTGCTGGAGGTCCAGGGTGTGCAGCTTGCTTAGCCTGGTTCTATACCCTAAGCATGCGCACCTTGCCTCCCAGTGTCGACAGCTGAGTACAGAAGGCCAGACGGCTCATGCCCTAAGCAAGGCACCGACCATACCCTGGATGCTATCGCACTGAATTACCCATGCCCAGTATCTTATCTAAGGATCATAAGCCATAAAAAAACTAAAGAGCAGGGAAGTGGTGACCGACGAGCGAAATTACTTTTTGTCTATCGTATGTGCAGGACATACAGGGAGCTATCGTCGACGTTCTACACGTCCGTCGTAGCCGTCAACGTCACTTCTCCGGCTCTGGCGCCCTCCAATAGGGCCACCGGTGCCATCGACGCTTCTCTGAGCTCTAGCGCCCCCCAAGGGGGCTTCTAGCGTCACTTCTTCGAGCTCTGGCGCTTCCAAGGGGACTGTTGGCGACGCTTCTCTGAGCTCCGGCGTCCCCCAAAGGGGCTGCCAGGGTCACTTCTTCGAGCTCCGGCACTCCCAAGGGGGCCGTCGGCGACGCTTCTGTGAGCTCCGGCGCCCCCAAGGGCGCCGCCGGCGTCACTTCTTTGAGCTCCGGCACTCCCAAGGGGACTACCGACAACGCTTCTCCGAGCTCTGACACACCCCAAGGGAGCCGCCGACGTTACTTCTTTGAGTTCCAACGCTCCCAATGGGGCCGCCGGCGATGCTTCTGCGAGCTTCGGCAAGCCCCAAGGGCGCCGCCGACATCACTACTTCGAGCTCCGGCGCTCCCAAGGGGGCCACCGGCGATGCTTCTTCGAGCCCCGACGCTCCCAAAGGGACTGTCGGTGATGCTTCTCCGAGCTCCGGCACCCCCCAAGGAGGCAGTCGGTGTCACTTCTTCGAGCTCCAGCACTCCCAAGGGGGTCACCAGCGACGCTTCTGAGATCTCCAGTGCCCCCCAAGGGCGCCGCCGACGTCACTTCTTCGAGCTCCGGTGCTCCCAAGGGGCCCGCCGGTGAATCTTCTCCAAGCTCCGGCGCCCCCCAAGGAGGCCATGGGCATCACTTCTCCGAGCTCCAGCGTCCCCAAGGGGGCTGCCGTTGTCACTTCTCTGAGCTCCGGCGCCCCCTAAGGGGCCCGCTGGCGTCACTTCTCCATGCTCCGGTGCCCCCCAAGGGGGCCACTGGCGTCACTTCTCCGAGCTCCGGCGTCCCCAAGGGGGCCGCCAGCATCACTTCTCTAAGTTGCAGCGCCCCCCAAGGGGGCCGCCAGTGTCACTTCTCTGACCTTCGGCACCCCCCAAGGGGGCCACTGGCGTCACTTCTCCGAGCTCCGGCGTCCCCAAGGGGGCCATCGGCGTCACTCCTCTGAGCTCAGGCGCCCCCCAACGAGGCCGCCAGCGTCACTTCTCCGAGCTCTGGCACCCTGCAGGGGCTCGCTGGCGTCACTTTTACAAGACAAGATGATGGCCCCACCTACGGGATCGTCACCTCCCCCAAGGTGGGCCCGGGGGCCACTGTCGGTACCCTCAAGATCGGGTACCCCCGCATACAAGAAGAAGCTTCGGATCCCTCCTCCCAGCTGAGAAGGACTCCGGAGCTACCACGCGTCCTCAGGCTCCAGGCCCTTGCTCCAATCAAGGAGGGCTCTGGAGCTGCCACGCGTTCTCTGGCTCCTGGCCCTTGCTCCCACCAAAGAGGGCTCTAGAGATGCCACGTGTCCTCCAGCTCTGAGCCCTTGCTCCCACCAAGGAGGGCTCCAGAGTTGCCACGTGTCCTCCGGCTCTGGTCCCTTGCTCCCACCAATGAGGGCTCCGGAGCTGCCACGCGTCCTACAACTTACCCTTGGCGGTAGGTTGCGGGAGTAAGAGGTGGTGCGTCCTGCCCAGTCGCGCATTGAAGGCACACGCATTCCCCAAGCGTACTGGTGTGGCGCACGCCTTTTGTCAGGTATTGTTGTGTCACATCGCATCACAGTATAGCTTACGGCGACAAGACGGATTATATTTGAGGTAGCGTATGCAAGAAGCCTTAGATCTTGTACATGATAAGATCACCCCGGGGCCACCTGTCGGGCCCCAGGCCCCACTTGTAAGTTGTTCGGCCTTGGACTATAAAAGGACTGGGCAGCCACTGACTTAGACAGCTTCTCTGGTCCGCTCGGACTAGGGGATCCCCGATACACACACACGCATACACACTCACTAGCAATACAATCCACTGTGGAGTAGGGTGTTACACTCCTTGTAGCCCGAACCACGTAAAAACCACTATCTCTAACTCCACCCGCTAGAACACTTGATTGAGGCCTAAGCCCGCCGAACAAAGAACCTCCGCATGCTGCTCCTTAGCAGATACGGGGGAAGTGTCGCTCTAACACTTTGACACCAACCATAACCATAACCATCCCAAATCCCAAGTTTCCTCTAATCATGTAGGTCATTCAGGTGCTCTTAATCGGGAGCACGGCTATCATGATAGTTTTTATGCTCTGCGGAGTTTGTACCACTTTACCCATGTGTCTGTGATTTCATCACCCGTCGGCGACTAAAGAAAACCTCCATTATGCCAAAACACTACCATAGGTATATGGCCAAGAGATCACAAAATAGCCTTTACAAAGGGACTACTAGCATGTACGGACCCACTGAGGTTTCACCGGTGGCAATGTCTCCAAGTGAGCACATCTTCAACCAAGGGCCCCCTCTTGGGTCATTCGGATCCCAGGAAGTCCCGCCACAAATCCAAACCAATCCAACTCCCCTTCCCCGATGCGCCAAATGATCCATGCAATACTAGCCATACCCTTATTAATCAGCTATGTCGCACCCATACTTGGCATCGTGGTGACACTGTAGTCCTGGCTTATTCTCGCATGAACCGGTCCTTAGAACTGAAGCAAGCAAAACCACCATAACATCCAACCCATCCACATACCAGGGTTGCTTAGATCACCCTTTACCATATCATATTGACCAGTTCATATTAATCATAATATTATTAATGCATAACTAAATAGTATCTTTCTTTTCCCATCCTAATTGATTAAGCTAAGCAAAAAGGTAAAAAGCCCCTCCTGACTCTCTACCCTGTATTCCAAGTGACAAGGGTGGTTAAACAAATCTAGTAAACTTCCTATCATAGCAATTCCCAACAAACTGACACAAGCATGCAGTTTTGAAAACAAAACATTTATTGTCAAAAATAGGATCAATATGTTCAAGGACACTTTCCTTGCTCTTTAGCTTGGTTTGGGCAAAGTCTTCAAAATTCTAGTACTGGAGGTCCTCAACGGCAGCCTCTAGCGCAGCACCTTCTGTTCCCCACAACGAAAATACAAAACAGTAATTACAATCAAATAATGCTCATATAGTACTCAATATGTCATGACATGCATGATTAATGCAATTATGAAGTGAAACATGTTAATGAGTTGCTATTATTGTTCACTAACTGGTTCTAATAGTTTTTAACCAGTTTGGAAATGTTTGGAATCCATTTGAGTCAATTTGGAATTAATTCAGCACAATTCAGATTCAAAGGTCGGACAAGTCCGGTTTCAGGGGCCGAACTAGTCTGCCCTGGAAAGATTTGAAATTAGGGTTTTCTTGATCTACAAGAATTTGGAGAATTGGGGTTGAATTGACATGGAAAAAGAGAAAGTAGAAGGTATACCACATGTTTAGAACTCCAAAGATCAAGAATTGAATATGGAACTTGGATCTTGGCGATCTAGGGTTGATGATGAAGATTTGAAGGTGACACGGCTACGAAGAACGCAAAGTCAATGAAGATCATGATTACTTGATCCTCTTTCGTTTCCTCCTCTACTTATTCTTCCTCGGGATCTCCTTCTCCCTCCTTGATGGCGGCTCTCCATGAACTAGGGTTTGTGGTCTTTCAATTGAGGAAAAAGGATGTAAAGTCAAGGGGTGGGGTTGTTTATATAGAGGTGGAGGTGGTAGGGTTTGACGGAATTCAAGTCTAAGGTGGGTGGAGGACGCGTAGGGGTCCCACATGGGCTCCACAGGGTTAGGCACGACGTCCTTGGGCCTAATGAAGGTAAACACCCAATAACAAATCGTGGAGGAAAAGATTGAATCCGAGTCGGGCACACCGGACAAGTCCGCTGAAGGGAACGGACTAGTACGATGTTGGACAGAGACAAAAACGGATAAGTCCGGTAGGGGGGTCTGGACAAGTTCGGTCTTGTCCAGAGAGGAAAAGGGACAAATTCGACAGGGATCAGACAAGTTCGGGGATTTGGTAACTTATTCGAAACCCATACCAAATGTCGCACTAGTCCACACTCAATCATGGACATGTCCGGAGTGGAACAGAGACTTCGTCGGACTAGTCCGTAGAAAAAGTGGACAAGTTTGGAGGGCAACAGAGAGGGAAATCAGACTTGTCCGGGGTGCGGACCGGACAAGTTCATACTTCTAGACTTTTAAGTGTTGTTTTGCTTCTAATTCATTTTTAACTTGTTCCTTTTTATGTTGTTTAATGTTAAACATGTATATGAACTTATGCAATGCATGATGCATGAAAATGAGGGTGTAACAATCAGGTAGACAAGGGCCACTACGATCTGCGGGAGGAGGAGGCGAGGGCCCATGTCCAGGAACTCACCAAGCAAGTGGCTTCCTTGTTCCAGCGGGACTGAGACGGGCGGCCCCCAGGCGGGACACCTTGATAACCAGGGTTGGCCCCTTCATTAATAACCTTTAATGAATTTGAGTTCATGTTTAGCTTCTTGGCTTGTCTTGTGCTTCTCAATTTGTCCCTCCGGCTCCTTAGCTGTGTAAGGGCCCGAAGAACCTTGTTGGCTTCGTTAGCTTTTAGGAGCCAATCAGTCGCACACTTGACATAGCCATTCTTGTGTCGTTCGACATCCTGCGTATGAAACCCCCCTTAGAGGCCCCCTGGTAGGTGTGGCCAAATGGTTGGGCACACCTACTAATTGATTGCAGGATGTTGCCGGCAAGCCCCTGGCAGAGCCGCAGAGCTTGAGTGGTTGACACCAGCGGGCCCCCTGGGGAGTGCCGGAATTGGTTTGAAATGCATGGTCGTCATCAAAGAAGTGTTCGGTGGCGATGCCGACAAGGAAGCCGCCGAGCCATGCGACGCCCACCCTTAACATATATAAACGTTGATGGTGGGCCCCCTAGGAGGTGCGGGAGCTAGATGCTCCGGTGTCGCTCAGTATCAACGCATAGAAACGTCAATAGCGGGCCCCCTGGGAGGTGCCAGAGCTGGATGCTCCAGCGTCGCCCACTATCAACACATAGAAATTTCAACGACGGGCCCCTTGGGAGGTGTCAGAGTTGGATGCTCCGGCGTCACCCACTATCAACGCGTAGAAACGTCGAGCCCTACTTGAAGCTTTGGCGTCGCTCACTATCAACGTGTAGAAACGTCGACAGTGGGCCCCTTGGGAGGTGCCAAAGTTGGATGCTCTAGCGTCGCCCACTATAAACGCATAGAAACATCAATGACGGGCCCTGCTGGATGCTCCAGTGTCGCATACTATCAACGCGTTGAAACGTCAGCGGCGGGCTCCTTGGGAGGTGCCAGAGCTGGATGCTCCAGTGTCGCCTACTATGAACGCATAGAAACGTCGACGGGGGGCCCCTTGGGAGGTCTCGGAGCTGAATGCTCCTGTGTCACCCACTATCAATGCGTAGAAATGCCAACAGCGGGCCCCTTGGGAGGTGTCGGAGCTGGCTGCTCCGGTGTCGCCCACCATTAATGCGTAGAGACGTCCACGGTGGGCCCCATGGGAGGTGCCGGAGCTGGATGCTTCGCCTCCTTTCGTCATCAACATTGTCTAAGTGTTTTGAGACATTTCCCCCGGACCTGCTATGCAAGTAGCCCGCGAAGGTTCTTGATCGGCATAGGAGACATGGTGAGATGGTGGTTTACATGGTTCGGGCCACCGGAGCATAATACCCTACTCCACGATGCAATTTGTATTGTTGGTGTGAATGCGTGTCTCGAGTGTGTATGAGTTTGGATCCCTTATAATGGTGGCAGTCCAGTCCTTTTTACAGACAAGGTTGGATACCTTACAAGTGGGGTCCGAGGCCCGACAGGTGGCCCCAGTGCGATCTTATCCTAAAGATCTAAGGCTTATCGCATAAGCTTCCTTTGACCATGGCTTCAAGACCCGCTGTATTGCCGCCTCAGACGTCAATGGCCCATGTGTAGTCGTTGATGATTGCAGGGGATGTCCCGTCCAACTGTCCTGTCATTGTAAGCTACCCACATGGCGGAGCGGGGTGGGCTTGCAGCGTCGTCACTATGATGCGAGTGAGCATAGTGGTACCTGACAGTAGGCGTGCGCCGCGTCATGCACCTGGGGAAGGCACGTGTCTTCAATGCCCAATTTAGACAAGGTGCACCGCCCCTTTACTCCCGCAACCCACCGTACAGGGCAAGTTGTAGGACACATGGCAACACGGGAGCTAGCCTCTGTGGGAGAGGTCAGGCCACATGGCAGCCCCCGAACCTGCCCCTAAGGAGAGTCGGGGATATGGGACTACGGGACATGTGGTAGAGCCGAAGCCCGCTCTACGGGAGTTGGCCGACCTAGTGCCACAGACCACGTGGGTGCACCGGAGCCCACTCCTATGGAGGAGCAGGGTCCCTTCCTGCTGGACACGTGGCCGCTTGCGAGCCCGTCTCTTCGGGGGAGTTGGACCCCATCTTGAGGTTTGTCTGGCAGTGTCGGATCCCGCACCTCAGGTTGGGCAGGGTCCAAGCCTTCTGGACACATGGCGCCATGGGACTCTGCCTTTGCGTGGAGGCTGGGTACCTAGGTGTCTTTAGCTTGTGCGTGAGAGTACCTGGTATGCCGGGTACCGACAGTGGCCCCTTGGTCCACCCTAGGGAAGGTGATGAGCCCGAAGGTGGAGTCATATCCTTGCTTTCCTGCGCTACCTTTTGATTTCGTCTTCATTAGTCGAAGGGGTGCACGCCTCTGCCATCGTGGCCGCGTGTCCCCTTTTAGTTGAGGGGTCATGGCGACAGGATCTTTACTTGCTGTAATTTCTTTATCGCGACAGTTCCTAATATGGCTGTTGCACTTTTGCTGCTCCTATCCGCCTTTATGGGAACCGCTGGGTTGCCTTCTCAGGTGGGTGCCCGTTCGGGGCAGTCTTTCTAACAGGGGACCTGGGCCCCGCTATCATGGATGTTGTGGGTTGAATAGCGGGTTTCGGGCCCATGCGACCAGCACGATGCTCTCAAACATCGTTGGGGTGTTTAAAAGGAAACCATTGGTACCCAGTATACGGGATACCCTCGTGCACAGGCTGAAAGCACCTAAGTAGCCTGCCTCCCCGCCAAGGCAGGTTCCAATGGCACACGTGTACAGAAGGCGCCGGATCCCAGCCCTCCTCAAGTATGGGTTCCAGCGCTGCCATGTGGACCACCAAGACGGGACCCACCTCTCCCGTTGAGATGGGCTCCCGGCCTTCCACGTGTTTAGCGGGACTGGATCCCACTCCACTGTAGTAGTGGACTTCGGTGTGTAGGATCGAAGAGCATGTAAAAAGCTACTAAGCGGTGAATGGTAGATTATAACTTTTTCAGCGGAAGCAACGAAAACCCCTCGGCAGAAAATTGATCTGTTAAAGAAATCTTGTGTGCAACTAGAATAAAAGTGATCAATTGTGACAAAAATAGTATATATTTTGGAGAATCAAGTCACGAAGATGTCATAACAAGAATCACGAAAATCCGTTGAGATAAACTCAAGTTACGATCAAAAGATCGAACAAAAGTCAATCTGTTCTACCCGAGAAAAATCAGATCTACAACACTGCAAAGAAACTCGTGTAGATCAGAAACCACAAATCCAATGACCATAAAATTTCCACAGATTATAGATAATCAAGTTTTGAATACAACTCAAAAAGAATCACATCAATTGGATCTGAAAAACTCGAGTTACGATAAAACCACCGAAGCAAGGTAGTGCTGTGCAGAAACTCGGTGAGAAAAACTTGTCTGAAACAAGTCGGACAAACAAGGCACACTACGATCTTTATTCAATACAACACAAGAGGAACGGCCCAAATTTTGTGCACCACGAGCTCTGGCCTCCCTTGCTTATATAACCAGCCAGGGGCCCAACCCAAATCAAACTAGGACTCGTATCCTACTCAGTTTCCACCGAAACTTTCCATAACTGCTCAAGACTCTTCTATACGCAGATAGAAGCAATCTTAAGACTTCCAAACAACTTAGGAACATATCTCTCATTTTTAAAAACAACTCAACTTTGTGACCCACACAAAATCTAACCAAAACAAACTCTAAACATTCCATAAATGAACCATAACAACCTCAGCCGCAGCCTGAGGCATATTCCAGCCGGTTCGACCTTTCCAACAAATTCTTTACGTTCACATCTCCTCATCACGCCTTGGAACCATGTTGCCACGTCCATGCACTCCTTCCACACGTGCAAACACCTTCCAACAACGCCCACGATACCTTCGTATGCATTGTTCTTGACCCAAACATGTTGCGCAACCTCCCGATCAACTCAACCACAATTCCTCCCGAACTTGGTTGTTGAACCTCATCTTCTCCCAAAGACTAGTTCAATGGATCATGTCACAAGCCATGTCTTGAAATCAAGCAACACCTGCACATGAATAAACAACCATACATCCGAGCACAAGTCCTCGACTTGACTCACGTTAGTTCTAAAACCACAACACCTTACGTGAGCACCTCACATAAACATGTTGCAAACCATAGCAAAATGATATCAGCCACAACCACCAAAACACTCCTAAAACTTAGTAAAAGAATACTAAGCAAGTTTTCCATAATCCAAAAAGTAAGTTTGAAACATTGCAAGGTAAAAGCAAAACCAATGTGATCTAGCACCGGTCCTTGCCAAAGCTTACCGAACCTTTAACTGGAGCTTGCCAAAGCTAGCAGGATCTAGCGCTGGAGCTAACCAAAGCTAGTTGGACCTAGTGCTGGAGCTTAAAGCTAATCGGATCTAGCGCCACAGCTAGCAAAAACATGTCGTACCTAGCCATAGAAAGTCATACCTAGACAAAGAAGTCAGACCTAGCCAAAACAAGCCGAACCTAGCCAAAATAAGTCGGACCAAGCAAAAATAAGTCAGACCTTAAGGGAGCTCGAACCTAGAGACGGACCTTGTTTAGACGAGTGTTTTGGCTGTATTCAAAACTTTTATGGTCATATCCAATGTAATCAGCACACATAGGTCTCACAATCTCCCCCTTGATGAATGCATTGGCAACACCACTTAAAATCCGAACATTTGCTTATGAAAAGTTTTGAAAAGAATAAAATGTGAAAGAAAGAAATTTCAAAACAAATATTTCTCCCCCTATACTTATTTCCCCCCCTTTGTAAATAATAAATAAAATAAGAAGAAAAACAAAAATTATTCCCCTGAGAAGAATCGTGCCAAAACACTTGCAAATGTGTGCAATGTGTGATCAATTTCTCCCCCTTTGACAATGTATACAACAAGGTTCAAAAGAGAAATTTCAATTGTTATGAGCATATTGTAACACATACATATAAAAGAAAGCTAATCCAAGTCATACTATAAAGTAATTTACAATATCACATCAATGAGATATATTGCAGCCCCGGAGTCCGGCTCAGCGAATAGGCCAGGTCTGGAGCTTCTTTTAGCTTGTTCGTGGGAGTACCTGGTCTGGAGGGTACTGACAAATACTAAGGCCAAAATAAATTTTATAAGGTTCATGGACTTTTCCGTTATTTTTCCTGTTAAATAAGGGCTAGAATATTATTTTTACTAAGTCCCTAGCAATTTTTACATAATTATAGAATTATTAGTGATTACAATAATTGTTAGGGTCTTTTTTATAAAGCCATGGGTCTATTCATATTTTTTTCAAAGTTCACAGTGGGGTTATCTAAAAAAGGACGAAGGGTGTCGGTACCTGGCATACCAGGTACCTTCGCGCAGAGGCTAAAAGCACCTAAGTACCCTGCCTCCTTGATGAGGCAGGGTCCAATGGAGCCACATGTCCAGAAGGCATGGACCCCGGCCTACCTCAGGTATGGGTTCCAGCGCTGCCACAAGGACCCTAAGATGTGGTTCACTTCCCCCAAGAGACGGGCTCCCAAGCGGCCACGTGTCCAATAGGACGGGACCCCGCTCCTCAATTGGAGTGCGCTCTGATGCTGCCACGCGGTCTGTGGCACTAGTTCGGCCACCTCCGGTGGAGGCGGGCTATGGATCTACCACGACCCGACCTCCCCCACAGAGGCTAGCTCACTTGCTGCCATGTGTCCTGCAACTTGTCCTGGACGATGGGCTGCGGGAGTTAAGTGGCGGTGCTCCTTGTCTGAATCGGGCATTGAAGACACGCCCCTTTCCAAGGCGCATGACGCGGCGCATTCCTATTGTTAGGTACCGCTATGTCCAATCGCATCACAATGAAGACGCTGCAGGCCCTATCATCATCAACGACTACGCATGGTCCACTAGTGTCTGAGGTGGCAAGACGGTGGGTCTTCAAGCCATGGTCACAGGAAGCTTTGTGAGAAGCCTTAGATATTTAATATAAGATCGCCTGGGGCCACATGTGGGTCTCGGACCCCACGTGTAAGTTGTCCGGCATTGGGCTATAAAAGGACTAGGCAGCCACGGACTTCAACTTCATACACACCCAAGGCATGCATTCACACACAGGAGAGCGCACTCTATAGCAATACAACTCACACTGTGGAGTAGGTGAATGTGGCCGTGAGGCGGGTGAATAGGATTTGAAAATTTCCTGCACACTTAATCAAATTGTCAAATACTTGAGGGGCCGGACTTGTCCGATTGGTGGAGCGGACTAGTCCGGTGTGCTAAAGTGTTGTGACTTAATTAAGTATTGATTTGGGAATTGAGATGTTATAGCAGTGGAAGTTGAACAACTATTGAGATCACTTAAATTGACAATCAATATTGCAAAGTTATACGTGAAAATCAATTGTAATTTAGTTTACAAAATTGATCAACTTAATGCCCTAAGTAAAGATAATGAAAAAATAAAGAATAAAGCACACGAGAAACGGATTTTTACTGAGGTTCGATCTTACCAAAGGGATCTACTCCATGTTGAGGAAGCCCACACAGAGCCGGGTCTCTTCAAACCCTTTCCCTCGTCAACTCACCACACAAGGCCGACTTGATTCCACTATCACGGGTAACCACCGAGTTGATGGGGCAACCTCACACGTTGAGGGCTCCCACAAGAATTACAGTGAAAAGATGATCAAATACACTCCAAAATATTACAATTAATTGCACAAGTGTAAAGAGATCAAACCCCAAGAGCTCAATGAAGCGTAGACGACAATCTCCAAATCCCAAATCTAAATACTCAAAGATTTTCACTTTTGAGGACCTTAGATGTGTGGGGAGATGTGTTTTCGTGCTCTTGGGACAAGTGGCGGCGCTAGGGTTTGAGTTGTGAAGAGTAGAATATGTGACTTGTATTTTTGGGGTCGTGGATCTCCTATTTATAGTGTTTCCAAAATTGTTACCATTAAAGATCCAAACAGCCGGAATAGTCCGTACTGTGGACCGGACTTGTCCTGTGTGCTGTGTAAAATAGGCGTGAAATATGCAGCACACTAGAAACCCTAAATTGTGTGAGGTATACCGGACTAGTCCTGTAGGTGTCCGGACTTGTCCGGTGCCTGTGTATTGGAACATCGGAAACTTTCTCGGGCTAGTCCGGTCCTCAGACAGACTTGTCTGGCATGATGTGTTATGGAACATTAGAGAGTTCGACGGACTAGTCTGGTCATTGAAAAGAGTTGTCCCGGTGCACAGTGTATTGAGTTTACAGAAAGTTGAACGGACTAGTCCGGTCCATGATCATACTAGTCCGGTGCACTGTGTATTGAGCTTTCAGAAAGTTGAAAGGACTAGTCTGGTACATAAATGGACTAGTCTGGTGCAATGTGTATTGAGAATCCACAAAGTTGAACGGACTAGTCCAGTCCATGAACGGATAGTCCAGTGCTTAGTGAATTTTAAGATTAGTTTTAAGATCCTTACCCCTACGTAAAGACATGAGCTCTTGGGATGTGTCTCTCACACACATCCTATACAATTAAGTCTACTTTGCGCTTCATTCATCAATGGGGCCTTTTTATTTCTTCATCACTTCATTTTTCACTTTTTGTGTGCACCAAACTATCTAATATTAGTTGACCTGCATTCATCTCAACAAGTTCATTAGGATCTCATTTGTTTGTCATCAATTGTCCAAAACCCACAAGGGATTGCCTAGATGCACTTTCAATCTTCCCCATTTTTGTGATTGATGACAACCAATTGAGATTTCACAATTAAGAGTAAAAATTGATTTTGACAAAGTGTGCATATATGAGAATGACAAATGAGTAATAAAAGCTTCTAACATATATGCACTCTTTATAGTGGGGTGCTTATAGAGTGTGTGATCAAATGTTGTGATGAGCAAATGATAAGAACATAACAAATATAGCAACAATCATCACATTAACATTAAACTAGGCATCACACATTAAATAAAGTAGGCACATCCAAAAGGGATTACAATAATTTCAAATTAAGCTACATGTCCTCGATCGCAAGTCCTTAGGGCTACAAAATAAGCTACTAGTCTCAATCTCTCCCCCTTTGGCATCAAGGCAACCAAAAGGGAAATTTTGAGTGGAATCACTCATCGCCACTGCCTCCCTCACTATCAGTCCTCCCTTCATCCTCTTCTTCATCTTCAGGGGCTTGCAGAGGAGGAGGTGGAGCAGAGACACCAGCTAGTCCAAAAGAAGCCAACTCTTGCTCTGAGTGTGGTGCCATTTCTGTGATATCTTCTTTAGAATCCTCTGAAATCTGAGGTGATCCCACTGGCTCAATCTCTAGCTTCTCACAAATAACTTTGATATTGGCCTTCACATATCTTTGATGTTTCTTCCTGGCCAAACTCTCCTTGTGCTGCTTAATTTCCATTTTGCGGTAGGATGCAAAGATGGAGGAAAACATTTTCAGCACACCACTCGAGGACTCTCTAGAGGGTGGAGGAGCAGGAGTAGCAATTTGAGTTCTTGTGCCTTCATGAGCCCTCTTAGATCTTTGTTCCACTGCAGGTGAGGTAGGGGACAGTGTAGATTGTAGGCTTCTGGGGCCTGAGACCAATGTGAGGAACATCCTTTTTTTGAACTTGTCAGCCAATTCACTCCCTTTTCCAGTAAAATCCTCACTTGATGGCTGCCTGTTGCGGTGCATAGGAGCCTTCATCTTTAAAGGGCCAATAGGACCACTAGTCAGTCCTTTGCCCTTGTTGAGACTTCTCCTGGGTGTCAAAGAACTGCCAGCACCTTCCTTGCTCAGGGGCTTCTTCACTACCACTCTCCTCTTCTTAGGAAGTACATCGTCGGGAGGAGAGGAGTGAACATTGTGGTCGTGCCTTTTCTTCATAACCCACACTTTTGCTCTTTGCACTCTTGCACGGTCACGCTCTTCGTCATAGTCAAAAGAACTATCCTCGGAACCTGAAGACATCGTGCCTGACAGAGGAATTCAACGGTTGATAAGAATTGATTTTAGACTTTGTGCAAATAATAATTTAGAGGTTCAGATTGTCAGGGTACCGGACTTGTCCGTTTTCAGAGTGCAGACTTGTTCGGAGAATCGGACTTGTCCGTACATGAATACCCGGACTAGTCCGGTCTGGCATAAGAACCCTAATTTCCTATTTTCCACAAATCTAGGAATCGATGCAAGGCAAGTAGGAATACAGTAGGAATACATCTAGAGAGGTAATGTATGACATAGAAATCTAGAAAAATAAGCAAGATTGGAGAAATGGTGAGAACTAGGGTTGAGTGAGATCTAACAGAAAAATTTGAAGATTGGAGTTGAAGGAGCGGAGTATGGTCCGGATTAGTCCGGAGTGGGCAAGCTTCGCGCCCAGAAGAGGATTTCCCTTGGAGAAATCTTCGATTTTGATGGATGGAAGCAAAAATCACCATGGGAGCTCATGGTAGAATAGAGAGAGAGAGAGCAAAAGCGATTTGTGAGATGAGGGGGATGAGCTCCTGGCGGTGGGCTAGGGTTAACCCCATTAGATATGAACTGGTGCGGTCGCTATCGGGTAAGTCTGGTATGCCGGACTAGGGTCGGACTAGTCCGATGTCAGCAGGATAGAACAGAATTGAACAACTCGATTTTGGCAAGATCTAATAGTGATCTAAAGGACATTATTTCACAGATAATCCTGATGAACATGACCAGTAAGCAATCAACAATCATACAATGACCATAATTCACCAAGATTCACTATTTTAAATAGTTTTCAAGAGAAAATCGAAATAAGGGACAAATAATCGCAAAAATGAGTAAATTTTGAAATCACAATCAGGTATGCAGTGTTTCAAGCCACTTTTGAGAGTCAAGTATATTTAGATCATTTCTTAGCTCACAAAATCTCTTTTTGTCTAATGGCTTGGTGAAAATGTCTGCAAGTTGTTTTTCAGTCCTAACATGTGAGATTATAATGTCACCTTTTAATGAATGATCTCCTAAGAAATGGTGACGAACATCTATGTGCTTAGTTCTTGAGTGCTCTACTGGGTTGTGTGCAATTTTATAGCACTCTCATTACACATAGGAGTGGAATATGGTTCAGATAGTAACCATAATCCCTTAGAGTTTGTTGCATCCAAAGTAATTGTGCGCAACAACTGCCGGCTGCAACATACTCTACTTCGGCTGTGGAAAGAGCAATGAAGTTTTTCTTTTTAGATGACCATGAAACTAAGGATCTGCCAAGAATTTGGCGAGTCCCTGACGTGCTTTTCTATCGACTTTGCATCCTTCGTAGTCGGTATTGAAATATCCTATCAAGTTAAACTTGGATCCTTTGGGATACCAAAGGCCCAAGTTGGGTGTGTGCACAAGGTATCTTAAAATACTTTTTACAGGTGTTAAATGGCACTCTTTAGGTGCGGCTTGAAACCTTGCACACATACACACACTAAGCATAATATATGGCCTAGATGCACATAAATAGAGTAATGAGCCAATCATAGACCGATATACCTTTTGATCCACATTTGGACCATCTTCATTGAGATCGAGATGTAAATTAGTTGCCATGGGTGTCTTGATGGGCTTGACATTGTCCATATTGAACTTCTTGAGGATGTCCTGCGTGTACTTGGTTTGGCTTATAAAAGTGCCTTCTCTTAATTGTTTCACTTGGAATCCCAAGAAGAACTTTAATTCGCCCATCATCGACATCTCGAATATGTCTGTCATAATTTTGCTAAATTCTTCATAAAAGGATTTAATAATAGAACCAAAAATGATATCATCAACATAGATTTGACATACAAATAGATTATCATCAAAGTGTTTTGTGAACAAAGTATAATCAGATTTTTCCAATTTTAAAACCATTTTGAGTTAGAAAATCTCTAAGGCACTCGTACCAAGCTCGAGGAGCTTGTTTGACGTCATAGAGAGCCTTACGCAATTTATACACATGGTTGGGTGTAAAACTCTCATTTTCAGCCAGCATGCATTGCATACATTCTAATACATGTCTAACATTAATCCACAAAAAAGGAATAAGTTTAAAATGAATTAGAAGCAAAAACTGCACTTAAAAATTCTGGAATGTGCGGACCAGTCCGTTTTTTGTGCGAACAAGTCAGATTCCTCTCTGACCTTTGTCGGACTTGTCCGCTTTGCTGTGAACTAGTCTGTTTTTCTTTCTGTACAGTTTCAGACTTGTCCGGTCCATTGCAGACTAGTCCAATATTCCAATTCCTTGGAAATTTTGCTAAGTACTTGGACTTGTCTGGTATTTTAGTGACTTGTACGTTTTCCCTTTGACTAAAATCAGAATTGTCCATTTTTTGCCAGACTTGTCTGATTTTCCTATGACCAAGTACGGACTTGTCGGATATAGTCCGGACTTGTCCGTTTTTGTCTCTGTCAATCTTCGGACTAGTCCGTCCTCTTGCGGACTTGTCCGATTATTGCAATTCTGAGTTGATCTTTTGTTTCATGAAGTGCTCTTGGGTTTTACCTTAAGTGGGCCTAAGGACGTCGTGTCTAACTCTTTTTAGATCCAATGTGGGACCCCACACCGGCATCCACCCTGCCCAAACTCGAAATCCATCAAACCCTAGCCTCCACCTCTATATAAACAACCCCACCCCTTGACTTCATATCTTTTTGCCTCAGTTGGAAGTCCACCCAAACCCTAGCTTGTGAATAGCCACCACCAAGGAGGGAGAAGGAGATCCCGAGCAAGAGGAAGAAGAGGAAGAAACACAAGAGGATCAACCAAGCAAGATCTCCATCAAGTTTTCATTCTTCATCAACAAATTACCTTCAACTCTTCATCATCAACCCAAGATCGTCAAGATCCAAGTTCCATCTTCAATTCTTGATCTTTGGAGTTCTAAACACATGGTATACCTTCCACTTCCTCTTCCTCACGTGAATTCAATCCCATTTCTCCAAATTCACATCGACCTAGAAAACCTTAGTTCTTTGTTCCTACGAAGGGCGGACTAGTCCGGCCCTACAGCGGACTAGTCTGATTTTGTTGACTGTTTCCTGCTGAATTAATTCTAAATTGATTTGAATCAATTCCAAACCTATCCAAGCTTGTTATAAACTATTAGAACTAGTTAGTAAACATTATTAACAACTCATTAACTAGTTTTGCTTCGCATTTGCATTAATCATGTATGTCATGGCATATTGAGTACTATATGAGCATCTATTTGTTGTAATTCTTGTCTTGTATGTTATTTGCACGATTTAAACAGATTTGCGCTAGAGGGTGCTGCGGAGTATCTCTAGCACCAGGAGTTTGAAGTCTTTCATCCCAACCAATCCCAAGAGCAAGGCAAGTGTCCTTGAACATATTGATCCGGTTTTGACAATAAATGTTTTATTTTCAAAGCTGCATGCTTGTGTAAATATGATGGGGAATCCTATGATAGGAAGTTTACTTGTTTTGTTTAACCACCCTTGTCACCTGGAATTCAAGGTAGAGAGTCCGGAATGGCTTTTACCTTTTTGCTTCGCTATATTAATTGGGATGGGAAAACAACTATACTATTTAATTATGCATTAATGAGATTATGGTTGATATGAACTAGTCAATATGGTATGGTAATGGGTGATCTAAGCAAGCATGGTATGTGGATTGGGTTGGATGTTATCGTGGTTGCTTGCTTTAGATCTAAGGACCGGTTCGTGGAGCGACCATCTAGGATTTACAGTGCCACCACGAGGCCAAGTATGGGTGCGGCGTAGCTGACTAATTAGGATGTTGCTAGTATTGCATGAATCATTTGGCGCACTGAGGAATGGGAGTCAGATTGGGTTTGGCTATGGTTGGCGGGACTCCGTGAGATCCGAATGGCACAAGAGGGGCCCTTGGTGAAGATGTGCTCAGTTGGAGACATCGCCACCGGTGATACCTCAGTGGGTCCGTACATGCTAGTAGTCCCTTTGTAAAGTCTATTTTGTGATCTCTTGGCTACACACCGATGGAAGTGTGAGATGGCATAATTGAGATTCCTTAGTCACCGTAAGGAGATGAAATCACAAACACGTGGGTAAAGTGGTACAACCTCTGTAGAGTGTCTAAAAACTATCATGATAGTCGTGCTCCCGATTATGAGCAACCTGGACCCTCACATGATTAGGGGGAAACTTGGGATTTGGGATGGTTTGGTGCTGGTTATGGTTGCTTATGGCTATGGTAGTGAATTGAATTATAATAATTGGACATGGATGATGATGATGATGGTAATGATCTGGAATATGGATGATGGTAATGAAATATGGACTGGTATTATGGTAACTATATTGTTTATGATGGGTTTACTTCACATACTCATAATATACTGCTTTTCAAATGTTTTAATGTACTTTTAAGCACTTATCCATCATTATGTTTGTCATTTGAATCAGCTACGGGTCATACTTTCCATACTTGCTGAGTATGACATGTACTCACCCTTGCAATTCCCCCACCAATAGTTGCAGGTCAGGATTGGGAGTATAACGATGATAATGTGGAGTTCTAGGCCGTGTCTGCTGTCAGCTTGCCTGTGGTGTTGATTGGAGTTGCCATACCCTATTTGCTTAGTCACGTAGTTGCTTTTTAGTTTATTTTTGCTGCATTACTTCAAACTTGTCATTAATAATCACTAGAGCTTGTATTCAAGGATACTATGAATTCTGTAATAAAAGTGGTTAATTAATCTTGTTATGTGGTAATTTTCTGTATATCCTATTGTGAATGCACTCTGTATGTGTGTTGAACGTCCTAGGCACACATATGTGTTCACTTGGTTCATTTTCGGAACCGGGTGTAACAAATTGGTATCAGAGCCAGGTTTGACTGTAGGACGCAACCTAGATAGAATGAACACTTTAGAGCACATAGGAGCACTCAGGAATCGATATGTTTTTGCTTGGTGTGTTGTTTGCTATTTTTTGTTGCTTGTGTGCTTAGTAGAGGATTTTGGGGATGCTTTAGCATTGCCATGTCCATATAGGCTAGTGTAGTTAGTTGCTTAGTTTCATATCCCTTGATGCATATAGTTGGGGACGTTTTCTAAATTCTTATCTCTTGCTTTTCTTCAGATGGTGAGGACTCGCAACCAGAGGGATGGCAATGATGAGGAGGAAAACAATGGAGCACCTCAGAACAACCATGGACAAGGACCTGCTCAGGGGGCCATCAATATTGAGCAGCTATTGGCTATGCAAAACAAGCTCATGCAGACCATGATACAGACTATGGGATAGCTACAGGCTGGCAGCAACAACAATCAGCCCCACATGCCTCCACCGCCACACCCACCTCCTCAAAACCGATTGGGAGAGTTCATGAGAACTAGGCCACCAACTTTTGCTCAAGCTGTTGTCCCTATCGATGCCAATGATTGGCTCAAGTCTGTGGAGAAGAAGCTAGCTATTGTCCAATGCAGTGACTGGGAGAAAGTGTTATTCGCATCTCATCAGCTTGTTGGAGCAGCTACGGATTGGTGGGAATCTTTATGCAACGCCCATGAGAATCAAGAGAGGATCACTTGGGCGGAATTCAAAGAGAGCTTCTGTTCTCATTATGTGCCGGAAGGTGTTATGATCTTGAGGAGGCAAGAATTTGAGAACCTGAGGCAAGGAAGATCGAGTGTGGATGAATACCTCAATAATTTCACTCAACTCTCAAGGTATGTGCCTGAGGATGTCAGCCAGGACAGCCGGAAGCAATATTTGTTTATGAGGGGCCTTAACAATGAGATCCAAGTGCAATTGCTCAACTGTGATTATGGCAACTTCCAGAAGCTAGTGGACAAAGCAATTGTTGTGGAGAACAAAGTCCATGATATGGAGCAAGACAACAAGAGGAAGGCGCCATATCAAGGACATCAACAAGGAAGTATTGTGCGTCCTCGCTTTGCACCACCCAATGCGCCTTATTACAGCTGTTACGCTCCTGTACAACGCCATGGATATGCACCGCGCCCAACTCGATTTTTGCAGCAACGCCCTGTCATGCAAGCACCTAGGCCTCCAATGCCTTATGCACCTTGTGCCAATTTCCCTGGTGCAAATGCCCAGAATCAAGTTCGTCCCAATAATTCTGGTGCAGTTATGAAGTGCTATACATGTGGAGAAGTAGGACATTTTGCACATCAATGCCCTAAGTCAGGTCTTGGTCAAGGAGACAATGGCCAAAGACAAAACCCAAGACCCAATGGAGGACAGCCACAAGGCAACCGCGGACAGCAAAATTTTGCTCGTGGCAACATGAACCATGTCTCCACGGAGGATGCTCAACAAGCGGATGACGTGGTTATTGGTATGTTTTTCGCAAACTCCAACCCGGCGACTATGTTATTTGATTCTGGAGCATCGCATTCATTCATTGCATCAAAATATGTTGCCAAGTATAGTTTGTCTATCTCTCATATGAAGTTTACCTTATTGGTTAAGTCTCCTGGGGGAGAGATGAGAACAAATATAGTATGTCCAAAAGTAAGCCTTAGAATAAGGGGTCAGACTTCTTTGCCAACCTCATTGTTTTGGATTCTCAAGGATTGGACATTATACTCGATATGGACTGGTTGAGGAAGCACAATGGAACCATTGAACGTGCCACAAAGATGGTGAAGTTGACCAATGAGGAAGGGATCACCGTAGAATTTGAAGCATCTCAACACGCACCAAAGCAATTGGAGTTGAACCACATGAATGGTGCCGCAATTAAGGAGATTCCAGTGGTGTGCAAATTTTTAGACGTGTTTCCGGATAAGTTTCCAAGTATGCTACCTCATCGAGACATGGAGTTTGTTATTGAATTAATACCTGGAACTACACCTATAGCTAAGAGGCCCTACAGGATGCCTCCTAAGGAGTTAGCGGAGCTCAAGAAGCAGATTCAAGAGCAACTAGAGAAGGGTTTTATTCGCTCGAGCTCTTCACCTTGGGGAGCACCCGTTCTTTTTGTGGATAAGAAGGATGGATCACAAAGGATGTTTGTGGACTACTGAGCTCTCAATGAGGTGACCATCAATAACAAGTATACTTTGCCCCGCATAGAGGATTTGTTTGATCAGATGAAGGGTGCTTATGTTTTCTCCAAGATTGATTTGAGGTCAGGTTACTTTCAAATGAATATTAGGCCATCAGACATACCCAAGACAGCTTTTCGGACACAATATGGATCCTATGAGTACACCGTGATGTCTTTTGGATTGACCAATGCACCTACCTATTTTATGTACCTCATGAATAAGGTCTTCATAGAGTACTTGGATAAGTTCGTTGTGGTGTTCATTGATGATATTATGATCTACTCGAGAAGCGAGGAAGAGCATGAGGAACACATGAGGCTTACGTTGCAGAAATTGAGGGAGCATCAATTGTATGCCAAGTTCGGAAAGTGCCAGTTTTGGTTGAAAGAGGTGTCGTTTTTGGGTCATATCATCTCGGGAGGAGGAATATCGGTTGACCCCAGAAAAGTGAGGGACGTGTTGAAATGGGAACCCCCGCAAAATGGAAAGGAGATCCGGAGTTTCCTTGGAATGGCTGGATATTACCTTCAATTCATCAAGGACTTTTCCAAAATAGTCAAGCCAATAACAGAAATGCTAATGAAGGGGAATGCTTTCCATTGGACTCAAGCTTGTCAAGAAAGTTTTGAGGAGTTGCAGAAAAGGTTAACAACAGCCCTAGTTTTGATATTGCCGATGTACGCAAAAGCTTTGATATTTATTGTGATGCATCGAGACAATGACTTGGATGTGTGCTTATGCAAGAAGGTCAAGTGGTTGCCTATGCATCGAGACAATTGAAGAAACATGAGCAGAATTATCCAACGCATGATCTCGAACTTGCAGCCGTGGTACATGCATTGAAGATTTGGAGACACTACATCCTTGGACATAGGTGTGGTACGGATCATAAGAGTCTCAAGTACATATTCACACAAACGGATCTGAATTTGAGACAACGAAGATAGTTGGAACTCATCAAAGATTATGATGTGGAAATCAACTATCATCTAGGGAAGGCTAATGTAGTGGTCGATTCCTTGAGTAGGAAAGGAGTAAGCACCAACTCACCGTTCGAGAGCTGCCATCTGAGTTATGTAAGGAGTTTGAACAGTTGAATCTTGGATTTGTGAATGAGATGGGAATAATGGAGTTAAATCCGACCTTGTAGCAAGATGTTCGAGAAGGTCAAATAAAGGATGAGGAAATCCAAGACATCAAGGAAAGGACCCAAGAGGTATAGAATTCAGATTTGATGAGGATGACCATGGTACCTTATGGCTCGAAAAGTGGATTGTTGTGCCTAATGTGAAGCATATTCGGGAAACGATATTAAAGGAGGCACATGACTCGGCATATTCAATTTACCCCGGTTGTACGAAGATGTACAAAGACCTGAAGACGTGTTATTGGTGGGCTAGCATGAAAAATGACATAGCAGAATATGTAGCTTTGTGTGATGTGTGTCAACGAGTCAAGACGGAACATCAAGGGCCAGCTGGATTATTGCAGCCAATGCAGATTCTGGAATGGAAGTGGGAAGAAATTGGAATGGACTTCATAGTTGGTTTATCGCAAACTTAGTCCAATTATGACTCTATATGGGTAATTGTGGATCATTTAACTAAGTCAGCTCACTTTATTCCCGTCAAGACCACCTTTAATGGAGAGAAATTGGCGGAACTGTATATGGGAAGAATAGTATGTTTGCATGGAGTTCCAAAGAGGATAGTGTCGGATAGAGGTTCTCAATTTACCTCTAGGTTCTGGCTAAAATTGCATGAAGCATTGCGAACAAGGTTGAATTTCAGCTTAGCATATCACCCTCAAACGGATGGACAAACAGAGAGGACCAATCAGATTTTAGAGGATATGTTAAGAGCATATGATTTGAAGCATGGAAGAAGTTGGAACAAGAGCTTTTCATATGCGGAATTCTCATATAACAATAGTTACCAAGCAAGCTTGAAAATGTCACCCTATGAAGCACTATATGGAAGGAAATGTAGGACGCCTTTGTTCTGAAATTAGACGGGAGAAAATCAAGTATTTGGACCGGATATGTTGCAAGAAGCTGAGAAACAAGTTCAGATTATTCGTGAAAACTTGAGGGCTGCTCAATCAATGCAAAAGGGATGTGCAGACAATAGGAGAAGGAAACTAGCCTTTGAAGTGGGATATTTTGTTTACCTCAAGGTGTCACCAATGAGAGGTCATAAGAGGTCTAATATCATAGGCAAGCTAGCACCTCGATACATTAGGCCATTCAAGATTTTGGACAAAAGAGGAGAAGTGGCACGTAAGTTGGAGATGCCAGCTCACTTATCGGATGTTCATGATGTCTTCCATGTTTCACAGCTCAAGGAGTGTTTGAGGGTACCGAAAGAACAAGTGTCAATGGAAGAATCAGAACTAGAGGCGGATTTGACTTATGTCGAGCAACCGGTTAAAATCTTTGAAACCAAGGAGAGGGTCACAAGGAACAAGTTAATTCAATGGTGTAAAGTTCAATAGAAGCATCATACAGAATCAGGGGCAACTTGGGAGCTGGAGGATGAACTCAAGAAGGAATTTCTCTATCTCTTCTCTTCCGTGTCGAATCTCGAGGGCAAGATTCATTTTAAGGGGGGTAGGTTTGTAACACCCTCATTTTCAGCCAGCATGCATTGCATACATTCTAATACATGTCTAACATTAATCCACATAAAAAGGAACAAATTTAAAATGAATTAGAAGCAAAAAAATGCACTCAAAAATTCTGGGAAGTGCGGACTAGTCCATTTTTGGTGCGGACTAGTCCAATTCCTCTCTGACCTTCATCGGACTTGTCCTCTTTGCTCCAGACTAGTCTGTATTCTCTCTGTACAGTTTCGGACTTGTTCGGTCCATTGCGGACTAGTCCGGTATTCCAATTCCTTGGAAATTTTGCTATGTCCTTTGACTTCTCTGAACTTGCCCGGTATTCCAGTGGACTTGCCATGTGTTTTCCCTCTGACTAAAATCCGACTTGTCTGGTTTTGGCCAGACTTGTCTAATTTTCCTCTGACCAAGTTAGGACTTGTCCGATATAGTCCGGACTTGTCCGTTTTTGCCTCTGTCAATCTTCGGACTAGTCCGGCCTCTTGCGGACTTGTCCGGTTATCGCGATTCCGAGTTGATCTTTTGTTTCACGACGTGTTTTTGGGTTTTACCTTAAGTGGGCCTAAGGGCGTCATGTCTAACTCTTTTTGGAGCCCATGTGGGACCCCACACCAGCCTCCACCTTCCCCAAACTCGAAATCCATCAAACCCTAGCCTCCACCTCTATATAAACAACCCCACCCCTTGACTTTATATCCTTCTGCCTCAAGTGGAAGTCCACCCAAACCCTAGCTCGTAAATAGCCGCCACCAAGGAGGGAGAAGGAGATCTCGATCAAGAAGAAGAAGAGAAGGAAACGAAAGAGGATCAACCAAGCAAGATCTCCATCAAGTTTTTGTTTTTTATCAACAATTCACCTTCAACTCTTCATCATCAACCCTAGATCGTCAAGATCCAAGTTCCATATTTAATTCTTGATCTTTAGAGTTCTAAACACGTGGTATACCTTCTACTTCCTCTTTCTCACGTGAATTCAGCCCCGTTTCTCCAAATTCGCGTCGATCTAGAGAATCCTAGTTCATTGTTCCTACGAAGGGCAGAGTAGTCCGGCCCTACAACGGACTAGTCCCATTTTGCTGTCTGCTCCTACTGAATTAATTCTAAATTGATTTTAAACAATTCCAAACCTATCCAAACTTGTTAAAAACTATTAGAACTAGTTTGTAAACATTATTAACAACTCATTAACTAGTTTTACTTCGCATTTGCATTAATCATGCATGTCATGGCATATTGAGTACTATATGAGCATCTATTGATTGTAATTCTTGTCTTGTATGTTATTTGCGTGGTTTAGACGGATTTGCGCTAGAGGGTGCTATGGAGGATCTCCAGCACCAGGAGTTTAAAGTCTTTGATCCCAATCAATCCCAAGAGCAAGGCAAGTGTCCTTAACATATTGGTCCTATTTAGACAATAAATGTTTTGTTTTCAAAGATGCATGCTTGTGTCAATTTGATAGAAAATCATATGATATGAATTTTACTAGTTTTGTTTAACCACCCTTGTCACCGGGAATTCATGGTAGAGAGTCGGGAATGGCTTTTACCTTTTTGCTTTGCTAAATTAATTGGGATGAGAAAACAACTATACTATTTAATTATGTATTAATGAGATTATGGTTAATATGAACTGGTCAATATGGTATGGTAACGGGTGATCTAAGCAAGCATGGTATGTGGATTGGGTTGGATGTTATGGTGGTTGCTTGCTTTAGATCTAAGGACCGGTTCGTGGAGCAACCATCCAGGATTTACAGTGCCACCACGAGGCCAAGCATGCGTGCAGCATAGCTGACTAATTAGGGTATTGCTAGTATTGCATGGATCATTTGGCGCACCGGGGAAGGGGAGTCAGATTAGTTTTGGATATGGTTGGCGGGGCTCCCTGGGATCCAAATGGCACAAGAGGGTGCCCTTGGTTAAAGATATGCTCAGTTGGAGACATCGCCACCAGTGAAACCTCAGTGGGTATGTACATGCTAGTAGTCCCTTTGTAAGGGCTATTTTGTGATCTCTTGGCCACACACCGGTACAAGTGTGAGACGGCATAATTGATATTCCTTAGCCACCGCAAGGTGATGAAATCACAAACACGTGGGTATAGTGGTACAATCCTTGCAGAGTGTCTAAAAACTATCATGATAGCCGTGCTCTCGGTTATGAGCAACCTGGACCCTCACATGATTAGGGGAAAACTTGGGATTTGGGATGGCTTGGTGCTGGTTATGGTTGCTTATGGTTATGATTGTGAATTTAATTATGATAATTGGACATGGATGATGATGTTGATGGTAATGATCTGGAATATGGATGATGGTAATGAAATATGGACTAGTATTATGGTAACTACATGACTTATGATGGGTTTACTTCACATACTCATAATATACTCCTTTTCAAATGTTTTAATATACTTTTCAGCACTTATCAATTATTATATCCGTTATTTGAATCAGCTACATGTTATACTTTCCACACTTGCTGAATATGACATGTACTCATGAAAGCGGCCTAGAGGGGGGGGGGGTGAATAGGCGATAATCGATAATTTAAACTTAATTCAGAGTTATGAAAATAGAGAAGTCGGACTTGTCTGACTTCTAGTCGGACTTGTCTGACCTAAGTCGGACAAGTCTGACCTGGGTCGGATAAGTCCGAGATTACCTGCACGATCAGACCAAAAATCCAATTTTTAAGCGATCTAGTGAGAGATATCGATCCCTAGCAGTTCTACACGAAGTATGGAGTAGAAAGAAAGCTGAGGGAGAGATAGCACGTGGAAAAACACTAGAATCAAAACTTGCGAGAACGAAAGAACAACAAGAGACAAAAAATTTTATCCCGAGGTTCGGAACCACAAAGGATCCTACGTCCCTGTTGAGGAGTCCACAAGAGACCAGGCCTTCTCTAGCCTTTCCCTCACGAGTTGCCACAAGGGCCAACTCCCAAATCTTCCACTATCACAAAGATTGTTACAAACTCCCCGATTACAAGAGATCACAAAGAAATCGTGGGGCGACGCCTAACCATCTAGGGGAGAACCCCAAGAGCAACAAACACGCAATCACGAAGAGACTTAGCGAATCACGCGTTGCTCAACCCCTCAACAAACCGTTTCTCCCGAATCTCACAAAGAACTCTTCACTCTCCCAAAAAAACTCGAATTTGGGATCTAGAGGTGAAGAACAAGTGGAGAGATGTTCTTGAGTTCAAAATAGGCGTTCAAAACTGTTCAGGGGTGTTAGGCATATTTGGTGGGTCGAAACCACCCACTATTTATACTCCAAAAGGTCACTAGAGCCGTTTCACACAGCCCACGTCGGACATGTCTGACACAAAGTCGGACTTGTCCGAATTGCTGATGTCATAAAGCATACGGCTACCCGTTGGAATTTAAATAGTGCACCAAAAGCCACCTCAGACATGTCTGACACAAAGTCGGACATGTCTGACCTCAAAGGTCTTCAGACTTGTCTGACCAAAGCCACTTTAGACATGTCTGACACACAATCTCGGACATGTCTGAAGTTCTGCAGAGAGAACTCGGACAAGTCTGAGTCTTTGGGACTTAGAAAATTTTTCTTAGTCCCTGGGAACAGATCCATCTCGGACATGTCTGACCCCCAGGTTCGGACAAGTCCGAAACTTCACTGGAACTCTC
Source organism: Tuctoria greenei (assembly GCA_036927565.1). Lineage (NCBI taxonomy): Eukaryota > Viridiplantae > Streptophyta > Magnoliopsida > Poales > Poaceae > Tuctoria > Tuctoria greenei. The sequence goes on from JAYESD010000008.1 coordinate 130,626,744, forward strand.
ACTGGAACCCTTCCAGTGCCAATTCGGACATGCCTGACTCACAGTTTCGGACATGTCTGACTTCCTGCAGAGAGGATTCGGACATGTCTGACACCACAAGTCAGACAAGTCCGCCCAAGCCACAAAGGCCCTACTAAAAGCTACTACTAAGGGGTTGAGCACCCGAATGACTCACTAAGTGTCTACGCGTCGTGTCCCTCTTAATAGTACGGTTTTTCCTACAACTCAAGGAGAAAATAGAAAACCCTATTTCTATTCTTCTTCGCCACAACTTTTCTCCTTTTGCCGTCTTTCTTCAAAGCTCCATTCCGTACTTCGGATCTGCGCTCATGCTCCACCAAGTTCATCAACACTTTAATGGTTCATCATCAATCCACCAAAACCCACAAGGGACCTAGATGCACTTACAATCTCCCCCTTTTTGGTGATTGATGACAACCAACTAAAGTCTTCGACAAAAATAAGATTTGATAGAAGATTTGAGTCTCAAGTGTATATGAGCTTTTGGAATAACAATAAAAACAACTCATATACACTCAATCGTCGTGGGGTGTCTATATGCTCGTGTGTGTGCAATAACGTGATACAAATGAAGAAATGCACACGAGATCAATGAAGCATCATAATGATCATCATAAGGTATCAATAAACATCATTAAGCATTAACAGTCATAAACGAGTAACAAATAAGTACAAGACACACCACGATAGAAAATATGACTAGATACATGTCCATGTCCAAGAATAAGCACTAGAGTCTAGAGTCTAATACTTCTCCCCCTTTGGCATCAAGGCACCAAAAAGGAGAAAAGTGGACACTAAGACCTAGTCTACTCGGTTTCGTCCTCGTCGTCATCGTCGTCGTTGCTCTCCTGCTCATAGTCGCTCTCCTCGCTGGAGTTGCCGTGAGCTGCAGGAGGTGCTGAGGAAAAGGCGCTGGTGCCGGTGAAGAACGCCATCTCCGCCTCGGTGAGCTCCGGAAACTCCGGTGGCTCCTCGTCCGAGCTGACGTCGTCGACTGAAGGAAGCTGGAGGTGCTCCCTGATGGCTGCGAGGTTCCTCTGGTTCCTCTTTGCCAAGCGCTGAGTCGACCGGCAGACGGTGAAGATCGACTTCAGGATCTTGAGCAGTCCTGAGGAGCAAGACAGCTGCTGCTGGGGCACATAGGCTGAACTGGGAGGCTGAGCTGACTTCCTCCTCGAGGAACTGGGTCCTCCCTCTGCAGGTGCCGGTGCCGGTGCAGCTGCTCGAATCGGGCGGTGAAGTTTGGAAGGCTTCTGAGGCACAAGGCGCCTATGAGGCACATCCTTCACAAACTTCTGCCCGGACACTGTCTCAATTAGCTTCATCGGGTACGGGGCATAGCAGCAAGACCTAGCCGGTGTCTCCAAGGCGATGTAAATCTCCTCGTAGATATAGTCAAAAGCGTTGAATTGCTGCTCCCGTGCCAAGAGCTGGATCAGATTTCTGCTGTTGTGATTGATCCTGTTGGCATCCCCATCCTTGGGCGAAAGGGTCTTCCTTATCAGACGGTTCACCACGGCATGGAATGGCTTGAGGCCGTGGATATGAGGAGGGTTGGCTGGATACCCATCCTCATAGAAACTCTCCATCTCCAGGAGGTTCACTAGATCCATCTCATGGATCTTCAGAGAGTACTGCAGGCTGTTCTCCATCCCGAGAATGCGGGCAAACTCCTCATAGCTGACTTCGTACTTCACCCCATTGGTCATCCAGGTGAACCCGAGCTTGTCAACCCAATAGAACACAGTTGCATAAAATTGGAGGATGACTTCCTTGTTCCATGGGTATTGGAGACCCATGATTTCGCTGACTCCGTGGTGCTCGCAAGCTTCAAGCACCCCCTTGAAGAGAAGGTAGCAGCCCTTCTTCTTCAATGCAGCCTTCCAATCAACCCATTGCATCTTCGTGACTGGGTTCTTCTTGGTCGTGAGGACTGACCGGTAGTAATCCATGTGGAATAAGCACCAGAAACGGGGATCCTTGCTCTCCCTTGGCATGTCATAAAACCGCACATCTCTCATGTGCATGGTGTCGTGGATGTTCCTCCGGTAGTTTACCCTGTCGGCCGTGCGTCGAGTGTCACCAACTAGAGAGTGCACGACCAACGGTCCGATCTCCTGCTGCCCTTGGGAGCTCGAGCTGCCCCCCTGACCACTGACATTTGCAAGCTGACCACTAGCGGGTCGCTTGACGATCACTCTCTTTGGGCGCTTTGATGGTTGAGCCGAAGAATCAGGATCCGCGGGCTGCTTGCCTCTCTTGTCGTGACCCATAGCTAGAAAAAGATACAAGGATAGATAGGAGTCAAAGCAAGAGAGATAGAGCAATTAACTTGATAGTTTCTATAGAAATTAGGTCTCAGAGTTATACAGGATCGGACATGTCTGACTGGAAAGTCAGACTTGTCTAACTCAAAAAATTCGGACATGTCCGAATTTCTGTCAGACTTGTCCGACCTGTACAGAACTGACCCTAATTGCTAAGGAAACTAAGCAAATCAATTTTTCTACCGACCAAATTTTGCACCAAGGTTGCAAACATGCCTAGGAAGAATTCCAAGGGCATAAATTTGCAATCTTGCCGCTAGATTTAGAATTGAGAGGAAAGATGAGTAAAATACCTTTGGATGGAGAAAAGATTGAAGAACTCCGAAGGGGATGCGAATCCTCCACCCTTGAGGGAGATTTTCCCTCAAGAACTTCTCACAAGAGCCTCAAAAGCAATGTGGATCGCCTTGGGAGGTTTGAGAGAGAGAGAGGTTAGGGTTTGAAGTGAGGAGAGAGAGAAGGAAAGGAAACCGTCAGCCTCTTTGAAGGGGTTCGGATTTCCCACGTCGGACATGTCCGAATTTGTACTTCGGACAAGTCCGAATTCTCTCTGTAGACTTAAAACCCACTTCGGACATGTCTAACTTTTGTCAGACTTGTCCGACTCCCCCTGAGTGTACGCAATGTGCAAACACTTGGGGATATAAAGATAAGTAGATATGGACATTTTGGACAGGTTTTTGCAAATATCTTTGACAAAAATGATCAGTAAGCAACCAACAATCAAACTATGATCATTTTCACCAAAGAGAAGTTTAGAACATAGTTTTCAAGAAAAATAGATGAGATTTTCGAAAACACATAACAATTTGAAGTTGAAAACTAATAGCAATCAGATGTGCACGACTCAAGCTATGTTTCGAGAATCCAAGATATTTAGCTCTCTCCTTAGTCACAAAAGCGTCTCTCATCAAGGGGTTTGGTGAAGATATCCGCCAATTGCTTCTCACTTCTAACATAAGAGATAACGATATCTCCCTTGATAAAGTGATCTCGCAGGAAATGGTGACGAATATCTATGTGTTTGGTTCTAGAATGCTCGACGGGTTGTGAGCAATCTTGATGGCACTCTCATTATCACATAGGAGAGGAATATGGCTCAGATTGTAACCATAATCACTAAGAGTTTGTCACATCCAAAGAAGCTGCGCACAGCAACTTCCGGCTGCAACGTACTCCGCTTCGGCTGTGGAAAGGGCAATGGAGTTTTGTTTCTTGGAAGACCACGCAACCAAGGACCTACCAAGGAATTGGCATGTCCCGGATGTGCTCTTCCTATCTACCCTACAGCCCGCATAATCCGCATCGGAATAACCGACGAGATCAAACTTGGATCCTTTAGGGTACCAAAGACCTAGATTAGGAGTGTGAACTAAATACCTAAGGATCCTCTTAACCGCTGTCAAGTGACACTCTTTTAGAGTGGCTTGGAATCGAGCACACATGCACACACTAAGCATAATGTCGGGTCTAGAAGCACAAAGATAAAGCAAAGAGCTAATCATAGAACGGTATACCTTTTGGTCCACGCTCGCTCCTTCTTCGTTTAGTCCTAGATGCCCGCTTGTTCCCATATCTGTCTTGATGGTCTTCGCCTTCTCCATGCCAAACTTCTTGAGAATGTCATGAGTGTACTTGGTTTGGCATATGAAGGTCCCTTCCTTGAGTTTCTTTACTTGGAAACCTAGGAAAAACTTCAACTCCCCCATCATAGACATCTCAAATCTCTCCGTCATGATTTTGGAAAACTCATCACAAAAAGTTTTGTTAGTAGAACCAAATATGATATCATCAATATAAATTTGGCATACGAACAAGTCATTATCAAAATGCTTAGTAAAGAGAGTATAATCGGCTTTCCCAATCTTAAAACCGTTTTGTGTGAGAAAATCCCTAAGGCACTCATACCAAGCTCTGGGTGCTTGTTTGAGGCCATAGAGAGTCTTACACAACTTGTAGACGTGATCGGGATGCTCTTCATCTTCAAATCCGGGCGGTTGCTCCACATACACTTCCTCCTTGATTGGACCGTTGAGGAATGCACTTTTCACATCCATTTGATATAACATGAAATCATGGTGAGTAGCAAAGGCCAATAATATGCGAATAGATTCAAGCCTAGCTACGGGAGCAAAGGTTTCATCGAAATCCAAACCTTCGACTTGAGCGTATCCTTTTGCTACAAGTCTTGCCTTGTTTCTTGTTACCACCCCGTGTTCATCTTGTTTGTTCCGGAACACCCACTTGGTTCCAACAACATTTGCATTTTGTCTCCTCACGAGTTCCCACACCTTGTTCCTCTTGAAGTTGTTGAGCTCTTCTTGCATCGCCATTACCCAATCCGGGTCTTGTAGAGCTTCTTCTACTTTTCGTGGCTCTAAAGAGGAAACAAAAGAGTAATGTTCACAAAAGTTAGCCATACGTGAGCGAGTAGTTACCCCTTTGGAGATGTCTCCAAGTATGTTGTCAACGGGATGGTCCCGTTGAACGCTTTGATGAACTCTTGGGTGTGGTGGTTGAGCTTCTCGATCATTGTCTTCATCTTGATCATTTTCTTGATCTCCCCCTTGATCCAAGCCTCCTCCTTGATTTTGATCTTGTTGAGATTCATCTTGAGGATCTTGATCTTGTTCATGTGGGGGATTTTCATCTTCTTCGCTTGCTTGAAGATCATTTGGATCATGTGGTCGCACATCTCCAAGTGCCATTCTCCTAAGTGCTTCTTGTGGAGTCTCCTCTTGATCTAGCACACGCTTATCATCTTGCTCCACTTGAGAGACATTAGTCTCATCAAACACTACGTCATGTGCTACTTCAACAATCCCGGAGGACTTCTTGAAGACACGATAGGCGTAGGTATTTGAGTCATAGCCAAGCAAGAAACCTTCATCGGATTTCGAAGCGAACTTCGAATTCCTAGGCTTCTTGTTGAGAATATAGCACTTGCTCCCAAAAACACGAAAGTATGAGATGTTGGGTTTGTTACCGGTTAGGAGTTCGTATGAGGTCTTCTTCATGAGTGGATGAAGATACAACCGGTTTATGGCATGGCAAGCGGTGTTAACCGCTTCCGCCCAAAACCATTCGGACGTCTTGTACTCATCAAGCATCGTCCTTGACATCTCGATAAGAGTCCTATTCTTCCTCTCCGCTACTCCATTTTGTTGAGGGGAGTAGGGAGTGGAGAACTCATGCTTGATTCCTTCTTCATCCAAGAAGTCTTCAACTCGAGTGTTCTTGAACTCCGTCCCGTTGTCGCTCCTAATCTTCTTGATTCTTAAGGAGAACTCGTTTTGAGCTCTCCTCAAGAACTTCTTGAGAACTCCTTGGGTTTCACCTTTGTCATGCAAGAAAAATACCCATGTGAAGCGAGAAAAATCATCAATAATAACTAGACCATATTTGTTACCGTCAATACTAATGTAGGCGATCGGTCTGAATAGGTCCATGTGTAGTAGCTCCAATGGTCTTGAGGTTGTCATGATGTTCTTGGACGGATGTTGAGCTCCTACTTGCTTTCCGGCTTGACATGCGCTACATGGTCTATCTTTCTCAAAGACAACATCTTTTAGTCCACGGATATGATCCCCCTTAAGAAGTTTTTGCAAGTTTCTCATCCCAACATGGGCTAGCCTTTGGTGCCATAGCCATCCCATGTTAGTTTTCGCCACTAAGCACGTATCAAGTTGGGCTTTATCCGTGGAGAAATCCACAAGGTAAAGCTTTCCCTTGAGTACGCCCTTAAAGGCGATTGAGTTGTTGCATCTTCTTGAGACGGTCACACCATTGTTAGTGAAAAGACAATCATAACCATTATCACATAATTGAGAAATAGACAAGAGGTTGTAATCAAGTGAATCAACATGAAGCACATTAGAAAGAGTGTGTTTTGAGGAGATAGCAATTTTACCGGTGCCAAGGATTTTCCCTTGGCTATTATCCCCAAAGAAGATTCCTTCACTAGGATCTTCATTCTCCTTGTACTCTACAAACATCTTCCTCTCTCCGGTCATATGATTAGTGCATCCACTGTCAAGCACCCATTTTGATCCACCGGAGGAGTATGCCTACAAAAAGAGTTATGCCTTTCCTTTAGGTACCCAAACGGAGTTGGGTCCTTTGATGTTAGTCACAAGACATTTGGGCACCCACACGCAAGGCTTTGGGCTCTTGCGGAGTGGCCCAAAATATCTAGCATAAGTCTTGCCAAATTTGTTCCTTAATAAAACATAAGAAGCATCAAAGTCATGGAACAAAGGATGAGGTTCATTTTTAGGCATATAAGATGTTGAGACAATGTTCTTTCCTTTATCTTGGGTGGATGAACCTTCCTTGACAAAAACAATCAAGTCCTTGTTATTCTTGGGGGCTTTGGCATTTTGCCTCCGCTCCCGAGAATAACCAACGCCATCCTTGACATGGGGAGGTCTCACATTGGTGTATGCACTACGTGCATAGGCCACCTTCTCCTTGTCAAAGATGCCACCTTTCGGTGCTTGTTTGTTTTGTGCCAAGTTAAGTTCATCCTTAAGTTTTTGGATCAAGCTTGAGCACATGCAAGTGTGAACTTCCTCGGATGAAATCTTTTGAGAAGATGAGCTCTTTGAGGAAGAAGGTGCATTGATCTTAAGTGACTCAACCTTTGTCTCTAGAATCTTGTTAACCTTTGTCAAGTTAACAAGTTCACCCTTGAGCTCAACGGTCTTGTCCTTAAGATTTGAGCATGCTTCCTTGCTCATGGCAAGGTCATGCTCCAATGAATTGCTTCTTTCTCTCTCGCGCTCGAGGAGTTCCTCAAGCTCTTGACATCTCTCCAATTTTTGGATGAGCATGTCCTCTTGACGCTCAAGGAGATCCTCCTTCTCGGAGATTTCATCCATAAAAAAGTTCATCTTTCTCATGGAACTCTTACTTAAGCCTTTAAGCATGGATTCAAGTTCACTACCACTATCAAATTCATCACAAGAAGTTATAGAGGGAGTGGGTTTAGATTTGACCTTTCTTCTTCCCTCCTTTGCCATGAAACATGTGGACTTGAAATCATCAAGGTTGGGGAAAAGCTTGCTTGCACTTGAGCTCTTTCCGATGGCAATGGTTGCCACCTTCTCTACATTTTGGAAGATGAGTCTTCATTTGAGTCCCATTCTCTTCCAAGGTGGGCATGTCCGATGGCTTCTTCTTCTTGAAGAGCTTCTTATCTTGGGTCTTGCCCTCCTTCTTCTTGCTTTCATTGTATGGGCAATCCGCAATGAAGTGCCCATGTTCACCACACTTGTAGCAAGTCTTCTTCTTTAGCTTCTCCTTGCTCTTGCCTTCTTGGTGATAGCCTCCCTTCTTCCTTCTCATCATCCTTCTAAACATGTTTATGAAGGAGCTTCTTCCTCATCGGAGTCCATGCTCTCATCATCACTTGCATCTTCATTGTAGGACGTGGAAGTTACTTTGAGGGCTATGTCTTTCTTCTTTGATGAGGCAAGCTTTTGGAGATCGTTGTAGAACATAGCTTCCTTCTCCATCATCTCATTGTTGATTATCCTCCCAAGCACTTCTTCCGGAGTCATCTTGGTGTAGTCGGGGCTTTCACGGATCAAGGAGCAAAGAGCGATGTTTCGAGGCATGAATGTCCGAAGCATCCTCTTCACCACTTCATGGTCCGTCCATCGAGTGCTTCCATAGGCATGAATCTTGTTCACGAGCACCTTGAGGCGGTTGTACATGTCTTGGGGCGACTCACCATCCATGATGGTAAATCTCCCAAGCTCTCCTTCGATCATCTCAATCTTCGCCTCCTGGATGACTCGGTTGCCCTCGTGCGCCGTCTTGAGTGTATCCCAAATATCTTTGGCCACTTCCAAACCTTCGACTCGGTTGAATTCATCCCGAGTCAAAGATGAGGTTATGACTCCCATGGCTTGAGCATTGCGATGAAGTAGGATAGCTTGTTGTGGAGTGACGTCTTCCTCATTCCTTGGCATATGAACTCCGGTTTGCACAATCTGCCACAAACTAGGATTCAAAGAGATTAAATGCATCTCATATTGTGTTTCCACATTGAATAGTCATTTCCATTGAATTGAGGAGGTTTGCCAAGTGGAATAGACAAATAGTGACTGTTAGCATGAAGACGATCATAATCAAAGTGAGTTTGAGTATAGTCATCGTTACTCTTCTCCTTCTCTTTGTTGATCTTGGGTTGTTTCCCTAGCTTCTCCCGAAGCTTTGCCTTGAGTTGGCGAGTCTCTTCATCGTCCATCGGATCATCAAGAAGAACGTCGTAGTTCTTGTCATTTGAGCCTTCACCCTCGACATATGAGGTATCATCCTTGTTCCTTTCTTCTGCCATCGATTCTCCGAGATGTTAGTCTCTTTCGGAGAAACCTGCTCTGATACCAATTGAAAACGGCCTAGAGGGGGGTGAATAGGCAATAATCGATAATTTAAACTTAATTCAGAGTTATGAAAATAGAGAAGTCGGACTTGTCTGACTTCTAGTCGGACTTGTCTGACCTAAGTCGGACAAGTCTGACCTGGGTCGGATAAGTCCGAGATTACCTGCACGATCAGACCAAATATCCAATTTTTAAGCGATCTAGTGAGAGATATCGATCCCTAGCAGTTCTACACGAAGTATGGAGTAGAAAGAAAGCTGAGGGAGAGATAGCACGCGGAAAAACACTAGAATCAAAACTTGCGAAAACGAAAGAACAACAAGAGACAAACGATTTTATCCCGAGGTTCGGAACCGCAAAGGATCCTACGTCCCCGTTGAGGAGTCCACAAGGGACCAGGCCTTCTCTATCCTTTCCCTCACGAGTTGCCACAAGGGCCAACTCCGAAATCTTCCACTATCACAAAGATTGTTACAAACTCCCCGATTACAAGAGATCACAAAGAAATCGCGAGGCAACGTCTAACCGTCTAGGGGAGAACCCCAAGAGCAACAAACACGCAATCACGAAGAGACTTAGCGAATCACACGTTGCTCAACCCCTCAACAAACCGTTTCTTCCGATTCTCACAAAGCACTCTTCACTCTCCCAAAAAAAACTCGAATTTGGGCTCTAGAGGTGAAGAACAAGTGGAGAGAGGTTCTTGAGTTCAAAATGGGCGTTCAGAACTGTTCAGGGGTGTTAGGCATAGTTGGTGGGTCGGAACCACCCACTATTTATACTCCAAAAGGTCATTAGAGCCGTTTAACACAGCCCACGTCGGACATGTCTGACACAAAGTCGGACCTGTCCGAATTGCTGATGTCATAAAGCATACGGCTACCCGTTGGAATTTAAATAGTGCACCAAAATCCACCTCGAACATGTTTGACACAAAGTCGGACATGTCTGACCTCAATGGTCAGGCCTTTCACTTCAGACTTGTCTGACCAAAGCCACTTCAGACATGTCTGACACACAATCTCGGACATGTCTGAGGTTCTGCAGAGAGAACTCGGACAAGTCTGACTCTCTGGGACATAGAAAATTTTTCTTAGTCCCTGGGAACAGATCCATCTCGAACATGTCTGACCCCCAGGTTCGGACAAGTCCGAAACTTCACTAGAACTCTCACTGGAACCCTTCCAGTGCCAATTCGGACATGCCTGACTCATAGTTTCGGACATGTCTGACTTCCTGTAGAGAGGATTCGGACATGTCTGACACCACAAGTCAGACAAGTCCGCCCAAGCCACAAAGGCCCTACTAAAAGATTCTACTAAGGGGTTGAGCACCCGAATGACTCACTAAGTGTCTACGCGTCGTGTCCCTCTTAATAGTACGGTTTTTCCTACGACTCAAGGAGAAAATAGAAAACCCTATTTCTATTCTTCTTCGCCACAACTTTTCTCCTTTTGCCGTCTTTCTTCAAAGCTCCATTCCGTACTTCGGATCTGCGCTCATGCTCCACCAAGTTCATCAGCACTTTAATGGTTCATCATCAATCCACCAAAACCCACAAGGGACCTAGATGCACTTACAACTCACCCTTGCAATTCCCCCACCAACAGTTGTAGGTCAGGATTGGGAGTATAACGATGATAATGTGGAGTACTAGGTCGTGTCTGCTGTCAGCTTGCCTGTGGTGTTGATTGGAGCTTCCATACCCTATTTTCTTAGTCGAATAGTTGCTTTATTAGTTTATTTTCACCGCATTAGTTCAAACTTGTCATTAATAATCACTAGAGCTTGTATTCGAGGATACTATGAATTTTGTAATAAAAGTGGTTAATTAATCTTTTTCTGTGATAATTTTCTATATATCATTTTGTGAATGCACTCGTTTATGTGTGTTGAACATCCTAGGCACACATATGCGTTCACTTGGTTCATTTTCGGAACCGGGTGTCACATTGGGGTACTCTTGATCTTCAAATCCTGGTGGCTGCTCCACGAACACTTCCTCCTTAACGGGTGTTGACGTCTGTTATATACCAATTTCACCCGTCAATATAACTCAATTATGTGAAGGAAATATCATTTCTTGCACACATCACCTTTATATTTAATCTATTTCCACTTGTCCTTGGAGAAAGTAGTGCATGCAGGGATTCTATACAGAATTGAAGTGAAACAAGGGGATGGATCCTATAAAATATCATTCCAGCCGACGCCATGTGGCACCACATGGATCAAAAGGCCCACAAATAGAAGTATATGAGGCCATCCAATGGTGTAGCACTAATATCAGTCAATATGACCCACCTTGCAGAGACATGGAGGTAGCACACCGCAAAAGGAGCCAAGACCAGGTCGCCCGACCCCCTAGTCAACCGACTAGGTACTAGCGCCATATGCGATCAAACGCCACGTGTTGGCTCCTCCCGGCTTGAAGAGGTCATGGGTGACTGATTTGCGCGCTTTTGGTGGCGGGAACAGACCCTTCTTTAAGCTATAAATAGGACCCCTCACCCCTCACTTCAACACACACCACTTGAGTATTCATCCATTGTATCCACTACACTCCATAGGTTTAGTGGAGTATAGGCTGTAGGGAGGAGAGCCTCTAGTCCATAGTCCAAGTAAGAGAGGAGTAGAAGGAGTCTCTTCCCAATTTCCAATTGGGAAAGGAATGTCTCACATATTCCTATTTGTATTTGTGACTTTGTTCTTAATAAAGATGTTATCTTTAGTCTTCCATTGTTAATATACTTGGATGAAGGATTTCTTGTTTGATTGTGGATTCCATGTATGTGGTAGGAGTAGTATTTATGATTATGCTATACCATTATCAAACCTCCACTATAGTCTAATTAGCTATGACAAGATTATGTTAACATGAATCACTTATGCTATGAATTAACATTGGTTCAACAATGATTTAGTTCATTGCCTTAGGATGGCTTGTGCCTAGGCTCTTAAGGTAATTACTTAATATGCTTGCATGGTGCTAGGATAGAGAGTAGCGTTGAATGTCTCGTATGCCCACGGATTGAAGAGGTAGGCAGTAGATGGTGACAGCCCTATTTTTCCTTTGTAATCCTCTGTGTTCGGCTATGCCACAGGGTCTTGGCGGGAGTCATCCTAGTGTTGCTAGGGGTAAACCCGTGGCTTATGTGTTAATCAACTTAGCATGAGAATTCATAAATTGACATGATCATTAGTAACTAACGTAGGCTATGTATATGTACATTAGAAGCATTGTACGAGTCTCTACCTAGTTCTTATCCTGGTCCCTCTTTACCCCATATTATCCCATTAGGATAGAATGCTCTTGTGTGTGTCACACTATCTCAATTACCCTTTATCCATCCTTGCTAGAGCCTTGCCTAGACGAACCTATCCTCTCCACTTGATGATTGTTTTACTTCCATCTAGCCTTCCTTTGGGAGAATATAAATGACACCCTTTGTGAATACTCTTAGAGGGGAAATGCTACATCGATAGTTTCTGTGCGCTTGCGCATTTATATGTATAATCTAAAATCTATTAACAAACATTTATGGCACCACTCATAGAGATGAATTGTTAGTAGTGTGTAGGAACTGTCAACAATGGGACCATGGAGGAAAACACTTTTGACGTCCATTTGATACAGCTTAAAATTATGGTGAGTAGCATATGCCAATAAAAGATGAATGGACTCAAGTCTAGCTACGTGAGTGAAAGTTTCGTCAAAGTCCAAACTTTCGACATGTGAGTAACCTTTTGCCACTAGTCGTGCCTTATTTCTTGTTACCACTCCATGTTTGTCTTGCTTGTTCTGAAAGACCCATTTGGTTCCTACAATGTTCGCCTTTGGTCTTTCTACAAGTTCTCATACTTCATTTCTCTTGAAGTTGTTCAACTCCTCTTGCATTACAATCACCCAATCTAGATCATTTAGTGCTTCTTCTACCCTGTATGGTTCCAAAAAAGAGACAGATGAGTAATTTTCACAGAAATTAGCTATGCTAGATCTAGTGGTTACTCTCTTGGCAATGTCTCCAATAATGTTGTTGACGGGATAATCACTTTGTATACTCTGATGTACTCTTGGGTGTGGAACTCGTGAAGTTGCTTGCACTTCATTTCTTCATTGTTAATGTCTCCCCCTAGATCATTGCTTCCTTGATTATGTTGATCTTCCTGATCTTGATCTTGGGCATGAGCTCCCCCTTGATCATTGCTTTCTTGTTGAGGTCCATCTTGAGCACTTGAGTCTTGTGGTTGCTGTTGAGGTCGAATATCACCAAGCGCCATTCTCCTCAACGATTTGCATGGGGCTTCTTCTTAATCTAGCACACACTTATCAACTTGCTCCACTTGGGAGTCATTAGTTTCATCAAACACTACGTCACGTGCTACTTCAACAAGGCCAGAGACTTTGTTGAAGACACGATAGGCGTAGGAATTCAAATCATAACCAAGCAAGAATCATTCATCAAATTTCGAAGCGAACTTCGAAGTCATCGGTTTCTTGTTCAAGATAAAACAGTTGCATCCAAATACTTTGAAATATGAAACATTTGGTCTGTTACCGATGAGGAGCTCGTACGGCGTCGTCGGTGAAGATATAGGTGGTTTGTGGCGTGACAAGCGGTGTTCACCGCTTCAACCCAAAACCGGTTTGAAGTCTTGTATTCATCCAGCATTTACCTCGCCATCTCGATGAGCATCCTGTTTTTCCTTTCGGCCACCCCATTTTGATCAGGGGAGTAGGGTGCGGAAAATTCATGTTTTATTCCTTCTTCATCTAGGTACTCCTCAACTTGTGTATTCTTGAACTCCATTCCATTGTCACTTCTAATGTTCTTCATGGTTGAGGAGAATACATTATGTGCTCTTTTTAGAAATTTTCTTAAGGATTCCTTGAGTTTCTGGTTTATAATAGAAGAAAAATACCCAGGTAAATCTAGAAAAATCATCAACAATGACCAATCCATATTTGTTACCGTCGATGCTTATATAAGCAATTGGACCAAAGAGGTCCATGTGTAGAAGTTCCAGCGGTCTTGAGGTAGTCATCACGTTCTTGGCGGGATGTGGTGCTCCAACTTATTTTCCTGCCTGGCAAGCGCTGCACGGCCCCTCTTTCTCAAAAACAACATCCTTTAAACCTCGGATGTGACCACCTTTTAGAAGTTTATGCAGATTTATCATCTTAACATGGGCTAGCCGTCTATGCCAGAGCCATCCCATGTTAGTTTTAGCAACCAAGCAAGTGTTCAGTTCAGCTTTATCTTTGTTGAAGTCAACAAGATAAAGATTTTCCTTCAACATTCCCTTGAATGCAATCGAGCCATCACTTCTTCTAAAAATGGTCACACCCTCATCAGTGAATAAATAGTTATAACCTTTGTCGCACAACTGAGATATGGACAAGAGGGTGTAATCTAAAGAATCTACATGTAAAACATTTGAGGGAGTATATTGGGAAGAGATTTCAATTTTACCGCTACCAAGGACCTTTCATTGGCTGTTTTCTCCAAAATATATCCATTCACTTGGACCCGCATTGCACTCATACTCCACGAACATACTCCTCTCTTCGGTCATGTGATTAGTGCATCCACTGTCTAGCACCAATTTTGATACACCGGAGGAGTAGGCCTGCAAAACAAATTATTTATTGGTTTTAGGAACCCAAGCTTGCTTGGGTCCTCGCACGTTAGTCACAGGAGTCTTGGGCACTCACACATAAGTTTTTGAGTTCTTGTGGCGTGGCCCTGCATATTTAGCAAATACATGTCCAGATTTGTTTTTCATGAGTACATAGAAAGCATCAAAAGTACAAAACAATATTTGAAATTTAGATTCATGTGATGTTTCCTTAACAAAAGTAATTTGCTTCTTAGCATGAACATTGGTGGACATTTGTTTATTTTTGTTAAATCCAAGACCATCTTTGATGTTAGGAGGTCTAGTGACCATATATGCACAACATGCATAATTGATCTTTTCCTTGTCAAAGATCCCACTTTGAGATGGATGTTTAGCATGAGAAGTAGAAGAATCAAGTTTAACAGCATTTTTCTTAATGGAACATGTGCAAGTTACAACTATTGTTGGACTTACACCTTTGGAAGGTGAGCCTTTGGGGGAGGAGGAGTCACTTTGCTTGAGTGACTCAACTTGCACTTCAAGAATCTTGTTAACTTTTCACAGGTTAGCAAGTACTTCCTTGATTGCATCGTGTGAGTCTTCTAGCTTTGAGTAAGTTTCCTTACTCAAGGCTAGCTCATGCTCAAGTGACTTTCTCTTTTCCCTCTCAAGCTCAAGGAGTTTCTCAACCTCTTGATATCTCTTCCTTTCACAGATGAGCATATCTTCTTGTCAGTTGACAAGCTCCTCCTTCTCAAAAATTTCATCCGGCAACATTTTCATTTTCTTTAATGTAGTTTTACTTAACCCTCTAAACATCTCCTCATTTTCACTAGAGCTATCAAAATCATCAATAGAGTAATTTAGCGAGGGAGGTGTGAATTGAACCTTTTTCTTACCTTCCTTAACCATGAGGCAAGTGTGATTATGAATCTCCCGTCCTCCTATGTTCGGGAAGAGCGTAGACCTCTTGGTAGGCTTCTTGATGGCAATGGTGCCCATCCCATCTTCTTCATCAGAGGAGGACTCATTGTTTGAGTACCACTCCTTGCTAGTGTGCACTTGGTGAGATTGAATCCTTTTCTTGAAGATCTTCTTCTCTTGAGGCTTCGCTTCCTTCTTCTTTTTATTTTCTTCCTAAGTGCAGTCAACCATAAAGTGATCGTACTCGCCACAATTGTAGCAGGTACATCGAGCCTTGGATTTTCCTTTTTCTTTGCTCTTCCCATCACTCGAGTTGATGCCTTTCCTTCTTTTCATCATCCACTTGAATTTCTCGATGAAGAGTGCCATTTCCTCATCATCCAAATTGGTGATTACATCACTTCTGTCTTCATCATCTTGTGCTTCATGATCTTCCTTAGGCTTGCAAGTTGCCTTGAGGGCAACGTCTTTCTTCATGGAGGAAGTAAGCTCAGCTAGGTATTTGACGTATTAAGCCTCCTTGTCCATCATCTCATGGTTGATAATTTTGCCCAATAGTTCATCCGGAGTCATTTTGTGAAACCTGGGCTTCCGTGGATCATGGAGCACAAGGTGACATTTCTCGGCATAAAGGCTCTGTCCATTCTTTTGACCACCTCACGATCAGTCCACTTCTTGCTTCCATAGGCACGGATCTTGTTGATAAGCGCCTTCCTTCTATTGTACATGTCTTGAGGTGATTCTCCTTCCTCAATGGCAAACCTCCCCAATTCTCCTTCGTGCATTTCAATTTTTGCCTCTCGGACTGACCGATTTCCTTCATGTGCAGTTTTGAGTGTATCCAAGATTTCCTTGGCACTTTCTAGTCCATCAATCTTGGTGAACTCTTCTCGGCTTAGAGATGAAGTGATCATTGCAATAGTTTGTGCATTGCGGATAATTTCTTGTTCCTGTTCCGGAGTGAGTTCATCGTCTGTATCCAGGATGTCTACACCTATACACACAATATGCCAAAGACTGGGGTCCAAAGAGATTAGATGCATTTTCATGTTGTATTTCCACATGGTATAATCGTTTCCACTGAACTGCGGAGGTTTTCCCATGGGAATGGAAATATAATGATTATTTGAATTGAGACGATTTGAATTGTAAGGATATTGGGAGTAGTTGTGATGACCACTCCCCGTCGCCTTCTCGTCTTTTTTCCTTTTTGACTTAGGAGTTTCCACCTAAGAAGTTCCTTGAGGTGAAGCACTTCTTCATCATCATGTTGATTTTCCCTGAGTATATCGAAGGCTCTTGTATCTTGTTCTTCTTTGGTGTTGAGCACCTTCGGGATCTCTTTGTTCTTGTCAAAGGCCATTGATATCTCTGAGCGGTGAGTCTCGTAGATGGAGAACCTGCTCTGATACCAATTGAATGTAGCCTAGAGGGGGTGAATAGGTGTCGGTACCCTAGAAATCGTACACCCCTTGAGGTTACAAAGATCTCAAAGGAAAGTCATCTACTTGGTTTGAAGACCCTCGGAGGCCCACATGCCAGGCATAATCGGACCCGCTTCTCCAACATGGTTAATCCCAGGGTCGCCATGTGTACTACCAAACCGGAGCTACCGCCCACAAGGGGGAAGCTCCAGGCCATGTACCGAAATGGCACCTCCGGACTTAACCCCAGACCGAGAGAAGCTCCGGACCTGACACGTGTCAGGTAGCCCCGGAGCTACCTGTTTCCCACAGCAAGCTCCGAAGCTGCCACGTGTCCAATCGTCGGATCTTCAGCCTCTAACCTCCGGAAGACCCCGCAACAGCTCCGGATCTTCAAAGGGGAATCAAGGACTTCAATACCTGATTAAGTGCCATTAATACCATATTAATGACACTTAAACGGACGATCTTAACACCAGTAACGGTGCTGTCAAAGCCCGTTACAGGGTCATTAAGAGCAATTAAACGTGTATCAATACTAGTAACCGCCGGGGCCACATGTCGGGCCAGGCTAACCTGTAACGGTCTGCCCTTGTACTATAAAAGGACAGGCCGATGACACGTTCAAGGGGCGAAACACACACAGAGGCATACGCCATTGACGTGCAACACAAGCTCATACAGCTAATACAACACCAACACACTCGTGGAGTAGGGTATTACGCTCAGGCGGCCCGAACCACGTAAACTCTTGTGTCTCCTGTGTCAATTCCTACTCACCTTCTTGAATCTCCGCGCGCCCATACCGAACATCAAACTCCCCTATCACTTTAGTAGTGTAGGGAGATCTGCCGGTTCAAACCACCGACAGTTGGCGCGCCAGGTAGGGGCGCCTGAGATTTTGAGAATGGTGAACTCAGCTGCTGGATCATCCAACGGTCAACCTGCTGCTCAGGCTGTTAGGACCAATCCCTCCAATAGGCAGCCACCAGCAGGAGCCTCAGCACCAGCAGGAGTCACACTCCCACCACCACCGTCTCCTCCAGCAAGTCGTGTTGGGCAACGTGATGGTGCGCCAGCGTCAATTACTGTGTCGGAAAATCATGACAACCCGAAACACGCGCTCCATGCAGCGCGTGCTCTTCTCCAACGCCCACCATCTCCGGATGCATCCCGGGATGCACTGGAGCACTGGAGGGCTGATGTGGAGCATTTGGTTGCAGCAGCAGCCGAACGCCTCAGCAACCAGGGTCCTCCTCCTTCAGGACGAGCCCCGTCGCAGCGGCGGACTTTGTCTGCAAGACTTGGTCCGCATGTTTCCAATAGCAGGAGACGTGTTGCATCGCAACAAGTGACGTCATTGCCCTTCGGGGCACGACGCACTCACACGGTATCAAGGCTTTCAACTCATGACCTCCGAGCGGAGCTTGATCACCGATACCGCCAGCAGGACGGTCGAGTCCATACTGAGCAGGCCCGTGAAAGATGGGAAGCTCAGGACTTTTCTACTCCTGAGGAGTAGGAGGAGGCTGTTCAGCTCTGGCCATGCACCTGCGCATGGTTAGGTGGCCACAGAAGTTCTGGCCTCACCTGTCGGAAAAATTCGACGGGACTGTCAATCCTGCCGAATTTCTTCAGATCTACTCCACTGCAATCTTGGCAGCTGGAGGAAACGAGGCCGTGATGGCCAATTATTTTCCAGTGTCCTTGACTAGGACCGCCAGGTCCTGGTTTATGAGCCTTCCACCCAACTCTATCAACAGTTGGGAGGAGCTGTGCCGGCAGTTCACTGCCAACTTCGGGAGTTCATACACCCGACCAGGCACTGAACTAGACCTTTTTGCGGTCGTGCAAAAAGGGGGAGAATCCTTGCGATCATTCATCCAGAGGTTCTCTCAGGTACGAAACACTATCCCTTCTATCTCTAGTGACTCTGTCATTGTGGCATTTAGACAGGGCATACGGGACAAGAAGATGTTGGAGAAACTGGCGATCAAGGAGATCACCAGTGTCACGAAACTCTTCAGCTTGGCTGACAAATGTGCCAGAGCTGCAGAGGGCCGTGAGATGCACTCCAAACCAACCTCGGAGGATCACAAGAAATCCTCCAAAGAAGAAGCCGCTACCTCCGGGGGTGGCAAGAAGAAAAAGAAGACCAACAGCAAGAAAAAGCTGTCGGTCGGCACATCCAACGTTGCAGCTGCTGCAACTCCAGGTGGCCAGGGGCCACGCCCCGAGAAGCGACCTCGACCGTCTTCTGAAGATGGTGGCAAACCCAAAGTGTGGTGTCCTATTCACAAAACGGGCAGCCACAGTTTGGAAGACTGCCGGGAGGTCCAAAACCTTGCCGAGCGCTACAACAAGCACCGGGAAGAATCTCCTTTCCGACAGAGGGAAGGAAAGCAAAAAGTCGATGAAGCTCCGGCTGAAGAGGAGTTAGGATTTTAGGATCCCAAAAAGGTCCTGAAGGCCGTTTACACCTCAATCGACGATGATTCTGACGTCTCTGACAACGAGCGTCGGAAGACCATGAACACCATTTTTGGTGGATCATGGGATATCACCTCTCGTCGCGTCATCAAGACTATGCGACAGGATATGGCCGCTGTAGCTCCTACAGTCAGGCCAGAACCTCATCGGAAGTGGATGGAGACCGCCATCACTTTTGATGCTTCGGATTGCCCTCAGAGCATGGTTGGAGTAGGTCAGTTACCTTTGATGGTATCTCCTACCATCAATAACATCCAGCTCCACCATGTCATGGTAGACGGAGGTCCAGGGCTTAACCTCATCAGCTTCGAAGCTTTCACTAAGCTTCAGCTCCGACCTTCGGATCTCCACCCCTCTCGACCTTTCTCCGAAGTAGGTCCGGGGGCCATTACCCCACTCGGGGCTATTACTCTCCCCGTTACCTTCGGGACATGGGAGAAATACTGCACCGAGAAGTTGGTCTTTGACGTCGCTCAGATCAACTTACCCTTCAATGCCATCTTGGGAAGGCTTGCCCTGTACAAATTCATGGCAGCTACTCATTGTGGTTATCTGGTGTTGAAAATGCCAACACCAGTAGGCGTTCTCCGGATCCGCGGAGATCGTACTGCTGGAGTAGCTGCACTAGAAGAACTCCATGCACTCACTACGGCGCAAGAGGAGGACTCCAGGCAGGAGCAAGCTCCAAGACCCCCGAGCATCCGTCAACGAGGCTCGACTTCTGCACCTCGAGTGCAGCCAAGCAGCGACACCGACATTCCCGTCAAAGTCGTCCAAATTGGTTCCGATGCCGCTCAAACCACCCGTATATCGGGGGGATTGAACGACAAATAGGAACTCGCGCTCATCACTTTCCTCCGGGCTAACGTTGACGTATTTGTCTGGCAACCGTCACAAATGCCTAGGATCCCCAGGGAAGTGATTGAGCATAATCTGAAGATTTACCCCGACGCCCGACCTGTGCATCAGAAGCCTCGGAAGCAATCCGTAGAGCGACAGAACTTCATCCGACAAGAAGTGAAGAAGTTACTCGAAGCTGGATTCATCCGAGAAGTCTTCCATCCAAAATGGCTAGCAAACCCAGTCGTTGTGCCCAAGGCCGGCGGGAAGCTTCAGATGTGTATCGACTACACCACACTAAATAAGGCATGTCCAAAAGGTCCATTCCCACTACCTAGAATAGATCAGATAGTGGATTCCACCTCCGGGTGTGAATTACTGTATTTCCTAGACGCATATTTCAGGTATCATCAAATCAGGATGTCTAGGGAAGATGAAGAGCATACTTCATTCATCACAGTAGATGGATTGTACTGTTACACAGCCATGCCCTTTGGTCTCAAGAATGCAGCTTCAACTTTTGTACGAGCTATGTACAAAACTTTTGAAGAACTCATTAGAGACATAGTGGAAGTGTACGTCGATCACATTGTGGTCAAGGTCAGGAACAAGGAGTCACTCCTTGACACCTTGCAGGCTGTCTTCGACAAGCTGCGGACCACCCGCACAAAGCTAAACCCAGACAAGTGTGTCTTCGGGGTTAGCTCCGGAAAACTTCTCGGTTTCCTGGTAAGTCATCGGGGCATAGAAGCTAATCCGGCGAAGATTAAGGCAATTGAAGACATGCGGCCACCAACCCGCATCAAAGACGTTCAAAAGTTAATTGGATGTCTAGCAGCCCTCAGCCGGTTCATCTCAAGACTGGCGGAACGGGCACTCCCCTTCTTCAAGTTATTGAGGAAGTCCGGACCATTCCAATGGTACGAAGAAGCAGAGAAGGCATTCCAGGAGCAGAAACAGTTCCTCACTACCCTACCAATTCTGGTAGCCCCGAACCCTGGTGAGCCTTTGTTGCTTTATATTTCAGCTACTGACGAAGTCATCAGTATGGTTCTGGTTGCGGAGAGACCAGAACTACCCCACACTCAGGAATCCAGACCCCTTCGGGAAGGTCCGGAGGTTCCTGAAAGCGAGTCTGGGTCCCAGCTTCCAGATTCGAATCCACAAGAAGTCACTTCAGGAGACCCAGACCCCTCCGGGAGGGTCCAGGTCACTTCTGAAGAAGCTCCAGGTTCCTCCAGCCAGAACCCGGAGGTCCCCGAAGAAAATCCAAACTCCTCCGAGAGGATCCGGGTCAGTGAAGAGGAAGCTCCGCACCCCTCCGGGAGGGTCCGGACCATTCAACGCCCAGTGTACTTCATTAGTGAAGTATTACATGATGCCAAGACTCGATACCTAGAGGTGCATAAGCTGCTCTATGCAGTTCTTATTGCCTCCAAAAAGCTTCGCCATTACTTCCAAGCTCACAAAGTCTCAGTGGTGACCTCCTACCCACTTCGAGCAATCTTGCATAATCCCAATTCAACTGGGAATATTGCAAAGTGGGCAGCGGAATTGGCTGAATTTGATCTTGAATTTATTTCAAGACAAGCAGTCAAGAGTCAAGCATTGGCAGATTTTGTGGCAGAATGGACTCTCTCTCCATCAAACCCTGGGGGCCTCAGTGAGCAGAAGACGGAGCATCAAGCTCCAACCTTCATCGAGCCTCACTGGATCCTCTACTTCGACGGCTCCATGCAGAAGCAGGGGGCCGGAGCTGGAATCCTTCTCCTTGCACCGACTGGGGAGAAGGTGAAATACATGGTACACCTTGACTTCAAGGCAACCAACAACATGGCAGAGTATGAAGCACTCATCTACACACTAAAGGTGGCACTGTCATATGGTGTCAAGCAATTGCTGGTCAAGGGAGATTCACAGCTCATCATTAAGCAGGTGAAGGGTGAATGCTCCTGCAATAATCTCCAGCTAGCTGCTTACCTCCTTGAAGTCCAGAGGCTTCAGAAGGACTTCGAAGTCCTAGATCTCCACCATGTTCAGCGTGCCCATAATGCTGAAGCTGACGAACTCTCGACCAAAGCGTCAACCGGAGCTCCGGCTCCTGACGGAATCTTTGTCCGGAGGTTGTCAAAGCCAACAGCTCAACCTGCCGAACTGAGTGAAGGGGGCGAGATCAGCATCCCGAAGCTGACAGTCCCGATGGCCCTGTTACCATGGCAGCCATCAAGGGTCGTAGGTGCTGCCAGGAGCTCCGAGCAACCCAGCACGCAAGACTCAAAAGCTCAAGCTAGTTCCGATGCATGGATCTCAGAGATCCGGAGCTACTTGAAAGATAACATCCTTCCTGACGATGATGTATCCGCTGACCGGGTAGTCAGATTGGCTAAAAGATACACGCTGGTAGAAGGGGATCTCTACCGGCGCGGTGCCAACGGCATCCTAATGCGGTGCATCACAAGAGATCCATGGAGGCGAGTGTGGGAACCACGCGTCTTCCCGCACGCTGGTTGGTAAAGCCTTTCGGCATGGCTTCTACTGGCCTACAGCACTCCAGGATGCAACTGAGTTGGTGAAGAAATGTGAAGCATGCCAATTTCATGCAAAGCAAATTCACACACCAGCTCAGCCATTACAAATGATACCTCCTACATGGCCCTTCGCTGTGTGAGAAATGTACATCTTGGGACCTTTCCCAAGAGCCGTCAGAGGTTACAAGTTCCTGTACATCACCATTGACAAGTTCACCAAGTGGCCGGAAGCAACTCCAGTTGTGACAATCAACAAGCAATCTGCTATCAACTTTTTGCAGTCCATTGTATGCAGATTTGGAGTCCCAAACAAAATCATCACTGATAATGGGACCCAATTCCC
The DNA here is from genome assembly GCA_036927565.1 of Tuctoria greenei. Taxonomy (NCBI): domain Eukaryota; kingdom Viridiplantae; phylum Streptophyta; class Magnoliopsida; order Poales; family Poaceae; genus Tuctoria; species Tuctoria greenei. Next base: position 130,649,655 of record JAYESD010000008.1, read on the forward strand.
AAGCTCTGCATTCCAAGGATATTGCGAAGACCTCGGCATACAAGTTTGCTACGCCTCCGTAGCTCACCCAGCCAGCAATGGCCAAGCCGAGAGAGCAAATGCTGAAATCCTTAAAGGACTCAAAACGCGCACCTATGAGCGCTTGAAAAAATATGGAGCCAACTGGATCGAAGAGCTTCCGCCCACTTTATGGGCCAACAGGACATCTCAAAACCGGTCAACTGGAGAGACACCCTTCTTTCTGGTGTACGGAGCTGAAGCAATCCTTCCTCCGGAAATCACCTTGGGTTCACTCCGGGTCCGGACCTTCGACGAAGCCGCGCAGGACCAACTTCGGCGTGAAGACCTAGACCTCCTTGAGGAGGGAAGGTGCCATGCAGTTGTTCGGAATGCCCGATATCGCCAAGCCCTACGGCGTTATCACCAGCGGCATGTACACAACCGACAGCTCGAGGAAGGCGATCTGGTGCTACGGAGGATACAATCCAGACAAGGGTTAAACAAACTCTCCCCCGGCTAGGACGGGCCCTTCCAAGTGATTAAAGTATCACGTCCCGGAAGCGTTCGCTTGGCTACTGAGGATGGGACACCTCTCCCAAATCCTTGGAACATCGAGCACCTCCGTAAGTTCTACACTTAATACCACGGAGGTGAGTCTTGAGTAACTTGAGGTGTATGTTATAGAGTCATTGTACAGAGTCGGGTAGTTCCTCCGGGAGAGCAGCCAGACCTTTCCCGAAAGGTCCGCAAAGTTCATGCAACACTTGTCACAGTCTCAGGACTAAAAGTGCGGCTAACTACCCTGGGTCAAACGAGAAATGAAACACACTTAGCCTGGTTTCGTACCCTAAGAGTGTACTTGTTTCCCCTATACCCTGGACCTATAATGAAAGACATCTTCATGTGAAATAGACTCCACGTGCATTTATTTTGTACAGGCTCAACATTTTTATTTTTCTCTTTCTTGTCTATAACAAAGACGTGCAATTCTTAAGAAATTTTAGTTCGACTGGTTTATATATGATTCGAGTTGTATTGTCAATTCTTTTGGATTCAAATATTGTTCATGGCCAACTCGCCTAAAAGCCGCCAAGCCAATCTAGGGCTGGAGTGTGCTATCGACTTAGCCTGGTCAAGCACCCTAAGTAGGCCACTCTACCTACACCCCGGTAGGCCGAAGTAAGGCGGGGCCATGGACAGTTGGATCTAGAAGAAAAGACAACACATTCGGTTGTATTTAAAATCGCGTTTGTCTTAAAGTCTTCTTGAGAATCATAAGCCGCGACGAAATTATAGACAAGAAATGAATTTTACTATTTTTCTTGGCTTAAGTGTGCAGGAAAAATAAAATCTACATTGATGGATAAAAGCCGGAGCTAACTAAGCTCTGACTCCCCTAGGGGGGCCAGCCGTCGACGCTGAATAAAAGATGGTGAGAAGACCCTATAAATGGAGTCTGCTGCCAACAAACTAAGTGTTGGCAAAGGTCACTGCCGGAGCTACTAAGCTCCGACACCCCGGAGGACTAACTATCGATGCTCTACGCGTTGGTAGAGACTATTGCCGGAGCTATCAAGCTCCAGCGATGGACAATGCCGGAGCTTCTAAGCTCCGACAACCTCAGGGGGCCTTCACTATCGAAGACTTCAGACCTAAATTCTACAAGTTCGGAGCAAATGAGTCTTCAACAAAAAACAATATCCTCTTGGTACATGTTCACAATCAAATTGTGTACATTTACCAGGGGGCCAAGTGAAGATAAAAGTGTTGAAGACAAAAAGTGAAATTCACAAAAATTTGGGGATTTCATTTATCTGGAGACAAGGGATTACATATGGAGACAAGGGATTACAAAGTTGAGGAAGAAGAAGAGAAAATACAAGTGAGAATTACAGAGAAGGTCCTAGACCCTATGAAAGAATTGGGCGACTTTCTGGGCAACCTCCGACACGTTGGCTCGGGCAGCTTCCCCTTCTCCTTCGACGGGACCTTCAAGCACCGGGTCCAGAGGAAATTGGGAGTTTTGGCTGGTGTAGCACGTCAGCACATATTATGCGACGTTCTTCGCCAGGGATTGCCCCTCAACCTCCAATTGGTCCGCGATGACATCGCCCACCTTGGAGAGTTTGCTGCCTGCCGAACTCAACGCCTACAACGCCAGGTCCGGCTCCGGCTGCAGATCATCCGGATGCACGGGGCTGAAGCCCATCGGTGTCAGCGCGTCGTTGGCCTTGCTCAAGAACTCCCAAATCTGTAGGGAGTCCTCAGTCCTCAAGCCCTTCATTTCTTCCAAGGATCTTCTGGCCGCCATCAGTTCGGAATTCTCACTGGCGAGGCGCTCAACTTCTTTGGCGTTTTGCTGAATCTTCTCAGCAACCCGCTTTTCGAGTTTCCCGAGCTCCTCCTCCCGGAGGTGGATCTTGTTCCGGCGGTCGACCAGGTCCTTCTCTCTACCCCTCACTTTCTTCTCCCTGGCAGTAAGGGCACACTCTTGTTCGTAGAGTTCCTGCCCTCGCACCCAGGCCTTCTCCTCTTCCTCATGGCAGCGCTCTTCCAATTTCTTGGCGCGTTCCTCGAGGCCCTTGTCAGCCAGAGCCACCTTCTCGGCGAGCTCCTCCTCCCTCCTCAGGACGTCATCCCGCAGCTCTAGGAGTTTATGCTCTTCATCTTCGAGCCGTTTCTCCCTCTCTTCAAGTGCCTCTCGGCGCTTGATGAGTGCAGTGTTAATAGCCTCAAGCTGTACGTGACGTTCATCGGACGCACTATTGGCTGCTTTGGCCTGATCATAGATCTCCCGGGATTGAGCGTCGAGGGCACGAGTCATACTCTCTCGTTCACCCAGTAACTTGCCCCAGTACTCCAGGCGGATCTTCTCCCGCTTGATCCACTCTTTGTCATCCGCTAGCCTCGACTGCGCCAGTGTGGTCTCGAAGTAGAGCCGGTTACGCCACCGCCTAAGGGTTTGGCGCTCCTCTTCAAGAGACTTGCTGTCGTGGAAAAAGGCCAGTTGGACTTGACGCAGACTGGAACATGCGTTGTCAATAGACAGTGACAACGGGATGGGTTCCGGACCTGCTGGAGTCTCCTCCGCTGGTTCCAGCGGGTCTTCAGATACCAAAATTGGGTCCCACTCCACAAGAGTGGTCCCCTGAGTCTCCATGGAACTAAGGCCGTCCTTCGGGATGGCCTCAATCGCCATCGAGGAAGGCCCCGCCGCCAGGTCTTCGTTCACCCCCTCAGGCAGGGGGCCGGCAACTTCGCCTGGGCACTCCGGCTCGGCCGCAGGTACCTCTGATGTCGTCGCTTCCGGAGCAGGAGCCGCTACAGGCTCCGGTCAGGGCACCTCTTCCGATGGGGGCTCAAGCTCCGTCACCTCTTCAACAACCGGCTCAGGAGCCAGAAGATCTTCAACATCAACTGGCCCTGTGACTGGAGCTCCAACAATGACCGGCTCAGCAGCCGGTACTTCGGAGGTAGCCGGCCCAACTGCCGAAACTACCTCACTTTCCGGCTCACACGCTGGGGCTTCAGTCACCTCGGGCTCAACCGCCGGGGTTTCGACAATTCTCCAGCTCAACCGCCGGAGCTTCCATCATCTCAGCACCAGGACCCAGAGCTTCAACCCCCGAGACAGGTGCCGCTGGCGCGTCTTCACTCCCGTGGTCCGGCGCTACCACGGGAACTTCTGGGGATGATTCGAGGTCTATGACCACGACAGCCGGCGCCGGAGCTGTCGCAGCTTCATCCACCACTTGGGGCGGCACCGGGACAGGAGCAGAAGCCTCCCAAGGTAATTTTTAATCTCTACCTTGGATAGTTGTTGAATTGAGTATGGCGATTCATGTGCCTCTTTCAATATCGTTTCCCGAATATGCTTCACATTAGGCACACCAATCCTCTTCTAAAGCCATAAAGTACCATAATCATCCTCATCAAACCTGAATTCTCTTCCCTCTTGGGTCCTTTCCTTGATTTACTGAATCTCCTCATCGGTGGCCTGTCCTTCTCGAATTTCCTGCTCCAAGGTCGGATTTAACTCCATTATCTCCATCTCATTCACAAATCCAAGATTCAACCACTCAAACTCCTTGCATAACTCGGATGGCAACTCCCAAACCGTGAGTTGGTGGCTTACTCCTTTCTGACTTAAAGCATCGGCCACTACATTAGCCTTCCCTGGATGGTAGTTGATTCCCACAACATAATCCTTGATGAGCTCCAACCATCTTCGCTGCCTCAAATTCAGATCCATTTGTGTGAAAATATACTTAAGACTCTTTTGATCCGTATAAATTTCACACCTATGTCCATGGATATAATGTCTCCAAATCTTCAATGTGTGTACCATGGCTGCAAGTTCCAAATCATGCATTGGATAATTCTGCTCATGTTTCTTCAATTGTCTCGATACATAGGCGACCACTTGACCTTCCTGCATAAGCACCCATCCAAGTCCTTGTCATTGGTTAACTTTACCGTCTTTGTGGCAAATTCAATGACTCCATTGTGCTTCCTCAACTAGTCCATACCAAGTATAATGTCCAATCCTTGAGAATCCAAAACAATGAGGTTGGCAAACAAGTCTACCCCCCTTATTCTAAGGCTTGCTTTTGGACATACTATATCTGTCCTCATCTCTCCTCCAGGAGACTTAACCAATAAAGTTAACTTCATATGAGAGATAGGCAAACTATACTTGGCAACATATTTCGATGCACTGAATGAATGTGATGCTCCAGAATCAAATAACAGAGTCATCGGGTTGGAGTTTGCGAGAAACATACCAATAACCACGTCATCTGCTTGTTGAGCATCCTCCGTAGAGACATGGTTCACGTTGCCACGAGCAAAATTCTGCTGTCCACGGTTGCCTTGTGGTGCTCCTCCATTCGGTCTTGGGTTCTGTCTTTGAGCATTGCTTCCTTGACCAAGGACTGACTTAGGACATTGAATTGCAAAGTGTCCTGCTTCTGCACATGTATAGCACTTCCTAACTGCACATGAATTATTGGGACGAACTTGATTCTTTACATTTGCACCAGGAAAATTGGCACGAGGTGCAAAAGGCATTGGAGGCCTAGGTGCTTGCATGACAGGGTGCTGCTGCACAAACTGAGTTGGGCGCGGTGCATATCCAGGGTGTGTTGACGGTTGTTATATACCAATTTCATCCGTCAATTTAACTCAGTTATGTGATGGATTTGTCATTTCTTGCACACATCACCTTTCTATCTAACCCAATTCTACTTGGACTTGGAGAAATATGTGTATGCAGCATTTTATGCAGGAAATGAGGAAATGTAGAGGGACCAATCCTATAAAATATCATCCCAGCCAATTAGGCGACGACACGTGGCATCCCATGGATCAAATGGCCCACAAACAGAAGTATCCAAGGAGATACAACGGTGTATCACCCATATACATCAATGGGACCCACCTGGCAGCCACCTGGAGAAAGCACACGAGAAACAGTGCAATGACCAGGTCGATCAAACCAGGGGGTCGGCCGACCTGGTCTTTGCACCAAACTCAGTCAGCCTCCACGTGTTGGCTCCTCTCGGCTCCCTAGAGTCAATGGTGACTGATTCATGCGCTTTTGGTGGTGGGAACCGACCTCAACACTAGTATAAATAGGACCCCCTACCCCTCACTTCAACACACACCACTTGCGCTTCATTCTATTGTATACACTATCTTCCATAGTCCTTAGAAGAGTTAGGATGTAGAGAGGAGAGCCTCTAGTCCCAAGTCCAAATTGGAAAAGGAGTAGAAGGAGTCCCCAATTCCACATTGGGAAAGGTATGGCTTATGTATTCCTTCTTGTATTTGTGACTTTGTGCTTAATAAAGATATTATCTTTAGTCTTCTTTTATACGTATACTTGGACAAAGCGTTTCTTGTTTGATTGTGGAGTCCATGTATGTGGAAGGTATAGTCTTTATGATTTCACTCTCATGATCACATCTTATGGTCATAAACACTATAGACCCCCACTATAGTCTATGTAGTTATGATATGATTATGTTAATATGAATGAAATATGCTATGCTTCAACATTGGTTCAACGATGTTTAGGTTAGTCATTGCCTTAGGATGGCTTGTGCCATGGCTCCTAAGGTATTTGCTTAGTATGCTAGCATGGTGTTAGGGTATTTAAGTAGTGTTGGATGTCTCGTAGACCCACGGATTGAAGAGGTAGGCAGTAGGTGGTGACAGCCCTATCCGTCCTTTGTAATCCTCCACATTCGGCTATGCCACAGGCTGTTGGCGGGAATCGCCCTAGTATTGCTAGGGGTAAGCCCGTGCCCGATGTGTTGAATAGCATTGCATAGGAATTCATCATTGACATGACCATTAGTATCTACCTTAGGCTATGTATATGTATTAGGAGCATTGTAGGAGCAACTCTCTAACTCTCAATCCAATCTCCCTCTAGGACCCATTTTACCCTATAGAATAGATTGCCTAGGTGTGTGTCACACTACCCCTATTATCAACTTACCCCCTATCCGGATAATTGATTAGTATCCATAGCTTGACAATAAGAGTAGTATATACTTTACTCCATTGCCTTCCTTTGGGATAAATACGATACCCGTGGGAATACTCATGGGTGAAATGCTACAACGGTATCTTCTGTGCGCTTGTGGATCTCATCTCTTTACCAGAGATGATCTGTGGTGTTAAGAAATACCAACAATCATTTATGGATCCGTTGTCGGGGATGATTTGTTAGTATATCTTAGGAGCCGTCAACAAGCATTTCTGGTGCCATTGTCGGGGATAATTTGTTAGTATATCTTAGGAGCCGTCAACAAGCAATTCTGGCGCCGTTGCTTGGGAAGACAAAGGAAGTGAAGGATAGCTATCACTTGTGATTAAGCTATAGGTACTAGTAGTTATTAGGCAGGATTACCCTTGTTTTTTTTCTCCTTTGTGTGAAAACAGGGTAGTGTTGGCCAACCCATTGTATGGGATGGCCAACGAGGATGCAAGTGCTAAACGGCAAGATGATTCAAGGCCTACCTCAACAAATGTCCGCTAGGCAACACCATTGCCTTTTTGCGGGAGAATTTCAGCCATATGTAGGAGCCAAAGTCATCCATACCCAAGCTTGGGGAAGGCTCCAAGAAGTTCTTCTTGGTTTGCCTCCACCATGGGGTGGATAGCTGGCTCTTCATCCAACACTCGTGTCATGGGTTGGCTCCACCAATCCATGACCACATACGTGCTGGAGCTGAAGGAGCCCTATTCTCATCCATCATGGATGAGAAGAAGGTCTCCACTCAAGGTGTGAATTTAAGAATGTTCGAGTTCCCATAGCTTGTCATGCACACCACTTCACAAGGTGGATATGCTAGTTATGGAACTACACCTCCCATTGAAGTGTCATGAATATCCAAGTCATTGAAATTTGTTTGGATAATCCAAGTCGTGGATATTCACGTGATTTGTGAAAATCCATGTCATCATGGGATGCGTGGGAATTATTTCCCTAAGACCCATGAGGACCTTTTTCAAACAACAACTCCAATGGCTACCATTCACAAGGAGGTCAAGGGTGGAATTAACATCACCCTTGTATTCAAGGAGGCTATGGCTTTCCAAGGGATTTAAGTTCAACTAGCCTATCTTGAAGTATCTTGGCCAAGAAGAAATCAAGACAACATTCACATGAAGATCTTGGCCAAGGATACAAACTTAAGGAGCATTCAAAGTCCAAGATATCCCACATCACTTGTTGGGATTCCCACACTTCAACCAAACCCTTTCAACCTAGGGCAAGTGACATTGTGGATGAAGCGTTTCTTGTTTGATTGTGGAGTCCACATGCCATCATGCGCAAGGAAGCCTTTGATCCATGATCAAGGTATGGGTTGATTCAATGGAATATCAATATGGTCAGAGTGGCACCCCTAAGAAGGACAAAGCCTCACCATGCTCATGAAGGAATACATTCAAGAGGGAGAACCCGTCGCTACAACAACATGTCTATATCAATACAACGGGGAGAGGCTAGGGCCACCATGTGGCCCACATGTCCAAATGACAGCCAAATGAGTTTGGCATGTCAAAACAGAAGAAATCGTCCACATCTTCAACTCCAAGATTGGACAACAAATCATCGCGCTGAATAGAACGGAGGTAAGTCCTACTCACCGGACTTCAAAAATTCGGTGAGTCCTTGCCAATAGGTTAATTGGAAGTTATCTCATATTTGTTTTCCAAATTGCGTTAACCCTTGCATTTGCATGTTTGAAATTCCACACTTGCATGTTGGAAAGTAAAATTTCCAACCATCATAAAGCTAAAAATTTGAATTAGGGGAGAAATTTAATTGGATATGAACTACGTGCATGACCACTTGAATTTATCTTCCTAGTTCAAACTAAAAAGATTTGCTTTGACCCTCATTGCATTTACATGTTATTTCAAGCTGGGCAAGACAATTTGAAAATTGGGTTCAATTTGCTTTTGGCTAACGTAACCCATTTTCGAGTTGTTTTGTGTGTTCCTGATTAAAGTGCAGCTAGGTCAATATTGTGAAGAGGTGGTTTGGCAAGAAAGTGGAAGGTTTCATCAAGCTCAAGTCACCATTGGGAGGATTTGAGAACACTTCTCTCCTTCAAACTCATTTTGAGTTTGAGGAAGAGAAATGTTCAAGATGATGACCCAATGGAGGAGGCAGAACCAAATCCATTGCCAAATCCAATCTCAACTTGGCATTTGACATCAACCATAAAGCCTATGCCGAAAATCAAGGTTGTGAGTTTCTCACACAAAGACCTTCGTCACCAACTAATCCCCAAATGAGGTATGAGTTTAGAATTTTCCATTGTTTGGTTTGCCATAGAATTGAATGTATTTGCTTGCATTTGTGAAGAAGGTTGACACTTCCTCATCATTCAATTCTCAAGCCTCCTCACAAGAGTAAGCGTGGGTATTGACTTTTGGATCTCCAAAAGGAAATCCCAGCTTACTTGGAAAAATCTCAAACAAGTACTTAGAATCCTTTAAGAATTGTTTTGTAAACTTAGTCATTTTTGTCAAGATTTAGAAAACAAAACTTTTGGGCATGACTTAATTGGTGAATTGGCATATAGGAACTTGGGCATAGTGACATCCATAATTTTTAATTGAGCTTCATGCATAGATGGTGTCACTAGATTTCAAACTCCTAGGAATAAGTGATATCCTTGATCTGAAATTGAATTGCATTTTTAGGAGTCACTAAATTTAAAATTCCTAGTGAGGTTCAGGAGGATAAAATTGAGAATCCTATTTGTCATGGTCTAAATGATAAAATTTTGCTCTTGAAAGCTAAGATGGTTAGAAACTTTAAAAATGTAGGGATCCATATAGTGTATTTATATCACATGCATTGCTATGAGTAGGGGCTTTAGAAAATATGCAACATGAATTATCCATAAAGCTCCACTCTTATCAATGAATAACGCATTGATCATAGATACACTTGACATTGGATCCAATGCATATTTGATTTTGTTCTTCCCCGTTTGTACAGATGAAAGTTTGGTTACCTAACTCGAACGTTCATTTGTACAAGTCTCGGGAGCTAACCATCCCTCTCCATTCAAGAGAGGAAGTTTGCATGAGTAATATTACTATGCAGGCATTCAAGAAGCTGATTGTTGGGATCCCTAGAGGATACCATTTCAACATCTCTTGGCCAAAGAGTAAATGAGGATGGTTGCTACCTATCGGAAATTATGCCCGAAGGTCAATCATAACTATACGAGGCTAGAGATTTGAAATGGGAACCCTCCATGAGCAACCAATGAGCTGCCACGAATGGTTGAGAGCATTATGCTCTCAACTATTTTAAGCACTCATTCAAGCTCAAGGGATTTGCCACAATCATTAGGTACAAGTTATTCCTATGTGTCTAAGAGTTATGATCTACCATGACCAAGGAATGACAAGATCACACCCAATTTATATTGGGTGCAAGTTGTTCCTATGTGGCTAGAAGGTATGTCATGCCTTAGCCAATGAACAAATGATCACACTCAACCCATGTTGAGTGCATGTCATTCCTTTGTGGTTCTAGGTATGTTGTACCTTACCCAAGGAACAACTGATCATACCCAATGCATGTTGGGCACATGTCACTCCCTTATGGCAAAAAGATATGATACACCTTAGCCAAAGAATGATGAACATACTCAATGTACGTTGAGTGCACGTCATTCCTTTGGATCTAAAAGGTTATAATTATCTTAGCCAAGGAATGGCAAATCACACCCTACACATGGAGACCCTGATGTGCGGATGATTAACATCGAAAACACTCTATTCAACCACACTCATGGTGTCCATGGGAGGCAACATAACAATCAACACTCAACCCTCCATTGTCAAAGCCATGCTGCAACAAGGATAGGCCAACTCATGGCATGCCTCTATCGCTAGGGTTTCAACCCCTATCACGGACCTTGATCAAGAATAAGATTGGGGGAGGACCCCCACTTGAGGTAACTTGTATCACACCCACTACATTTTTATTTCAAATCATCCATTGCATATTTATTTTCCATCCATCCATCCACCTTGCATTAAAAAACAGGTTAGATTTGCTTTCATCAAATAAATATGTGCGGTAAGAATGATTTAGAATTCACATAGATGAAATGATGAATAGTTGCTCTGTTTTATTTTCCTAAGTCTCTAGTTTACAACTTGCTACTCTCCGAATATTTCTTTCATTGGTTTTAAATACTTTTACCTTAATTTGGAAGTTGTGGGTAGCAAAAGCTTAATCTAATTCTAGGTTGTTGCAAGACTAGAATTGGTAATAGGGCTGCTAGTCCTAGTTTGAAAGTAAAACTTAGATTTTCGGAGAAACTCTAAAAAGATTCAAGTTTCCCTCAATTGATTGGAAATACCTACCAAAGCCATATGATGTCCATACATAGACAAAACATTATGCATATGCTATTTGCTTTCACATTGAGCCTAGTCAAACTAGTATAGACATATGTGAGAAATCATTCAACTCTTTTTGAATTCAAGACTTCACTTGCACATGCTATACTTCTACACTAGACGTAAGCAGAATGTCCATCATATCCACCATACCACAACAAAAAGAGAAACTCCATCTTATTCATGTTTAGCACTCTCTTCAAAATTCATTGCAAAGAAAGGGAGTAGAAGACATGGCTACAAAAAGAAAAGAAAAAAAAGGCATGCTTACATCATAAGCATGAGAAAAAAAAAGAGATAAAAGAAAAGTAGCCATGTTTCATCCCTGCAAAAAGAAAGAGATATTATACCAAAAAGGAGTTATCTCAAGTATCCACATCCACTTCCACTCCATCACACATGCACTAGTCTTGAATCAAAAAGTTTTGAATTGAATTCTCCTAAGGCTTACTCTTTTGACTTAGCAATATATGTGATGCAAATATGCCTACTTACTTTCCTTACCAAGCTCCACATACAAGACATATTCAATGAGTAGGAATAGTAGAAGCACAATGCTTTGGTGAGGAAATATTTCCACTATCCACAAAGGAGTGACTGAGAGAATCAAATTGAGGTTCTTAAAATCTAAATTGAATTCTCCGAGATTTAAGTGGAACTTGATTTCTAGGCTATGTTTGCTCCATTTGCTATTCTACCTTTCAACTACTCATGAATATGAAAAGGCATAAGCCCCATGACAACTTAAGAAAGGTAGGGTATCATAACCAATTTCTGCAATACTAGGTAGAGTATCTTGTTGTGCATTAGATACTTTTGAAAATAAGATATTGTAGCAACTCCTGATCATCAACCTAAAGTCTTGACTTTGCTCGGGACGAGCAAAGGATAAGCTTGAGGGAGTTTGTTGACGGCTGTTATATACCAATTTCATCCGTTAATTTAACCCAATTATGTGAAGGATTTGTCATTTCTTGCACACATCACCTTTCTATGTAACCCGATTCCACTTGGACTTGGAGAAATATGTGTATGCAGCATTTTATGCAGGAAATGAGGAAATTTAGAGGGAACGATCCTATAAAATATCATCCCAGGCAATTAGGCGACGACCCGTGGCATCCTATGGATCAAATGGCCCACAAACATGAGTATCCGAGGAGATCCAACGATATATCAACCATATACATCAATGGGACCCACCTGGCAGCCACCTGGAGAAAGCACACAAGAAACGGTGAAATGACCAAGTCGGCCGAACCAAGGGGTCGGCCGACCTGGTCTTTGCACCAAACTCGGTCAGCCTCCACGTGTTGGCTCCTCCCGGCTCCCTCGAGTCAATGGTGACTGATTCACGCGCTTTTGGTGGCGGGAACCGACCTCAACACTAGTATAAATAGGACCCCCTACCCCTCAATTCAACACACACCACTTGGGCTTCATTCTATTGTGTACACTATCTTCCATAGTCCTTAGAGGAGTTAGGATGTAGAGCGGAGACCCTCTAGTCCCAAGTCCAAATTGGGAAAGGAGTAGAAGGAGCCTCTCTTCCCAATTCCACATTGGGAAAGGTATGGCTTATGTATTCCTTCTTGTATTTGTGACTTTTTGCTCAATAAAGATATTTTCTTTAGTCTTCTTTTATATGTATACTTGGACAAAGCGTTTCTTGTTTGATTGTGGAGTCCATGTATGTGGAAGTTATAGTCTTTATGATTTCACTCTCATGATCACATCTTATGGTCATAAACACTGTAGACCCCCACTATAGTCTATGTAGTTATGATATGATTATGTTAATATGAATGACTTATGCTATGCTTCAACATTGGTTCAACGATGTTTAGGTTAGTCATTGCCTTAGGATCGCTTGTGCCATGGCTCCTAAGGTATTTGCTTAGTATGCTAGCATGGTGCTAGGGTATTTAAGTAGCGTCGGATGTCTCGTAGACCCACAAATTGAAGAGGTAGGCAGTAGGTGGTGACAGCCCTATCTGTCATTTGTAATCCTCCATGTTCGGCTATGCCACAGGCTCTTGGCGGGAGTCGCCCTAGTATTACTAGGGGTAAGCCCGTGCCCGATGTGTTGAATAGCATTGCATAGGAATTTATCATTGACATGACAATTAGTATCTACCTTAGGCTATGTATATGTATTAGGAGCATTGTAGGAGCAACTCTCTAACTTTCAATCCAACCTCCCTCTAGGATCCATTTTACCCTATAGAATAGATTGCCTAGGTGTGTGTCACACTACCCCTATTATCAACTTACCCCCTGTCCGGATAATTGATTAGTATCCCATAGCTTGACCATAAGAGTAGTATATACTTTACTCCATCCTTCCTTTGGGATAAATACGATACCCTAGGAATACTCATGGGTGAAATGCTTTAACGGTATCTTCCATGCGCTTGCGGATCTCATCTCTTTACCGGAGATGATTTGTGGTGTTATGAAATACCAACAAGCATTTCTGGCGCCGTTGCCGATGATGATTTGTTCGTATATCTTAGGAGTCATCAACAAGCATTTCTGGTGCCGTTGTCGGGGATGATTTGTTAGTATATCTTTGGAGCCGTCAATAGTGTGTTGTACAGGAGTAGAAGTGTTGTAATATGGCACATTGGGTGGTGCAAAGCGAGGGCGCACATTACTCCCTTGTTGCTGTCCTTGATATGGCACCTTCCTCTTGGTGTCTTGCTCCATCTCACGGACCTTGTTCTCCACAAAAACTGCTTTGTCCACTAGCTTCTAGAAGTTTGCATAATCACAATTGAGCAATTGCACCTGGATCTCATTGTTCAAGTCCCTCATGAACAAGTATAGTTTCCGGCTGTCCCGGCTCACATCCTCAGGCGCATATCTTGAGAGTTGAGTGAACTTATTGAGGTACTCACCCACACTTGATCTTCCCTGCCTCAAGTTCTCAAATTCTTGCATCTCCAAGATCATAACACCTTCCGGCACATAATGAGAACGGAAGCTCTCCTTGAATTCAGCCCCATGTAATTCTCTCATGGTTCTCATGGGCGTTGCATAGCGAATCCCACCAATCGGCAGCTGCTCCAACAAGTTGATGAGATGCACATAGCACCTTCTCCCGGTCACTGCATTGGACTATTGCAAGTTTCTTCTCCACGAACTTGAGCCAATCATTGGCATCCATAAGGTCGGCGGCTTGAGCCAACGTCCGCGGCCTGGTCCTCATAAACTCTCCCAACCTGTTATGAGGAGGCGGGGGTGGCGGTGGAGACATGTGAGGCTGATTATTGTTGTTGCCAGCCTGCAGTTGTCCCATAGTCTGTATCATCATCTGCATGAGCTGGTTTTGCATGGACAAAAGTTGCTCAAGGTTGATGCTCCCTGGGAGGTCCTTGTCCATTGTTGTTCTGAGGTGCTCCATTGTTCTCCTCCTCATCATTGCCATCCCTTTGGTTGCGAATCCTCGCTATCTAAAGAAAAGCAAGAGATAAGAATTTAGAAAACGTCCCCAACTATATGCAACAAGGGATATGAAACTAAGCAACTATCTATACTAGCCTACATGGATATGGCAATGCTAAAGCATCCCAAAATCCTCTACTAAACACACAAGCAGCAATACATAGAAATCAGCACACCAAGCAAAAAAACATCGATTCCTGAGTTCTCCTATGTGCTCTAAAGTGTCCATTCTGTCTAGGTTGCATCCTACGGTCAACCTGTGGCTATGATACCAATTTGTGACATCCAGTTCCGAAAATGAACCAAGTGAATGCATATGGGTGCCCAGGACGTTCAGCACACATACACGATTGCATTCACAAAAGGATATACAGAAAATTACCACAAAACAAAATTAATTAAGTACTTTTATTACATAATTCAGAATATCCTCGAATACAAGCTCTAATGAATATAAATGACATGTTTGAACTAATGCAGCGAAAATAAACTAAATAAGCAAACTAAGCAACTAAGCAAAATAAGCAAATAGGGTAGCGCGACTCCAAGCAACACCACATGCAAAGCTGACGGTAGACACGGCCTAGAACTCCGCATTATCATCGTTATACTCCTAATCCTTACCTGCAACTGTTGTTGTGAGCATTGCAAGTGTGAGTACATGTCGTACACAGCAAGTGTGGAATGTATGACATATAGCTAATACAAATAACGAATATAATAATGGCTAAGTGCTAAAAAGTACATCAAAACATTTGAAAAGCAATATATTATATGTATGTGAAGTAAACCCATCATAAACCATGTAGTTATCATAATACCAATCCATATTCAATATCCATCACCAATATACCAGTTCTCACCATGTCCAGTACCATAATTCAGTCCATAACAAGTCATAACCATATTACCAACTGTCGGTACCCTCAAGACCGGGTACCCCCGCATACAAGAAGAAGCTTCGGACCCGTTCTCTCCGCTGAGGTGGATTCCGAAGCTACCACGCGTCCTCCGACTCCGGGCCCTTGCTCCAACCGACGAGGGCTCTGGAGCTGCCATGCGTCCTCCGGCTTCGGGCCCTTGCTCCAACCAAAGAGGGCTCCGGAGCTTCCACGTGTCCTTCGGCTCTGATCCCTTGCTCCCACCAAGGAGGGCTCCAGAGCTGCCACGCGTCCTCCGGCTATGGGCCCTTGATCCCACCGAGGAGGGCTCCGGAGCTGCCACGCGTCCTGCAACTTACCCTGGGCGGTAGGTTGTGGGAGTAAGGGGTGGTGCGTTCAGTCCAATCACGCATTGAACGCACACGCCTTCCCCAAGCATACAGGTGCGGTGCACGCCTTTTCTCAGGTATCACTACGTCCAATCGCATCAAAGTGAAGGCACCGCAGGCCTAACCCACACCGCCAAGTGGGTAGCCGTATAGCTTACGATGACAAGACAGACGGGATGTTCCCTGCCATCATCAACGACTACTCCTAGACATTGGCGACCGACGCAGCAAGATAGCAAGTCTTTAAGGCGCGGTCAGAGCCAGCGTACGCAAGAAGCCTTAGATCTTGTACAGGATAAGATCACCCCGGGGCCACCTGTTAGGCCCCAGGCCCCACTTGTAAGCTTTCCGGCCTTGGACTATAAAAGGACTGGGCAGCCACCGACTTAGATAGCTTCTCTGGTCTGCTCGAACTAGGGGATCTCGGATACACACACACACACACACACATACCCACTCACTAGCAATACAATCTAGCATGGAGTAGGGTGTTACACTCCTTGCAGCCCGAACCACATAAAAACCACTATCTCTAACTCCATCCGCTAGAACACTTGATTGAGGCCTAAGCACCACCGAACAAAGAACCTCTGCGGGCTGCTCCTTAGCAGATCCGTGGGAAGTGTCGCTCTAACACTTCGACATTTGACGCGCAAGGTAGGGGCTTTTTCCCTCAAAAAAATTGATGGCGCTTTCACCATCATAGTGTTCATCAAGCATGTGAGTAGCAGCAAGATCAAGCCGCAAAAGGTCGACCAGCTCCGGCACCACCCAAGGAGCCTGCCGTCGACGTTTCTACAACGACGATGGGCGACGCCGAAGCAGCCAGCTCCGGCAAAACCCAAGAGGCCTGCCGTCGATGTTTCTGCAGCGACGATGGGCGATGCCAGAGCAGCCAGCTCTGGCAGCACACAAGGGGCCTGCCGTCGACGTTTCTACAGCGATGATTTGCGACGCTAGAGCAGCCAGGTCCGACACCACCCAAGAGGTCTGCCGTCAACGTTTCTATAGGTACGATGGCCAATGTCGAAGCAGCCAACACTGGCACCACCCAGGGGGCCTGCTATTGACATTTCTACAATGACGATGGGCGACGCCACCGGAGCATCCAGCTCCGGCACCTCCCAGGGGCCCGCCGTCAACGTTCGCATGTTGAGGGTGGGTGCCGCCTCGGTTCGGTGGCTACTTCATTGCCATCGCCGCCAGCGTCAACTATCCATGCTCCCGTGCTCCGTCGGGGGCCCGCCGATGACATCCTGCGACTAAGTGGTAGGCGTGCCCAACCAGTTGGTTGCACCTACCAGGGGGCCTCTAAGGGGTCTCATGGGCAGGATGTCAAGAGGTTTCCCGCCACCACGATGACAACGATGTCACCAAGGCGTTACAGTAAGTTCGATCTGAAGATTCACTATAAGTTTTACTTTTGGCACGGTGGGAGGTCCAGAGTATGCAGCCTGCTTAGTCTGGTCCTGCACCCTAAGCGTGTACACTTTGCATCCCAGCGCCACTTTGGTAAAGCTTCACCCTGGGCGTAGTGGTAGGATAGTGTTTTTTTCTCTGAAAAGGGTGTCATAGTGTCTAGGAGCAGCGTTCGAAGCAACTAAGCTCCGGTGGGTCCAACCTAGGGTGCTTAGCCTACTTAGCATAGTTCCATACCCTAAGCATGTACATTTTTCCTCCCTTGTCATCCGAAGCGGGTCGTTGCCTTCTTGTAAAGTTTGCCTCCTTCTATGATTACCAAGTTAGAAATAACACTGTCTTGCCCTATGCTTCCTTTATGTCCATTTAATTACACATTAATTTTATGATCATCAAATTATGCTTGTTCTCACATATTCTCTGTCATATGCACGGGCACTCTCTCCATGTCTCGCGCCTAGTGGAGTTATGCGATCCTCCTGCTGGCGGGTCCGCTTGAGGTTCATGTGATGTATTTGTGTTCTTTGGTTGTTTCCTTGCTCAGGAGCCTGTGGCACCAAATGGTCACTCCCCTGAAAAGCTAATGCCCGTGGAAGGTCTAGAAGGTACAGTCTGCTTAGCCTTGTACTACACCCTAAGCGTGTACATTTTGCCTCTTCAGCGCTAACGGCACACACTCCTAAGTAGGGTGATAACCATAATCCCTATACCGTCGCACTGAATTACCCACGCACCGTAAGCCCGGCTTGGGACCGTAAGACATAACGAGACTAAAAGCAGGAAGGGAGTAACCGACAAGCAAAATTATTTACATTAGGTTTTAATTTTTTGCTTACTTTTGCATATCATCTGCCATATGCCTGGTTACATTTCTCTTATCTCATCCTAGTTGGAGTTATGTTATCCTACTAAAAGCAGATCCGCATGAGGTACCTGCAATGTGTTTGGGGTCTGATGATCGTTTTCTTGGTCGGGGTACATGGTGTCGAATGGTTCTAACTCCTGAAAGGCTAACGCCGTGCTGGAGGTCCAGGGTGTGCAGCTTGCTTAGCCTGGTTCTATACCCTAAGCATGCGCACCTTGCCTCCCAGTGTCGACAGCTGAGTACAGAAGGCCAGACGGCTCATGCCCTAAGCAAGGCACCGACCATACCCTGGATGCTATCGCACTGAATTACCCATGCCCAGTATCTTATCTAAGGATCATAAGCCATAACAAAACTAAAGAGCAGGGAAGTGGTGACCGACGAGCGAAATTACTTTTTGTCTATCGTATGTGCAGGACATACAGGGAGCTATCGTCGACGTTCTACACGTCCGTCGTAGCCGTCAACGTCACTTCTCCGGCTCTGGCGCCCTCCAATAGGGCCACCGGTGCCATCGACGCTTCTCTGAGCTCTAGCGCCCCCCAAGGGGGCTTCTAGCGTCACTTCTTCGAGCTCTGGCGCTTCCAAGGGGACTGTTGGCGACGCTTCTCTGAGCTCCGGCGTCCCCCAAAGGGGCTGCCAGGGTCACTTCTTCGAGCTCCGGCACTCCCAAGGGGGCCGTCGGCGACGCTTCTGTGAGCTCCGGCGCCCCCAAGGGCGCCGCCGGCGTCACTTCTTTGAGCTCCGGCACTCCCAAGGGGACTACCGACGACGCTTCTCCGAGCTCTGACACACCCCAAGGGAGCCGCCGGCGTTACTTCTTTGAGTTCCAACGCTCCCAATGGGGCCGCCGGCGATGCTTCTGCGAGCTTCGGCAAGCCCCAAGGGCGCCGCCGACATCACTACTTCGAGCTCCGGCGCTCCCAAGGGGGCCACCGGCGATGCTTCTTCGAGCCCCGACGCTCCCAAAGGGACTGTCGGTGATGCTTCTCCGAGCTCCGGCACCCCCCAAGGAGGCAGTCAGCGTCACTTCTTCGAGCTCCAGCACTCCCAAGGGGGTCACCAGCGACGCTTCTGAGATCTCCAGTGCCCCCCAAGGGCGCCGCCAACATCACTTCTTCGAGCTCCGGTGCTCCCAAGGGGCCCGCCGGCGAATCTTCTCCAAGCTCCGGCGCCCCCCAAGGAGGCCATGGGCGTCACTTCTCCGAGCTCCAGCGTCCCCAAGGGGGCTGCCGTTGTCACTTCTCTGAGCTCCGGCGCCCCCTAAGGGGCCCGCTGGCGTCACTTCTCCATGCTCCGGTGCCCCCCAAGGGGGCCACTGGCGTCACTTCTCCGAGCTCCGGCGTCCCCAAGGGGGCCGCCGGCATCACTTCTCTAAGTTGCAGCGCCCCCCAAGGGGGCCGCCAGTGTCACTTCTCTGACCTTCGGCACCCCCCAAGGGGGCCACTGGCGTCACTTCTCCGAGCTCCGGCGTCCCCAAGGGGGCCATCGGCGTCACTCCTCTGAGCTCAGGCGCCCCCCAACGAGGCCGCCAGCGTCACTTCTCCGAGCTCTGGCACCCTGCAGGGGCTCGCTGGCGTCACTTTTACAAGACAAGATGATGGCCCCACCTACGGGATCGTCACCTCCCCCAAGGTGGGCCCGGGGGCCACTGTCGGTACCCTCAAGATCGGGTACCCCCGCATACAAGAAGAAGCTTCGGATCCCTCCTCCCAGCTGAGGAGGACTCCGGAGCTACCACGCGTCCTCAGGCTCCAGGCCCTTGCTCCAATCAAGGAGGGCTCTGGAGCTGCCACGCGTTCTCTGGCTCCTGGCCCTTGCTCCCACCAAAGAGGGCTCTAGAGATGCCACGTGTCCTCCAGCTCCGAGCCCTTGCTCCCACCAAGGAGGGCTCCAGAGTTGCCACGTGTCCTCCGGCTCTGGTCCCTTGCTCCCACCAATGAGGGCTCCGGAGCTGCCACGCGTCCTACAACTTACCCTTGGCGGTAGGTTGCGGGAGTAAGAGGTGGTGCGTCCTGCCCAGTCGCGCATTGAAGGCACACGCATTCCCCAAGCGTACTGGTGTGGCGCACGCCTTTTGTCAGGTATTGTTGTGTCACATCGCATCACAGTATAGCTTACGGCGACAAGACGGATTATATTTGAGGTAGCGTATGCAAGAAGCCTTAGATCTTGTACATGATAAGATCACCCCGGGGCCACCTGTCGGGCCCCAGGCCCCACTTGTAAGTTGTTCGGCCTTGGACTATAAAAGGACTGGGCAGCCACTGACTTAGACAGCTTCTCTGGTCCGCTCGGACTAGGGGATCCCCGATACACACACACACATACACACTCACTAGCAATACAATCCACTGTGGAGTAGGGTGTTACACTCCTTGTAGCCCGAACCACGTAAAAACCACTGTCTCTAACTCCACCCGCTAGAACACTTGATTGAGGCCTAAGCCCGCCGAACAAAGAACCTCCGCATGCTGCTCCTTAGCAGATACGGGGGAAGTGTCGCTCTAACACTTTGACACCAACCATAACCATAACCATCCCAAATCCCAAGTTTCCTCGAATCATGTAGGTCATTCAGGTGCTCTTAATCGGGAGCACGGCTATCATGATAGTTTTTATGCTCTGCGGAGTTTGTACCACTTTACCCATGTGTCTGTGATTTCATCACCCGTCGGCGACTAAAGAAAACCTCCATTATGCCAAAACAATACCATAGGTATATGGCCAAGAGATCACAAAATAGCCTTTACAAAGGGACTACTAGCATGTACGGACCCACTGAGGTTTCACCGGTGGCAATGTCTCCAAGTGAGCACATCTTCAACCAAGGGCCCCCTCTTGGGTCATTCGGATCCCAGGAAGTCCCGCCACAAATCCAAACCAATCCAACTCCCCTTCCCCGATGCGCCAAATGATCCATGCAATACTAGCCATACCCTTATTAATCAGCTATGCCGCACCCATACTTGGCATCGTGGTGACACTGTAGTCCTGGCTTATTCTCGCATGAACCGGTCCTTAGAACTGAAGCAAGCAAAACCACCATAACATCCAACCCATCCACATACCAGGGTTGCTTAGATCACCCTTTACCATATCATATTGACCAGTTCATATTAATCATAATATTATTAATGCATAACTAAATAGTATCTTTCTTTTCCCATCCTAATTGATTAAGCTAAGCAAAAAGGTAAAAAGCCCCTCCTGACTCTCTACCCTGTATTCCAAGTGACAAGGGTGGTTAAACAAATCTAGTAAACTTCCTATCATAGCAATTCCCAACAAACTGACACAAGCATGCAGTTTTGAAAACAAAACATTTATTGTCAAAAATAGGATCAATATGTTCAAGGACACTTTCCTTGCTCTTTAGCTTGGTTTGGGCAAAGTCTTCAAAATTCTAGTACTGGAGGTCCTCAACGGCACCCTCTAGCGCAGCACCTTTTGTTCCCCACAACGAAAATACAAAACAGTAATTACAATCAAATAATGCTCATATAGTACTCAATATGTCATGACATGCATGATTAATGCAATTATGAAGTGAAACATGTTAATGAGTTGCTATTATTGTTCACTAACTGGTTCTAATAGTTTTTAACAAGTTTGGAAATGTTTGGAATCCATTTGAGTCAATTTGGAATTAATTCAGCACAATTCAGATTCAAAGGTCGGACAAGTCCGGTTTCAGGGGCCGAACTAGTCTGCCCTGGAAAGATTTGAAATTAGGGTTTTCTTGATCTACAAGAATTTGGAGAATTGGGGTTGAATTGACGTGGAAAAAGAGAAAGTAGAAGGTATACCACATGTTTAGAACTCCAAAGATCAAGAATTGAATATGGAACTTGGATCTTGGCGATCTAGGGTTGATGATGAAGATTTGAAGGTGACACGGCTACGAAGAACGCAAAGTCAATGAAGATCATGATTACTTGATCCTCTTTCGTTTCCTCCTCTACTTATTCTTCCTCGGGATCTCCTTCTCCCTCCTTGATGGCGGCTCTCCATGAACTAGGGTTTGTGGTCTTTCAATTGAGGAAAAAGGATGTAAAGTCAAGGGGTGGGGTTGTTTATATAGAGGTGGAGGTGGTAGGGTTTGACGGAATTCAAGTCTAAGGTGGGTGGAGGACGCGTAGGGGTCCCACATGGGCTCCACAGGGTTAGGCACGACGTCCTTGGGCCCAATGAAGGTAAACACCCAATAACAAATCGTGGAGGAAAAGATTGAATCCGAGTCGGGCACACCGGACAAGTCCGCTGAAGGGAACGGACTAGTACGATGTTGGACAGAGACAAAAATGGATAAGTCCGGTAGGGGGGTCTGGACAAGTTCGGTCTTGTCCAGAGAGGAAAAGGGACAAATTCGGCAGGGATCAGACAAGTTCGGGGATTTGGTAACTTATTCGAAACCCATACCAAATGTCGCACTAGTCCACACTCAATCATGGACATGTCCGGAGTGGAACAGAGACTTCGTCGGACTAGTCCGTAGAAAAAGTGGACAAGTTTGGAGGGCAACAGAGAGGGTAATCAGACTTGTCCGGGGTGCGGACCGGACAAGTTCATACTTCTAGACTTTTAAGTGTTGTTTTGCTTCTAATTCATTTTTAACTTGTTCCTTTTTATGTTGCTTAATGTTAAACATGTATATGAACTTATGCAATGCATGATGCATGAAAATGAGGGTGTAACAATCAGGTAGACAAGGGCCACTACAATCTGCGGGAGGAGGAGGCGAGGGCCCATGTCCAGGAACTCACCAAGCAAGTGGCTTCCTTGTTCCAGCGGGACTGAGACGGGCGGCCCCCAGGCGGGACACCTTGATAACCAGGGTTGGCCCCTTCATTAATAACCTTTAATGAATTTGAGTTCATGTTTAGCTTCTTGGCTTGTCTTGTGCTTCTCAATTTGTCCCTCCGGCTCCTTAGCTGTGTAAGGGCCCGAAGAACCTTGTTGGCTTCGTTAGCTTTTAGGAGCCAATCAGTCGCACACTTGACATAGCCATTCTTGTGTCGTTCGACATCCTGCGTATGGAACCCCCCTTAGAGGCCCCCTGGTAGGTGTGGCCAAATGGTTGGGCACACCTACTAATTGATCGCAGGATGTTGCCGGCAAGCCCCTGGCAGAGCCGCAGAGCTTGAGTGGTTGACACCAGCGGGCCCCCTGGGGAGTGCCGGAATTGGTTTGAAATGCATGGTCGTCATCAAAGAAGTGTTCGGTGGCGATGCCGACAAGGAAGCCGCCGAGCCATGCGACGCCCACCCTTAACATATATAAACGTTGATGGTGGGCCCCCTAGGAGGTGCGGGAGCTAGATGCTCCGGTGTCGCTCAGTATCAACGCATAGAAACGTCAATAGCGGGCCCTCTGGGAGGTGCCAGAGCTGGATGCTCCAGCGTCGCCCACTATCAACACATAGAAATTTCAACGACGGGCCCCTTGGGAGGTGTCAGAGTTGGATGCTCCGGCGTCACCCACTATCAACGCGTAGAAACGTCGGGCCCTACTTGAAGCTTTGGCGTCGCTCACTATCAACGTGTAGAAACGTCGACAGTGGGCCCCTTGGGAGGTGCCAAAGTTGGATGCTCTAGCGTCGCCCACTATAAACACGTAGAAACATCAATGACGGGCCCTGCTGGATGCTCCAGTGTCGCATACTATCAATGCGTTGAAACGTCAGCGGCGGGCTCCTTGGGAGGTGCCAGAGCTGGATGCTCCAGTGTCGCCTACTATGAACGCATAGAAACGTCGACGGGGGGCCCCTTGGGAGGTCTCGGAGCTGAATGCTCCTGTGTCACCCACTATCAATGCGTAGAAATGCCAACAGCGGGCCCCTTGGGAGGTGTCGGAGCTGGCTGCTCCGGTGTCGCCCACCATTAATGCGTAGAGACGTCCACGGTGGGCCCCATGGGAGGTGCCGGAGCTGGATGCTTCGCCTCCTTTCGTCATCAACATTGTCTAAGTGTTTTGAGACATTTCCCCCGGACCTGCTATGCAAGTAGCCCGCGAAGGTTCTTGATCGGCATAGGAGACATGGTGAGATGGTGGTTTACATGGTTCGGGCCACCGGAGCATAATACCCTACTCCACGATGCAATTTGTATTGTTGGTGTGAATGTGTGTCTCGAGTGTGTATGAGTTTGGATCCCTTATAATGGTGGCAGTCCAGTCCTTTTACAGACAAGGTTGGATACCTTACAAGTGGGGTCTGAGGCCCGACAGGTGGCCCCAGTGCGATCTTATCCTAAAGATCTAAGGCTTATCGCATAAGCTTCCTTTGACCATGGCTTCAAGACCCGCTGTATTGCCGCCTCAGACGTCAATGGCCCATGTGTAGTCGTTGATGATTGCAGGGGATGTCCCGTCCAACTGTCCTGTCATTGTAAGCTACCCACATGGCGGAGCGGGGTGGGCTTGCAGCGTCGTCACTATGATGCGAGTGGGCATAGTGGTACCTGACAGTAGGCGTGCGCCGCGTCATGCACCTGGGGAAGGCACGTGTCTTCAATGCCCAATTTAGACAAGGTGCACCGCCCCTTTACTCCCGCAACCCACCGTACAGGGCAAGTTGTAGGACACATGGCAACACGGGAGCTAGCCTCTGTGGGAGAGGTCAGGCCACATGGCAGCCCCCGAACCTGCCCCTAAGGAGAGTCGGGGATCCGGGACTACGGGACATGTGGTAGAGCCGAAGCCCGCTCTACGGGAGTTGGCCGACCTAGTGCCACAGACCACGTGGGTGCACCGGAGCCCACTCCTATGGAGGAGCAGGGTCCCTTCCTGCTGGACACGTGGCCGCTTGCGAGCCCGTCTCTTCGGGGGAGTTGGACCCCATCTTGAGGTTTGTCTGGCAGTGTCGGATCCCGCACCTCAGGTTGGGCAGGGTCCAAGCCTTCTGGACACATGGCGCCATGGGACTCTGCCTTTGCGTGGAGGTTGGGTACCTAGGTGTCTTTAGCTTGTGCGTGAGAGTACCTGGTATGCCGGGTACCGACAGTGGCCCCTTGGTCCACCCTAGGGAAGGTGATGAGCCCGAAGGTGGAGTCATATCCTTGCTTTCCTGCGCTACCTTTTGATTTCGTCTTCATTAGTCGAAGGGGTGCACGCCTCTGCCATCGTGGCCACGTGTCCCCTTTTAGTTGAGGGGTCATGGCGACAGGATCTTTACTTGCTGTAATTTCTTTATCGCGACAGTTCCTAATATGGCTGTTGCACTTTTGCTGCTCCTACTCCGCCTTTATGGGAACCGCTGGGTTGCCTTCTCAGGTGGGTGCCCGTTCGGGGCAGTCTTTCTAACAGGGGACCTGGGCCCTGCTATCATGGATGTTGTGGGTTGAATAGCGGGTTTCGGGCCCATGCGACCAGCACGATGCTCTCAAACATCGTTGGGGTGTTTAAAAGGAAACCATTGGTACCCAGTATACGGGATACCCTCGTGCACAGGCTGAAAGCACCTAAGTAGCCTGCCTCCCCGCCAAGGCAGGTTCCAATGGCACACGTGTACAGAAGGCGCCGGACCCCAGCCCTCCTCAAGTATGGGTTCCAGCGCTGCCATGTGGACCACCAAGACGGGACCCACCTCTCCCGTTGAGATGGGCTCCCGGCCTTCCACGTGTTTAGCGGGACTGGATCCCACTCCACTGTAGTAGTGGACTTCGGTGTGTAGGATCGAAGAGCATGTAAAAAGCTACTAAGCGGTGAATGGTAGATTATAACTTTTTCAGCGGAAGCAACGAAAACCCCTCGGCAGAAAATTGATCTGTTAAAGAAATCTTGTGTGCAACTAGAATAAAAGTGATCAATTGTGACAAAAATAGTATATATTTTGGAGAATCAAGTCACGAAGATGTCATAACAAGAATCACGAAAATCTGTTGAGATAAACTCAAGTTACGATCAAAAGATCGAACAAAAGTCAATCTGTTCTACCCGAGAAAAATCAGATCTACAACACTGCAAAGAAACTCGTGTAGATCAGAAACCACAAATCCAATGACCATAAAATTTCCACAGATTATAGATAATCAAGTTTTGAATACAACTCAAAAAGAATCACATCAATTGGATCTGAAAAACTCGAGTTACGATAAAACCACCGAAGCAAGGTAGTGCTGTGCAGAAACTCGGTGAGAAAAACTTGTCTGAAACAAGTCGGACAAACAAGGCACACTACGATCTTTATTCAATACAACACAAGAGGAACGGCCCAAATTTTGTGCACCACGAGCTCTGGCCTCCCTTGCTTATATAACCAGCCAGGGGCCCAACCCAAATCAAACTAGGACTCGTATCCTACTCAGTTTCCACCGAAACTTTCCATAACTGCTCAAGACTCTTCTATACGCAGATAGAAGCAATCTTAAGACTTCCAAACAACTTAGGAACATATCTCTCATTTTTAAAAACAACTCAACTTTGTGACCCACACAAAATCTAACCAAAACAAACTCTAAACATTCCATAAATGAACCATAACAACCTCAGCCGCAGCCTGAGGCATATTCCAGCCGGTTCGACCTTTCCAACAAATTCTTTACGTTCACATCTCCTCATCACGCCTTGGAACCATGTTGCCACGTCCATGCACTCCTTCCACACGTGCAAACACCTTCCAACAACGCCCACGATACCTTCGTATGCATTGTTCTTGACCCAAACATGTTGCGCAACCTCCCGATCAACTCAACCACAATTCCTCCCGAACTTGGTTGTTGAACCTCATCTTCTCCCAAAGACTAGTTCAATGGATCATGTCACAAGCCATGTCTTGAAATCAAGCAACACCTGCACATGAATAAACAACCATACATCCGAGCACAAGTCCTCGACTTGACTCACGTTAGTTCTAAAACCACAACACCTTACGTGAGCACCTCACATAAACATGTTGCAAACCATAGCAAAATGATATCAGCCACAACCACCAAAACACTCCTAAAACTTAGTAAAAGAATACTAAGCAAGTTTTCCATAATCCAAAAAGTAAGTTCAACATTGCAAGGTAAAAGCAAAACCAATGTGATCTAGCACCGGTCCTTGCCAAAGCTTACCGAACCTTTAACTGGAGCTTGCCAAAGCTAGCAGGATCTAGCGCTGGAGCTAACCAAAGCTAGTTGGACCTAGTGCTGGAGCTTAAAGCTAATCGGATCTAGCGCCACAGCTAGCAAAAACATGTCGTACCTAGCCATAGAAAGTCATACCTAGACAAAGAAGTCAGACCTAGCCAAAACAAGCCGAACCTAGCCAAAATAAGTCGGACCAAGCAAAAATAAGTCAGACCTTAAGGGAGCTCGAACCTAGAGACGGACCTTGTTTAGACGAGTGTTTTGGCTGTATTCAAAACTTTTATTGTCATATCCAATGTAATCAGCACACATAGGTCTCACAATCTCCCCCTTGATGAATGCATTGGCAACACCACTTAAAATCCGAACATTTGCTTATGAAAAGTTTTGAAAAGAATAAAATGTGAAAGAAAGAAATTTCAAAACAAATATTTCTCCCACTATACTTATTTCTCCCCCTTTGTAAATAACAAATAAAATAAGAAGAAAAACAAAAATTATTCCCCTGAGAAGAATCGTGCCAAAACACTTGCAAATGTGTGCAATGTGTGATCAATTTCTCCCCCTTTGACAATGTATACAACAAGGTTCAAAAGAGAAATTTCAATTGTTATGAGCATATTGTAACACATACATATAAAAGAAAGCTAATCCAAGTCATACTATAAAGTAATTTACAATATCACATCAATGAGATATATTGCAGCCCCGGAGTCCGGCTCAGCGAATAGGCCAGGTCTGGAGCTTCTTTTAGCTTGTTCGTGGGAGTACCTGGTCTGGAGGGTACTGACAAATACTAAGGCCAAAATAAATTTTATAAGGTTCATGGACTTTTCCGTTATTTTTCCTGTTAAATAGGGGCTAGAATATTATTTTTACTAAGTCCCTAGCAATTTTTACATAATTATAGAATTATTAGTGATTACAATAATTGTTAGGGTCTTTTTTATAAAGCCATGGGTCTATTCATATTTTTTTCAAAGTTCACAGTGGGGTTATCTAAAAAAGGACGAAGGGTGTCAGTACCTGGCATACCAGGTACCTTCGCGCAGAGGCTAAAAGCACCTAAGTACCCTGCCTCCTTGATGAGGCAGGGTCCAATGGAGCCACATGTCCAGAAGGCATGGACCCCGGCCTACCTCAGGTATGGGTTCCAGCGCTGCCACAAGGACCCTAAGATGTGGTTCACTTCCCCCAAGAGACGGGCTCCCAAGCGGCCACGTGTCCAATAGGACGGGACCCCGCTCCTCAATTGGAGTGCGCTCTGATGCTGCCACGCGGTCTGTGGCACTAGTTCGGCTACCTCCGGTGGAGGCGGGCTATGGCTCTACCACGACCCGACCTCCCCCACAGAGGCTAGCTCACGTGCTGCCATGTGTCCTGCAACTTGTCCTGGACGATGGGCTGCGGGAGTTAAGTGGCGGTGCTCCTTGTCTGAATCGGGCATTGAAGACACGCCCCTTTCCAAGGCGCATGACGCAGCGCATGCCTATTGTTAGGTACCGCTATGTCCAATCGCATCACAATGAAGACGCTGCAGGCCCTATCATCATCAACGACTACGCATGGTCCACTAGTGTCTGAGGTGGCAAGACGGTGGGTCTTCAAGCCATGGTCACAGGAAGCTTTGTGAGAAGCCTTAGATATTTAATATAAGATCGCCTGGGGCCACATGTGGGTCTCGGACCCCACGTGTAAGTTGTCCGGCATTGGGCTATAAAAGGACTAGGCAGCCACGGACTTCAACTTCATACACACCCAAGGCATGCATTCACACACAGGAGAGCGCACTCTATAGCAATACAACTCACACTGTGGAGTAGGTGAATGTGGCCTTGAGGCGGGTGAATAGGATTTGAAAATTTCCTGCACACTTAATCAAATTGTCAAATACTTGAGGGGCCGGACTTGTCCGATTGGTGGAGCGGACTAGTCCGGTGTGCTAAAGTGTTGTGACTTAATTAAGTATTGATTTGGGAATTGAGATGTTATAGCAGCGGAAGTTGAACAACTATTGAGATCACTTAAATTGACAATCAATATTGCAAAGTTATACGTGAAAATCAATTGTAATTTAGTTTACAAAATTGATCAACTTAATGCCCTAAGTAAAGATAATGAAAAAATAAAGAATAAAGCACACGAGACACGGATTTTTACTGAGGTTCGATCTTACCAAAGGGATCTACTCCATGTTGAGGAAGCCCACACAGAGCCGGGTCTCTTCAAACCCTTTCCCTCGTCAACTCACCACACAAGGCCGACTTGATTCCACTATCACGGGTAACCACCGAGTTGATGGGGCAACCTCACACGTTGAGGGCTCCCACAAGAATTACAGTGAAAAGATGATCAAATACACTCCAAAATATTACAATTAATTGCACAAGTGTAAAGAGATCAAACCCCAAGAGCTCAATGAAGCGTAGACGACAATCTCCAAATCCCAAATCTAAATACTCAAAGATTTTCACTTTTGAGGACCTTAGATGTGTGGGGAGATGTGTTTTCGTGCTCTTGGGACAAGTGGCGGTGCTAGGGTTTGAGTTGTGAAGAGTAGAATATGTGACTTGTATTTTTGGGGTCGTGGATCTCCTATTTATAGTGTTTCCAAAATTGTTACCATTAAAGATCCAAACAGCCGGAATAGTCCGTACTGTGGACCGGACTTGTCCTGTGTGCTGTGTAAAATAGGCGTGAAATATGCAGCACACTAGAAACCCTAAATTGTGTGAGGTATACCGGACTAGTCCTGTAGGTGTCCGGACTTGTCCGGTGCCTGTGTATTGGAACATCGGAAACTTTCTCGGGCTAGTCCGGTCCTCAGACGGACTTGTCTGGCATGATGTGTTATGGAACATTAGAGAGTTCGACGGACTAGTCTGGTCATTGAAAAGAGTTGTCCCGGTGCACAGTGTATTGAGTTTACAGAAAGTTGAACGGACTAGTCCGGTCCATGATCATACTAGTCCGGTGCACTGTGTATTGAGCTTTCAAAAAGTTGAAAGGACTAGTCTGGTACATAAATGGACTAGTCTGGTGCAATGTGTATTGAGAATCCACAAAGTTGAACGGACTAGTCCAGTCCATGAACGGATAGTCCAGTGCTTAGTGAATTTTAAGATTA
The DNA here is from genome assembly GCA_036927565.1 of Tuctoria greenei. Lineage (NCBI taxonomy): Eukaryota > Viridiplantae > Streptophyta > Magnoliopsida > Poales > Poaceae > Tuctoria > Tuctoria greenei. Next base: position 130,679,804 of record JAYESD010000008.1, read on the forward strand.
GTTTTAAGATCCTTACCCCTACGTAAAGACATGAGCTCTTGGGATGTGTCTCTCACACACATCCTATACAATTAAGTCTACTTTGCGCTTCATTCATCAATGGGGCCTTTCTATTTCTTCATCACTTCATTTTTCACTTTTTGTGTGCACCAAACTATCTAATATTAGTTGACCTGCATTCATCTCAACAAGTTCATTAGGATCTCATTTGTTTGTCATCAATCGTCCAAAACCCACAAGGGATTGCCTAGATGCACTTTCAATCTTCCCCATTTTTGTGATTGATGACAACCAATTGAGATTTCACAATTAAGAGTAAAAATTGATTTTGACAAAGTGTGCATATATGAGAATGACAAATGAGTAATAAAAGCTTCTAACATATATGCACTCTTTATAGTGGGGTGCTTATAGAGTGTGTGATCAAATGTTGTGATGAGCAAATGATAAGAACATAACAAATATAGCAACAATCATCACATTAACATTAAACTAGGCATCACACATTAAATAAAGTAGGCACATCCAAAAGGGATTACAATAATTTCAAATTAAGCTACATGTCCTCGATCGCAAGTCCTTAGGGCTACAAAATAAGCTACTAGTCTCAATCTCTCCCCCTTTGGCATCAAGGCAACCAAAAGGGAAAATTTGAGTGGAATCACTCATCGCCACTGCCTCCCTCACTATCAGTCCTCCCTTCATCCTCTTCTTCATCTTCAGGGGCTTGCAGAGGAGGAGGAGGAGCAGAGACACCAGCTAGTCCAAAAGAAGCCAACTCTTGCTCTGAGTGTGGTGCCATTTCTGTGATATCTTCTTTAGAATCCTCTGAAATCTGAGGTGATCCCACTGGCTCAATCTCTAGCTTCTCACAAATAACTTTGATATTGGCCTTCACATATCTTTGATGTTTCTTCCTGGCCAAACTCTCCTTGTGCTGCTTAATTTCCATTTTGCGGTAGGATGCAAAGATGGAGGAAAACATTTTCAGCACACCACTGGAGGACTCTCTAGAGGGTGGAGGAGCAGGAGTAGCAATTTGAGTTCTTGTGCCTTCATGAGCCCTCTTAGATCTTTGTTCCACTGCAGGTGAGGTAGGGGACAGTGTAGATTGTAGGCTTCTGGGGCCTGAGACCAGTGTGAGGAACATCCTTTTTTTGAACTTGTCAGCCAATTCACTCCCTTTTCCAGTAAAATCCTCACTTGATGGCTGCCTGTTGCGGTGCATAGGAGCCTTCATCTTTAAAGGGCCAATAGGACCACTAGTCAGTCCTTTGCCCTTGTTGAGACTTCTCCTGGGTGTCAAAGAACTGCCAGCACCTTCCTTGCTCAGGGGCTTCTTCACTACCACTCTCCTCTTCTTAGGAAGTACATCGTCGGGAGGAGAGGAGTGAACATTGTGGTCGTGCCTTTTCTTCATAACCCACACTTTTGCTCTTTGCACTCTTGCACGGTCACGCTCTTCGTCATAGTCAAAAGAACTATCCTCGGAACCTGAAGACATCGTGCCTGACAGAGGAATTCAACGGTTGATAAGAATTGATTTTAGACTTTGTGCAAATAATAATTTAGAGGTTCAGATTGTCAGGGTACCGGACTTGTCCGTTTTCAGAGTGCAGACTTGTTCGGAGAATCGGACTTGTCCGTACATGAATACCCGGACTAGTCCGGTCCGGCATAAGAACCCTAATTTCCTATTTTCCACAAATCTAGGAATCGATGCAAGGCAAGTAGGAATACAGTAGGAATACATCTAGAGAGGTAATGTATGACATAGAAATCTAGAAAAATAAGCAAGATTGGAGAAATGGTGAGAACTAGGGTTGAGTGAGATCTAACAGAAAAATTTGAAGATTGGAGTTGAAGGAGCGGAGTATGGTCCGGATTAGTCCGGAGTGGGCAAGCTCCGCGCCCAGAAGAGGATTTCCCTTGGAGAAATCTTCGATTTTGATGGATGGAAGCAAAAATCACCATGGGAGCTCATGGTAGAATAGAGAGAGAGAGAGCAAAAGCGATTTGTGAGATGAGGGGGATGAGCTCCTGGCGGTGGGCTAGGGTTAACCCCATTAGATATGAACTGGTGCGGTCGCTATCGGGTAAGTCTGGTATGCCGGACTAGGGTCGGACTAGTCCGATGTCAGCAGGATAGAACAGAATTGAACAACTCGATTTTGGCAAGATCTAATAGTGATCTAAAGGACATTATTTCACAGATAATCCTGATGAACATGACCAGTAAGCAATCAACAATCATACAATGACCATAATTCACCAAGATTCACTATTTTAAATAGTTTTCAAGAGAAAATCGAAATAAGGGACAAATAATCGCAAAAATGAGTAAATTTTGAAATCACAATCAGGTATGCAGTGTTTCAAGCCACTTTTGAGAGTCAAGTATATTTAGATCATTTCTTAGCTCACAAAATCTCTTTTTGTCTAATGGCTTGGTGAAAATGTCTGCAAGTTGTTTTTCAGTCCTAACATGTGAGATTATAATGTCACCTTTTAATGAATGATCTCCTAAGAAATGGTGACGAACATCTATGTGCTTAGTTCTTGAGTGCTCTACTGGGTTGTGTGCAATTTTATAGCACTCTCATTACACATAGGAGTGGAATATGGTTCAGATAGTAACCATAATCCCTTAGAGTTTGTTGCATCCAAAGTAATTGTGCGCAACAACTGCCGGCTGCAACATACTCTACTTCGGCTGTGGAAAGAGCAATGGAGTTTTTCTTTTTAGATGACCATGAAACTAAGGATCTGCCAAGAATTTGGCGAGTCCCTGACGTGCTTTTCTATCGACTTTGCATCCTTCGTAGTCGGTATTGAAATATCCTATCAAGTTAAACTTGGATCCTTTGGGATACCAAAGGCCCAAGTTGGGTGTGTGCACAAGGTATCTTAAAATACTTTTTACAGGTGTTAAATGGCACTCTTTAGGTGCGGCTTGAAACCTTGCACACATACACACACTAAGCATAATATATGGCCTAGATGCACATAAATAGAGTAATGAGCCAATCATAGACCGATATACCTTTTGATCCACATTTGGACCATCTTCATTGAGATCGAGATGTAAATTAGTTGCCATGGGTGTCTTGATGGGCTTGACATTGTCCATATTGAACTTCTTGAGGATGTCCTGCGTGTACTTGGTTTGGCTTATAAAAGTGCCTTTTCTTAATTGTTTCACTTGGAATCCCAAGAAGAACTTTAATTCGCCCATCATCGACATCTCGAATATGTCTGTCATAATTTTGCTAAATTCTTCATAAAAGGATTTATTAATAGAACCAAAAATGATATCATCAACATAGATTTGACATACAAATAGATTATCATCAAAGTGTTTTGTGAACAAAGTATAATCAGATTTTTCCAATTTTAAAACCATTTTGAGTTAGAAAATCTCTAAGGCACTCGTACCAAGCTCGAGGAGCTTGTTTGACGTCATAGAGAGCCTTACGCAATTTATACACATGGTTGGGTGTAAAACTCTCATTTTCAGCCAGCATGCATTGCATACATTCTAATACATGTCTAACATTAATCCACAAAAAAGGAATAAGTTTAAAATGAATTAGAAGCAAAAACTGCACTTAAAAATTCTGGAATGTGCGGACCAGTCCGTTTTTTGTGCGAACAAGTCAGATTCCTCTCTGACCTTTGTCGGACTTGTCCGCTTTGCTGTGAACTAGTCTGTTTTTCTTTCTGTACAGTTTCAGACTTGTCCGGTCCATTGCAGACTAGTCCAATATTCCAATTCCTTGGAAATTTTGCTAAGTACTTGGACTTGTCTGGTATTTTAGTGACTTGTACGTTTTCCCTTTGACTAAAATCAGAATTGTCCATTTTTGGCCAGACTTGTCTGATTTTCCTATGACCAAGTACGGACTTGTCGGATATAGTCCGGACTTGTCCGTTTTTGCCTCTGTCAATCTTCGGACTAGTCCGTCCTCTTGCGGACTTGTCCGATTATTGCAATTCTGAGTTGATCTTTTGTTTCATGAAGTGCTCTTGGGTTTTACCTTAAGTGGGCCTAAGGACGTCGTGTCTAACTCTTTTTAGATCCAATGTGGGACCCCACACCGGCATCCACCCTGCCCAAACTCGAAATCCATCAAACCCTAGCCTCCACCTCTATATAAACAACCCCACCCCTTGACTTCATATCTTTTTGCCTCAGTTGGAAGTCCACCCAAACCCTAGCTTGTGAATAGCCACCACCAAGGAGGGAGAAGGAGATCCCGAGCAAGAAGAAGAAGAGGAAGAAACACAAGAGGATCAACCAAGCAAGATCTCCATCAAGTTTTCATTCTTCATCAACAAATTACCTTCAACTCTTCATCATCAACCCAAGATCGTCAAGATCCAAGTTCCATCTTCAATTCTTGATCTTTGGAGTTCTAAACACATGGTATACCTTCCACTTCCTCTTCCTCACGTGAATTCAATCCCATTTCTCCAAATTCACATCGACCTAGAAAACCTTAGTTCTTTGTTCCTACGAAGGGCGGACTAGTCCGGCCCTACAGCGGACTAGTCTGATTTTGTTGACTGTTTCCTGCTGAATTAATTCTAAATTGATTTGAATCAATTCCAAACCTATCCAAGCTTGTTATAAACTATTAGAACTAGTTAGTAAACATTATTAACAACTCATTAACTAGTTTTGCTTCGCATTTGCATTAATCATGTATGTCATGGCATATTGAGTACTATATGAGCATCTATTGGTTGTAATTCTTGTCTTGTATGTTATTTGCACGATTTAGACAGATTTGCGCTAGAGGGTGCTGCGGAGTATCTCTAGCACCAGGAGTTTGAAGTCTTTCATCCCAACCAATCCCAAGAGCAAGGCAAGTGTCCTTGAACATATTGATCCGGTTTTGACAATAAATGTTTTATTTTCAAAGCTGCATGCTTGTGTAAATATGATGGGGAATCCTATGATAGGAAGTTTACTTGTTTTGTTTAACCACCCTTGTCACCTGGAATTCAAGGTAGAGAGTCCGGAATGGCTTTTACCTTTTTGCTTCGCTATATTAATTGGGATGGGAAAACAACTATACTATTTAATTATGCATTAATGAGATTATGGTTGATATGAACTAGTCAATATGGTATGGTAATGGGTGATCTAAGCAAGCATGGTATGTGGATTGGGTTGGATGTTATCGTGGTTGCTTGCTTTAGATCTAAGGACCGGTTCGTGGAGCGACCATCTAGATTTACAGTGCCACCACGAGGCCAAGTATGGGTGCGGCGTAGCTGACTAATTAGGATGTTGCTAGTATTGCATGAATCATTTGGCGCACTGAGGAATGGGAGTCAGATTGGGTTTGGATATGGTTGGCGGGACTCCGTGAGATCCGAATGGCACAAGAGGGGCCCTTGGTGAAGATGTGCTCAGTTGGAGACATCGCCACCGGTGATACCTCAGTGGGTCCGTACATGCTAGTAGTCCCTTTGTAAAGTCTATTTTGTGATCTCTTGGCTACACACCGATGGAAGTGTGAGATGGCATAATTGAGATTCCTTAGTCACCGTAAGGAGATGAAATCACAAACACGTGGGTAAAGTGGTACAACCTCTGTAGAGTGTCTAAAAACTATCATGATAGTCGTGCTCCCGATTATGAGCAACCTGGACCCTCACATGATTAGGGGAAAACTTGGGATTTGGGATGGTTTGGTGCTGGTTATGGTTGCTTATGGCTATGGTAGTGAATTGAATTATAATAATTGGACATGGATGATGATGATGATGGTAATGATCTGGAATATGGATGATGGTAATGAAATATGGACTGGTATTATGGTAACTATATTGTTTATGATGGGTTTACTTCACATACTCATAATATACTGCTTTTCAAATGTTTTAATGTACTTTTAAGCACTTATCCATCATTATGTTTGTCATTTGAATCAGCTACGGGTCATACTTTCCATACTTGCTGAGTATGACATGTACTCACCCTTGCAATTCCCCCACCAATAGTTGCAGGTCAGGATTGGGAGTATAAAGATGATAATGTGGAGTTCTAGGCCTTGTCTGCTGTCAGCTTGCCTGTGGTGTTGATTGGAGTTGCCATACCCTATTTGCTTAGTCACGTAGTTGCTTTTTAGTTTATTTTTGCTGCATTACTTCAAACTTGTCATTAATAATCACTAGAGCTTGTATTCAAGGATACTATGAATTCTGTAATAAAAGTGGTTAATTAATCTTGTTATGTGGTAATTTTCTGTATATCCTATTGTGAATGCACTCTGTATGTGTGTTGAACGTCCTAGGCACACATATGTGTTCACTTGGTTCATTTTCGGAACCGGGTGTAACAAATTGGTATCAGAGCCAGGTTTGACTGTAGGACGCAACCTAGATAGAATGAACACTTTAGAGCACATAGGAGCACTCAGGAATCGATATGTTTTTGCTTGGTGTGTTGTTTGCTATTTTTTGTTGCTTGTGTGCTTAGTAGAGGATTTTGGGGATGCTTTAGCATTGCCATGTCCATATAGGCTAGTGTAGTTAGTTGCTTAGTTTCATATCCCTTGATGCATATAGTTGGGGACGCTTTCTAAATTCTTATCTCTTGCTTTTCTTCAGATGGTGAGGACTCGCAACCAGAGGGATGGCAATGATGAGGAGGAAAACAATGGAGCACCTCAGAACAACCATGGACAAGGACCTGCTCAGGGGGCCATCAATATTGAGCAGCTATTGGCTATGCAAAACAAGCTCATGCAGACCATGATACAGACTATAGGATAGCTACAGGCTGGCAGCAACAACAATCAGCCCCACATGCCTCCACCGCCACACCCACCTCCTCACAACCGATTGGGAGAGTTCATGAGAACTAGGCCACCAACTTTTGCTCAAGCTGTTGTCCCTATCGATGCCAATGATTGGCTCAAGTCTGTGGAGAAGAAGCTAGCTATTGTCCAATGCAGTGACTGGGAGAAAGTGTTATTCGCATCTCATCAGCTTGTTGGAGCAGCTACGGATTGGTGGGAATCTTTATGCAACGCCCATGAGAATCAAGAGAGGATCACTTGGGCGGAATTCAAAGAGAGCTTCTGTTCTCATTATGTGCCGGAAGGTGTTATGATCTTGAAGAGGCAAGAATTTGAGAACCTGAGGCAAGGAAGATCGAGTGTGGATGAATACCTCAATAATTTCACTCAACTCTCAAGGTATGCGCCTGAGGATGTCAGCCAGGACAGCCGGAAGCAATATTTGTTTATGAGGGGCCTTAATAATGAGATCCAAGTGCAATTGCTCAACTGTGATTATGGCAACTTCCAGAAGCTAGTGGACAAAGCAATTGTTGTGGAGAACAAAGTCCATGATATGGAGCAAGACAACAAGAGGAAGGCGCCATATCAAAGACAGCAACAAGGAAGTATTGTGCGTCCTCGCTTTGCACCACCCAATGCGCCTTATTACAGCTGTTACGCTCCTGTACAGCGCCATGGATATGCACCGTGCCCAACTCGATTTTTGCAGCAACGCCCTATCATGCAAGCACCTAGGCCTCCAATGCCTTATGCACCTTGTGCCAATTTCCCTGGTGCAAATGCCCAGAATCAAGTTCGTCCCAATAATTCTGGTGCAGTTATGAAGTGCTATACATGTGGAGAAGTAGGACATTTTGCACATCAATGCCCTAAGTCAGGTCTTGGTCAAGGAGACAATGGCCAAAGACAAAACCCAAGACCCAATGGAGGACAGCCACAAGGCAACCGCGGACAGCAAAATTTTGCTCGTGGCAACATGAACCATGTCTCTACGGAGGATGCTCAACAAGCGGATGACGTGGTTATTGGTATGTTTTTCGCAAACTCCAACCCGGCGACTATGTTATTTGATTCTGGAGCATCGCATTCATTCATTGCATCAAAATATGTTGCCAAGTATAGTTTGTCTATCTCTCATATGAAGTTTACCTTATTGGTTAAGTCTCCTGGGGGAGAGATGAGAACAAATATAGTATGTCCAAAAGTAAGCCTTAGAATAAGGGGTCAGACTTCTTTGCCAACCTCATTGTTTTGGATTCTCAAGGATTAGACATTATACTCGATATGGACTGGTTGAGGAAGCACAATGGAACCATTGAACGTGCCACAAAGATGGTGAAGTTGACCAATGAGGAAGGGATCACCGTAGAATTTGAAGCATCTCAACACGCACCAAAGCAATTGGAGTTGAACCACATGAATGGTGCCGCAATTAAGGAGATTCCAGTGGTGTGCGAATTTTTAGACGTGTTTCCGGATAAGTTTCCAAGTATGCTACCTCATCGAGACATGGAGTTTGTTATTGAATTAATACCTGGAACTACACCTATAGCTAAGAGGCCCTACGGGATGCCTCCTAAGGAGTTAGCGGAGCTCAAGAAGCAGATTCAAGAGCAACTAGAGAAGGGTTTTATTCGCCCGAGCTCTTCACCTTGGGGAGCGCCCGTTCTTTTTGTGGATAAGAAGGATGGATCACAAAGGATGTTTGTGGACTACTGAGCTCTCAATGAGGTGACCATCAATAACAAGTATACTTTGCCCCGCATAGAGGATTTGTTTGATCATATGAAGGGTGCTTATGTTTTCTCCAAGATTGATTTGAGGTCAGGTTACTTTCAAATGAATATTAGGCCATCAGACATACCCAAGACAGCTTTTCGGACACAATATAGATCCTATGAGTACACCGTGATGTCTTTTGGATTGATCAATGCACCTACCTATTTTATGTACCTCATGAATAAGGTCTTCATAGAGTACTTGGATAAGTTCGTTGTGGTGTTCATTGATGATATTATGATCTACTCGAGATGCGAGGAAGAGCATGAGGAACACATGAGGCTTACGTTGCAGAAATTGAGGGAGCATCAATTGTATGCCAAGTTCGGAAAGTGCCAGTTTTGGTTGAAAGAGGTGTCGTTTTTGGGTCATATCATCTCGGGAGGAGGAGTATCGGTTGACCCCAGAAAAGTGAGGGACGTGTTGAAATGGGAACCCCCGCAAAATGGAAAGGAGATCCGGAGATTCCTTGGAATGGCTGGATATTACCTTCAATTCATCAAGGACTTTTCCAAAATAGTCAAGCCAATAACAGAAATGCTAATGAAGGGGAATGCTTTCCATTGGACTCAAGCTTGTCAAGAAAGTTTTGAGGAGTTGCAGAAAAGGTTAACAACAGCCCTAGTTTTGATATTGCCGATGTTTGCAAAAGCTTTGATATTTATTGTGATGCATCGAGACAATGACTTGGATGTGTGCTTATGCAAGAAGGTCAAGTGGTTGCCTATGCATCGAGACAATTGAAGAAACATGAGCAGAATTATCCAACGCATGATCTCGAACTTGCAGCCGTGGTACATGCATTGAAGATTTGGAGACACTACATCCTTGGACATAGGTGTGAAATTTGTACAGATCATAAGAGTCTCAAGTACATATTCACACAAACGGATCTGAATTTGAGACAACGAAGATGGTTGGAACTCATCAAAGATTATGATGTGGAAATCAACTATCATCTAGGGAAGGCTAATGTAGTGGTCGATTCCTTGAGTAGGAAAGGAGTAAGCACCAACTCACCGTTCGAGAGCTGCCATCTGAGTTATGTAAGGAGTTTGAACAGTTGAATCTTGGATTTGTGAATGAGATGGGAATAATGGAGTTAAATCCGACCTTGTAGCAAGATGTTCGAGAAGGTCAAATAAAGGATGAGGAAATCCAAGACATCAAGGAAAGGACCCAAGAAGTATAGAATTCAGATTTGATGAGGATGACCATGGTACCTTATGGCTCGAAAAGTGGATTGTTGTGCCTAATGTGAAGCATATTCGGGAAACGATATTAAAGGAGGCACATGACTCGGCATATTCAATTTACCCCGGTTGTACGAAGATGTACAAAGACCTGAAGACGTGTTATTGGTGGGCTAGCATGAAAAATGACATAGCAGAATATGTAGCTTTGTGTGATGTGTGTCAACGAGTCAAGGCGGAACATCAAGGGCCAGCTGGATTATTGCAGCCAATGCAGATTCTGGAATGGAAGTGGGAAGAAATTGGAATGGACTTCATAGTTGGTTTATCGCAAACTTAGTCCAATTATGACTCTATATGGGTAATTGTGGATCATTTAACTAAGTCAGCTCACTTTATTCCTGTCAAGACCACCTTTAATGGAGAGAAATTGGCGGAACTGTATATGGGAAGAATAGTATGTTTGCATGGAGTTCCAAAGAGGATAGTGTCGGATAGAGGTTCTCAATTTACCTCTAGGTTCTGGCTAAAATTGCATGAAGCATTGTGAACAAGGTTGAATTTCAGCTTAGCATATCACCCTCAAACGGATGGACAAACAGAGAGGACCAATCAGATTTTAGAGGATATGTTAAGAGCATATGATTTGAAGCATGGAAGAAGTTGGAACAAGAGCTTTTCATATGCGGAATTCTCATATAACAATAGTTACCAAGCAAGCTTGAAAATGTCATCCTATGAAGCACTATATGGAAGGAAATGTAGGACGCCTTTGTTCTGAAATTAGACGGGAGAAAATCAAGTATTTGGACCGGATATGTTGCAAGAAGCTGAGAAACAAGTTCAGATTATTCGTGAAAACTTGAGGGCTGCTCAATCAATGCAAAAGGGATGTGCAGACAATAGGAGAAGGAAACTAGCCTTTGAAGTGGGATATTTTGTTTACCTCAAGGTGTCACCAATGAGAGGTCATAAGAGGTCTAATATCATAGGCAAGCTAGCACCTCGATACATTAGGCCATTCAAGATTTTGGACAAAAGAGGAGAAGTGGCACGTAAGTTGGAGATGCCAGCTCACTTATCGGATGTTCATGATGTCTTCCATGTTTCACAGCTCAAGGAGTGTTTGAGGGTACCGAAAGAACAAGTGTCAATGGAAGAATCAGAACTAGAGGCGGATTTGACTTATGTCGAGCAACCGGTTAAAATCTTTGAAACCAAGGAGAGGGTCACAAGGAACAAGTTAATTCAATGGTGTAAAGTTCAATAGAAGCATCATACAGAATCAGGGGCAACTTGGGAGCTGGAGGATGAACTCAAGAAGGAATTTCTCTATCTCTTCTCTTCAGTGTCGAATCTCGAGGGCAAGATTCATTTTAAGGGGGGTAGGTTTGTAACACCCTCATTTTCAGCCAGCATGCATTGCATACATTCTAATACATGTCTAACATTAATCCACATAAAAAGGAACAAATTTAAAATGAATTAGAAGCAAAAAAATGCACTCAAAAATTCTGGGAAGTGCGGACTAGTCCATTTTTGGTGCGGACTAGTCCAATTCCTCTCTGACCTTCATCGGACTTGTCCTCTTTGCTTCAGACTAGTCTATATTCTCTCTGTACAGTTTCGGACTTGTCCGGTCCATTGCGGACTAGTCCGGTATTCCAATTCCTTGGAAATTTTGCTATGTCCTTTGACTTCTCTGAACTTGCCCGGTATTCCAGTGGACTTGCCATGTGTTTTCCCTCTGACTAAAATCCGACTTGTCTGGTTTTGGCCAGACTTGTCTAATTTTCCTCTGACCAAGTTAGGACTTGTCCGATATAGTCCGGACTTGTCCGTTTTTGCCTCTGTCAATCTTCGGACTAGTCCGGCCTCTTGCGGACTTGTCCGGTTATCGCGATTCCGAGTTGATCTTTTGTTTCACGACGTGTTTTTGGGTTTTACCTTAAGTGGGCCTAAGGGCGTCATGTCTAACTCTTTTTGGAGCCCATGTGGGACCCCACACCAGCCTCCACCTTCCCCAAACTCGAAATCCATCAAACCCTAGCCTCCACCTCTATATAAACAACCCCACCCCTTGACTTTATATCCTTCTGCCTCAAGTGGAAGTCCACCCAAACCCTAGCTCGTAAATAGCCGCCACCAAGGAGGGAGAAGGAGATCTCGATCAAGAAGAAGAAGAGAAGGAAACGAAAGAGGATCAACCAAGCAAGATCTCCATCAAGTTTTTGTTTTTTATCAACAATTCACCTTCAACTCTTCATCATCAACCCTAGATCGTCAAGATCCAAGTTCCATATTTAATTCTTGATCTTTAGAGTTCTAAACACGTGGTATACCTTCTACTTCCTCTTTCTCACGTGAATTCAGCCCCGTTTCTCCAAATTCGCGTCGATCTAGAGAATCCTAGTTCATTGTTCCTACGAAGGGCAGAGTAGTCCGGCCCTACAACGGACTAGTCCCATTTTGCTGTCTGCTCCTACTGAATTAATTCTAAATTGATTTTAAACAATTCCAAACCTATCCAAACTTGTTAAAAACTATTAGAACTAGTTTGTAAACATTATTAACAACTCATTAACTAGTTTTGCTTCGCATTTGCATTAATCATGCATGTCATGGCATATTGAGTACTATATGAGCATCTATTGATTGTAATTCTTGTCTTGTATGTTATTTGCGTGGTTTAGACGGATTTGCGCTAGAGGGTGCTATGGAGGATCTCCAGCACCAGGAGTTTAAAGTCTTTGATCCCAATCAATCCCAAGAGCAAGGCAAGTGTCCTTAACATATTGGTCCTATTTAGACAATAAATGTTTTGTTTTCAAAGATGCATGCTTGTGTCAATTTGATAGAAAATCATATGATATGAATTTTACTAGTTTTGTTTAACCACCCTTGTCACCGGGAATTCATGGTAGAGAGTCGGGAATGGCTTTTACCTTTTTGCTTTGCTAAATTAATTGGGATGAGAAAACAACTATACTATTTAATTATGTATTAATGAGATTATGGTTAATATGAACTAGTCAATATGGTATGGTAACGGGTGATCTAAGCAAGCATGGTATGTGGATTGGGTTGGATGTTATGGTGGTTGCTTGCTTTAGATCTAAGGACCGGTTCGTGGAGCAACCATCCAGGATTTACAGTGCCACCACGAGGCCAAGCATGCGTGCAGCATAGCTGACTAATTAGGGTATTGCTAGTATTGCATGGATCATTTGGCGCACCGGAGAAGGGGAGTCAGATTAGTTTTGGATATGGTTGGCGGGGCTCCCTGGGATCCAAATGGCACAAGAGGGTGCCCTTGGTTAAAGATATGCTCAGTTGGAGACATCGCCACCGGTGAAACCTCAGTGGGTCTGTACATGCTAGTAGTCCCTTTGTAAGGGCTATTTTGTGATCTCTTGGCCACACACCGGTACAAGTGTGAGACGGCATAATTGATATTCCTTAGCCACCGCAAGGTGATGAAATCACAAACACGTGGGTATAGTGGTACAATCCTTGCAGAGTGTCTAAAAACTATCATGATAGCCGTGCTCTCGGTTATGAGCAACCTGGACCCTCACATGATTAGGGGAAAACTTGGGATTTGGGATGGCTTGGTGCTGGTTATGGTTGCTTATGGTTATGATTGTGAATTTAATTATGATAATTGGACATGGATGATGATGTTGATGGTAATGATCTGGAATATGGATGATGGTAATGAAATATGGACTAGTATTATGGTAACTACATGACTTATGATGGGTTTACTTCACATACTCATAATATACTCCTTTTCAAATGTTTTAATATACTTTTCAGCACTTATCCATTATTATATCCGTTATTTGAATCAGCTACATGTTATACTTTCCACACTTGCTGAATATGACATGTACTCATGAAAGCGGCCTAGAGGGGGGGGGGTGAATAGGCGATAATCGATAATTTAAACTTAATTCAGAGTTATGAAAATAGAGAAGTCGGACTTGTCTGACTTCTAGTCGGACTTGTCTGACCTAAGTCGGACAAGTCTGACCTGGGTCGGATAAGTCCGAGATTACCTGCACGATCAGACCAAAAATCCAATTTTTAAGCGATCTAGTGAGAGATATCGATCCCTAGCAGTTCTACACGAAGTATGGAGTAGAACGAAAGCTGAGGGAGAGATAGCACGTGGAAAAACACTAGAATCAAAACTTGCGAGAACGAAAGAACAACAAGAGACAAGAAATTTTATCCCGAGGTTTGGAACCACAAAGGATCCTACGTCCCTGTTGAGGAGTCCACAAGAGACCAGGCCTTCTCTAGCCTTTCCCTCACGAGTTGCCACAAGGGCCAACTCCCAAATCTTCCACTATCACAAAGATTGTTACAAACTCCCCGATTACAAGAGATCACAAAGAAATCGTGGGGCGACGCCTAACCATCTAGGGGAGAACCCCAAGAGCAACAAACACGCAATCACGAAGAGACTTAGCGAATCACGCGTTGCTCAACCCCTCAACAAACCGTTTCTCCCGAATCTCACAAAGAACTCTTCACTCTCCCAAAAAAACTCGAATTTGGGATCTAGAGGTGAAGAACAAGTGGAGAGATGTTCTTGAGTTCAAAATAGGCGTTCAGAACTGTTCAGAGGTGTTAGGCATAGTTGGTGGGTCGAAACCACCCACTATTTATACTCCAAAAGGTCACTAGAGCCGTTTCACACAGCCCACATCGGACATGTCTGACACAAAGTCGGACTTGTCCGAATTGCTGATGTCATAAAGCATACGGCTACCCGTTGGAATTTAAATAGTGCACCAAAAGCCACCTCAGACATGTCTGACACAAAGTCGGACATGTCTGACCTCAAAGGTCTTCAGACTTGTCTGACAAAAGCCACTTCAGACATGTCTGACACACAATCTCGGACATGTCTGAAGTTCTGCAGAGAGAACTCGGACAAGTCTGAGTCTTTGGGACTTAGAAAATTTTTCTTAGTCCCTAGGAACAGATCCATCTCGGACATGTCTGACCCCCAGGTTCGGACAAGTCCGAAACTTCACTGGAACTCTCACTGGAACCCTTCCAGTGCCAATTCGGACATGCCTGACTCACAGTTTCGGACATGTCTGACTTCCTGCAGAGAGGATTCGGACATGTCTGACACCACAAGTCAGACAAGTCCGCCCAAGCCACAAAGGCCCTACTAAAAGCTACTACTAAGGGGTTGAGCACCCGAATGACTCACTAAGTGTCTACGCGTCGTGTCCCTCTTAATAGTACGGTTTTTCCTACGACTCAAGGAGAAAATAGAAAACCCTATTTCTATTCTTCTTCGCCACAACTTTTCTCCTTTTGCCGTCTTTCTTCAAAGCTCCATTCCGTACTTCGGATCTGCGCTCATGCTCCACCAAGTTCATCAACACTTTAATGGTTCATCATCAATCCACCAAAACCCACAAGGGACCTAGATGCACTTACAATCTCCCCCTTTTTGGTGATTGATGACAACCAACTAAAGTCTTCGACAAAAATAAGATTTGATAGAAGATTTGAGTCTCAAGTGTATATGAGCTTTTGGAATAACAATAAAAACAACTCATATACACTCAATCGTCGTAGGGTGTCTATATGCTCGTGTGTGTGCAATAACGTGATACAAATGAAGAAATGCACACGAGATCAATGAAGCATCATAATGATCATCATAAGGTATCAATAAACATCATTAAGCATTAACAGTCATAAACGAGTAACAAATAAGTACAAGACACACCACGATAGAAAATATGACTAGATACATGTCCATGTCCAAGAATAAGCACTAGAGTCTAGAGTCTAATACTTCTCCCCCTTTGGCATCAAGGCACCAAAAAGGAGAAAAGTGGACACTAAGACCTAGTCTACTCGGTTTCGTCCTCGTCGTCATCGTCGTCGTTGCTCTCCTGCTCATAGTCGCTCTCCTCGCTGGAGTTGCCGTGAGCTGCAGGAGGTGCTGAGGAAAAGGCGCTGGTGCCGGTGAAGAACGCCATCTCCGCCTCGGTGAGCTCCGGAAACTCCGGTGGCTCCTCGTCCGAGCTGACGTCGTCGACTGAAGGAAGCTGGAGGTGCTCCCTGATGGCTGCGAGGTTCCTCTGGTTCCTCTTTGCCAAGCGCTGAGTCGACCGGCAGACGGTGAAGATCGACTTCAGGATCTTGAGCAGTCCTGAGGAGCAAGACAGCTGCTGCTGGGGCACATAGGCTGAACTGGGAGGCTGAGCTGACTTCCTCCTCGAGGAACTGGGTCCTCCCTCTGCAGGTGCCGGTGCCGGTGCAGCTGCTCGAATCGGGCGGTGAAGTTTGGAAGGCTTCTGAGGCACAAGGCGCCTATGAGGCACATCCTTCACAAACTTCTGCCCGGACACCATCTCAATTAGCTTCATCGGGTACGGGGCATAGCAGCAAGACCTAGCCGGTGTCTCCAAGGCGATGTAAATCTCCTCGTAGATATAGTCAAAAGCGTTGAATTGCTGCTCCCGTGCCAAGAGCTGGATCAGATTTCTGCTGTTGTGATTGATCCTGTTGGCATCCCCATCCTTGGGCGAAAGGGTCTTCCTTATCAGACGGTTCACCACGGCATGGAATGGCTTGAGGCCGTGGATATGA
Organism: Tuctoria greenei; assembly: GCA_036927565.1. Taxonomy (NCBI): domain Eukaryota; kingdom Viridiplantae; phylum Streptophyta; class Magnoliopsida; order Poales; family Poaceae; genus Tuctoria; species Tuctoria greenei. The sequence goes on from JAYESD010000008.1 coordinate 130,696,221, forward strand.
GGAGGGTTGGCTGGATACCCATCCTCATAGAAACTCTCCATCTCCAGGAGGTTCACTAGATCCATCTCATGGATCTTCAGAGAGTACTGCAGGCTGTTCTCCATCCCGAGAATGCGGGCAAACTCCTCATAGCTGACTTCGTACTTCACCCCATTGGTCATCCAGGTGAACCCGAGCTTGTCAACCCAATAGAACACAGTTGCATAAAATTGCAGGATGACTTCCTTGTTCCATGGGTATTGGAGACCCATGATTTCGCTGACTCCGTGGTGCTCGCAAGCTTCAAGCACCCCCTTGAAGAGAAGGTAGCATTCCTTCTTCTTCAATGCAGCCTTCCAATCAACCCATTGCATCTTCGTGACTGGGTTCTTCTTGGTCGTGAGGACTGACCGGTAGTAATCCATGTGGAATAAGCACCAGAAACGGGGATCCTTGCTCTCCCTTGGCATGTCATAAAACCGCACATCTCTCATGTGCATGGTGTCGTGGATGTTCCTCCGGTAGTTTACCCTGTCGGCCGTGCGTCGAGTGTCACCAACTAGAGAGTGCACGACCAACGGTCCGATCTCCTGCTGCCCTTGGGAGCTCGAGCTGCCCCCCTGACCACTGACATTTGCAAGCTGACCACTAGCGGGTCGCTTGACGATCACTCTCTTTGGGCGCTTTGATGGTTGAGCCGAAGAATCAGGATCCGCGGGCTGCTTGCCTCTCTTGTCGTGACCCATAGCTAGAAAAAGATACAAGGATAGATAGGAGTCAAAGCAAGAGAGATAGAGCAATTAACTTGATAGTTTCTATAGAAATTAGGTCTCAGAGTTATACAGGATCGGACATGTCTGACTGGAAAGTCAGACTTGTCTAAATCAAAAAATTCGGACATGTCCGAATTTCTGTCAGACTTGTCCGACCTGTACAGAACTGACCCTAATTGCTAAGGAAACTAAGCAAATCAATTTTTCTACCGACCAAATTTTGCACCAAGGTTGCAAACATGCCTAGGAAGAATTCCAAGGGCATAAATTTGCAATCTTGCCGCTAGATTTAGAATTGAGAGGAAAGATGAGTAAAATACCTTCGGATGGAGAAAAGATTGAAGAACTCCGAAGGGGATGCGAATCCTCCACCCTTGAGGGAGATTTTCCCTCAAGAACTTCTCACAAGAGCCTCAAAAGCAATGTGGATCGCCTTGGGAGGTTTGAGAGAGAGAGAGGTTAGGGTTTGAAGTGAGGAGAGAGAGAAGGAAAGGAAACCGTCAGCCTCTTTGAAGGGGTTCGGATTTCCCACGTCGGACATGTCCGAATTTGTACTTCGGACAAGTCCGAATTCTCTCTGTAGACTTAAAACCCACTTCGGACATGTCTAACTTTTGTCAGACTTGTCCGACTCCCCCTGAGTGTACGCAATGTGCAAACACTTGGGGATATAAAGATAAGTAGATATGGACATTTTGGACAGGTTTTTGCAAATATCTTTGACAAAAATGATCAGTAAGCAACCAACAATCAAACTATGATCATTTTCACCAAAGAGAAGTTTAGAACATAGTTTTCAAGAAAAATAGATGAGATTTTCGAAAACACACAACAATTTGAAGTTGAAAACTAATAGCAATCAGATGTGCACGACTCAAGCTATGTTTCGAGAATCCAAGATATTTAGCTCTCTCCTTAGTCACAAAAGTGTCTCTCATCAAGGGGTTTGGTGAAGATATCCGCCAATTGCTTCTCACTTCTAACATGAGAGATAACGATATCTCCCTTGATAAAGTGATCTCGCAGGAAATGGTGACGAATATCTATGTGTTTGGTTCTAGAATGCTCGACGGGTTGTGAGCAATCTTGATGGCACTCTCATTATCACATAGGAGAGGAATATGGCTCAGATTGTAACCATAATCACTAAGAGTTTGTCACATCCAAAGAAGCTGCGCACAGCAACTTCCGGCTGCAACGTACTCCGCTTCGGCTGTGGAAAGGGCAACGGAGTTTTGTTTCTTGAAAGACCACGCAACCAAGGACCTACCAAGGAATTGGCATGTCCCGGATGTGCTCTTCCTATCTACCCTACAGCCCGCATAATCCGCATCGGAATAACCGACGAGATCAAACTTGGATCCTTTAGGGTACCAAAGACCTAGATTAGGAGTGTGAACTAAATACCTAAGGATCCTCTTAACCGCTGTCAAGTGACACTCTTTTAGAGTGGCTTGGAATCGAGCACACATGCACACACTAAGCATAATGTCGGGTCTAGAAGCACAAAGATAAAGCAAAGAGCTAATCATAGAACGGTATACCTTTTGGTCCACGCTCGCTCCTTCTTCGTTTAGTCCTAGATGCCCGCTTGTTCCCATATGTGTCTTGATGGTCTTCGCCTTCTCCATGCCAAACTTCTTGAGAATGTCATGAGTGTACTTGGTTTGGCATATGAAGGTCCCTTCCTTGAGTTGCTTTACTTGGAAACCTAGGAAAAACTTCAACTCCCCCATCATAGACATCTCAAATCTCTCCGTCATGATTTTGGAAAACTCATCACAAAAAGTTTTGTTAGTAGAACCAAATATGATATCATCAATATAAATTTGGCATACGAACAAGTCATTATCAAAATGCTTAGTAAAGAGAGTATAATCGGCTTTCCCAATCTTAAAACCGTTTTGTGTGAGAAAATCCCTAAGGCACTCATACCAAGCTCTGGGTGCTTGTTTGAGGCCATAGAGAGTCTTACACAACTTGTAGACGTGATCGGGATGCTCTTCATCTTCAAATCCGGGCGGTTGCTCCACATACACTTCCTCCTTGATTGGACCGTTGAGGAATGCACTTTTCACATCCATTTGATATAACATGAAATCATGGTGAGTAGCAAAGGCCAATAATATGCGAATAGATTCAAGCCTAGCTACGGGAGCAAAGGTTTCATCGAAATCCAAACCTTCGACTTGAGCGTATCCTTTTGCTACAAGTCTTGCCTTGTTTCTTGTTACCACCCCGTGTTCATCTTGTTTGTTCCGGAACACCCACTTGGTTCCAACAACATTTGCATTTGGTCTCCTCACGAGTTCCCACACCTTGTTCCTCTTGAAGTTGTTGAGCTCTTCTTGCATCGCCATTACCCAATCCGGGTCTTGTAGAGCTTCTTCTACTTTTCGTGGCTCTAAAGAGGAAACAAAAGAGTAATGTTCACAAAAGTTAGCCATACGTGAGCGAGTAGTTACCCCTTTGGAGATGTCTCCAAGTATGTTGTCAACGGGATGGTCCCGTTGAACGCTTTGATGAACTCTTGGGTGTGGTGGTTGAGCTTCTCGATCATTGTCTTCATCTTGATCATTTTCTTGATCTCCCCCTTGATCCAAGCCTCCTCCTTGATTTTGATCTTGTTGAGATTCATCTTGAGGATCTTGATCTTGTTCATGTGGGGGATTTTCATCTTCTGCGCTTGCTTGAAGATCATTTGGATCATGTGGTCGCACATCTCCAAGTGCCATTCTCCTAAGTGCTTCTTGTGGAGTCTCCTCTTGATCTAGCACACGCTTATCATCTTGCTCCACTTGAGAGACATTAGTATCATCAAACACTACGTCATGTGCTACTTCAACAATCCCGGAGGACTTCTTGAAGACACGATAGGCGTAGGTATTTGAGTCATAGCCAAGCAAGAAACCTTCATCGGATTTCGAAGCGAACTTCGAACTCCTAGGCTTCTTGTTGAGAATATAGCACTTGCTCCCAAAAACACGAAAGTATGAGATGTTGGGTTTGTTACCGGTTAGGAGTTCGTATGAGGTCTTCTTCAAGAGTGGATGAAGATACAACCGGTTTATGGCATGGCAAGCGGTGTTAACCGCTTCCGCCCAAAACCATTCGGACGTCTTGTACTCATCAAGCATCGTCCTTGACATCTCGATAAGAGTCCTATTCTTCCTCTCCGCTACTCCATTTTGTTGAGGGGAGTAGGGAGTGGAGAACTCATGCTTGATTCCTTCTTCATCCAAGAAGTCTTCAACTCGAGTGTTCTTGAACTCCGTCCCGTTGTCGCTCCTAATCTTCTTGATTCTTAAGGAGAACTCGTTTTGAGCTCTCCTCAAGAACTTCTTGAGAACTCCTTGGGTTTCACCTTTGTCATGCAAGAAAAATACCCACGTGAAGCGAGAAAAATCATCAACAATAACTAGACCATATTTGTTACCGTCAATACTAATGTAGGCGATCAGTCTGAATAGGTCCATGTGTAGTAGCTCCAATGGTCTTGAGGTTGTCATGATGTTCTTGGACGGATGTTGAGCTCCTACTTGCTTTCCGGCTTGACATGCGCTACATGGTCTATCTTTCTCAAAGACAACATCTTTTAGTCCACGGATATGATCCCCCTTAAGAAGTTTTTGCAAGTTTCTCATCCCAACATGGGCTAGCCTTCGGTGCCATAGCCATCCCATGTTAGTTTTCGCCACTAAGCACGTATCAAGTTGGGCTTTATCCGTGGAGAAATCCACAAGGTAAAGCTTTCCCTTGAGTACGCCCTTAAAGGCGATTGAGTTGTTGCATCTTCTTGAGACGGTCACACCATTGTTAGTGAAAAGACAATCATAACCATTATCACATAATTGAGAAATAGACAAGAGGTTGTAATCAAGTGAATCAACATGAAGCACATTAGAAAGAGTGTGTTTTGAGGAGATAGCAATTTTACCGGTGCCAAGGATTTTCCCTTGGCTATTATTCCCAAAGAAGATTCCTTCACTAGGATCTTCATTCTCCTTGTACTCTACAAACATCTTCCTCTCTCCGATCATATGATTAGTGCATCCACTGTCAAGCACCCATTTTGATCCACCGGAGGAGTATGCCTACAAAAAGAGTTATGCCTTTCCTTTAGGTACCCAAACGGAGTTGGGTCCTTTGATGTTAGTCACAAGACATTTGGGCACCCACACGCAAGGCTTTGGGCTCTTGCGGAGTGGCCCAACATATCTAGCATAAGTCTTGCCAAATTTGTTCCTTAATAAAACATAAGAAGCATCAAAGTCATGGAACAAAGGATGAGGTTCATTTTTAGGCATATAAGATGTTGAGACAATGTTCTTTCCTTTATCTTTGGTGGATGAACCTTCCTTGACAAAAACAATCAAGTCCTTGTTATTCTTGGGGGCTTTGGCATTTTGCCTCCGCTCCCGAGAATAACCAACGCCATCCTTGACATGGGGAGGTCTCACATTGGTGTATGCACTACGTGCATAGGCCACCTTCTCCTTGTCAAAGATGCCACCTTTCGGTGCTTGTTTGTTTTGTGCCAAGTTAAGTTCATCCTTAAGTTTTTGGATCAAGCTTGAGCACATGCAAGTGTGAACTTCCTCGGATGAAATCTTTTGAGAAGATGAGCTCTTTGAGGAAGAAGGTGCATTGATCTTAAGTGACTCAACCTTTGTCTCTAGAATCTTGTTAACCTTTGTCAAGTTAACAAGTTCACCCTTGATCTCAACGGTCTTGTCCTTAAGATTTGAGCATGCTTCCTTGCTCATGGCAAGGTCATGCTCCAATGAATTGCTTCTTTCTCTCTCGCGCTCGAGGAGTTCCTCAAGCTCTTGACATCTCTCCAATTTTTGGATGAGCATGTCCTCTTGACGCTCAAGGAGATCCTCCTTCTCAGAGATTTCATCCATAAAAAAGTTCATCTTTCTCATGGAACTCTTACTTAAGCCTTTAAGCATGGATTCAAGTTCACTACCACTATCAAATTCATCACAAGAAGTTATAGAGGGAGTGGGTTTAGATTTGACCTTTCTTCTTCCCTCCTTTGCCATGAAACATGTGGACTTGAAATCATCAAGGTTGGGGAAAAGCTTGCTTGCACTTGAGCTCTTTCCGATGGCAATGGTTGCCACCTTCTCTACATTTTTGGAAGATGAGTCTTCATTTGAGTCCCATTCTCTTCCAAGGTGGGCATGTCCGATGGCTTCTTCTTCTTGAAGAGCTTCTTATCTTGGGTCTTGCCCTCCTTCTTCTTGCTTTCATTGTATGGGCAATCCGCAATGAAGTGCCCATGTTCACCATACTTGTAGCAAGTCTTCTTCTTTAGCTTCTCCTTGCTCTTGCCTTCTTGGTGATAGCCTCCCTTCTTCCTTCTCATCATCCTTCTAAACTTGTTTATGAAGGAGCTTCTTCCTCATCGGAGTCCATGCTCTCATCATCACTTGCATCTTCATTGTAGGATGTGGAAGTTACTTTGAGGGCTATGTCTTTCTTCTTTGATGAGGCAAGCTTTTGGAGATCGTTGTAGAACATAGCTTCCTTCTCCATCATCTCATTGTTGATTATCCTCCCAAGCACTTCTTCCGGAGTCATCTTGGTGTAGTCGGGGCTTTCACGGATCAAGGAGCAAAGAGCGATGTTTTGAGGCATGAATGTCCGAAGCATCCTCTTCACCACTTCATGGTCCGTCCATCGAGTGCTTCCATAGGCATGAATCTTGTTCACGAGCACCTTGAGGCGGTTGTACATGTCTTGGGGCGACTCACCATCCATGATGGTAAATCTCCCAAGCTCTCCTTCGATCATCTCAATCTTCGCCTCCTGGATGACTCGGTTGCCCTCGTGCGCCGTCTTGAGTGTATCCCAAATATCTTTGGCCACTTCCAAACCTTCGACTCGGTTGAATTCATCCCGAGTCAAAGATGAGGTTATGACTCCCATGGCTTGAGCATTGCGATGAAGTAGGATAGCTTGTTGTGGAGTGACGTCTTCCTCATTCCTTGGCATATGAACTCCGGTTTGCACAATCTGCCACAAACTAGGATTCAAAGAGATTAAATGCATCTTCATATTGTGTTTCCACATTGAATAGTCATTTCCATTGAATTGAGGAGGTTTGCCAAGTGGAATAGACAAATAGTGACTGTTAGCATGAAGACGATCATAATCAAAGTGAGTTTGAGTATAGTCATCGTTACTCTTCTCCTTCTCTTTGTTGATCTTGGGTTGTTTCCCTAGCTTCTCCCGAAGCTTCGCCTTGAGTTGGCGAGTCTCTTCATCGTCCATCGGATCATCAAGAAGAACATCGTAGTTCTTGTCATTTGAGCCTTCACCCTCGACATATGAGGTATCATCCTTGTTCCTTTCTTCCGCCATCGATTCTCCGAGATGTTAGTCTCTTCTGGAGAAACCTGCTCTGATACCAATTGAAAGCGGCCTAGAGGGGGGTGAATAGGCAATAATCGATAATTTAAACTTAATTCAGAGTTATGAAAATAGAGAAGTCGGACTTGTCTGACTTCTAGTCGGACTTGTCTGACCTAAGTCAGACAAGTCTGACCTGGGTCGGATAAGTCCGAGATTACCTGCACGATCAGACCAAATATCCAATTTTTAAGCGATCTAGTGAGAGATATCGATCCCTAGCAGTTCTACACGAAGTATGGAGTAGAAAGAAAGCTGAGGGAGAGATAGCACGCGGAAAAACACTAGAATCAAAACTTGCGAAAACGAAAGAACAACAAGAGACAAACGATTTTATCCCGAGGTTCGGAACCGCAAAGGATCCTACGTCCCCGTTGAGGAGTCCACAAGGGACCAGGCCTTCTCTATCCTTTCCCTCACGAGTTGCCACAAGGGCCAACTCCGAAATCTTCCACTATCACAAAGATTGTTACAAACTCCCCGATTACAAGAGATCACAAAGAAATCGCGAGGCAACGTCTAACCGTCTAGGGGAGAACCCCAAGAGCAACAAACACGCAATCACGAAGAGACTTAGTGAATCACACGTTGCTCAACCCCTCAACAAACCGTTTCTCCCGATTCTCACAAAGCACTCTTCACTCTCCCAAAAAAAACTCGAATTTGGGCTCTAGAGGTGAAGAACAAGTGGAGAGAGGTTCTTGAGTTCAAAATGGGCGTTCAGAACTGTTCAGGGGTGTTAGGCATAGTTGGTGGGTCGGAACCACCCACTATTTATACTCCAAAAGGTCATTAGAGCCGTTTAACACAGCCCACGTCGGACATGTCTGACACAAAGTCGGACTTGTCCGAATTGCTGATGTCATAAAGCATACGGCTACCCGTTGGAATTTAAATAGTGCACCAAAATCCACCTCGAACATGTTTGACACAAAGTCGGACATGTCTGACCTCAATGGTCAGGCCTTTCACTTCAGACTTGTCTGACCAAAGCCACTTCAGACATATCTGACACACAATCTCGGACATGTCTGAGGTTCTGCAGAGAGAACTCGGACAAGTCTGACTCTCTGGGACATAGAAAATTTTTCTTAGTCCCTGGGAACAGATCCATCTCGAACATGTCTGACCCCTAGGTTCGGACAAGTCCGAAACTTCACTAGAACTCTCACTGGAACCCTTCCAGTGCCAATTCGGACATGCCTGACTCATAGTTTCGGACATGTCTGACTTCCTGTAGAGAGGATTCAGACATGTCTGACACCACAAGTCAGACAAGTCCGCCCAAGCCACAAAGGCCCTACTAAAAGATTCTACTAAGGGGTTGAGCACCCGAATGACTCACTAAGTGTCTACGCGTCGTGTCCCTCTTAATAGTACGGTTTTTCCTACGACTCAAGGAGAAAATAGAAAACCCTATTTCTATTCTTCTTCGCCACAACTTTTCTCCTTTTGCCGTCTTTCTTCAAAGCTCCATTCCGTACTTCGGATCTGCGCTCATGCTCCACCAAGTTCGTCAGCACTTTAATGGTTCATCATCAATCCACAAAACCCACAAGGGACCTAGATGCACTTACAACTCACCCTTGCAATTCCCCCACCAACAGTTGTAGGTCAGGATTGGGAGTATAACGATGATAATGTGGAGTACTAGGTCGTGTCTGCCGTCAGCTTGCCTGTGGTGTTGATTGGAGCTTCCATACCCTATTTTCTTAGTCGAATAGTTGCTTTATTAGTTTATTTTCACTGCATTAGTTCAAACTTGTCATTAATAATCACTAGAGCTTGTATTCGAGGATACTATGAATTTTGTAATAAAAGTGATTAATTAATCTTGTTCTGTGATAATTTTCTATATATCATTTTGTGAATGCACTCGTTTATGTGTGTTGAACATCCTAGGCACACATATGCGTTCACTTGGTTCATTTTCGGAACCGGGTGTCACATTGGGGTACTCTTGATCTTCAAATCCTGGTGGCTGCTCCACGAACACTTCCTCCTTAACGGGTGTTGACGTCTGTTATATACCAATTTCACCCGTCAATATAACTCAATTATGTGAAGGAAATATCATTTCTTGCACACATCACCTTTATATTTAATCTATTTCCACTTGTCCTTGGAGAAAGTAGTGCATGCAGGGATTCTATACAGAATTGAAGTGAAACAAGGGAATGGATCCTATAAAATATCATTCCAGCCGACGCCATGTGGCACCACATGGATCAAAAGGCCCACAAATAGAAGTATATGAGGCCATCCAATGGTGTAGCACTAATATCAGTCAATATGACCCACCTTGCAGAGACATGGAGGAAGCACACCGCAAAAGGAGCCAAGACCAGGTCGCCCGACCCCCTAGTCAACCGACTAGGTACTAGCGCCATATGCGATCAAACGCCACGTGTTGGCTCCTCCCGGCTTGAAGAGGTCATGGGTGACTGATTTGCGCGCTTTTGGTGGCGGGAATAGACCCTTCTTTAAGCTATAAATAGGACCCCTCACCCCTCACTTCAACACACACCACTTGAGTATTCATCCATTGTATCCACTACACTCCATAGGTTTAGAGGAGTATAGGCTGTAGGGAGGAGAGCTTCTAGTCCATAGTCCAAGTAAGAGAGGAGTAGAAGGAGTCTCTTCCCAATTTCCAATTGGGAAAGGAATGTCTCCCATATTCCTATTTGTATTTGTGACTTTGTTCTTAATAAAGATGTTATCTTTAGTCTTCCATTGTTAATATACTTGGATGAAGGATTTCTTGTTTGATTGTGGATTCCATGTATGTGGTAGGAGTAGTATTTATGATTATGCTATACCATTATCAAACCTACACTATAGTCTAATTAGCTATGACAAGATTATGTTAACATGAATCACTTATGCTATGAATTAACATTGGTTCAACAATGATTTAGTTCATTGCCTTAGGATGGCTTGTGCCTAGGCTCTTAAGGTAATTACTTAATATGCTTGCATGGTGCTAGGATAGAGAGTAGCGTTGAATGTCTCGTATGCCCACGGATTGAAGAGGTAGGCAGTAGATGGTGACAGCCCTATTTTTCCTTTGTAATCCTCTGTGTTCGGCTATGCCACAGGGTCTTGGCGGGAGTCATCCTAGTGTTGCTAGGGGTAAACCCGTGCCTGATGTGTTAATCAACTTAGCATGAGAATTCCTAAATTGACATGATCATTAGTAACTAACGTAGGCTATGTATATGTACATTAGAAGCATTGTACGAGTCTCTACCTAGTTCTTAGTCTGGTCCCTCTTTACCCCATATTATCCCATTAGGATAGAATGCTCTTGTGTGTGTCACACTATCTCAATTACCCTTTATCCATCCTTGCTAGAGCCTTGCCTAGACGAACCTATCCTCTCCACTTGATGATTGTTTTACTTCCATCTAGCCTTCCTTTGGGAGAATATAAATGACACCCTTTGTGAATACTCTTAGAGGGGAAATGCTACATCGATAGTTTCTGTGCGCTTGCGCATTTATATGTATAATCTAAAATCTATTAACAAACATTTATGGCACCACTCATAGAGATGAATTGTTAGTAGTGTGTAGGAACTGTCAACAATGGGACCATGGAGGAAAGCACTTTTGACGTCCATTTGATACAGCTTAAAATTATGGTGAGTAGCATATGCCAATAAAAGATGAATGGACTCAAGTCTAGCTACGTGAGTGAAAGTTTCGTCAAAGTCCAAACTTTCGACATGTGAGTAACCTTTTGCCACTAGTCGTGCCTTATTTCTTGTTACCACTCCATGTTTGTCTTGCTTGTTCCGAAAGACCCATTTGGTTCCTACAATGTTCGCCTTTGGTCTTTCTACAAGTTCCCATACTTCATTTCTCTTGAAGTTGTTCAACTCCTCTTGCATTACAATCACCCAATCTAGATCATTTAGTGCTTCTTCTACCCTGTATGGTTCCAAAAAAGAGACAGATGAGTAATTTTCACAGAAATTAGCTATGCTAGATCTAGTGGTTACTCCCTTGGCAATGTCTCCAATAATGTTGTTGACGGGATAATCACTTTGTATACTCTGATGTACTCTTGGGTGTGGAACTCGTGAAGTTGCTTGCACTTCATTTCTTCATTGTTAATGTCTCCCCCTAGATCATTGCTTCCTTGATTATGTTGATCTTCCTGATCTTGATCTTGGGCATGAGCTCCCCCTTGATCATTGCTTTCTTGTTGAGGTCCATCTTGAGCACTTGAGTCTTGTGGTTGCTGTTGAGGTCGAATATCACCAAGCGCCATTCTCCTCAACGATTTGCATGGGGCTTCTTCTTAATCTAGCACACACTTATCAACTTGCTCCACTTGGGAGTCATTAGTTTCATCAAACACTACGTCACGTGCTACTTCAACAAGGCCAGAGACTTTGTTGAAGACACGATAGGCGTAGGCATTCAAATCATAACCAAGCAAGAATCATTCATCAAATTTCGAAGCGAACTTCGAAGTCATCGGTTTCTTGTTCAAGATAAAACAGTTGCATCCAAATACTTTGAAATATGAAACATTTGGTCTGTTACCGATGAGGAGCTCGTACGGCGTCGTCGGTGAAGATATAGGTGGTTTGTGGCGTGACAAGCGGTGTTCACCGCTTCAACCCAAAACCGGTTTGAAGTCTTGTATTCATCCAGCATTTACCTCGCCATCTCGATGAGCATCCTGTTTTTCCTTTCGGCCACCCCATTTTGATCAGGGGAGTAGGGTGCGGAAAATTCATGTTTTATTCCTTCTTCATCTAGGTACTCCTCAACTTGTGTATTCTTGAACTCCATTCCATTGTCACTTCTAATGTTCTTCATGGTTGAGGAGAATACATTATGTGCTCTTTTTAGAAATTTTCTTAAGGATTCCTTGAGTTTCTGGTTTATAATAGAAGAAAAATACCCAGGTAAATCTAGAAAAATCATCAACAATGACCAATCCATATTTGTTACCGTCGATGCTTATATAAGCAATTGGACCAAAGAGGTCCATGTGTAGAAGTTCCAGCGGTCTTGAGGTAGTCATCACGTTCTTGGCGGGATGTGGTGCTCCAACTTATTTTCCTGCCTGGCAAGCGCTGCACGGCCCCTCTTTCTCAAAAACAACATCCTTTAAACCTCGGATGTGACCACCTTTTAGAAGTTTATGCAGATTTATCATCTTAACATGGGCTAGCCGTCTATGCCAGAGCCATCCCATGTTAGTTTTAACAACCAAGCAAGTGTTCAGTTCAGCTTTATCTTTGTTGAAGTCAACAAGATAAAGATTTTCCTTCAACATTCCCTTGAATGCAATCGAGCCATCACTTCTTCTAAAAATGGTCACACCCTCATCAGTGAATAAATAGTTATAACCTTTGTCGCACAACTGAGATATGGACAAGAGGGTGTAATCTAAAGAATCTACATGTAAAATATTTGAGGGAGTATATTGGGAAGAGATTTCAATTTTACCGCTACCAAGGACCTTTCATTGGCTGTTTTCTCCAAAATATATCCATTCACTTGGACCCGCATTGCACTCATACTCCACGAACATACTCCTCTCTTCGGTCATGTGATTAGTGCATCCACTGTCCAGCACCAATTTTGATACACCGGAGGAGTAGGCCTGCAAAACAAATTATTTATTGGTTTTAGGAACCCAAGCTTGCTTGGGTCCTCGCACGTTAGTCACAGGAGTCTTGGGCACCCACACATAAGTTTTTGAGTTCTTGTGGCGTGGCCCTGCATATTTAGCAAATACATGTCCAGATTTGTTTTTCATGAGTACATAGAAAGCATCAAAAGTACAAAACAATATTTGAAATTTAGATTCATGTGATGTTTCCTTAACAAAAGTAATTTGCTTCTTAGCATGAACATTGGTGGACATTTGTTTATTTTTGTTAAATCCAAGACCATCTTTGATGTTAGGAGGTCTAGTGACCATATATGCACAACATGCATAATTGATCTTTTCCTTGTCAAAGATCCCACTTTGAGATGGATGTTTAGCATGAGAAGTAGAAGAATCAAGTTTAACAGCATTTTTCTTAATGGAACATGTGCAAGTTACAACTATTGTTGGACTTACACCTTTGGAAGGTGAGCCTTTGGGGGAGGAGGAGTCACTTTGCTTGAGTGACTCAACTTGCACTTCAAGAATCTTGTTAACTTTTCACAGGTTAGCAAGTACTTCCTTGATTGCATCGTGTGAGTCTTCTAGCTTTGAGTAAGTTTCCTTACTCAAGGCTAGCTCATGCTCAAGTGACTTTCTCTTTTCCCTCTCAAGCTCAAGGAGTTTCTCAACCTCTTGATATCTCTTCCTTTCACAGATGAGCATATCTTCTTGTCAGTTGACAAGCTCCTCCTTCTCAAAAATTTCATCCGGCAACATTTTCATTTTCTTTAATGTAGTTTTACTTAACCCTCTAAACATCTCCTCATTTTCACTAGAGCTATCAAAATCATCAATAGAGTAATTTAGCGAGGGAGGTGTGAATTGAACCTTTTTCTTACCTTCCTTAACCATGAGGCAAGTGTGATTATGAATCTCCCGTCCTCCTATGTTCGGGAAGAGCGTAGACCTCTTGGTAGGCTTCTTGATGGCAATGGTGCCCATCCCATCTTCTTCATCAGAGGAGGACTCATTGTTTGAGTACCACTCCTTGCTAGTGTGCACTTGGTGAGATTGAATCCTTTTCTTGAAGATCTTCTTCTCTTGAGGCTTCGCTTCCTTCTTCTTTTTATTTTCTTCCTAAGTGCAGTCAACCATAAAGTGATCGTACTCGCCACAATTGTAGCAGGTACATCGAGCCTTGGATTTTCCTTTTTCTTTGCTCTTCCCATCACTCGAGTTGATGCCTTTCCTTCTTTTCATCATCCACTTGAATTTCTCGATGAAGAGTGCCATTTCCTCATCATCCAAATTGGTGATTACATCACTTCTGTCTTCATCATCTTGTGCTTCATGATCTTCCTTAGGCTTGCAAGTTGCCTTGAGGGCAACGTCTTTCTTCATGGAGGAAGTAAGCTCAACTAGGTATTTGACGTATTAAGCCTCCTTGTCCATCATCTCATGGTTGATAATTTTGCCCAATAGTTCATCCGGAGTCATTTTGTGAAACCTGGGCTTCCGTGGATCATGGAGCACAAGGTGACATTTCTCGGCATAAAGGCTCTGTCCATTCTTTTGACCACCTCACGATCAGTCCACTTCTTGCTTCCATAGGCACGGATCTTGTTGATAAGCGCCTTCCTTCTATTGTACATGTCTTGAGGTGATTCTCCTTCCTCAATGGCAAACCTCCCCAATTCTCCTTCGTGCATTTCAATTTTTGCCTCTCGGACTGACCGATTTCCTTCATGTGCAGTTTTGAGTGTATCCAAGATTTCCTTGGCACTTTCTAGTCCATCAATCTTGGTGAACTCTTCTCGGCTTAGAGATGAAGTGATCATTGCAATAGTTTGTGCATTGCGGATAATTTCTTGTTCCTGTTCCGGAGTGAGTTCATCGTCTGTATCCAGGATGTCTACACCTATACACACAATATGCCAAAGACTGGGGTCCAAAGAGATTAGATGCATTTTCATGTTGTATTTCCACATGGTATAATCGTTTCCACTGAACTGCGGAGGTTTTCCCATGGGAATGGAAATATAATGATTATTTGAATTGAGACGATTTGAATTGTAAGGATATTGGGAGTAGTTGTGATGACCACTCCCCGTCGCCTTCTCGTCTTTTTTCCTTTTTGACTTAGGAGTTTCCACCTAAGAAGTTCCTTGAGGTGAAGCACTTCTTCATCATCATGTTGATTTTCCCTGAGTATATCGAAGGCTCTTGTATCTTGTTCTTCTTTGGTGTTGAGCACCTTCGGGATCTCTTTGTTCTTGTCAAAGGACATTGATATCTCTAAGCGGTGAGTCTCGTAGATGGAGAACCTGCTCTGATACCAATTGAATGTAGCCTAGAGGGGGTGAATAGGTGTCGGTACCCTAGAAATCGTACACCCCTTGAGGTTACAAAGATCTCAAAGGAAAGTCATCTACTTGGTTTGAAGACCCTCGGAGGCCCACATGCCAGGCATAATCGGACCCGCTTCTCCAACATGGTTAATCACAGGGTCGCCACGTGTACTACCAAACCGGAGCTACCGCCCACAAGGGGGAAGCTCCGGGCCATGTACCGAAATGGCACCTCCGGACTTAACCCCAGACCGAGAGAAGCTCCGGACCTGACACGTGTCAGGTAGCCCCGGAGCTACCTGTTTCCCACAGCAAGCTCCGGAGCTGCCACGTGTCCAATCGTCGGATCTTCAGCCTCTAACCTCCGGAAGACCCCGCAACAGCTCCGGATCTTCAAAGGGGAATCAAGGACTTCAATACCTGATTAAGTGCCATTAATACCATATTAATGACACTTAAACGGACGATCTTAACACCAGTAACGGTGCTGTCAAAGCCCGTTACAGGGTCATTAAGAGCAATTAAACGTGTATCAATACTAGTAACCGCCGGGGCCACATGTCGGGCCAGGCTAACCTGTAACGGTCTGCCCTTGTACTATAAAAGGACAGGCTGATGACACGTTCAAGGGGCGAAACACACACAGAGGCATACGCCATTGACGTGCAACACAAGCTCATACAGCTAATACAACACCAACACACCCGTGGAGTAGGGTATTACGCTCAGGCGGCCCGAACCACGTAAACTCTTGTGTCTCCTGTGTCAATTCCTACTCACCTTCTTGAATCTCCGCGCGCCCATACCGAACATCAAACTCCCCTATCACTTTAGTAGTGTAGGGAGATCTGCCGGTTCAAACCACCGACAGTTGGCGCGCCAGGTAGGGGCGCCTGAGATTTTGAGAATGGTGAACTCAGCTGCTGGATCATCCAACGGTCAACCTGCTGCTCAGGCTGTTAGGGCCAATCCCTCCAATAGGCAGCCACCAGCAGGAGCCTCAGCACCAGCAGGAGTCACACTCCCACCACCACCGTCTCCTCCAGCAAGTCGTGTTGGGCAACGTGATGGTGCGCCAGCGTCAATTACTGCGTCGGAAAATCATGACAACCCGGAACACGCGCTCCATGCAGCGCGTGCTCTTCTCCAACGCCCACCACCTCCGGATGCATCCCGGGATGCACTGGAGCAGTGGAGGGCTGATGTGGAGCATTTGGTTGCAGCAGCAGCCGAACGCCTCAGCAACCAGGGTCCTCCTCCTTCAGGACGAGCCCCGTCGCAGCGGCGGACTTTGTCTGCAAGACTTGGTCCGCATGTTTCCAATAGCAGGAGACGTGTTGCATCACAACAAGTGACGTCATTGCCCTCCGGGGCCCGACGCACTCACATGGTATCAAGGCTTTCAACTCATGACCTCCGAGCGGAGCTTGATCACCGATACCGCCAGCAGGACGGTCGAGTCCATACTGAGCAGGCCCGTGAAAGACGGGAAGCTCAGGACTTTTCTACTCCTGAGGAGTAGGAGGAGGCTGTTCAGCTCTGGCCATGCACCTGCGCATGGTAGGTGGCCACAGAAGTTCTGGCCTCACCTGTCGGAAAAATTCGACGGGACTGTCAATCCCGCCGAATTTCTTCAGATCTACTCCACTGCAATCTTGGCAGCTGGAGGAAACGAGGCCGTGATGGCCAATTATTTTCCAGTGTCCTTGACTAGGACCGCCAGGTCCTGGTTTATGAGCCTTCCACCCAACTCTATCAACAGTTGGGAGGAGCTGTGCCGGCAGTTCACTGCCAACTTCGGGAGTTCATACACCCGACCAGGCACTGAACTAGACCTTTTTGCGGTCGTGCAAAAAGGGGGAGAATCCTTGCGATCATTCATCCAGAGGTTCTCTCAGGT
Organism: Tuctoria greenei; assembly: GCA_036927565.1. Classification (NCBI taxonomy): domain Eukaryota; kingdom Viridiplantae; phylum Streptophyta; class Magnoliopsida; order Poales; family Poaceae; genus Tuctoria; species Tuctoria greenei. The sequence goes on from JAYESD010000008.1 coordinate 130,713,260, forward strand.
ACGAAACACTATCCCTTCTATCTCTAGTGACTCTGTCATTGTGGCATTCAGACAGGACATACGGGACAAGAAGATGTTGGAGAAACTGGCGATCAAGGAGATCACCAGTGTCACGAAACTCTTCAGCTTGGCTGACAAATGTGCCAGAGCTGCGGAGGGCCGTGAGATGCACTCCAAACCAACCTCGGAGGATCACAAGAAATCCTCCAAAGAAGAAGCCGCTACCTCCGGGGGTGGCAAGAAGAAAAAGAAGACCAACAGCAAGAAAAAGCTGTCGGTCGGCACATCCAACGTTGCAGCTGCTGCAACTCCAGGTGGCCGGGGGCCACGCCCCGAGAAGCGACCTCGACCGTCTTCTGAAGATGGTGGCAAACCCAAAGTGTGGTGTCCTATTCACAAAACGGGCAGCCACAGTTTGGAAGACTGCCGGGAGGTCCAAAACCTTGCCGAGCGCTACAACAAGCACCGGGAAGAATCTCCTTTCCGACAGAGGGAAGGAAAGCAAAAAGTCGATGAAGCTCCGGCTGAAGAGGAGTTAGGATTTTAGGATCCCAAAAAGGTCCTGAAGGCCGTTTACACCTCAATCGACGATGATTCTGACGTCTCTGACAACGAGCGTCGGAAGACCATGAACACCATTTTTGGTGGATCATGGGATATCACCTCTCGTCGCGTCATCAAGACTATGCGACGGGATATGGCCGCTGTAGCTCCTACAGTGAGGCCAGAACCTCATCGGAAGTGGATGGAGACCGCCATCACTTTTGATGCTTCGGATTGCCCTCAGAGCATGGTTGGAGTAGGTCAGTTACCTTTGATGGTATCTCCTACCATCAATAACATCCAGCTCCACCATGTCATGGTAGACGGAGGTCCAGGGCTTAACCTCATCAGCTTCGAAGCTTTCACTAAGCTTCAGCTCCGACCTTCGGATCTCCACCCCTCTCGACCTTTCACCGAAGTAGGTCCGGGGGCCATTACCCCACTCGGGGCTATTACTCTCCCCGTTACCTTCGGGACATGGGAGAAATACTGCACCGAGAAGTTGGTCTTTGATGTCGCTCAGATCAACTTACCCTTCAATGCCATCTTGGGAAGGCTTGCCCTGTACAAATTCATGGCAGCTACTCATTATGGTTATCTGGTGTTGAAAATGCCAACACCAGTAGGCGTTCTCCGGATCCGCGGAGATCGTACTGCTGGAGTAGCTGCACTAGAAGAACTCCATGCACTCACTACGGCGCAAGAGGAGGACTCCAGGCAGGAGCAAGCTCCAAGACCCCCGAGCATCCGTCAACGAGGCTCGACTTCTGCACCTCGAGTGCAGCCAAGCAGCGACACCGACATTCCCGTCAAAGTCGTCCAAATTGGTTCCGATGCCGCTCAAACCACCCGTATATCGGGGGGATTGAACGACAAATAGGAACTCGCGCTCATCACTTTCCTCCGGGCTAACGTTGACGTATTTGTCTGGCAACCGTCACAAATGCCTGGGATCCCCAGGGAAGTGATTGAGCATAATCTGAAGATTTACCCCGATGCCCGACCTGTGCATCAGAAGCCTCGGAAGCAATCCGTAGAGCGACAGAACTTCATCCGACAAGAAGTGAAGAAGTTACTCGAAGCTGGATTCATCCGAGAAGTCTTCCATCTAAAATGGCTAGCAAACCCAGTCGTTGTGCCCAAGGCCAGCGGGAAGCTTCGGATGTGTATCGACTACACCACACTAAATAAGGCATGTCCAAAAGATCCATTCCCACTACCTAGAATAGATCAGATAGTGGATTCCACCTCCGGGTGTGAATTACTGTGTTTCCTAGACGCATATTTCGGGTATCATCAAATCAGGATGTCTAGGGAAGATGAAGAGCATACTTCATTCATCACAGTAGATGGATTGTACTGTTACACAGCCATGCCCTTTGGTCTCAAGAATGCAGCTTCAACTTTTGTACGAGCTATGTACAAAACTTTTGAAGAACTCATTAGAGACATAGTGGAAGTGTACGTCGATCACATTGTGGTCAAGGTCAGGAACAAGGAGTCACTCCTTGACACCTTGCAGGCTGTCTTCGACAAGCTGCGGACCACCCGCACAAAGCTAAACCCAGACAAGTGTGTCTTCGGGGTTAGCTCCGGAAAACTTCTCGGTTTCTTGGTAAGTCACCGAGGCATAGAAGCTAATCCGGCGAAGATTAAGGCAATTGAAGACATGCGGCCACCAACCCGCATCAAAGACGTTCAAAAGTTAATTGGATGTCTAGCAGCCCTCAGCCGGTTCATCTCAAGACTGGCGGAACGGGCACTCCTCTTCTTCAAGTTATTGAGGAAGTCCGGACCATTCCAATGGTACGAAGAAGCAGAGAAGGCATTCCAGGAGCAGAAACAGTTCCTCACTACCCTACCAATTCTGGTAGCCCCGAACCCTGGTGAGCCTTTGTTGCTTTATATTTCAGCTACTGACGAAGTCGTCAGTATGGTTCTGGTTGCGGAGAGACCAGAACTACCCCACACTCAGGAATCCAGACCCCTTCGGGAAGGTCCGGAGGTTCCTGAAAGCGAGTCTGGGTCCCAGCTTCCAGATTCGAATACACAAGAAGTCACTTCAGGAGACCCAGACCCCTCCGGGAGGGTCCAGGTCACTTCTGAAGAAGCTCCAGGTTCCTCCAGCCAGAACCCGGAGGTCCCCGAAGAAAATCCAAACTCCTCCGAGAGGATCCGGGTCAGTGAAGAGGAAGCTCCGCACCCCTCCGGGAGGGTCCGGACCATTCAACGCCCAGTGTACTTCATTAGTGAAGTATTACATGATGCCAAGACTCGATACCTAGAGGTGCATAAGCTGCTCTATGCAGTTCTTATTGCCTCCAAAAAGCTTTGCCATTACTTCCAAGCTCACAAAGTCTCAGTGGTGACCTCCTACCCACTTCGAGCAATCTTGCATAATCCCAATTCAACTGGGAATATTGCAAAGTGGGCAGCGGAATTGGCTGAATTTGATCTTGAATTTATTTCAAGACAAGCAGTCAAGAGTCAAGCATTGGCAGATTTTGTGGCAGAATGGACTCCCTCTCCATCAAACCCTGGGGGCCTCAGTGAGCAGAAGACGGAGCATCAAGCTCCAACCTTCATCGAGCCTCACTGGATCCTCTACTTCGACGGCTCCATGCAGAAGCAGGGGGCCGGAGCTGGAATCCTTCTCCTTGCACCGACTGGGGAGAAGGTGAAATACATGGTACACCTTGACTTCAAGGCAACCAACAACATGGCAGAGTATGAAGCACTCATCTACACACTAAAGGTGGCACTGTCATATGGTGTCAAGCAATTGCTGGTCAAGGGAGATTCACAGCTCATCATTAAGCAGGTGAAGGGTGAATGCTCCTGCAATAATCTCCAGCTAGCTGCTTACCTCCTTGAAGTCCAGAGGCTTCAGAAGGACTTCAAAGTCCTAGATCTCCACCATGTTCAGCGTGCCCATAATGCTGAAGCTGACGAACTCTCGACCAAAGCGTCAACCGGAGCTCCGGCTCCTGACGGAATCTTTGTCCGGAGGTTGTCAAAGCCAACAGCTCAACCTGCCGAACTGAGCGAAGGGGGCGAGATGAGCATCCCGAAGCTGACAGTCCCGATGGCCCTGTTACCATGGCAGCCATCAAGGGTCGTAGGTGCTGCCGGGAGCTCCGAGCAACCCAGCACGCAAGACTCAAAAGCTCAAGCTAGTTCCGATGCATGGATCTCAGAGATCCGGAGCTACTTGAAAGATAACATCCTTCCTGACGATGATGTATCCGCTGACCGGGTAGTCAGATTGGCTAAAAGATACACGCTGGTAGAAGGGGATCTCTACCGGCGCGGTGCCAACGGCATCCTAATGCGGTGCATCACAAGAGATCCATGGAGGCGAGTGTGGGAACCACGCGTCTTCCCGCACGCTGGTTGGTAAAGCCTTTCGGCATGGCTTCTACTGGCCTACAGCACTCCAGGATGCAACTGAGTTGGTGAAGAAATGTGAAGCATGCCAATTTCATGCAAAGCAAATTCACACACCAGCTCAGCCATTACAAATGATACCTCCTACATGGCCCTTCGCTGTGTGGGAAATGTACATCTTGGGACCTTTCCCAAGAGCCGTCAGAGGTTACAAGTTCCTGTACATCACCATTGACAAGTTCACCAAGTGGCCGGAAGCAACTCCAGTTGTGACAATCAACAAGCAATCTGCTATCAACTTTTTGCAGTCCATTGTATGCAGATTTGGAGTCCCAAACAAAATCATCACTGATAATGGGACCCAATTCACAAGCTCTGCATTCCAAGGATATTGCGAAGACCTCGGCATACAAGTTTGCTACGCCTCCGTAGCTCACCCAGCCAGCAATGGCCAAGCCGAGAGAGCAAATGCTGAAATCCTTAAAGGACTCAAAACGCGCACCTATGAGCGCTTGAAAAAATATGGAGCCAACTGGATCGAAGAGCTTCCGCCCACTTTATGGGCCAACAGGACATCTCAAAACCGGTCAACTGGAGAGACACCCTTCTTTCTGGTGTACGGAGCTGAAGCAATCCTTCCTCCGGAAATCACCTTGGGTTCACTCCGGGTCCGGACCTTCGACGAAGCCGCGCAGGACCAACTCCGGCGTGAAGAACTAGACCTCCTTGAGGAGGGAAGGTGCCATGCAGTTGTTCGGAATGCCCGATATCGCCAAGCCCTACGGCGTTATCACCAGCGGCATGTACACAACCGACAGCTCGAGGAAGGCGATCTGGTGCTACGGAGGATACAATCCAGACAAGGGTTAAACAAACTCTCCCCCGGCTGGGACGGGCCCTTCCAAGTGATTAAAGTATCACGTCCCGGAAGCGTTCGCTTGGCTACTGAGGATGGGACACCTCTCCCAAATCCTTGGAACATCGAGCACCTCCGTAAGTTCTACACTTAATACCACGGAGGTGAGTCTTGAGTAACTTGAGGTGTATGTTATAGAGTCATTATACAGAGTCGGGTAGTTCCTCCGGGAGAGCAGCCAGACCTTTCCCGAAAGGTCCGCAAAGTTCATGCAACACTTGTCACAGTCTCAGGACTAAAAGTGCGGCTAACTACCCTGGGTCAAACGAGAAATGAAACACACTTAGCCTGGTTCCGTACCCTAAGAGTGTACTTGTTTCCCCTATACCCTGGACCTATAATGAAAGACATCTTCATGTGAAATAGACTCCACGTGCATTTATTTTGTACAGGCTCAACATTTTTATTTTTCTCTTTCTTGTCTATAACAAAGACGTGCAATTCTTAAGAAATTTTAGTTCGACTGGTTTATATATGATTCGAGTTGTATTGTCAATTCTTTTGGATTCAAATATTGTTCATGGCCAACTCGCCTGAAAGCCGCCAAGCCAATCTAGGGCTGGAGTGTGCTATCGACTTAGCCTAGTCAAGCACCCTAAGTAGGCCACTCTACCTACACCCCGGTAGGCCGAAGTAAGGCGGGGCCATGGACAGTTGGATCTAGAAGAAAAGACAACACATTCGGTTGTATTTAAAATCGCGTTTGACTTAAAGTCTTCTTGAGAATCATAAGCCGCGACGAAATTATAGACAAGAAATGAATTTTACTATTTTTCTTGGCTTAAGTGTGCAGGAAAAATAAAATCTACATTGATGGATAAAAGCCGGAGCTAACTAAGCTCTGACTCCCCTAGGGGGGCCAGCCGTCGACGCTGAATAAAAGATGGTGAGAAGACCCCGTAAATGGAGTCTGCTGCCAACAAACTAAGTGTTGGCAAAGGTCACTGCCGGAGCTACTAAGCTCCGACACCCCGGAGGACTAACTATCGATGCTCTACGCGTTGGTAGAGACTATTGCCGGAGCTATCAAGCTCCAGCGATGGACAATGCCGGAGCTTCTAAGCTCCGACAACCTCAGGGGGCCTTCACTATCGAAGACTTCAGACCTAAATTCTACAAGTTCGGAGCAAATGAGTCTTCAACAAAAAAAAATATCCTCTTGGTACATGTTCACAATCAAATTGTGTACATTTACCAGGGGGCCAAGTGAAGATAAAAGTGTTGAAGACAAAAAGTGAAATTCACAAAAATTTGGGGATTTCATTTATCAGGAGACAAGGGATTACATATGGAGACAAGGGATTACAAAGTTGAGGAAGAAGAAGAGAAAATACAAGTGAGAATTACAGAGAAGGTCCTAGACCCTAAGAAAGAATTGGGCGACTTTCTGGGCAACCTCCGACACGTTGGCTCGGGCAGCTTCCCCTTCTCCTTCGACGGGACCTTCAAGCACCGGGTCCAGAGGAAATTGGGAGTTCTAGCTGGTGTAGCACGTCAGCACATATTCTGCGACGTTCTTCGCCAGGGATTGCCCCTCAACCTCCAATTGGTCCGCGATGACATCGCCCACCTTGGAGAGTTTGCTGCCTGCCGAACTCAACGCCTGCAACGCCAGGTCCGGCTCCGGCTGCAGATCATCCGGATGCACGGGGCTGAAGCCCATCGGTGTCAGCGCATCATTGGCCTTGCTCAAGAACTCCCAAATCTGTAGGGAGTCCTCAGTCCTCAAGCCCTTCATTTCTTCCAAGGATCTTCTGGCCGCCATCAGTTCGGAATTCTCACTGGCGAGGCGCTCAACTTCTTTGGCGTTTTGCTGAATCTTCTCAGCAACCCGCTTTTCGAGTTTCCCGAGCTCCTCCTCCCGGAGGTGGATCTTGTTCCGGGTCGACCAGGTCCTTCTCTCTACCCCTCACTTTCTTCTCCCTGGCAGTAAGGGCACACTCTTGTTCGTAGAGTTCCTGCCCTCGCACCCAGGCCTTCTCCTCTTCCTCATGGCAGCGCTCTTCCAATTTCTTGGCGCGTTCCTCGAGGCCCTTGTCAGCCAGAGCCACCTTCTCGGCGAGCTCCTCCTCCCTCCTCAGGACGTCATCCCGCAGCTCTAGGAGTTTATGCTCTTCATCTTCGAGTCATTTCTCCCTCTCTTCAAGTGCCTCTCGGCGCTTGATGAGTGCAGTGTTAATGGCCTCAAGCTGTACGTGACGTTCATCGGACGCACTATTGGCTGCTTTGGCCTGATCATAGATCTCCCGGGATTGAGCGTCGAGGGCACGAGTCATACTCTCTCGTTCACCCAGTAACTTGCCCCAGTACTCCAGGCGGATCTTCTCCCGCTTGATCCACTCTTTGTCATCCGCTAGCCTCGACTGCGCCAGCGTGGTCTCGAAGTAGAGCCGGTTACGCCACCGCCTAAGGGTTTGGCGCTCCTCTTCAAGAGACTTGCTGTCGTGGAAAAAGGCCAGTTGGACTTGACGCAGACTGGAACATACGTTGTCAATAGACAGTGACAACGGGATGGGTTCCGGACCTGCTGGAGTCTCCTCCGCTGGTTCCAACGGGTCTTCAGATACCAAAATTGGGTCCCACTCCACAAGAGTGGTCCCCTGAGTCTCCATGGAACTAAGGCCGTCCTTCGGGATGGCCTCAGTCGCCATCGAGGAAGGCCCCGCCGCCAGGTCTTCGTTCACCCCCTCAGGCAGGGGGCCGGCAACTTCGTCTGGGCACTCCGGCTCGGCCGCAGGTACCTCTGATGTCGTCGCTTCCGGAGCAGGAGCCGCTACAGGCTCCGGTCTGGGCACCTCTTCCGATGGGGGCTCAAGCTCCGTCACCTCTTCAACAACCGGCTCAGGAGCCAGAAGATCTTCAACATCAACTGGCCCTGTGACTGGAGCTCCAACAATGACCGGCTCAGCGGCCGGTACTTCGGAGGTAGCCGGCCCAACTGCCGAAACTACCTCACTTTCCGGCTCACACGCTGGGGCTTCAGTCACCTCGGGCTCAACCGCTAGGGTTTCGACAATTCTCCAGCTCAACCGCCGGAGCTTCCATCATCTCAGCACCAGGACCCAGAGCTTCAACCCCCGAGACAGGTGCCGCTGGCGCGTCTTCACTCCCGTGGTCCGGCGCTACCACGGGAACTTCTGGGGATGATTCGAGGTCTATGACCACGACAGCCGGCGCCGGAGCTGTCGCAGCTTCATCCACCACTTGGGGCGGCACCGGGACAGGAGCAGAAGCCCCCACCCTCACGGCTTCAGCCACTGTGGCTGAGGGTGGAGCCTCACTCCCCTTCTTGGGGACGCTGCAGATGATGAACGAAGAAAATTAAAAAATAGTTGCTACAATTAAAACAACTATCCAAGGTAGAGATTAAAAATTACCTTGGGAGGCTTCCGCACCAGCTTGCGCAGAACCTTTTTCCCGGGCGTTCTGGGCTGGTCATAGCCGACGTGGAAGCTCCGGAAGGCCCCCCAGAACTTGTCGCAGCCACGGGCATTTCCCGAGTTGAGGCTCCCCTCGATCGGGAAGAACCCCCGGACCTGGAGGCCTCCACCGGCCCAGGTGCTGGAGTCGCGCGCCCGGAGCTAACACCCCGGGAGGACCCCACTGCGGGAACAGAGCACTCCGGGAGGATCCCACTGCGGGAATAGTCACATTCCGAGAGGACCCCACTACGGGAACAGTTGCCGCAGTTGTAGAGGACCTTCTCCTCCGGGGAGAAGGAGCCGACGCAGAAGTAGCGGGCCCGACGGACCTTCCGTCGGCGTACTACAGCTTCCTCTTCCGGCTCACAGGTTCATCCACCAGCTCCTTGCCCTTGCCGACGACTTCTTCCCTCGGCTTCGGAGCAGGGTCGGAGCCATCCTTGGGCACTCCGGGGATCGCTACCCCGGTGGTTGATCTTCTCTCGACGACACCAAGGTTGTCAAGCATGGGCATCTTCCGCCGGAGCTCCCTGCTGAACTCCACTTCCACGTTCAGAGGAAGAAAAGCTGATGGCAGAGTCATGTCGTCGCCTTCGACGTCGATGGCGTGCTGGAACTTCTTGAGGTGGAACTCCAAAGTTTTCCCCACCATGTTGGACTTCAGCCCAGTCTCGACCCGGTCGTCGTCCATCACGATGTTGAGGGCCCATGCGAGTTTCTCCCTCCTCTTCAGCGGCGCCCACCTGTTGACCAAGAAGTTGCTGTTGGCCAAGAAGTTGCAAAACACCACCTGGGGAGTCAGTCCTCCCTCCATGCATTGGCGGATCCTGGTCAAAACAGGGTTGAAGGCTTCCCCTAGCACCGGAGCTTCACTCCAAATTGTCGTGTCGATGCTGGGAAGACCTTCGGGCAGCTCCAGCCTCTCATGCTCCTCCACCCGGACGACTATCCAGTCCTTCTTCCAATCATCCCACTTTCCAGAGGGAAATGACTGGAGGTACTTGAATGGGCACTTCTTGCGCTTCACGAAGTAGTAGAAGCCAAGGTACTCATTTCTCCTACCGGTGGTATGGACGGTGAAGAAGGTCCGGAAAAGTTCGATGCAGGGAGGGATGCCCACCCACATCTCACAGAAGTGGACGAAGATAGACACGAGGAGAATGGAGTGAGGGCCAAGGTGGTATAACTGCAGACCATAGAAGTCTAGCAGCATCAAGAAAAAGGAAGAAAAAGGTGGGATCAACCCCACCATGGCGTACGAGGAGAAGTACACCATTTCGCCGGCGTGCTCCTTCTCAAATGGGAGCTCTCCACCGGCACAGACCGAGCGGTTGAAGAAGTCCGAGGACCACCCCATGAGGGCCCGGACCTTCTTCAAATCGCCGTCGGTCTTCAAGCGACTCTCGCGGAGACCCAACTCCATCGCGGCACGGCTAGGCAAGAGAAGAAGAGCGAAGCACAAGTTGGGAGTTTGAGCGCAAGATCAGATGGGAGGCGTGAAGAGCTCCCGACGGTGCGCGCTTTCCTTCTTAAGTAAGCCCTCGCAACGCTTGGATGGAAACCGCAAGGAAGTCAAAGATACCATTCTAGAACTCCACCCTGCCGATGACAAGGGGGCCCGGGACCACTCCGACGATCAAGTCGAGGTTCTTACCCAGGCGAACGGTTGTCACCAAGAGGCGGGAAACCCGAAGGCGGCGGCCTGACAAGGCACGCGGAACCGATACGGTTTTCGTATCGGGAACCGACGACCTTCAATTGCGTGAGATCCGCACGCCAAAGATCTCATCTGCCGCACGCGGGATACGCCACTAGGTGAGGATTTAACTCCAAGTCCTCGCCAACGGCACCTTCAAAGACCCTTGAAGACTCAGTTCAAGAGTCGCGAGGATGGACCCACCTCCAGCGGAATGACTTCACCCAAGTGGTCTTCCCCGGAGGTAGGTCCAGGGGGCCACTATCGGTACCCTAGAAACCGTACACCCCTTGAGGTTACAAAGATCTCAAAGGAAAGTCATCTACTTGGTTTGAAGACCCTCGGAGGCCCACATGTGAGACATAACCGGACCCGCTTCTCCAACATGGTTAATCCCAGGGTCGCCACGTGTACTACCAAACCGGAGCTACCGCCCACAAGGGGGAAGCTCCGAGCCATGTACCGAAATGGCACCTCCGGACTTAACCCCAGACCGAGAGAAGCTCCGGACCTGACACGTGTCAGGTAGCCCCGGAGCTACCTGTTTCCCACAGTAAGCTCCGGAGTTGCCACGTGTCCAATCGTCGGATCTTCAGCCTCTAACCTCCGGAAGACCCCGCAACGGCTCCAGATCTTCAAAGAGGAATCAAGGACTTCAAGACCCGATTAAGTGCCATTAATACCATATTAATGACACTTAAACGGACGATCTTAACACCAGTAACGGTGCTGTCAAAGCCCGTTACAGGGTCATTAAGAGCAATTAAATGTGTATCAATACTAGTAACCGCCGGGGCCACATGTCGGGCCAGGCTAACCTGTAACGGCCTGCCCTTGTACTATAAAAGGACAGGCTGAGGACACGTTCAAGGGGCGAAACACACACAGAGGCATACGCCATTGACGTGCAACACAAGCTCATACAACTAATACAACACCAACACACCCGTGGAGTAGGGTATTACGCTCAGGCGGCCCGAACCACGTAAACTCTTGTGTCTCCTGTGTCAATTCCTACTCACCTTCTTGAATCTCCGCGCGCCCATACCGAACATCAAACTCCCCAATCACTTTAGTAGTGTAGGGAGATCTGCCGGTTCAAACCACCGACAATAGGCTTCGAAAATTTCCTCTACACTTAATCAAATTATCAAATACTTGAGGGACCGGACTTGTCCGGTTGGTAGAGCAGACTAGTCCGGTGTGCTAAAGTGTTGTGAGTTAATTAAGTATTGATTCAGGAATTGAGATGTTATAGCAGCGGAAATTGAACAACTATTGAGATCACATAAATTGACAATCAATATTGCAAAGTTATACGTGGAAATCAATTGTAATTTAGTTTACAAGATTGGTGAACTTAATGCCCTAAGTAATGATAATGCAAAAATAAAGAATAAAGCACATGAGACACGGATTTTTACCGAGGTTCGATCTCACCAAAGAGATCTACTCCTCGTTGGGGAAGCCCACGAAGAGTCGGGTCTCTTCAAACCCTTTCCCTCTTCAAGTCACCACACAAGGCTGACATGATTCCACTATCACGAGTAATCACCGAGTTTATGGGGCAACCTCAAACGTTGAGGGCTCCCACAAGAATTACAGCAAAAAGATGAGCAAATGCACTCGAAAAGATTATAATTAATTGCACAAGTGTAAAGAGATCAAACCCCAAGAGCTCAATGAAGCGTAGATGAAATCTCCCAATCCCAAATCTGAATACTCAAAGATTTTCACTTTTGAGGACCTTAGATGTGTAGGGAGATGTGTTTTTGTGCTCTTGGCACAAGTGGCGGCGCTAGGGTTTGATTTGCGAATAGTAGAATACGTGAATTGTATTTGTGAGGTCGTGGATCTCCTATTTATAGTGTTTCCAAAATTGTTACTACTAGGGATCCTGACGGCCGGACTAGTCCATACTGGGGACTGAACTTGTCCGGTGTGCTGTGTAAAGTAGGCGTGAAATGTGCAACACACTAGAAACCCTAAATTATGTGAGGTATACCAGACTAGTCCGGTAGCTGTCCAGACTTGTTCGATGCCCTGTGTATTGGAACATTAGAAACTTTCTCGAACTAGTCTGGTCCTCAGACGGACTTGTCTGCCGTGATGTGTTATGGAACATCAGAGAGTTCAACGGACTAGTCTGGTCCTTGAACGGACTTATCCGGTGCACAGAGTATTGAGTTTACATAAAGTTGAACAGACTAGTCCGGTCCTTGAACGGAATTGTGTGGTGCACTGTATATTGAGGTTCCAGAAAGTTGAACGGACTAGTCCGGTACATAAACGAACTAGTCTGGTGCACTGTGTATTGAGGTTCCAGAAAGTTGAACGGACTAGTTCGGTGCTAAGTGAATTTTAAGATTGATTTTAAAACCCTTACCCCTACACAAAGACTTGAGCTCTTGGGATGTGTCTCCCACACACATCCTATATAATTAAGTCTACTTTGCGCTTCATTCATTAATGGGTCTTTCTATTTCTTCATTAATTCGTTTTTCACTTTTTGAGTGCACCTAACTACCTAATATGAGTTGACCTGTATTCATCTCAACAAGTTCATTAGGATCTCATTCTTTTGTCATCAATCGTCCAAAACCCACAAGGGAATGCCTAGATGCACTTTCAGTAGGGTATTACGCTACGGGGGCCCAAACCACGTAAAACCACCGTCTCACCATCTCTCATACGCGCAACTCACATGAGGATTAAGCCATGCTGATCAATAAACTCCGCGGGCTACTCACATAGAAGGATCAGGGGAAGTGTCACTAGAACACTTCGGCATTTGGAGCCCCAGGTAGGGGATTTTTCCTCCAAAAAAAGTGGTTGCGCTTTCACCGCAATGGTGTACATCAAGCCTGTGGACAGAGGTTTCCAAGGTCGTCGTCCCATGACTAGATGCCACGCCCGGGCGGTGCAGTCTGGTCCGTAACACCCCCGCATAGACGCAGCTGGCCACAACGGTGCATCTGGCACATCCTGGCCCAATCGGTGCCCCTGGAGCCGCCGGCTGCAAGTCTCTAGAGCGCTATGGTAGCAGCCAGGGCCCTTCTCCACCACCCACCATCCTTGAACGCTTCCCAGGAAGCAGCTCAGCAGTGAGTCCATGACATCGACCACCGCGTCGTTGTGGCCATCAACTCTCCTTTCAGAGGGAGATGTCACATGTCGTTGTCACACGCGCCATCAATTGACCATCGCTCCGTCGACTCTAGCTCCACCAAGCTCACTAGCGCTAGCAGGATCCCCACGGTCGACCTGACGGCCGAGCTTGACCGCCGTCGAGCTCATGTAGATAGCCGTGTCATCATCAAGCGGTTGTGGAAGAGACGGGGTCAGAGCAGGAGGCATCCTCCATCCAAGGTGCACCACAAGTAAACCCTCTGCCACCTCCTCATCAAGATTATTCTGGGTCGACTGCCCCCCTACAGTACTCTGGGCAGCAGGTGCTACAGTAGCAGTACTCGGTGCAGCAGGTTGTGCAGCAGGTTCTGCGGCAGCAGAACACTCCGCTGCAAGCTCCGCAGCAGCCGCACATCGTGCAGGCGGCAGCACTGCATTCACTGTACGGTGCGTAGGAGACCCCCCCCCCCCCACCCTCCCCCCAGGGTATGCTGCCCCGTACGCTTCGTGGTGAAGCCCATCAGAGGGTGCACAGCCTTGGCTCCATACCTCAGCGTGACAATGTGGCTGCGCTAGTTCCGTCCACACTTGCCGGAGAAGTTTGACAGAAGCGTCAACCCCGCCGAGTTTCTGCAGATCTACACAATGACACTCTTTGCTGCAGGAGCGGATGAGCTCACCCTGGTGAACTACTTCCCTATGGCCTTGATCGGCTCAGCCCGATCATGGCTCATGAACCTGCCTGAGGGGTCCATAACCTCTTGGGAGGAGCTCTGCCGACAGTTTACGGTGAACTTCGGCAGCTCCTACACGCGCCCTGGCACCGAGCTCGACCTCCACTCAGCAACCCAAGGAGACGTTGCAATCGTTTATCTAGTGGTTCTCCTAGATACGCACCTCCATCCCCAACATCCTGAATGTTTCTGTCATAATGGCATTCCAGCAGGGAGTGTGTGATAGGAAGATGCTCGAAAAGTTAGCCACGCACAACGTGTAAGATGTCTCCGAGCTCTTCTCCATCACTGACCGGTGCGCCAGGGCGGCAGAAGGCCGTGACTGGCACTCACAGCCCGCCTCCAGGGTGGGCAAAGCAGACCAGACTAGCGAAGGTGTTGCTACCTTGGGTAGCGGCAAAAAGAATAACAAGAATCGGGGCGGTAGCCAAAACAAGCTGCTGCAGGGGGGCACCCGTCGCGGTAGCAGCTGCGACCGGTGGCACCAGACCCCTACGCCACGACAAGCACTCGACCGGTGGTGCCAAACCCCCATGCCACGACAAGCGCTTGTGTCAGCCACCTGCTACTAGCGACGGCGTCGAGCCCTGCTCGGTGCACAAGACTTGCGACCATAGCGCGAGCGACTACCGGGAGATCAAGAGGTGTGACGAGCGATACCAAGAGCGGGCTCAACAGCGTCCTGAGGGCGAACCCTACTGCCATCAGGATGGCAAGTAGATGGTTGACCCCAAGGTCAATGATGATGAAGAGATGGAGTACCAGAAGCATGAACGGGCCATCAAGGTGGTTCACCAGGACAAAGACTGATGCCAGCAGTGACCACGAGCGTCGTGAGACACTCCACGTCATATTTGGGGGGTCTTGGGATCGTGCATCCCGGAATGCAATCAAGTCCCGGCATCGAGCAGTGGCCTCGATAGCTCCTACCCCCACTCAGGCGCTACACCACAAGTGGAAGGAGATGTGGATCAGCTTTTACGCCTTCGACTGCCCCAAGAACATGGCAGGAGCCAGAATACTGCCACTCCTGGTCGCCCCCACCATCACCAACATTAAGGTCCACCACATCTTGATAGATGGGGGGGGGGGGGGGGTCGGCCTCAACCTCATTAGCTGTGCGGCCTTTGACTAGCTGCACATACCAAAGTCCAAGCTCACCCCCTCGAGCTCGTTCTAAGGGGTGGGACCAGGGAACATCATCCCGTATGGCAACATCCACCTCCGGGTGACCTTCGGGACACCCAAAACTTTAGGACAGAGAGCATCATGTTCGACGTCGCAGAGGTCAGCCTCCCCTGCAACACAATCATTGGCAGGCCCGCCCTCTACCGATTCATGGTCGTGGCCCACTATGGCTACCTTGTCTTGAAGATGCTGACCCCCTGCAGCAACCTTAGGACCCGCGGAGACCACACTGCTGCGGTGTTAGCCTTGGACAAGCTCCAAGCACTCGTAGCAGACCCAACACCCGCTCCAAGCGGTGCTGGATCAAGTCAGCCTCCGCCGAGCTTGCAACAGCGCGACTCGTCCGCTGCACCCTGTCGCAGCCCTCCAACAGCACCGACATTCCTGTCAAAGCTGTCAAGATCAGTTCCGGCTCTGCCCAGACCACCCACAAGGCGGGGGGCCAAGGCAGAAAGTAGGGATAGCCACTTATCGCCCCACTGGTAGCTAGTGTCGACAAGTTGCCCGAAAACTGTCATGGTTACCCTCGGAGCTTTGAGCATCTCTGTGAGTTAACCTTAGCTTAATAGTAGGACAGTGTAAAGGTTTCATAGAATCTAGGAGAAACACTTCGGACAACCAAGCTCCAGGAGGGTCACTTCCAGAGTGTGTAGTCAGCTTAGCCTGGTCTTGAACCCTAAGCATGTGCATCCTGCCTCCCTCGTCATCTGGAAGCGAGTTGTTGCCTTCTTTGTAAAAGTTTGTCTCCTCCTATGAATGCAAATATAAAAAATCACTATCTTACTCCATGTTTCCCTAAAAATGTTCATTTAATTACTCATTAATTTTATGATGAACCATGCTAGGCTCGTTTTTCGTATATTACCTTCATATACACAGTTATATGCTCTATGTCTCACCCTTGTTGGAATTGAAGACTCCTACTGCATGCAGGCCTAATTGAGGTACCTGCAATGTGTGAGGGGTTCTCACAGCTGCCCCTTCCTTGGGGTCATGTGACGACGAATGGCCTCCTAGGAAAGGTCTACGCCAAGCCGGAGGTCCAAGGGGTGTAAACTACTTAGTTTGGTCATATACCCTGCCTCACGGAGCTACGGCCAAGTACTAGGGGCCCGAAAGCTCACACCCTAACGAAGGCGGGAGCCAGACCCCGAAACACTAGCGCATTGAATTACCCAAGTCTTGTGTGCCAGCTAAGGACAGTAATACATGACAAAGCTAAATAGAAAAAAAAAAGTAAACCAGCGAGCAAAGTAGTCCCTCCTTTATCATATGTGCAGGACACCCAGCTTCGACACCGTCTAGGGGGCCCGCTATTGACGTCCCAACACGTCGATGACAGTAACAAGTGCTGATTCGTGACTACACTCTCCTACCCCGCACTTGTATCTAATAGGGTTCTCTTATGGTAATTTGTATGCCAGGGTCCTGCCGCCGATGTTGCTACACATCGGTGATGGACGACGCCAGAGCAATCAGCTCCGACACCTCCCAGGGGGCCCGCGCTCGACGTCCCAACACGTCGATTACGGTAACAAGTGCTGATTCGTGAGTACACTCTCCTGCCCCGTGTTGACGGTCGTTATATACCAATTTCATCCGTCAACTTAACTCAATTATGTGAAGGATTTGTCATTTCTTGCACACATCACCTTTCTATCTAACCCAATTCCACTTGGACTTGGAGAAATATGTGTATGCAGCATTTTATGCAGAAAATGAGGAAATGTAGAGGGACCAATCCTATAAAATCTCATCCCAGCCAATTAGGCAACGACACATGGCATCCCATGGATCAAATGGCCCACAAACAGAAGTATCCAAGGAGATCCAACGGTGTATCACCCATATACATCAATGGGACCCACCTGGCAGCCACCTGGAGAAAGCACACGAGAAACGGTGCAATGACCAGGTCAGCCGAACCAGGCGGTCGGCCGACCTGGTCTTTGCACCAAACTCGGTCAGCCTCCACGTGTTGGCTCCTCCCGGCTCCCTGGACTCAATGGTGACTGATTCGCGCGCTTTTGGTGGCGGGAACCGATCTCAACACTAGTATAAATAGGACCCCATACCCCTCACTTCAACACAAACCACTTGGGCATCATTCTATTGTATACACTATCTTCCATAGTGCTTAGAGGATGTATAGAGGAGATCATCTAGTCCCAAGTCCAAATTGGGAAATGAGTTGAAGGAGTCTCTCTTCCCAATTCCACATTGGTAAAGGTATGGCTTATGTATTCCTTCTTGTATTTGTGATTTTGTGCTCAATAAAGATATTATCTTTAGTCTTCTTTTATACGTATACTTGGACAAAGCGTTTCTTGTTTGATTGTGGAGTCCATATATGTGGAAGGTATAGTCTTTATGATTTCACTCTCATGGTCACATCTTATGGTCATAAACACTATAGACCCCCACTATAGTCTATGTAGTTATGGTATGATTATGTTAATATGAATGACTTATGCTATGCTTCAACAATGGTTCAACGATGTTTAGGTTGTCATTGCCTTAGGATGGCTTGTGCCAAGGCTCCTAAGGTATTTGCTTAGTATGCTAGCATGGTGCTAGGGTATTTAAGTAGGTGGTACAGCCCTATCTGTCCTTTGTAATCCTCCACGTTCGGTTATGCCATAGGCTCTTGGCGAGAGTCGCCCTAGTATTGCTAGGGGTAAGCCCGTGCCCGATGTGTTGAATAGCATTGCATAGGAATTTACCATTGACATGACCATTAGTATCTACCTTAGGCTATGTATATGAATTACTCCATTGTAGGAGCAACTCTCTAACTCTCAATCCAATCTCCCTCTAGGACCCATTTTACCCTTTAGAATAGATTGCCTAGGTGTGTGTCACACTACCCCTATTATCAACTTACCCCTGTCCAAATAATGGACTAGTATCCCATAGCTTTACCGTAAGAGTAGTATATACTTTACTCCATTATCTTCCTTTGGGATAAATACGATACCCTTGGGAATACTCATGGGTGAAATGCTACAACGGTATCTTCCGTACGCTTGCGGATCTCATCTCTTTACTGGAGATGATCTGTGGTGTTAAGAAATACCAACAAGCATTTCTGGCGCCGTTGCCGGGGATGATTTGTTAGTATATCTTAGGAGCCGTCAACAAGAATTTCTAGCGCCGTTGTCGGGGAAGGCAAAGGAAGTGAAGGATAGCTATCACTTGTGATTAAGCTATAGGTACTAATAGTTATTAGATAGGATTAGCCGTGTTTGTTTTCTCCTTTTGTGAAAACAGGGTAGTGTTGGCCAACCCATTGTATGGGATGGCCAAACGAGGATGCAAGTTCTAAACTGCAATATGATTCAAGGCGTACCTCAACAAATGTCCGCTAGGCAACACCATTGCCTTTTGCGGGAGAATTTCAGCTTTCAGTAGGAGCCAAAGTCATCCATACACAAGCTTGGGGAAGGCTCCATGAAGTTCTTCTTGGTTTGCCTCCACCATGGGGTGGATAGTTGGCTCCTCATCCAACACTCGTGTCATGGGTTGGCTCCACCAATCCATGACCACATTCATGCTGGAGCTGAAGGAGTCCTATTCTCATTCATCATGGATGAGAAGAAGGACTCCACTCAAGGGGTGGATTGAAGAATGCTCGAGTTCCCATGGCTTGTCATGCACACCACTTCACAAGGTGGATATGGTAGTTATGGAACTACACCTCCCATTGAAGTATCATGAATAGCCAAGTCGTTGGAGATTAGTTTGGATAATCCAAGTCGTGGATATTCACATGAGTTGTGAAAATCCATGTCATCATGGGACGCGTGGGAATTATTTCCCTAAGACCCATGAGGACCTTTTTCAAACAACAACTCCAATGGCTACCATTCACAAGGAGGTCAAGGGTGGAATTAACATCACCCTTGTATTCAAGGAGGCTATGGCTTTCCAAGGGATTTAAGTTCAACTAGCCTACCTTGAAGTATCTTGGCCAAGCAGAAATCAAGACAACATTCACATGAAGATCTTGGCCAAGGACAAGAACTTAAGGATCATTCAAAGTCCAAGATTTCCACATCACTTGTTGGGATTCCCACACTTCGACCAAACCCATTCAACCTAGGGCAAGTGACATTGTGGATGAAACGTTTCTTGTTTAATTGTGGAGTCCACATGTCATTATGACCAATGAAGCCTTTGACCCATGATCAAGGTATGGGTTGATTCAATGGAATATCAATATGGTCAGAGTGGCACCCCTAAGAAGGACAAAGCCTCACCATGCTCATGAAGGAATACATTCAAGAGAGAGAACCCGTCTACAACCACATGTCTATATCAATACAACGGGGAGAGCCTAGGGCCACCATGTGGCCCACATGTCCAAATGACAGCAAAATGAGTTTGGCATGTCAAAACAGAAGAAATTGTCCACATCTTCAACTCCGGGATCGGACAACAAATCATCGCGCTGAACAGAACGGAGGTAAGTCCTACTCATTGGACTTCAAAAATTCGGTGAGTCCTTGCCAATAGGTTAATTGGTAGTTATCACTCACCAGACTTCAAAAATTCAGTGATTCCTTGCCAATAGGTTAACTCATATTTGTTTTCCAAAATTGCATCAACCCCTGCATTTGCATGTTTGAAATTCCACACTTGCATGTTGGAAAGTAAAAATTCCAATCATCATAAAACTAAAAATTTGAATTAGGGGAGAAATTTAATTGGATATGAACTACGTGCATGACCACTTGAATTTATCTTCCTAGTTCAAACCAAAAAGATTTACTTTGACCCTCATTGCATTTACAAGTTATTTCAAGCTAGGCAGGACAATTTGAAAATTGGGTTCAATTTGCTTTTGGCTAACGTAACCCGTTTTCGAGTTGTTTTGTGTGTTCTTGATTAAAGTGCAGCTAGGTCAAAATTGTGAAGAGGTGGTATGGCAAGAAAATGGAAGGTTTCATCAATCTCAAGTCACCATTGGGAGGATTTGAGAACACTCCTCTCCTTCAAACTCATTTTGAGTTTGAGGAAGAGAAATGTTCAAGAGGATGACCCAATGAAGGAGTCAGAACCAAATCCAACCTCAACTTGACATTTGGCATTAACCATCAAGCCTAGGCCAAAAATCAAGGTTGTGAGTTTCTCACACAAAGACCTTCGTCACCAACTAATCCCCAAATGAGGTATGAGTTTAGAATTTTCCATTGTTTAGTTTGACATAGAATTGAATGTATTTGCTTGCATTGTGAGGAAGGTTGACACTTCCTCGTCATTTAATTCTCATGCATCCTCACAAGAGTAAGTGTGGGTATTGACTTTTGGATCTCCAAAAGGAAATCCCACCTTACTTGGAAAAATCTAAAACAAGTACCTAGAATCCTTTAAGCATTGTTTTGTAAACTTAGTCATTTTTGTCGAGGTTTAGGAAACAAAACTTTTGGGCATGACTAAATTGGTGAATTGGCTTATAGGAACTTGGGCATTGTGACAGCCATAATTTTTAATTGAGCTTCATGCATAGATGGTGTCACTAGATTTCAAACTCCTAGGAATAAGTGATATCCTTGCTCTAAAATTGAATTGCATTTTTTGAAGAGTCGCTAAATTTTAAATTCCTAGTGAAGTTCAAGAGGATAAAATTGAGAATCTTGTTTGTCATGGTCTAAATGATAAAATTTGCTCTTGAAGGTTAAGATGGTTAGAAACTTTAAAATATGTAGGGATCCATATAGTGTATTTCTATCACATGAATTGCTAGGAGTAGGAGCTTTAGAAAATATGCATCGTGAATTATCCATAAAGCTCCACTCTTATCAATGAATAACACATTGATCATAGATACACTTGACATTGGATCCAATGCATATTTGATTTTGTTCCTCCCCGTTTGTACAAATGAAAGTTCGGTTACCTAACTCGAACGTTCATTTGTACAAGTCTCGGGAGCTAACCATCCCTCTCCATTCAAGAGAGGAAGTTTGCAGGAGTAATATTACTATGGAGGCATTCATGAAGCTGATTGTTGGGATCCCTAGAGGATTCCATTTCAACATCTCTTGGCCAAGGAGTAAATTAGGATGGTTGATATCTATAGGAAATTATGGCCGAAGGTCAATCATAACTATACGAGGCTAGAGATTTGAAATGGGAACCCTCCATGAGCAACCAATGAGCTGCCACGAATGGGTGAGAGCATTATGCTCTCAACTATTTTAAGCACTCATTCAAGCTCAAGGGATTTTTCACCATCATTGGGTACAAGTTATTCCTATGTGGCTAAGAGTTATGATGTACCATGACCAAGGAATGACAAGATCACATCCAATTTATATTGGGCGCAAGTTGTTCCTATGTGGCTAGAAGGTATGCCATGCCTTAGGCAAGGAACAAAAGATCACACTCAACCCATATTGAGTGCATGTCATTCCTTTGTGGTTCTAGGTATGTTGTACCTTACCCAAGGAACAACTGATCATACCCAATGTATGTTGGGCACATGTCACTCCCTTATGGCAAAAAGATATGATACACCTTAGCCAAAGAATGACGAACATACTCAATGTATGTTGAGTGCACGTCATTCCTTTGGATCTAAAGGTTATCATTATCCTAGCCAAGGAATGACAAATCACAACCAGTACATGGAGACCCTGATGTGCGGACGATCAACATCGAAAACACTCTATTCAACCACACTCATGGTGTCCATGGGAGGCAAAACAACAATCAACACTCAACCCTCCATTGTCAAAGCCACGCTGCAACAAGGATAGGCCAACTCATGGCCTACCTCCGTCGTTAGGGTTTCAACCCCTATCACGGACCTTGATCAAGAATAAGCTTGGCGGAGGACCCCCACTTGAGTTAACTTGTATCACACCCACTACATTTTTATTTCAAATAATCCATTGCATATTTATTTTCCATCCATCCATCATCCACCTTGCATTTAATATATATATATATAAATAAATATATATAATAGGTTAGATTTGCTCTCATCAAATAAAGACGTGTGGTAAGAATGATTTAGAATTCACATAGATGAAATGATGAATAGTTGCTCTGTTTTATTTCCCTAAGTCTCTAGTTTACAACTTGCTACTCTCCGAATATTGCTTTCATTGGTTTGAAATACTTTTACCTTAATTTGGAAGTTGTGGGTAGCAAAAGCTTAATCTAATTATAGGTTGTTGCAAGACTAGAATTGGTAATAGGGCTGCTAGTCCTAGTTTGAAAGTAAAACTTAGATTTCCGAAGAAATTCTAAAAAGATTTAAGTTTCCCTCAATTGATTGGAAATACCTACCAAAGCCATATGATGTTCATACATAGACAAAACCTTATGCATATGCTATTTTCTTTCACATTGAGCCTAGTCAAACTAGTATAGACCTATGTGAGAAATCATTCAACTCTTTTTGAATTCAAGACTTCACTTGCACATGCTATACTACTACACTAGAAGTAAGCAAAACGTCCATCATATCCACCATACCACAACAAAAAGAGAAACTCCATGTTATTCATGTTTAGCACTCTCTTCAAAATTCATTGCAAAGAAAGGGAGTAGAAGACATGGCTATAAAAAAAACATGATTACATCATAAGCATGAGAGAAAAAAAAAGAAAAGAAAAGTAGCCATGTTTCATCCATGCAAAAGAAAGAGAGATTACACCAAAAAAAAAAGAAGTTATCTCGAGTATCCACATCCACTTCCACTCCATCACACATGCACTAGTCTTGAATCAAAAAGTTTTGAATTGAATTCTCCTAAGGCTTACTCTTTTGACTTAGCAATATATGTGATGCAAATATGGCTACTTACTTTCCTTACCAAGCTCCACATACAAGCCATATTCAATGAGTAGGAATAGTAGAGGCACAATGCTTTGGTGAGGAAATATTTCCACTATCCACAAAGGAGTGACTGAGAGAATCAAATTGAGGTACTTAATATCTAAATTGAATTCTCCGAGATTTAAGTGGAACTTGATTTCTAGGCTATGTTTGCTCCATTTGCTATTATACCTTTCAACTACTCATGAATATGAAAAAGCATAAGCCCCATGATAACTTAAGAAAGGTAGGGTATCATAGCCAATTTCTGCAATACTAGGTAGAGTATCTTGTTGTGCATTAGATACTTTTGAAAATAAGACATTGTAGCAACTCCTGATCATCAACCTAAAGTCTTGACTTTGCTCGGGACGAGCAAAGGATAAGCTTGGGGGAGTTTGTTGACGGCTGTTATATACCAATTTCATCCGTCAATTTAACTCAATGATGTGAATGATTTGTCATTTCTTGCACACATCACCTTTCTATCTAACCCAATTCTACTTGGACTTGGAGAAATATGTGTATGCAGCATTTTATGCAGAAAATGAGGAAATGTAGAGGGACCAATCCTATAAAATATCATCCCAGCCAATCGGGCGATGACACGTGGCATCCCATGGATCAAATGGCCCACAAACAGAAGTATCCAAGGAGATCCAACGGTGTATCACCCATATACATCAATAGGACCCACCTGGCAGCCAACTAGAGAAAGCACACGAGAAACGGTGCAATGACCAAGTTAGCCGAACTAGGGGGTCGGCCGACCTGGTCTTTGCACCAAACTCGGTCAGCCTCCACGTGTTGGCTCCTCCCGGCTCCCTGGCGTCAATGGTGACTGATTCGCGCGGTTTTGGTGGCGGGAACCGACCTCAACACTAGTATAAATAGGACCCCATACCCCTCACTTCAACACACACCACTTGGGCATCATTCTATTGTATACACTATCTTCCATAGTGCTTAGAGGAGTTACGATTTAGAGAGGATAGCCTCTAGTCCCAAGTCCAAATTGGGAAAGGAGTTGAAGGAGTCTCTCTTCCCAATTCCACATTGGGAAAGGTATGGCTTATGTATTCCTTCTTGTATTTGTGAATTTGTGCTTAATAAAGATATTATCTTTAGTCTTCTTTTATACATATACTTGGACAAAGCGTTTCTTGTTTGATTGTGGAGTCCATGTATGTGGAAGGTATAGTCTTTATGATTTCACTCTCATGATCACATCTTATGGTCATAAACACTATAGACCCCCACTATAGTCTATGTAGTTATGGTATGATTATGTTAATATGAATGACTTATGCTATGCTTCAACATTGGTTCAACGATGTTTAGGTTAGTCATTGCCTTAGGATGGCTTGTGCCAAGGCTCCTAAGGTATTTGCTTAGTATGCTAGCATGGTGCTAGGGTATTTAAGTAGCGTTGGATGTCTTGTAGACCCACGGATTGAAGAGGTAGGCAGTAGGTGGTGATAGGCCTATCTGTCCTTTGTAATCCTCCATGTTCGGTTATGCCACAGGCTCTTGGCGGGAGTCGCCCTAGTATTGCTAGGGGTAAGCCCATGCCCGATGTGTTGAATAGCATTGCATAGGAATTTATCATTGACATGACCATTACTATCCACTTTAGGCTATGTATATGTATTAGGAGCATTGTAGGAGAAACTCTCTAACTCTCAATCCAATCTCCCTCTAGGACCCATTTTACTATTTAGAATAGATTTCCTAGGTTTGTATCACACTACCCCTGTTATCAACTTACCCCTGTCTGGATAATGGACTAGTATTCCATAGCTTGACCATAAGAGTAGTATATACTTTACTCCATTGCCTTCCTTTGGGATAAATACGATACCCTTGGGAATACTCATGGGTGAAATGCTATAACGGTATCTTCCGTGCGCTTGCAGATCTCATCTCTTTACCGGAGTGTGTTAAGAAATACCAACAAGCATTTTTGGCGCCGTTGCCGGGAATGATTTGTTAGTATATCTTAGGAGCCGTCAACACCCCGCTCTTGTTCCTAATAGGGTTCTCTTGTGGTAACTTGTATGCCAGGGGCCTGCCGCCGACATTGCTACACATCGGTGGTGGACGACGCCGGAGCAATCAACTCCAACACCTCGGGGGCTCGCCGTTGACGTCCCAACACGTCGATGACAGTAAAAAGTGCTGATTCGGGCCTGTTGTCGATGTTGCTACACATCGGTGGTGGATGACTCCAGATCAATCAGCTTAGGCACCTCCTAGGGGGTCTGCCATCGACGACTCTACAATGATGGTAGGCGATGCCAGAGCATCCAGCTTTGGCACCTCCCAGGTGGCCCGCCATCGACGTCTCTACGATTATGTTGGGCGATGCCAGAGCAGCCAGCTCCTCCCTAGGAGGCCTGCCATCGATGTTGCAACACATCAATGGTGGACAACACCAGAGCAATCAGTCTCGGCACATCACAGGGGGCCTGTCATCGACAACCCTACAACGATGGTGGGCGATGCTAGAGCAATCAGCTCCAGCACCTCCCATAGGGCCTATCGTCATTGACTCTACAACAATGTTGGGCAATGTCAGAGAATCATCTCCAGAACCTCCCAGGGGGCCTGCCATCGATGACTCTACAATGATGGTGGGCGACGCTGGAGCAGCCAGCTTCAGCACCTCCTAGGGGGCCTGCCGTCGATGACTCAACAATGATGGTGGGCAACGGTGGAGCAGCCAGCTTCGGTACCACCCAGAGGGCCTATCGTCGATGTCTCTACGATGATGGTGGGTGACACTGGAGCAGCCAGCTCCGGCACCTCCCAGGGGGCCTACCATCGACGACTCTACGACAATGGTGGGCAACGCTAGAGCAGCCAGCTCTAGCACCTTCCCAATGGTCTGCGTCGACATTGCTACACTTTGGTGGTGGATGACACCAGAGCAGCCAACTTCGACGCCTCCCAGGGGGCCTACTGTCAACGTCTCTACAATGATGCTAGGTGATGACGGAGGAGCTAGCTCCGGCACCACCCAAGGGGCCTGTTGTCGATGCCTCTGTAACTATGTTGGGTGACGCTGAAGCGCCCGACCCCAACCATGAGTAACAAAAACAAAGCTTGGCGCCGCTGAAGGGGCCCGCTGACATCAACTACTCAACCTCCCCCACTTCACTGGGGGCCCGTCAAAGACATCCTGCGATCAAGTGGTAGGCATGCTCAACCAGCTGGTCACATCTACCAGGGAGCCTCTATGGGGGTTCCATAGGCATGATGTCAGCTGACGACAGATCGGCTATGTCAATTGTTGGTTCCTAAATACTAACGAAGTTGGCCAAGTTTTTTAGGCCCTTACGCTGCTAAGTGCCCGAGTGAACAAAATGGGAAGCACAAAACACGGCTAAGAAGCGAAACAAGAATTCAAAATCATTGAAGGATATTTACAAAGAGGCGAGTCCCGGATACAAAGGTACCCCCGCCTAAGGGACGCTAGCCTTAATCTCTCGCGAATTGTGTGGCGACATGTTTGGCGGCATCCTTGACATCTGCCATGACCGCCACTTCATGCGCTGCGACAGGGCCATCAACTATCAAGTCCAGAGGTATCTCCGGGTACTGACTATGGCAGCACACCAGAACGTGGGATGTCGTTGTCTTTGCCAGTGCTCTACCCTCATATTCCAGATGGCGGGCCAACTGTCACTCCTGCATATCGAGCTCTCGGGTGCGACGCTCTAAAGTCTGCTCTCGAGCTCGCACGTTAAGCTCTGGCGGGAAGAGTTCCTGGTGCTCAGCTAGGTGCTGCTCCCGATCTCGTGCCAGGTTGCTCTCACAAAGCTCAAGGTCTCTAGTGTGGGACTGTAGCCTATCCCGATCTACCTCAGCCTGAGTCTTCATCGCCTGAGCCACCGCCTTTTGCTCAGCAACAACAGCCTCGCGATGTCCTAGGGTCACTCGAAGCTCTTCAAGGGCACTGAGGCGGGAGTCAGCCGCCCGATTGGTCGCCTTGACGTTGTCTAGAGTCTTCTAAGACGCCGCATCCATAGCTTTCGCCAAGTGGCGCCTCAACTCCAGCTCCTCACCCTCCTTCCGGTGCTTCTCCTTTGCCCCATCGATCCTAGACCTTAGAAGGTCCTCCCATGCCTGGAGGCGCTCGTCCTCAGATTTCATCTTCTCCCACTTTGTTGCGAGGCCGCGCTGCGCTCTTTGGAGGTTGAACTACAACAAGTTGGTACTAGACTGCGCTGAGTCGATGACGTCGGAGAGGCGCTCTGGTTCTGCCGAAGCAATGGCGGGCCGCCTGGAGATCATCTCGGGAACCTCTTCCCCCTGCGGTGGTGAGGGCAAGGCCACCAGCGCCAGGGGCCTCGTCGCTGAAAGCTTAGTAAATGTTGCGGCGCCACCTGAAGTGGCAGCACCACCATTGCCCAAGGTGCCACCTGCTAGAACTGCAGCCTCGGGGGTCGGACCATCAGCTTGCTGAGTGGACTCCAACATTACCTTCGGCACGACAGCCAGAGGTGTTTCACTGCTCGCGCTAGGTGCGAGCACCGAAGCGACGCTCCCTTGTACTGGCTTGGCAATGTGCTCCGCCGATGCAGCCGTGGCCCCCTGGGTCGACTTCGGAGCACTCCAGACCATTACCCCCGACAGTAAAGGCATCACCACAGCTGACGAAGACCTGCAGA
The DNA here is from genome assembly GCA_036927565.1 of Tuctoria greenei. Taxonomy (NCBI): domain Eukaryota; kingdom Viridiplantae; phylum Streptophyta; class Magnoliopsida; order Poales; family Poaceae; genus Tuctoria; species Tuctoria greenei. The sequence continues at coordinate 130,740,775 of JAYESD010000008.1, forward strand.
TTGGAATCAAAGTCTGCTCAAAAAAGAGAACAGGTGGGACAATGATGCAAGCTTTGGGAAGAATGCCTTACTGACGTCCCCAAAAGCTCCAGCGGGACTCGAGTTTCAGCGACTCTAAGGTTGCGGGCTCTGTTGACGATGTGGCGGGCAGGGTCGATCTGACTGGGCCTCCACCAAAACCACTGACGCTAGTGCTGGCCCAAATCAGCATGTCTTAACTGACCCCAACAGCGCCACATCCGGAGCCTCATCCAGAGCTATCACCAACATTCGTTGCCAAGCCCATGGCAAGATCGCTAGCAGCTCGAGGCCTCTTGGCATGAGGCTCTGTGGATGTAGCACTCACGGAGCCCTAAAATTGCATCTAGGCATTCCCTTGTGGGTTTTGGATGATTGATGACAAACAAATGAGATCCTAATGAATTCATTGAGATGAATGTAGGTCAACAAATATTAGATATTATGGTTCAACCAAAAAGGTGAAAAATGAGAAGTGAGAAAGGAAGAAGCCCAAATGATCAATGGAAGCGCAAAGTAGACATAATAGTATAGGATATCTGTGACAGACACATCCCAAGAGCTCATGTCTTTGCATATAGGGTAAGGGCTAAAATCAATCTAAGTAATTCACTAGAACTGGACAAGTCCGTTCACAAAGCGGACTGGTCCATTTAACTTTCTGATGTCACAATTCACTGAGCACCGGACAAGTCCGGACACACACCGAACAAATCTGTTAAACTCTATGATGTTTCAAGCACCGGACAAGTCCGGACACAGACCGGACAAGTCCGCTCAACTTTCTGATGTTTTACTAAGATAGTTGAAAAACACATTTCACATTGGACTGGACAAGTCCATCACATTGCGGACTAGTCCGATCAACATTATGTATTCACAACGGACTAGTCCGTTGAACTCTCTTTTCCAATATGGACAAGTCTGGTATACCTAAAAAAATTAGGGTTTTTAGTATGCTGCACACTCCACGCAAATTTTACACAACACACCAAATAAGTCCGGTCACAAGAGCTGACTAGTCCAGCTGTCGGGATGCCTAACGGTAATATTTTTTGGAAACACTATAAATAGGTGATCTACGACCCCACAAACACAAGCATCGCACAAAACTGTCAAAAACATAAACCCTAGCGACGCCACTTGTCCCAAGAGCACAAAAACACATCTCCCAACACATCTAAAGGCCTAAAAGAGTTAAATCTTTTAGTATCTAGATTTGGGATAGAGAGATCGTCGTCTACGCATCATTGACGTCTTGGGGTTTGATCTCTGATACACTCATGCATTCTTTGTAATCTTTTGAGTGTATTAGATCATCTTTTTCTCGCTATAATCTTGTGGAAGTCCACAACGTGTGAGCTTGCCCCACCAACTTGGTTATTACCCCGTGATAGTGAAACTCAAGTCGGCCTTGTGTGGTGACTTGACGAGAGAAAGGGTTGGAGTGACCTGGCTCTGTGTGTGCTTCCTCAACGAGGAGTAGATCTCTTTGATGAGATCGAACCTCGGTAAAAATCCGTGTCTCACATGTTCAATTCTCTTACTTTTGCAAGTTTCATCATCTAGAGCATTAGAATTGATCTATCAAGTAATTTATGTTCCACGTGAAAATTAAGCAAACTTATCTCTTGTTCAAATTGTAAGAATAGTAATTAAATTCCGCTGCCATTTCATTTGAAATTTCATCCTAAACACTTAATCCTATCGGAGTAATTGAATAACCCGACTAGTTCGTACCTCGTACCGGACAAGTCCGGTCCCATGGTATTTAACGTATTTGTTAAGTGTTGCAGGAAAAGATTTAAAGCATATTCAACCCCCCCCCCCCCTCTAGGCCACATTCAAGCCCTCTCCGGCACCTTGGATGTAGGATCAAAGAGCACGTGAAAAGCTACCAGAGGGGGGTGAATGGTAGATTTAAAAATCTTACGTAGCGGAAACAATTAAACCCCAACCCCTTCGGCAGAAAAATGATCTGTTAAAGAAATCGTTTGTAAGACTAATCTAAACGTGTTTAACTGTGACAAAAGTGATAGATATCAGAGACAATCAATTTACAAAGAAAACATAAGAAGAATCACTCAATTCCGTCGAGAGAAACTCAAGTTATGATCGAAAGATCGAACAAAGGTCAATCTGACCTACCCGAGAAAAATAGTTTCTGGAATGCTGCAAAGAAACTCGTGTAGATCAAAAATCAAAAATCTAATGACCATGAAATTTTTACATATGATATATAATCAAGTTGTGAAGACAACCAAAAAGAATCACGTCAGTTGTATCTGTAAAACTCGAGTTATGATAAAACCACCGATGAAAGGTAGTGCTGTCCAGAAACTCGACGAGTAAAACTTGTCTGGAACAAGTCGGATGAACAAGGCTCAAAAGTTCCTTCAAACTACGAATTTTATTCAATAGAACACAAGAGGAACAGCCCCAAAGTCGTGCACCACGATCTTTGGGCTCCCTTTCTTATATAACCAGCTCGAAAGCCAACTCAACTCAAATCAGGAACCTAATCCTACTCTGTTCACAAATCATAACTTTCCATAACTGCTTAGGATTCTTCTATACGCAGATAGAAACAATCTTAAGACTTCCAAACACCATAGGAACGTATCTCACATTCCTAAACAACTCAAATTCGTGACCCACACGAAATCCTATCATAACCAACTCAAATCTTTCCATATTTGAGTCAAACCCGACTCAGCCGCAGCCTGATTCCATAACCTAGTCGGTTGGACCTTTCCGACCAACTCTTTACGTCCACATCTCTTCATCACGTCTCGAAACCATGTAGCCACGTCCATGAACTCCTTGCACACATGCAAATATCTTCCAATGACGTCCACGATACATTCACAAGCATTGTTCTTGATTCAATCATGTTGCGCACCCTCCTGATCAGCTCAACCACAATTCCTCCTGAATTTGGTTGTTGGAACCTCATCTCCTCCCTGAGACTAGTCCAATGGATCCCATCACCAGCCATGTCTTAAACTCAAGCAACCCAGCACATGAATAAACAACCAATCCATACGAGCCCAAGTCCTTGACTTGACTCAAGTTAGTTCCGAACACAACACCTTACATGAGAACCTCACATAAGTATGTTGCAAAACCACAGTAACACGATATCATCCACGTCAACCAAAAACGCACCAAAGACTTTGCAAATGAATACTAAGCAATCTTTCCAGAGATGTAAAGCAAGTACGAAACATTGCAAATAAAAAACAAAGCATTGCGGTCAAGTTCCGGACCTTGCCAAAGCAACCCGAACCTTGAGCTGGAGCTAACAAAAGCTAGTAGAACCTAGCGCCAGAGCTAGAGTTGGACCTTGATAAAAAGGTGTTTTGGTGATATTCAAAACTTTTATCGTCAAAGCAAGCGTATTCACTACAAGCCAATGTATCCAATGCATTGGCAACACCATTTAAAATCCAAAAATTGGCCTATTTACATAAAAGTTTTGAAGACAATTTCTCCCCCTTTGTAAATCAAAAGTAAAATGAGAAGAAAATCCAAAAATTATCCCATATTATCTCTCCCCTTTATTATCTCTCCTTATGGACATATTCTCTTTCTCTTCATGCTTATCTCTCCCCCTTTGACAATGTATTCAGCAAGTCATGAGCATATAAACAAATTATCTCTCCCTCTTTAGTTGTTATGAGCATATTATAACATATACATATAAACAAAGCTCATCCAAGTCATACTATCAAGTACCTTACATTATCACATCAATGAAATACATAAAGTAGTGTAAGCCATGCTAGAGATCAAATGTAATTTTCAATTTAAGTAAGTCATGATCTCACAAACTTAACTATTTCAAAACCTGAAATCATGACACTAGTTGCTGCATTTTATTATTTTTCAAAGCATAAATTTAGATCATATGATATTTTCAAGAGATTATATGCGCATCTGCCTTATTCTAACCAAACAAGCCAAGCCTATGTCATTTGGCAATCAGAAGCTTAAGGACATGGTTTTAGTGATACACAACTTCTTCCAAGTTCATATCTAAGTGCAATGATAAGCCATCTCAAAAGAAGAAGTGCAATGCATGCATATTCTCCTGATCTTTTCTCAATTTATATTTGTTCATAAAAACTCAACATGTGAGTTGATTACTTGATTAATTCTTAATGATTAAAAGCACTTGTGAACATGTAACAAGTTCAAAACAGCAAGAAAGTTCGACCATGACTAGTTTTAGTGTAAGTAATTATTCCAACTACTAGACATGGCAAAAACTACAAAATGTATAACACGAGTAATGTAGTAAAAACTTTTAGCATGTAAAAGGAATCACAAAGTCATATATGTATGAAATACTATGCTCATATTATTTTAATTTCAGATTCACACATAGACTTCCCAAGTTTCAAAAATCCCCCTCAATTTAAGCCATGAGGTTGCATGACCCCTATTTCACTACGAATGTAACAAAAACGAGTGAAATCCAAAGGTTTTGTAAAAATGTCAGCCAATTGTTGTTCGGTATCTACATGGTGAAGCACAATGTTTCCTTTTTCAACATTATCTCGAAGAAAGTGATACCTAATGTCAATGTGCTTAGTTCTAGAATGTTGCACGGGGTTTTTAGCAATGCAAATGGCACTAGCGTTATCACAGAACAGTGGAACACTATCTAGATCAACCCCATAGTCCTTAAGTATTTGAACAATCCGAAGAATTTGTGAGCAAGCACTAGCAGCAGCTACATATTCAGATTCAGCTGTGGATTGTGCAACTGAATTTTGTTTTCTAGAGGACCAAGCAACAAGAGAATTACTAAGAAAATGACAAGCACCAGAAGTACTTTTCCTATCAATCCTACAACCCCCAAAATCAGCATCGGAAAAAGCTTTCAAAGTAACGGTTGAGAAAGAAGGAAGAAAAATGCCAAATTCTTGAGTTCCATGTAAGTACCTGAGAATCCTTTTGATGGCTTGACGATGTGAAGCACGTGGGGAGGCTTGAAACCGTGCACAAAGACATACGCTGAATTGTATGTCTGGTCTTGATGCCGTGAAGTACAAAAGTGATCCGATCATGCTTCTATATTCTTTTTGATCCACGGGTTCACCATCTTCATCAAGTTCAAGTGTTGTTGCTGTTCCCATTGGTATCCGAAGAGGCTTGCTTTTGTCCATGTTGAAGCGCCTTAGGAGATCTTTTGTATACTTCGTTTGATGCATAAAGGTACCCTCATTTGTTTGCTTGATTCGCAGCCCCAAAAAGTAAATGAGTTCACCCATCATACTCATTTCAAATTCGGAACTCATCATTGCTGAAAACTTGGACACAAGATCATGAGAAGCACAACCAAAGATAATATCATCCACATACACTTGAATGAATAATGAGTCATTGCCATGCTTAAGCACAAAAAGAGTTTTATCAACCTTGCCCATGGTAAACCCTTTTTCAAGTAAGAATGTTTTTAACCTATCATACCATGCTCTAGGGGCTTGTTTGAGACCGTACAAGGCTTTGGACAGTTTGTAAACATGATTAGGAAAATTTGGATTTTCAAAACCCGGTGGTTGTTTCACATAAACCTCCTCATCTATGTAGCCATTAAGAAAAGCACTTTTAACATCCATTTGATATAGCTTGAAACCTTTAGATGCTGCAAAAGCTAACAAAATTCTTATGGCTTCTAATCTAGCAACGGGAGCAAAAGTTTCATCAAAATCTAAACCTTCAACTTGAGTGAAATCTTAAGCAACCAACCTAGCCTTATTCCTCACCACAACCCCATCCTCACTTTGTTTATTTTTAAAAACCTATTTAGTTCCAATTAAAGTGTGACCTTGAGGTGGAGGTACAAGTTTCCAAACATTATTTCTTTCAAAATTTTCTAACTCTTCTTGCATGGCAATAATCCAAGATTCATTAGTGAGTGCGTGTGATATATCTTTGGGTTCAAAAGAAGCAACAAAAGCAGAATGGACATAAGAGTTTGGATCGCAAAATCTGGACCGTGTGACTCGTTCGTGCAAGCTTTTGATCATCTGTTGTGGGGGATGATCTTTGTAAAACCGTAGGGGAACAGATGTCTCACAAGCTTCTTATTCTTCATGTTCATCACAAATCGATGAGCTTGTGACTTGAGGATGATTTGAATCAGCATTGATGGTTGTCGGTGCTGGTTGAGAATTAACATCCAGAGCTAAACCAAAGTCTTTAGCTGCTGAATTTTCGGCAGTAGCTCTAATTCTTCCTCATCTGCAATGAAAATGCCCCCCCTGCGTATATGGATCTGGACCTGCAATGTTTGAGCTAGTACCTGGGCTAGCTTCATCAAAACACACTTCACAAGTCTCCACAATTTTGTTAGTGTCAAGTAAAAGCACATGGTAGCCTCTAGTATGAGATGGATAACCAAGAAACATGCCATCAATGGACCTAGGTTCAAATTTATCAAGATTACCATGTTTCTTAACAAAGCGTTTGCAACCAAAGACCCGAAAGTGTGTAACACTAGGCCTATGTCCAAACCGGAGCTCATATGGTGTTTTACCTAGCTTAGCACGCAAGAAAACACAATTTGAGACATAACAAGCGGTTGCTAACGCATCAGCCCAAAATTTCCTAGGAGTTTGATATTCATCAAGCATAGTCCTAGCCATCTCAACTAAGGTTCTGTTCTTTCTTTCTACAACACCGTTTTGTTGAGGTACATATGGTGAAGAAAATTGATGATCTATTCTATTTTCAGCACAAAAGTGATCAAAAGATTGATTTTTAAATTCAGTTCCATTATCACTTCTAATTGCTTTTAAAGATCCTGGGTAATCAATTGATAATCTAAGAAATAAAGTTCTAAAGTGACTAAAAACTTCATTCTTAGACGCCATAAAGTAAACCCAAGAGTATCTAGAATAATCATCAACAATCACAAGTACATACCATTTACCTCCGAAGGATTGAACACGTGAAGGTCCTAGGTGTCAAGATGCAAAATTTGACATGGTTCAGTTGTCATGATCATTGTGAGAGGAATATGTGAACCTGCAACCATCTTAGCATGTCTACAAGAAGAGCACACAATTTCTTTGTCCCCTTTAAACTTAGGCAGCCCACGTATGCGATCAAGAGCACTAACACGCGTTAGATGATCAAAGACTACATGACCAAGTCTACGATGCCAAAAATATAAGTCCTTTGAATCATTAGCAACTAGACACCTATCCTTAGAGGAAGACATATCAAAATCAGCTTTAAAAACTCTTCCAAACCGAGACATGTTAAAAATAAGCTCACTATTTGAACCTACAACTTTGCAGCAGTTTTTATTAAAAATAATTTCTAGATTTTCATCTAGCAATTGTGAAACAGAAAGCAAGTTGTATTTCAAATTTTTGACAAGTGCCACATCCTTCAAAGTGCAGTGATCATTTACTCTAACCAAACCCTTAGCAATTATAGGAGTTGAAGAATTATCGGCAAAAGTAACATTCTCTACACATGACACAAAAGAGAGGGAGGAGAACCAATCTTTGTTACCGGTCATGTGGCGTGAGCAACCTGAATCCACAATCCAAATGTTCTCCTTCCTCAAATGTGTAACCTACATAGAAGTACAATACGTCGATGACTCAATACTGGGGTTAGTCAAAAGGCATTTAGGAATCCAGTACTAAGTCACGCAACATGCAGCAAGAAAAACACGCGAAAGCTGAGACAAAACAGCAGGTTTATGAGTCAAAGTTTGAGATGTTTTATTCTTAACTACTGACCTATAAGGTGTTACTTGTGTAGCACAAAAATCAGTAGCTCCAGAGGCAAAAACAGAAGGTCTGGAGGTAAACTTTGAATGTTTTTGACTCAAAACAGCAGGTTGTACATTCGGTTCAATATGTGCAGCAAATTTTGCATGAAAGTTATGAGATCTAGCAACCACTCTTTCCCTTTTCTGTTGTTTAGCTAGTCTATAACAAAAATTTATGACATGACCATCTCTACCACAGTAGGTACAATGAAATTTAACTTTGTGTTCATGTCTAGATGAGCAAACAACATTTTTATTTGAAACCGAATGAGACAATACTCCTGCAGATTTGAAAACCACTTATTTTTGTTTAGGAACTGTTTGAATCAAACCACTTCCTAATGACTTTACACTTTTAGGTGGATGTGCCTTAGCATGAGCATGAGAATCAAAACCCAAACCAGTTTTATCATTGCAAGACTTGGATGAATTCCGCAGCAAGTTTAGGTTCTTATTCCCATTACAAAACCGATCAAATGTCTTATGCATGTTATCAAGTTTATTGGACAGATCAAGGCAACTTTCACATGAAGTTTTTCCTTTTAATTTGCAATTGGAACAATATTTAACTTCATGACAACGTAAAGCATTGTTCAATATAGAGATTTCATTCATAGCATTTTGCAGTTTATTATCAAGATCATCACAACTAGAACAATGCAAATCAATTGTATAACAAGAAGTATCTTTTAAGTTTCCAATATTAAGTGCAGCAAGCTTTTTGTTCTTTTCAATTTCAAGTTTAAGTTTATCAAGTGTGGAGGTATGTGCACTTCTTAGGGAGGACAACTGTTCATATATTAAGTCACATGAGGAACAAGAATCATCACTAGGAATCAATGATTTCAAACGATTAATTTCAGATTCTAGTGACTCAATTTTAACAGCATTGTCCCTAAGCTTTTTGTCCTTTTTCTTAACAATAACAGTGGCACGAGAAATAGCATCACACATTTCTCCGCAAGTAGGACTTACCTCTTCATTGTTGTTTTTTGAGTTCTGCCTCCTCCATACTTGATCTTGACTTGCCCGCCATGAAGCACAAGTTTGCCAAATCATCTTCATCTTCATCACTTCCAATGTCCACGTCACTTGAGCCAAGTTCCTGGAGTGCTGAGATAAAACTGCTCACCAATTGACGTCCTGTAAAACCCTTCTTTTTCTTCGTATCTTTTGCAGAGGAGTGCTTCGTTCTTGTTTTCTTTTCATCCCGAGAAGTAGGACCTGAAAGGTTAGGGCAATCTGAACAAAAATGTCCTGTCTTACCACACTCAAAGCATTGTTGAGGTCCGGAGCTTCCTCTCCTTCTAGTTTTCACATTTTGCAATGCTTTTGAGAACCGGGTAGAGATGAGCGCTAGCTCCTCCTCTGGAAACTCCTCAATCTGTTCAAGGGTTAGAGAGGACAGCAAAGCAAGTTTACCACAAGATGATGTTTGACCAGAACTAGGCATGTCACGTTGAGAAACAAAAGCAATAGACTTGTTCGGGTTCTTACGTGAGATTATGTCAATTTCATGAGTTTTTAACTTGGAATATAGCACATGTAAAGTAAGTGAACTTATGATAGTAGATTCACGAATAGATGTGACTTTCATCTCCCAAGTTGACATATCTAATGCACTTAGCAATTGCCTAGCATTTTCAGCATCTGAAAAATTAACATTGACACTACGCAAGTTGCTGAGAATCTTATTAAAGCGAGCAAAAAGGTCATCAATAGACTCACCGGGTTGCATCTCGAAGCACATATATTCTTTCTTGAACATGTCTTGCCTTACCTCTTTGATCGTGCTGGATCCTTCGTGGTAGTCACAAAGTGCTTTCCACACATCGTATGCAGATCGGAGGTGTGCAACACGGTCGAAGTTGCTTTGTGTTAATCCTTGTATGATCAAGTTCCGAGCCTTGTTGTTGTTGTCGATATCTCTCAGATTTGTAGCTGTAACTTGATCGTTTGATGGCACTTCGTAAGGCTTGTATACCTTCTCCCATATTGCAAAGCCTTGTGTCTGGATGAAAGCCTCCATGCGTGCCTTCCAAAGCTGAAAATCAATACCAGCGAACACACAAGGTTTGGCAGGGTACTTCTCCATGATGATTAGTCAAAAACATGTGCAAATCACAAAGATTAGAGCACCGTGGCTCTGATACAAATTGTAGGATCGAAGAGCACGTGTAAAGCTACCAGAGGGGGGTGAATGGTAGATTTAAAAATCTTACGCAGCGGAAACAATTAAACACCAACCCCTTCGGCAGAAAAACGATCTGTTAAAGAAATCGTGTGTGAGACTAATCTAAACGTGTTTCACTGTGACAAAAGTGATAGATATCAGAGAGAATCAAGTCACGAATAAAATACAAGAAGAATCACTCAATTCCGTCAAGAGAAACTCAAGTTATGATCGAAAGATCGAACAAAGGTCAATCTGACCTACCCGAGAAAAACAGTTTCTGGAATGCTGCAAAGAAACTCGTGTAGATCAAAAACCACAAATCCAATGACCGTGAAATTTTGACATATAATATATAATCAAGTTGTGAAGACAACCCAAAAAGAATCATATCAATTGGATCTGTAAAACTCGAGTTATGATAAAACCACCAACGAAAGGTTGTGCTGTCCAGAAACTCGACGAGTAAAACTTGTCAGGAACAAGTCGGACGAACAAGGCTCAAAAGTTCCTTCAAACTACGAATTTTATTCAATAAAACACAAGAGGAACAGCACCAAAGTCGTGCACCACGAGCTCTGGGCTCCCTTGCTTATATAACCAGCTCGAAAGCCAACTCAACTCAAATCAGGAACCTAATCCTACTCTGTTCACGAATCGTAACTTTCCATAACTGCTTAGGATTCTTCTATACGCAGATAGAAGCAATCTTAAGACTTCCAAACACCTTAGGAACGTATCCCACATTCCTAAACAACTCAAATTAGTGACCCACACGAAATCCTATCATAACCAACTCAAATATTTCCATATTTGAGTCAAACCCGACTCAGCCGCAGCCTGAGTCCATAACCTAGTCGGTTGGACCTTTCCGACCAACTCTTTACGTCCACATCTCTTCATCACATCTCGAAACCATGCAGCCACGTCCATGCACTCCTTGCACACGTGTAAACATCTTCCAATGACGTCCACGATACCTTCACATGCATTGTTCTTGATTCAATCATGCTGCGCAACCTCCTCATCAGCTCAACCACAATTCCTCCTGAATTTGGTTGTTGGAACCTCATCTCCTCCTTGAGACTAGTCCAATGGATCCCATCACCAGCCATGTCGTGAACTCAAGCAACACCTGAACATGAATAAACAACCAATCCATACGAGCCCAAGTCCTCGACTTGACTCAAGTTAGTTCTGAACACAACACCTTACGTGAGAACCTCATATAAGCATGTTGCAAAACCACAGTAACATGATATCATCCACGTCAACCAAAAACGCACCAAAGACATATCAGATGAATACTAAGCAATCTTTCCAGAGATGTAAAGCAAGTACGAAACATTGCAAATGAAAAACAGAAGCATTGCGGTCAAGTTCTGGACCTTGCCAAAGCAACCCGGACCTTGAGCCGGAGCTAACAAAAGCTAGTAGAACCTAGCGCCAGAGCTAGAGTCGGACCTTGATAAAAAGGTGTTTTGGTGATATTCAAAACTTTTATCGTCAAAGCAAGTGTATTCACTACAAGCCAATGCATTCAGCACACATAGGTCTTACATTGGACTGCACTAGAGGCGAAGATGCTAGCTGGTGCGCCGTCCTCAATTGATAGCAGACTCATCGCTTGGCGGGTTGGGCCTCCGCTCAAAGAACCTTCAACACCCAAGGCGGAGGATGGGCACTCCATCGGATGTTGGCTTCGGGCAATGGCCGCCCTCAGCGGTGCCCTCGGCGGTGACCGAGGACGTTTGTCCTTTGCGACCTTGTTGATGGCTGTTATATACCAATTTCATCTGTCAATTTAACTTGATTATGTGAAGGATTTGTCATTTCTTGAACACATCACCTTTCTATCTAACCCAATTCCACTTGGACTTGGAGAAATATGTGTATGCAGCATTTTATGCAGGGAATAAGGAAATGTAGAGGGACCAATCCTATAAAATATCATCCCAGTCAATCAGGCGACAACACGTGGCATCCCATGGATCAAATGGCCCACAAACAGAAGTATCCGAGGAGATCCAACGGTGTATCACCCATATACATCAATGGGACCCACCTGGTAGCCACCTGGAGAATGCACACAAGAAATGGTGCAATGACCAAGTCGGCCGAACCAGGGGGTCAGCCGACCTGGTCTTTGCACCAAACTCAGTCAGCCTCCACATGTTGGCTCCTCCCGGCTCCTTGGAGTCAATGGTGACTGATTCGCTCGCTTTTGGTGGCGGGAACCGACCTCAACACTAGTATAAATAGGACCCCCTACCCCTATCTTCAACACACACCACTTGAGCATCATTCTATAGTACACACTATCTTCCATAGTCCTTAGAGGAGTTAGGATGTAGAGAGGAGAGCCTCTAGTCCCAAGTCCAAATTGGGAAAGGAGTAGAAGGAGTCTCTCTTCCCAATTCCACATTGGGAAAGGTATGGCTTATGTATTCCTTCTTGTATTTGTGACTTTGTGCTCAATAAAGATATTATCTTTAGTCTTCTTTTATACGTATACTTGGACAAAGCGTTTCTTGTTTGATTGTGGAGTCCATGTATGTGGAAGGTATAGTCTTTATGATTTCACTCTCATGATCACATCTTATGTTCATAAACACTATAGACCCCCACTATAGTCTATGTAGTTATGATATGATTATGTTAATATGAATGACTTATGCTATGCAATCAACATTGGTTCAACGATGTTTAGGTTAGTCATTTCCTTAGCATGGCTTGTGCCATGGCTCCTAAGGTATTTGCTTAGTATGCTAGCATGGTGCTAGGGTATTTAAGTAGCATTGGATGTCTCATATACCCACGGATTGAAGAGGTAGGCAGTAGGTGGTGACAGCCTTATCTGTCCTTTGTAATCCTCCACGTTCGTCTATGCCACAGGATCTTGGTGAGAGTCGCCCTAGTATTGGTAGGGGTAAGCTCCTGCCCGATGTGTTGAATAGCATTGCATATGAATTCATCGTAGACATGACCATTAATCTACCTTAGGCTATGTATATGTATTAGGAGCATTGTAGGAGCAACTCTATAACTCACAATCCAATCTCCCTCTTGGACCCATTTTACCTTTTAGAATATATTGCCTAGGTGTGTGTCACACTACCCCTATTATCAACTGGCCCCTGTCTGGATAATGGATTAGTATCCCATAACTTGATCACAAGAGTAGTATATACTTTACTCCATTGCCTTCCTTTAGGATAAATACAATACCCTTGGGAATACTCATGGGTGAAATTCTACAATGGTATCTTCTGTGCGCTTGCAGATCTCATCTCTTTACTGGAGATGATCTGTCGTGTACCAACAAGCATTTCTGGTGCCGTTGCCGGGGATTATTTGTTAGTATATCTTAGGAGCCATTAACAAGCATTTCTGGCGCCGTTGACGGGGAAGGCAAAGGAAGTGAAGGATAGCTATCAGTTATGATTAAGCTATAGGTACTAGTAGTTATTAGGTAGGATTACCCTTGTTTGTTTTCTCCTTTGTGTGAAAACAGGGTAGTGTTGGCCAACCCATTGTATGGGATGGCCAACGAGGACGCAAATGCTAAACTGCAAGATGATTTAAGGTGTACCTCAACAAATGTCCACTAGGCAACACCATTGCCTTTTTGCGGGAGAATTTCAGCTTTTTGTAGGAGCCAAAGTCAGCCATACCCAAGCTTCGGGAAGGCTTCAAGAAGTTCATCATGGTTTGCCTCCACCATGGGGTGGATAGCTGGCTCTTCATCCAACACTCGTGTCATGGGTTGGCTCCACCAATCCATGACCACATTCATGCTGGAGCTGAAGGAGTCCTATTCTCATTCATCATGGATGAGAAGAAGGTCTCCACTCAAGGGGTGGATTTAATGCTCGAGTTCCCATAGATTGTCATGCACGCCACTTCACAAGGTGGATATGCTAGTTATGGAACTACACCTCCCATTAAGTGTCATGAATATCCAAGTCGTTGGAGATTTGTTTGGATAATCCAAGTCGTGGATATTCACATGATTTGTGAAAATCCATGTCATCATGGGACGTGTGGGAATTATTTCCCTAAGACCCATGAGGACCTTTTTCAAACAACAACTCCAATGGCTACAATTCATGAGGAGGTCAAGGGTGGAATTAACATCACCCTTGTATTCAAGGACGCTATGGCTTTCCAAGGGACTTAAGTTCAACTAGCCTACCTTGAAGTATCTTGTCCAAGCATAAATCAAGACAACATTCAGATGAATATCTTGGCCAAGGACAAGAACTTAAGGAGCATTCAAAGTTCAAGATATCCCACATCACTTGTTGGGATTCCCACACTTCGACTGAACCCATTCAACCTAGGGCAAGTGACATTGTGGATGAAGTGTTTCTTGTTTGTTGTGGAGTCCACATGTCATCATGCCCAAGGAAGCCTTTGATCCATGATCAAGGTATGGGTTGATTCAATGGAATATCAATATGGTCAGAGTGGCACCCCTAAGAAGGACAAAGCCTCACCATGCTCATGAAGGAATACATTCAAGAGGGAGAACCCGTCGCTACAACAACATGTCTATATCAATACAATGGGGAGAGGCTACGGCCACCATGTGGCCATGACAGCCAAATGAGTTTGGCGTGTCAAAATAGAAGAAATTGTCCACATCTTCAACTTCAGGATTGGCAACAAATCATCGCGCTAAACAGAACGGAGGTAAGTACTACTCATCTGACTTCAAAAATTTGGTGAGTCCTTGCCAATCGGTTAATTGGTAGTTATCACTCAACGTACTTAAAATATTCGGTGAGTCCTTGCCAATAGGTTAATTGGTAGTTAACTCATATTTGGTTTCCAAATTGCATCAACCCTTGCATTTGCATGTTTGAAATTCCACACTTGCATGTTGGAAAGTAAAATTTCAAACCATCATAAAACTAAAAATCTGAATTAGGGGAGAAATTTAATTGGATATGAACTACGTGCACGACCACTTGAATTTATCTTCCTAGTTCAAACCAAAAATATTTGCTTTGACCCTCAGTGCATTTACAAGTTATTTCAAGCAGGGCAAGACAATTTGAAAATTGGGTTCAATTTGCTTTTGGCTAACGTAACCTGTTTTCGAGTTGTTTTGTGTGTTCTTGATTAAAGTGCAGCTAGGTCAAAATTGTGAAGAGGTGGTATGGCAAGAAAGTGGAAGGTTTCATCAAGCTCAAGTCACCATAGGGAGGATTTGAGAACACTTCTCTCCTTCAACTCATTTTGAGTTTGAGGAAGAGAAATGTTCAAGATGATGACCCAATGGAGGAGCCAAAACCAAATCCATTGCCAAATCCAATCTCAACTTGGCACTTGACATCAACCATCAAGCCTACACCGAAAATCAAGGTTGTGAGTTTCTCAAACAAAGACCTTCGTCACCAACTGCTGTTCAAATGAGGTATGAGTTTAGAATTTTCCATTGTTTGGTTTGCCATAGAATTGAATGTATTTGCCTGCATTTGTGAGGAAGGTTGACACTTCCTCATCATTCAATTCTCAAGCATCCTCACAAGAATAAGTGTGGGTATTGACTTTTGGATCTCCAAAAGGAAATCCCTCCTTACTTGGAAAAATCTCAAACAACTACTTAGAATCCTTTAAGAATTGTTTTGTAAACTTAGTCATTTTTGTCGAGGTTTAGAAAACAAAACTTTTGGGCATGACTTAATTGGTGAATTGGCATATAGAAACTTGGGCATAGTGACAGCCATAATTTTTAGTTGAGCTTCATGCATAGATGGTGTCACTAGATTTCAAACTCCTAGGAATAAGTGATGTCCTTGCTCTAAAATTGAATTGCATTTTTTAAGGAGTCACTAAATTTTAAATTCCTATTGAAGTTCAGGAGGATAAAATTGAGAATCTTGTTTGTCATGGTCTAAATGATAAAACTTTGCTCTTGAAATCTAAGATGGTTAGAAACTTTAAAAGGTGTAGGGATCCATATAGTGTATTTCTATCACATGCATTGCTATGAGTAGGAGCTTTAGAAAATATGCAACATGAAGTATCCATAAGGCTCCACTCTTATCAATGAATAACACATTGATCATAGATACACTTGACATTGGATACAATGCATATTTGATTTTGTTCTTCCCCGTATGTACAAATGAAAGTTCGGTTACCTAACTCGAACATTCATTTGTACAAGTCTCGGGAGCTAACCATCCCTCTCCATTCAAGAGAGGAAGTTTGTAGGAGTAATATTACTATGCAGGCATTCAAGAAGCTGATTGTTGGGATCCCTAGAGGATCCCATTTCAACATCTCTTGGCCAAGGAGTAAATGAGGATGGTTGCTACCTATCGGAAATTATTCCCGAAGGTCAATCATAACTATACGAGGCTAGAGATTTGAAATAGGAACCCTCCATGAGCAACCAATGGGCTGCCACGAATGGGTGAGAGCATTATGCTCTCAACTATTCTAAGCACTCATTCAAGCTCAAGGGATTTGCCACCATCATTGGGTGCAAGTTATTCCTATGTGGCTAAGAGTTATGATGTACCATGACCAAGGAATGACAAGATCACACCCAATTTATATTGGGTGCAAGTTGTTCCTATGTAGCTAGAAGGTATGTCATGCCTTAGCCAAGGAACAACAGATCACACTCAACCCATGTTGAGTGCATGTCATTCCTTTGTGGTTCTAGGTATGTTGTACCTTACCCAAGGAACAACTGATCATACCCAATGCATGTTGGGCACATGTCACTCCCTTATGGCAAAAAGATATGATACACCTTAGCCATAGAATGACGAACATACTCAATGTATGTTTAGTGCACGTCATTCCTTTGGATCTAAAAGGTTATCATTATCTTAGGCAAGGAATGGAAAATCACACCCAACACATGGAGACCCTGATGTGCGGACGATCAACATCGAAAACACTCTATTCAACTACACTCATGGTGTCCATGGGAGGCAACACAACAATCAACACTCAACCCTCCATTGTCAAAGCCACGCTGCAACAAGGATAGGCCAACTCATGGCCTACCTCCGTTGTTAGGGTTCCAACCCCTATCACGGACCTTGATCAAGAATAAGTTTGGTGAAGGACCCCCACTTGAGGTAACTTGTATCACACCCACTGCATTTTTATTTCAAATTATTCATTGCATATTTACTTTCCATTTATCCACCATCCACCATGCATCTAAAAAAATATAAAAATAGGTTAGATTTGCTTTCATCAAAGAAAGATGTGCGGTAAGAATGATTTAAAATTCACATAGATGAAATGATGAATAGTTGCTCTGTTTTATTTTCCTAAGTCTCTAGTTTACAACTTGCTACACTCCGAATATTGCTTTCATTGGTTTGAAATACTTTTACCTTAATTTGGAAGTTGTGGGTAGCAAAAGCTTAATCTAATTCTAGGTTGTTGCAAGACTAGAAATTGTAATAGGGCTGCTAATCCTAGTTTGAAAGTAAAACTTAGATTTTTGGAGAAATTCTAAAAAGATTTAAGTTTCCCTCAATTGATTGGAAATACCTACCAAAGCCATATGATGTACATACATAGACAAAACCATATGCATATGCTATTTGCTTTCACATTGAACCTAGTCAAACTAGTATAGACCTATTCTAGAAATCATTCAACTCTTTTTGAATTCAAGACTTCACTTGCACATGCTATACTTCTACACTAGAAGTAAGCAAAACGTCCATCATATCCACCATACCACAACAAAAAGAGAAACTCCATGTTATTCATGTTTAGCACTCTCTTCAAAATTCATTGCAAAGAGAGGGAGTAGAAGACATGGCTACAAAAAAAACATGCTTACATCATAAGCATGAGAAAAAAAAAGAAAAGATAAAAGAAAAGTAGCCATGTTTCATCCCTGCAAAAGAAAGAGAGATTACACCAAAAAGGAGTTATCTCAAGTATCCACATCCACTTCCACTCCATCACACATGCATTAGTCTTGAATCAAAAAGTTTTGATTTGAATTCTCCTAAGGCTTACTCTTTTGACTTAGCAATATATGTGATGCAAATATGCCTACTTACTTTCCTTACCAAGCTCCACATACAAGCCATATTCAATGAGTAGGAATAGTAGAGGCACAATGATTTGGTGAGGAAATATTTCCACTATCCACAAAGGAGTGACTAAGAGAATCAAATTGAGGTACCTAATATCTAAATTGAATTCTTCAGGATTTAAATGGAACTTGATTTCTAGGCTATGTTTGCTCCATTTGCTATTCTACCTTTCCACTACTCATGAATATGAAAAAGCATAAGCCTCATGATAACTTAAGAAAGGTAGAGTATCATAGCCAATTTCTGCAATACTAGGTAGAGTATCTTGTTGTGCATTAGATACATTTGAAAATAAGATATTGTAGCAACTCCTGATCATCAACCTGAAGTCTTGACTTTGCTCGGGACGAGCAAAGGATAAGCTTGGGGGAGTTTGTTGATGGCTGTTATATACCAATTTCATCCGTCAATTTAACTTGATTATGTGAAGGATTTGTCATTTCTTGCACACATCACCTTTCTATCTAACCCAATTCCACTTGGACTTGGAGAAATATGTGTATGCAGCATTTTATGCAGGAAATGAGGAAATGTAGAGGGACCAATCCTATAAAATATCATCCCAGCCAATCAGGCGATGACACGTGGCATCCCATGGATCAAATGGCCCACAAACAGAAGTATTCGAGGAGATCCAATGGTGTATCACCCATATACATCAATGGGACCCACCTGGCAGCCACCTGGAGAAAGCACACGAGAAACGGTGCAATGACCAGGTCGGCCGAACTAGGGGGTCGGCTGACCTGGTCTCTGCACCAAACTCGGTCAGCCTCCACGTGTTGGCTCCTCCCGGCTCCCTGGAGACAATGGTGATTGATTCGTGCGCTTTTAGTGGTGGGAACTGACCTCAACACTAGTATAAATAGGACCCCCTACCCCTCACTTCAACACACACCACTTGGGCATCATTCTATTGTACACACTCTTCCATAGTCCTTAGAGGAGTTAGGATGTAGAGAGGAGGGCCTCTAGTCCCAAGTCCAAATTGGGAAAGGAGTAGAAGGAGTCTCTCTTCCCAATTCCACTTTGGGAAAGGTATGTCTTATGTATTCCTTCTTGTATTTGTGACTTTGTGCTCAATAAAGATATTATCTTTAGTCTTCTTTTATACATATACTTGGACAATGCGTTTCTTGTTTGATTGTGGAGTCCATGTATGTGGAAGGTATAGTCTTTATGATTTCACTCTCATGATCACATCTTATGGTCATAAACACTATAGACCCCCACTATAGCCTATGTAGTTATGGTATGATTATGTTAATATGAATGACTTATGCTATGCTTCAACATTGGTTCAACGATGTTTAGGTTAGTCATTGCCTTAGGATGGCTTGTGCCAAGGCTCCTAAGGTATTTGCTTAGTATGCTAGCATGGTGCTAGGGTATTTAAGTATCGTTGGATGTCTCGTAGACCCACGGATTGAAGAGGTAGGCAGTAGGTGGTGATAGGCCTATTTGTCCTTTGTAATCCTCCACGTTCGGTTATGCCACAGGCTCTTGGCGGGAGTCTCCCTAGTATTGCTAGGGGTAAGCCCGTGCCCGATGTGTTGAATAGCATTGCATAGGAATTTATCATTGACATGACCATTACTATCCACCTTAGGCTATGTATATGTATTAGGAGCATTGTAGGAGAAACTCTCTAACTCTCAATCCAATCTCCCTCTAGGACCCATTTTACCGTTTAGAATAGATTGCCTAGGTGTGTATCACACTACCCCTGTTATCAACTTACCCCTATCCGGATAATGGACTAGTATCCCATAGCTTGACCATAAGAGTAGTTTATACTTTACTCCATTGCCTTCCTTTGGGATAAATACGATACCCTTGGGAATACTCAAGGGTGAAATGCTACAACGGTATCTTCCGTGCGCTTGCGGATCTCATCTCTTTACCGGAGATGATATGTGGTGTACCAACAAGCATTTCTGGCGCCGTTGTCGGGGATGATTTGTTAGTATATCTTAGGAGCCGTCAACAGAACTCAACCACCAGAGACATTTCGTTCCTTGTATCAAGGACCAGCGCTTCTTCCCCATGTCAAAGGATGGGTCTTCCACCCTCGGCACTTCGAAGCTCGGAGCAGGTGCAGACTCTTGAGGAGAATCGGTGATGATAAATCCACGGTCCGCGTCTCCAACCCGCCGTGGCACAAGACCAAGTGCATCCAGGTTTGGCATCTCCCTCAAGATCAGGATCTTCACTCTGAGGTCACGATCCATGCAAAGTGGTGGACATGGTTGAGGGAGGGTGAAGACGTCGGAACACAACAGGTCATCACACACCTTGGACATCACATCAAACACCTCTCGCGGGGTCATCTTCGTGTCATGACCCCTCACCATCCTGGTGCCATCCTACGGCCCGAAGTATAGCCATGCCGCGTGGCAACGATGCTAGAGGGGGGGGGGGGGCAGGCGTCGATGCACAAAGTATGCCAGCACCATGATCGACAACAATTCATGGTCCGCCATGTATCAGATCCTCTCCATCACCGGGGTATACTCCGGCTCAAACTCTGGGTGCTCCCCCCACGTCTTCTTCCTAAGAGCCAGCCAGTCAGTGTGCAGAACCATACGACCCTGGCATCAGCGTGTAGGATCACCCAGTCACCCCTCCAGCCGTCCCAGCTCGCGGCGGAAAGCAGGGTGATGTACTTGTAGGGACTACTGGCCCGCTATTGGAAGTAGTAGGCATCGAGGAAGTTCATCTTCCTCTTCCTCAGCTATAGTCCCAGATACAGAACCCCTGCGGATTGGGAAGAGTAAGACGAACTTCCTCGACGCCTACTACTTCCAGCAGCTAGCCAATGGTCCCTTCAAGTACATCACCCTGCTTTCCGCCGTGAGGTGGGACGGTTGGAGGGGTGACTGGGTGATTCTACATGTCGATTCCCACAATCGCATGGTCCTGCCCACCGACTGGCTGGCACTTAGGAAAAATACCTGGGAGGAGCGCCTGAAGTTGGAGCCAGAGTATACCCTAGTGATGGAGAGGACCCGATACCTGGCGGACCATTGTTTGTCATCATTCATGGTGCTGGCAGACTTTGTGCATTGACGCATGGCTCCCCTCCAGCATTGTTGCTGCGCGGCGTGGCTATACTTTGAGCCGCAGGACAACACCGGGCCGGTGAGGGCTCGTGACACGGAGATGACCCTGCGAGAGGTGTTTGATGTGATATCCAAGGCATGTGATGACCCGTTGTCTTCCTACGTCTTCACCCTCCCACGTCCATGTCTGGCACTTTTCACAAATCAGGACCTAATGGTGACGATCCTGAGGGAGATGCCAAACCTAGACGCGCTAGGTCTTGCGCCGCGTCAGGTTGGAGATGGGGACCATGGACTAATCATCGCCAACTCTTCGCACGAGTCTGTACATGCTCCAGGCTCTGAAGTGCTAAGGGTGGAAGACCCGTCCTCCAACAGGGGGAAGGGCAAAGCGTTGGTATCTGACACGGGGAAGGAGAAGTCGTTGGTGGTCGAGGTCGCGAAGGACATACGTCCTCAGCCTATGCCGAGGGCGGCCTTTGCTCCAAGCCAACGTCTGATGGAGAGCCCATACTCCGCCTCGGGTGTTGAAGGTTCTTCGAGCAGAGGCCTAGCCCGCCAAGGGATAAGTCTGGTATTGACTGAGGATGGCGCACCAGCCAGCGTACTTGCCGCCGGTGCAATCCAAGGCGCCGGATAGGGCTCCGGGAGTGCTACACCCTCGGAGCCTCAGGCCAAGAGGCCTCGGGCGGCTAGCGATCTTGCCACGTGCTTGGAATGGATGTCGACGACGACTCTAGAGGAGGCTCTAGAAGTGGCGCCGTTGGAGTCGGTGGAGACACGCCGATGTGGGGCCAACAGAAACGTTAGTGGTTCTGGGGAGGCCCAGTCAGATCGACCCCACCCGCCGCATCATCAGCAGAGCCCACAGCCTTAGAGTCGTCGAAACTCGAGACCCTCTAGAGCTTCCGGGGACGTCAGTAAGGCATTCTTAACAAAGCTTACATCGTTGTTCCATCTGTTTCTTGTTTGAACAGACTTCGATTCCAATCCACAGGTCTTTGTCAGTTGTGGTGATGCCCTTACCACTGGGGGTAGTGGTCTCGAGTGCTCCCAAGTTGGCCCAGGGGGCCATGGCTGCATCGGCGAAGCAGACCGCCAGCCGGTACAAAGGAGTGTCACTCCGGCGCCCGCACCTGGTGCGAGTAGTAAAGAACATCCATTTGTCGTGCCGGAGGTAATGTCGGAGTCCACTCAGCAAGCTAAGGGTCCAGCCCTCGAGGCTGCTGTTCCAGCAGGTGGCGCCTCGGCGATGGTGTTGCTGCCGCTTTGGGTGGCGCCGCAACTTTCGCTCAGCTCCCGGCAGACCCCCGGCACAGGTGGCCTTGCCCTCATCATCGTAGGGGGAAGGGGCTCCCGAGACGATCACCGGGCGGCCCTCCATAGCTTCGGAAGAATTAGAGCGCCTCTCTGACGTCATCGACTAGGTGCAATCCAGCATCAACTTGGTGCAGTCCAACCTCCTGTATCACCCTCATTTTCATGCATCGTGCCCTACATGCACTCATATACATGTTTAACATTAACCCATAACAAGAGGAACAAGTTTAAAATTGATTGGAGCAAAACTGCACTTAAAAATGTAGGAAAGTGCGGACTAGTCCGGTTTTGCTGAGGACTAGTCCGATTTCTCTCTGACTAAAAACGGACTTGTCCGTTTTTGCTGCGGATTAGTCCGATATTTGCCTCTGGACAACTTCGGACTTGTCCGATCTTGTGCGGACTAGTCCGATATTCCATGAATCCTTGAAAATTTGTTAAGTCCCTGGACTTTTCCAGACTAGTCCGGTATTCCAGCGGACTTGTCCGTTTTCCGTTCTGACTAAGATCGGACTTGTCCGATTTTAGGCCAGACTTGTCCGATTTTCTCTCTGGACGACTTTGGACTAGTCCGGTCCTGTCCTGATTTGTCCGATATTTCATGACTCCGAGATTGACCTTTTGTTTTACGACTTGTTTCTTGGGTTTCACGTTAAGTGGGCCTAGGGACGTCGTGCCTAACTCTTTTAGAGCCCTTGTGGGACTCTAAACCGGCCTCTACTCATCCCAAAACTCGAAATCCATCTAACCCTAGCCTCCACCTCTATATAAACAGCCTCACCCCTTGGTTTGACATCTATTTGCCACTTTTCCACCCACCCAAACCCTAGTTCGTGGGGAGCCACCATCAAGGAGGAGAAGATCCCAAGCAAGAGGAAGAAGAGGAGGAAACGAAGGAGGATCAAGATCTCCACCAAGTTTCGTCCTTCACCACCAATTCATCTCCAAGTTCATCACCAACCCTAGATCATCAAGATCCAAGTGCTACCTCCAAGTTTCTTGGTTTATTGGAGTTCTAAACACCTGGTATACCTTCTATTCTCTTTTCCTTACGAGAATTCAACCCCTAATCTCCAAATTCACATCGATCTAGAAAACCCTAATCTGCTGATCTCGCAGAATGCGGACTTGTCCGGTCCCTAGCGGACTAGTCCGATCTTTCTGGTTAAATTGTGTTGAATTAATTCTAAAAATTGATCTAATCAACTCCAAACCTGTATAAACTTGTTAAAAGCTATTAGAACTAATTAGTGATCATTAAAAGCAATCTAGTAACAAGTTCTACCTTGCATTTGCATTAATCATGCATGTCATGACATATTGAGTAATATTTGTGCACTCTTTGATTGTGTTTCTTGTCTTGTATGTTATTGTGTGGATTAGACGGATTTGCGCTAGAAAGTGCCGCGGAGGATCTACAGCACCAGGAGTTTGAAGGCTTTGACCCTAATCAACAGCAAGAGCAAGGCAAGTGTCCTTGAAGCATATTGATCCTGTTTTTAAAATAAATGTTTGGTTTGTAAAACTGCATGCTTGTGTCAATTTGATGGGAAATCCTATGGTAGGAAGTTTACTAGTTTTGTTAAACACCCTTGTCACCTGGAATTTATGGTAGAGAGTCGGGAAGGGCTTTTTACCTTTTGCTTCGCTTAATCAACTGGGATGGAAACAACTATACCAATCAATTTATTTATGCATGGATGAGATTATGGATAACATGAACTGGTTAATATGGTATTGCGATGGGTGATCTAAGCAAGCCTGGTATGTGGATGGGTTGGATGTTATGGTGGTTTGCTTGCTTTAGATCTAAGGATCGGTTCATGCGAGAATAAGCCAGGACTATAGTGCCACCACGAGGCCAAGTATGGGTGCGGCGTAGCTGATTAATTAGGGCTTTGCTAGTGCTGTTTGGACCATTGTGGATGCTCGGGGAAGGGGTAGTCGGATTGGGTTTGTTGATGATTGGTGGGACTACCCTGGGATCCGAATGGCTCAAGAGGGGGCCCTTGGTTGAAGATGTGCTCTGCGGAAGACATCGCCACCGGTGAAACCTCAGTGGGGTCTAAATAGGCTAGTAATCCCTTTGTAAAGGCTATTTTGTGATCTCTTGGCCATACACCAAAGGAAGTGTAATTGGCATAAGGGAGGTTCTTTAGTCGCCGACGGGTGATGAAATCACAAACACGTGGGTAAAGAGGTACAAACTCTGCAGAGTCTAAATAAACTATCATGATAGCCGTGCTCCCGGTTATGAGCGCCTGGACGACCTACATGATTAGAGGAAATTGGAATTTGGGATGGTTATGGTTTGGTAATGGTTATGGATGGTTACGGATAAATTTCTGGTATTGAATATGGTTATTGGCAATGGTGAAATTTGGACTTATTGATGATGGTAATGAATTCAGTTTGGTATTATGGTATTATTTATGATTATGATGGGTTTATTTCACATACATATGATATATTGCTTTTCAAATGTTTTACCGTACTTTTCAGCACTTTGCCATTATTATTGTCGTCATTTGAATCAGCCACATGTCATACTTTCCACACTTGCTGAGTACGACATGTACTCACTCTTGCAATCCCCAACCCCAACAGTTGCAGGTCAAGATTGGGAGTTTAATGGCGATAATGCGGAGTTCTGTCTACCGTCAGCTTTGCCTGTGGTGTTGATTGGAGCTGCGCATACATACCCTGTCGCTTATGTTGCATGGCTGCTTAGTTTGCTTAATTAGTTTATTTCCGCTGCATTAGTTGAACTTGTCATTAATATTCATTAGAGCTTGTATTCGAGGATAATCTGGTTTGTGTAATAAAATTTGGTTAATTAAGCTTGTCTTGTGGTAATTTTCTGTATACTCTTTTGTGATTGCACTCGTGTATGTGTGATGAACATCCTGAGCACACATATGCATTAGCTTGGTTCATTTTTGGAACCGGGCATCACAGATTGGTATCAGAGCCACAGGTTGACCGTAGGATGCAGCCTAGATAGAATGGACACTTGAGAGCACATAGGAGCACTCAGGAATCGATGTGTTTTTGCTTGGAGTGCTGTTTGCTATATATATTGTTTGCTTGTGTGCTTAATAGAGGATTTTGGGATGCCTTAGCATTGCCATGTCCACCTAGGCTAGTGTAGCCAGTTGCTTAGTTTCATATCCTTTGATGCATATAGTTGGGGACGTTCTCTAATTCTTACCTATTGCTTTTCTTCGGATGGTGAGGACTCGCAATCAGAGGGATGTCAATGCTGAGGAGGAGAACAATGGAGTGCCTCAGAACAACAATGGGCAAGGATCTACTCAGGGAGGTATCAACATCGAGCAGCTATTGGCCATGCAAAACCAGCTCATGCAGACCATGATACAGACTATGGGACAGCTGCAGGCTGGCAATATCAACAATCAGCCCCACATGCCTCCACCGCCACCCCCACCTCCTCATAACCGATTGGGAGAGTTTATGAGGACTAGGTCGCCGACCTTTGCCCAAGCTGCTGACCCTATGGATGCGGATTATTGGCTCAAGTCCGTGGAGAAGAAGCTAGCTATTGTCCAATGTAGTGACCGGGAGAAGGTGCTATTTGCTTCTCATCAACTAGTTGGAGCAGCTGCGGATTGGTGGGATTCTTATTGCAATGCTCATGAGAACCAAGAAAGAATCACTTGGGTCGAATTCAAGGAGAATTTTCGTTCTCATTATGTGCCCGAGGGAGTTATGATCTTAAAGAGGCAAGAATTTGAGAATTTAAGGCAAGGAAGATCAAGCGTGAGTGAATATCTCAATAAGTTCACTCAACTCTCAAGGTACGCGCCTGAGGATGTGAGTCGGGACAGCCGGAAACAATACTTGTTCATGAGGGGCTTGAACAATGAGATCCAAGTGCAATTGCTCAATTGTGATTATGTCAATTTCCAGAAGCTTGTGGACAAAGCAATTGTGGTTGAGAACAAGATCCGTGAGATGGAGCAAGAAACCAAGAGGAAGGCGCCATATCAAGGACAGCAACAAGGAAGTAATGTGCGCCCTCACTTTGCGCCGCCCAATGCGCCATATTACAACTCCTCTATTCCTGCTCAGCGCCCTGGTTATGCACCACGCCCAACTCAGTTTGTGCAGCAGCGCCCTGTTATGCAAGCACCTAGGCCTCCAATGCCTTTGAGCCTCGTGCTAATTTTCCTGCTGCAAATGTTCAAAACCAAGCTCGTCCCAATAATTCTGGTGGAGTTAAGAAGTGTTATACTTGTGGAGAAGCTGGACACTTTGCGCATCAATGTCCTAAGTCAGGCCTTGGTCAAGGAAGCAATGCGCCGAGGCAAAACCCAAGACCTAATGGAGGACAGCCACAAGGAAGCCGTGGACAGCAGAATTTTGCTCGTGGCAACGTGAACCATGTCTCTACGGAGGATGCTCAACAAGCGGATGACGTGGTCATTGGTATGTTTCTCGCCAACTCCAACCCCGCGACTATGTTATTTGATTCTGGAGCATCGCATTCATTCATTGCATCGAAGTATGTTGCCAAGTATAGTTTGCCTATCTCTCATATGAAGTTTACTCTATTGGTTAAATCTCCTGGAGGAGAGATGAGGACAAATATAGTATGTCCAAAAGTAAGCCTTAGAATAAGGGGGGTAGACTTCTCTGCCAACCTCATTGTTTTGGATTCTCAAGGATTGGACATTATACTTAGTATGGACTGGTTGAGGAAGCACAATGGAGTTATTGAGTGTGCCACGAAGACGGTGAAGTTGACAAATGAAGAAGGGATCACCGTAGAATTTGAAGCATCTCAAACCGCACCAAAGCAATTGGAATTGAATCATATGGACGGTGCCGCAATTGAGGAGATTCCGGTGGTGTGTGAGTTTTTTGATGTGTTTCCGGATGAGTTGTCAGGTATGCCACCCGATCGAGACATTGAGTTTGTTATTGATTTAATACCTGGAACTCGCGGCCGTGGTACATGCATTGAAGATTTGGAGACACTATATTCTTGGACATAGGTGTGAAATTTACACGGATCATAAGAGTTTGAAGTATATTTTCACACAAACGGATCTGAACTTGAGGCAACGAAGATGGTTGGAGCTCATCAAAGATTATGATTTGGGGATCAACTATCATCCGGGAAAAGCCAATGTAGTGGCCGATGCTTTGAGTAGAAAAGGAGTAAGTCATCAACTCACGGTTCAAGAGTTACCATTCGAGTTATGTAAGGAGTTTGAACGGTTGAACCTCGGGTTTGTAAATGAGATGGAGACGATGGAGTTAAACCCAACCTTGGAGCAAGAAATTCGAGAGGCACAAACGACAGATGAGGAGATCAAGGAAATCAAGGAAAGAACCGAAGAAGGGAGAGAATTCAGATTTGACGAGGATGAACATGGTACCTTATGGCTTGGAAAGAGAATCGTTGTGCCTAATGTAAATCATATTCAGGAGACAATATTAAAGGAGGCACATGACTTGCCTTACTCGATTCACCCAGGTTGTACGAAGATGTACAATGACTTAAAGACTTGCTATTGGTGGGATAGCATGAAGAAGGACATAGCCGAATATGTTGCATTGTGTGACGTGTGCCAATGAGTCAAGGCGGAACATCAAAGGCCAGCAGGGTTATTGCAGCCATTAAAGATTCCAGAGTGGAAGTGGGAAGAGATTGGTATGGACTTTATAGTTGGATTACCGCGAACCCAGTATGGCTATGATTCAATATGGGTCATTGTAGATCGGTTGACAAAATCAGCTCACTTCATTCTTGTCAAGACCACATATACCACCGCGAAGCTAGCAGAATTGTATATGGAGCATATTGTGTGCCGACATGGAGTACCGAAGAAGATAGTCTCGGATAGAGGTTCTCAATTTACTTCCAGGTTTTGGCAAAAATTGCATGAAGCTTTGGGAACGACGTTAAATTTTAGTTCAGCATATCATCCTCAAACGGATGGACAAACCGAGAGGACCAATCAGATTTTGGAGGACATGTTAAGAGCTTGTGCTCTAAAGCATGGGAAAAGTTGGGATAAAAGCTTGTCATACGCAGAATTTTCATACAACAATAGTTACCAAGCAAGTTTGAAGATGTCACCGTACGAAGCGCTTTATGGGAGGAAGTGTAGGACACCTTTATTCTGGAATGAAGCAGGGGAAACTCAAGTATTTGGTCCGGATGTGTTGCAAGAAGCCGAAAAGCAAGTCCAGATAATTCGTGAAAACTTGAGGGCTGCCCAATCAAGACAAAAAGGCTATGCGGACAATAGGAGAAGGAAATTAGCCTTTGAAATAGGAGATTTTGTTTACCTCAAGGTGTCACCAATGAGAGGTCATCAGAGGTTTAACATAAGGGGTAAGCTCGCACCTCGCTATATTGTACCATTCAAGATTTTGGACAAAAGAGGAGAAGTAGCGTATAAGTTGGAGATGCCAGCTCATCTTTCGGATGTACATGATGTGTTTCATGTTTCCCAGCTCAAGAAGTGTTTGAGAGTACCGGAAGAACAAGTGCCAATGGAAGAATTGGAACTAGAGGAAGATTTGACTTATGCCGAACAACCGGTCAAAATCTTGGAAACTAAGGAGAGGGTCACAAGGAACAAGGTCATTAGATGGTGTAAAGTTCAATGGAAGCACCACACCGAAAAAGAAGCGACGTGGGAATTGGAGGATGATCTCAAGAAGAAATTTCCCTATCTCTTCTCTTCCGCGTCGAAACTCGAGGGCGAGATTCATTTTAAGGGGGGTAGGTTTGTAACACCCTCATTTTCATGCATCATGCCCTACATGCACTCATATACATGTTTAACATTAACCCATAACAAGAGGAACAAGTTTAAAATTGATTGGAGCAAAACCACACTTAAAAATGTAGGAAAGTGCGGACTAGTCTGGTATTCCATGAATCCTTGAAAATTTGTTAAGTCCCTGGACTTTTCCAGACTAGTCCGGTGTTCCAGCGGACTTGTCCGTTTTCTTTTCTGACTAAGATCGGACTTGTCCGATTTTAGGCCAGACTTGTCCAATTTTCTCTCTGGACGACTTCGGACTAGTCCGGTCCTGTCCGGATTTGTCCGATATTTCATGACTCCGAGATTGACCTTTTGTTTTACGACTTGTTTCTTGGGTTTCACGTTAAGTGGGCCTAGGGACGTCGTGCCTAACTCTTTTAGAGCCCTTGTGGGACTCTAAACCGGCCTCTACTCATCCCAAAACTCGAAATCCATCTAACCCTAGCCTCCACCTCTATATAAACAGCCCCACCCCTTGGTTTGACATCTATTTGCCACTTTTCCACCCACCCAAACCCTAGTTCGTGGGGAGCCACCATCAAGGAGGGAGGAGAAGATCCCAAGCAAGAGGAAGAAGAGGAGGAAACGAAGGAGGATCAAGATCTCCACCAAGTTTCGTCCTTCACCACCAATTCATCTCCAAGTTCATCACCAACCCTAGATCATCAAGATCCAAGTGCTACCTCCAAGTTTCTTGGTTCATTGGAGTTCTAAACACCTAGTATACCTTCTATTCTCTTTTCCTTACGAGAATTCAACCCCTAATCTCCAAATTCACGTCGATCTAGAAAACCCTAATCTGCTGATCTCGCAGAATGCGGACTTGTCCGGTCCCTAGCGGACTAGTCCGATCTTTCTGGTTAAATTGTGTTGAATTAATTCTAAAAATTGATCTAATCAACTCCAAACTTGTATAAACATGTTAAAATCTATTAGAACTAATTAGTGATCATTAAAAGCAATCTAGTAACAAGTTCTACCTTGCATTTGCATTAATCATGCATGTCATGACATATTGAGTAATATTTGTGCACTCTTTGATTGTGTTTCTTGTCTTGTATGTTATTGTGTGGATTAGACGGATTTGCGCTAGAAAGTGCCGCGGAGGATCTACAGCACCAGGAGTTTGAAGGCTTTGACCCTAATCAACAGCAAGAGCAAGGCAAGTGTCCTTGAAGCATATTGATCCTGTTTTTAAAATAAATGTTTGGTTTGTAAAACTGCATGCTTGTGTCAATTTGATGGGAAATCCTATGGTAGGAAGTTTACTAGTTTTGTTAAACACCCTTGTCACCTGGAATTTATGGTAGAGAGTCGGGAAGGGCTTTTTACCTTTTGCTTCGCTTAATCAACTGGGATGGAAACAACTATACCAATCAATTTATTTATGCATGGATGAGATTATGGATAACATGAACTGGTTAATATGGTATTGCGACGGGTGATCTAAGCAAGCCTGGTATGTGGATGGGTTGGATGTTATGGTGGTTTGCTTGCTTTAGATCTAAGGACCGGTTCATGCGAGAATAAGCCAGGACTATAGTGCCACCACGAGGCCAAGTATGGGTGCGGCGTAGTTGATTAATTAGGGCTTTGCTAGTGCTGTTTGGACCATTGTGGATGCTCGGGGAAGGGGTAGTCAGATTGGGTTTGTTGATGATTGGTGGGACTACCCTGGGATCTGAATGGCTCAAGAGGGGGCCCTTGGTTGAAGATGTGCTCTGCGGGAGACATCGCCACCGGTGAAACCTCAGTGGGGTCTAAATAGGCTAGTAATCCCTTTGTAAAGGCTATTTTGTGATCTCTTGGCCATACACCAAAGGAAGTGTAATTGGCATAAGGGAGGTTCTTTAGTCGCCGACGGGTGATGAAATCACAAACACGTGGGTAAAGAGGTACAAACTCTGCAGAGTCTAAATAAACTATCATGATAGCCGTGCTCCTGGTTATGAGCGCCTGGATGACCTACATGATTAGAGGAAATTGGAATTTGGGATGGTTATGGTTTGGTAATGGTTATGGATGGTTACGGATAAATTTCTGGTATTGAATATGGTTATTGGCAATGGTGAAATCTGGACTTATTGA
Source organism: Tuctoria greenei (assembly GCA_036927565.1). NCBI lineage: Eukaryota > Viridiplantae > Streptophyta > Magnoliopsida > Poales > Poaceae > Tuctoria > Tuctoria greenei. The sequence goes on from JAYESD010000008.1 coordinate 130,772,130, forward strand.
TGATGGTAATGAATTCAGTTTGGTATTATGGTATTATTTAAGATTATGATGGGTTTATTTCACATACATATGATATATTGCTTTTCAAATATTTTACCGTACTTTTCAGCACTTTGCCATTATTATTGTCGTCATTTGAATCAGCCACATGTCATACTTTCCACACTTGCTGAGTACGACATGTACTCACTCTTGCAATCCCCCACCCCAACAGTTGCAGGTCAAGATTGGGAGTTTAATGGCGATAATGCGGAGTTCTAGGCCGTGTCTACCGTCAGCTTTGCCTGTGGTGTTGATTGGAGCTGCGCATACATACCCTGTCGCTTATGCTGCATGGCTGCTTAGTTTGCTTAATTAGTTTATTTCCGCTGCATTAGTTGAACTTGTCATTAATATTCATTAGAGCTTGTATTGGAGGATAATCTGGTTTGTGTAATAAAATTTGGTTAATTAAGCTTGTCTTGTGGTAATTTTCTGTATACTCTTTTGTGATTGCACTCTTGTATGTGTGATGAACATCCTGGGCACACATATGCGTTAGCTTGGTTCATTTTCGGAACCGGGCGTCACACCTCCGCAGAGCACAGCACAACCTCACTATAGAGTGGGAGATGCTACGAGCGGAGGACAGATGCCTCCAGGTCTAGGCGCGCCTTCTAAGGTCCAGGATCGATGAGGCAAAGGAGAAGCACTGGAAGGAGGGTGAGGAGCTGAAGTTGAGGAGCCGCTTGGCGAATGCCATGGACGTAGTGTCCCAGAAGATTCTGGACGATGCTAAGGCGACCAATCGAGCAGCTGACGCCCACCTTTGTGCCCTTTAAGAGCTTCGAGTGACCTTGGGACGCCGTGAGGCCGTTGTTGTTGAGCGAGAGGTCGCTGTTGCTGAGCAAGAGGCAGTGGCTTGGGCGATTAAGACTTAGGCTGTGGTAGATTGGGACACATTGTAGTCCCACGTCGGAGACCTTGAGCTTCGTGAGAGCAACCTGGCGCGGGATCAGGAGCATCACCTAGCTGAGCGCCAGGAACTCCTCCTGCTAGAGCTTGACGCCCGGGCTCGGGAGCACACTTTGAAGCATCGCGCCTGGGAGCTCGATCTGCACGAGCGATAGCTGGCACACTGTCTGGAAGACAAGGGTAGAGCGCTGGCGGAGACAGTGGCATCCCACATTCTGGTGTGCTACCAGAGTTGGTATCCGGACATACCTCTGGACCCGGTATTCGATGGCCCCGTCGCGGCGCGTGAAGAGGCGGCAACAGCAGAAGTCAAGGATGCAGCAAAACAAGTCGCCGCACAATTCGTGAGAGATTGAGGTTGGTGGCCCCTAGACAAGGGAACCTTTGTACCCGAGGCTCGCCCCTTTGTAAATATTCTTCAATGATTTTGAATTCATTTTTGGCTTCTTGGATGTGTCTTGTGCTTCCTATCTTGTTCACCCGGGGTCTTAGCAGTGTAAGGGCCTGAAGAACTTTGCCGACTTCGTTAGTTTTTTAGGAACCAACGATCGCACAATTGACATATCCGATCTGCTGTCAACAGATGTCCTGCCTATGGAACGCCCTTAGATGCCCCCTGGTAGATGTGGACAACTAGTTGGGCATGCCTACCACTTGACTGCAGGATGTCTTCAACGGGCCCCCAGCAGAGAGGGGGAAGGTTGAGTAGTTGACGTCGATGAGCCCCTTTAGGGGCTCCAAGCTTTGTTTTTCAAACTCATGGAGATGTCGACGGCAGACCCTCTAGTCGGTGTCGGAGATGGCTGCTCTGGCATCACCATCCGTCGTCGCAGAGACGTCGACGGTAGGCCCCTGGGAGGTGCCGGAGCTGGCTGCTCCAGCGTCGCTCATCATCGTTGTAGAGACCTCGACGGCAGGCCCCCTAGGAGGTGTCGAAGTTGGCTGCTCTAGCATCGCCTGCCATCATTCTAGAGACTTTGACAGGAGGCCCTCTGGGAGGTACTGGAGTTGGCTGGTCCGACGTCGCTAGCCATCGTCATAGAGATGTCGACGGCAGGCCCCCTGAGAGGTGCCAGAGCTGGCTGCTCTGGTGTTGCCCACCATCGTTGTAGAGAGTTCGACGGCAAGTCCCCTAAGAGGTGCCAGAGTTGGATGCTCTGACATCGCCCGCCATCATTGTTAACACTTCGACAACCGGCCCCCTGGGAGGTGCTAGAGCTGGCTGCTCCAGCGTCGCCCTCCATCATCATAGAGACGTCGAAGGCAGGCCCCCTGGGAGGTGTCGGAGGTGACTGCTCCGACATCGCCTGCCATTATTGTGAGACGCCGACGGTAGGCCCCCTAGGTGGTACCAGAGCTCGTTGCTTCAGCATCGCCCGCCATCATCGAAGAGACGTCGATGACAGGCCCCCTCGAAGGTGCCGGAGTTGGCTGCTCTGATGTTGCCCGCCATCGTTGTAGAGACTTTGACGGCAGGCCCCCTTGGAGGTGTCAGAGCTGGCTGCTCCGGCGTCGCCCACCATCGTTGTAGAGACGTCGACGACAGGCCCCCTAGGAGGTCCCAGAGCTGGCTACTTAGGCGCCGCCTGCCATTGTTGTAGACACTTCGATGGCAGGCCCCCTGGGAGGTGCCGAAGCTGGCTGCTCCGGCATCATCCACCACCGATGTGTAGCAACTTTGATAGCAGGCCCCTGGTATACAGGTTACCACAAGAGAACCCTATTAGCAACAAGAGCGGGGTGGGAGAGTGTACTCATGAATCAGTGCTTGTTACTATCATCGACGTGTTGGGACGTCGACGGTAGGCCTCTTGGGAGGTGTTGGAGCCGGCTGCTCCAGCATCGTCCACCACTGATGTGTAGCAACTTTCATGGCAGGCCCCTAGTATACAGGTTACCACAAGAGAACCCTATTAGCAAAAAGGGCGGGGTGGGAGAGTGTACTCATGAATCAGCGCTTGTTACTGTTATCGACATGCAAGGACGTTGACGGCAGGCCCTCTTGGAGGTGCCAGAGCTGGCTGCTCTGGCGTCGTCCACCACAGATGTGTAGCAACTTTGACGGCAGACCCCTGGTATACAGGTTACCACAAGAGAACTCTATTAGCAACAATAGTGGGGCAAGAGAGTGTACTCACGAAGCAGCGCTTGTTACTGTCATCGTCGTGTTGGGACATCGACAGCGGGCCCCCTGGGAGGTGCCAGAACTAGCTGCTCCGACATCATTCTCCACCGATGTGTAGCAACTTCAACGGTGGGCCCCTGGTATATAGGTTACCATAAGAGAACCCTGTTAGCCTCGTTAGTCTTTTAGGAACCAACGATCGCACAATTGACATAGCTAATCTACCGTCAGCTGACGTCCTCCCTACGGAACCCCTAAGAGGCTTCGTGATAGATGTGGCCAATTGGTTGGACACGCCTACCATTTGACTGTGAGATGTCTTTGATTGGCCCCCAGCGGAGCGGGGGAAGGTTGAGTACTTGACATCAGCGAGCCCCTTTACGAGCGCCAAGCTTTCTTTTTGAAACTCGTGGAGACGTCAGCGGAAGACCCCCTGGGCGGTGCCGGAGCTGGCTGCTCCAGCATCGCCCGTCATCATTGCAGAGACTTCGACAGCAGGCCCTCTGGGAGGTGCCGGAGCTGGCTGCTCCAGCATTGCCCGCCGTCGTTGTAGAGACTTCAACAGCAGGCCCCCTGGGAGGTGTTGGAGCTGGCTACTCCGGCGTTGCCCGCCATCATCGTAGAGACGTCGACGGTAGGCCCCCTAGAAGGTGCTAGAGCTGGCTGCTCCGGCGTCGCCCACCATCATTGTAGAGTCTTTGACTGCAGGCCCTCTGGGAGGTGCTAGAGCTGGCTGCTCTAGCGTCGCCCACCATCGTTGTAGAGACTTTGACTGTAGGACCTTTGGGAGGCGCCAGAGCTGGTTGCTCCGGCATCGTCCACTATCGTTGTAGAGACTTTGACGGCAGGCCCTGTGGGAGGTGCTGGAGCTGGCTGTTTCGGCATCGCCCGCCATCATTGTAGAGACGTCGATGGCTGTAAGACCTATCAGTGTTGAATACATTGGCTTGTAGTGAATACACTTGCTTTGACGATAAAAGTTTCGAATATCACCAAAACACCTTTTTATCAAGGTCCGACTCTAGCTCTGAGCTACAGCAAGGTCCGACGGTAGGTCCGGCTTGTTTTGGGTAGCTTCGGGTACGTTCAATGCTAGATCCGACTTGTTCGCAAAGTCCGACTAGTTTTGGTTAGCTCCCGTCAGCTTTGTCTTTAGCTTCGGGATGTTTTTGCTAAGCTCCGACTTACTTTGTCTAGCTCCGATTTTTGGGTTGACTAGCTTTGAGTAGTTTTGGTAAGCTCCGGCGCCAGGTTCTGCTAGTTTTGTAAGCTCCGGCGGAAGCTTGGTTATACTAGTTCTGGTAAGCTCCGGCTCAAGCTCCAGTTTGCTTTTGCAAGGTCCAGAACCTGACCGCGGTGCTTCTGCTTTTCATTTGCAAAGTTTCAAAATTGCTCTACATTGTTGGAAAGATTGCTTAGTATTCATTTGCTAAGTTTTTGGTGCGTTTTGGTTGATATGGTTGATATCGTTTTATTGTGGTTTTGCAACATGCTTATGTGAAGTGCTCGCATAAGGTGTTGTGTTCGGAACTGACGTGAGTCAAGTCGAGGACTTGGGCTCGTATGGATTGTTTGTTTGTTCATGTGCAGGTGTTGCTTGAGTTCAAGTCATGGCTGGTGACATAATCCCTTGGACTAGTCTCTCGGAGGAGATGAGGTTCCAACAACCAAGTTCAGGAGGAATTGTGGTTGAGCGGGTCAGGAGGTCGCGCAGGGTGATTGAATCAAGGACAATACATATGAAGGTCGAAGGAAGGTGTTCACACGTATGCATACGGTGTATGACGTGGCAACATGGTTCTAGAGACGGATTATGGAAGGAAGATCTGATTGGAAGGATCGGATCTTACTGGATGAAGACTTTGGCTGCTGGCTGAGTCAGTTATGGCTCGGTATGGAAATATCAAGTTGGTTATGGTAGATTTTGTGTGCTGCACGAAAGTTGAGTTGTGTTTTGGAATACGGGATGTGTTCTGAGTTTGTTAGGAAGTCTCGAGATTGTTTCTATCTGCGTATAGGAAAATCTTGAGCAGCTGTGGTTAGATGGGATTCTTGATCAGAGTAGGATCAGAATCCGGATCTAAGTTGAGTTGGCCTGCGGACTGGTTATAAAAGCAAGGGAAGGCCAACACTAGTGTATGTAACAGAGAGAGGGTTGCACGACTACTTTTGGGCTGTTCCTATTGTTCTCTATCGAAAAATGTTCGTGGTTGAAAGGAACTTTTGTGCCTTCTTCGTCCGACTGGTTCCAGACAAGTTTTACTCGTTGAGTTGTCTGTTCAGTACTACCTTTCATCGGTGGTTTTATCATAACTCGAGTTTTACATATCCAATCGACGTGATTCTTTTTGTGTTGTCATCACAACTTATTTTTCTATCATCTGTGAAAATTTCACAGTCATTGGATTTGTGTTTTTGTATCTACATGAGTTTCTTTGCAGAGTTACAGAACTGTTTTCTACTCGGTAGAACAAATTGATCGTTGTTCAATCTATCGATCATAACTTGAGTTTCTCTCAACGGATTTGAGTGACTCTTCTTGTGTTTTCTTCGTGACTTGATTCTCTCTGATATCTATCACTTTTGTCACGGTAAAACACATTTAGATTAGTCTCACACACGATTTCTTTAACAAATCGTTTTTCTACCAAAGGGGTTGGAATTTAATAGTTTCCGCCGCGTAAGATTTTTTAAATCTACCATCACCCCCCCTATGGTAGCTTTTCACATGCTCTTCGATCCTACAATGGGTATCAGAGCCACGATGCTATAATCTTTGCGATTTGCACGTGTTTTGACTAATCATCATGGAGAAATACTCTGCCAAACCATGTGTGTTTGCTGGTATTGATTTTCAGGTTTGGAAGGCACGCATGGAAGCCTTTATTCAGGCACAAGGCTTAGCAATATGGGAAAAGGTGTACAAACCTTACGACGTGCCATCAAACGATCAAGTTACAGCTACAAACCTACGGGATGTCGACAACAACAACAAGGCTTGCAACTTGATCATACAGGGACTCACTCAAAGCGACTTTGATCGTGTCGCACACCTCCGATCAGCATACGATATTTAGAGAGCTCTCTGTGATTATCATGAAGGCTCCAACACAATCAAGGAGGTAAAACAAGATATATTCAAAAAGGAATATATGCGTTTTGAGATGCAACCGGTGAGTCTATTGATGACCTCTTTGCTCGCTTTAATAAAATTCTCAGCAACTTACGTAGTGTCAATGTTAACTATTCTGATGTTGAGAATGCTAGGAAACATCTTAGTGCATTAGACATGTCAATTTGGGAGATGAAAGTAACATCTATCCGTGAATCTACTGTCATGAGTACACTTACCTTAGATGTGCTTTATTCTAAACTAAAAACTCATGAAATTGACATCTTGTCATGTAAGAACCCAAACAAGTCTATTTCATTTGTCTCGCAACGTGGTATGTCTAGCTCCGGCCAATCATCATCTTGCAATACTCTTGCTTTGTTGTCTTCACTAACCCTGGAGCAGATCGAAGAATTTCCAGAAGAGGAATTGGCACTCATCTCTACTAGATTCTCAAAAGCATTGCAAAATGTGAGAACTAGAAGGAGAGGAAGCTCCGAACCTCAACGCTGTATTGAATGTGGTAAGACAGGACACATTCATACAGAATGCCCTAACCTTTCTGGTCCGACTACCCGTGAAGAAAAACAGAGCAAGGTCCAGACCACCTCTGGAAATCCCAACAAGAAGAAGAAGGGTACCATAGGACGCAAGATGATTAACAGCTTCATCACCGCGCTTCAAGAGCTCAGTTCAAGTGACATAGACTTCAAAAGTGATGAAGATGATGATGACCTGGCCAACATATGTTTTATGGCAGGCAAAACAAGATCAAGATCAAGTCAGGAGGATGCAGAACACACCAGTGATGATGATGAGGTATGTTCTACCTGTAATAAAATGTGTGATGCTATTTCTCGTGCAACTGTTATTGTCAAGAAAAAGGACAAAAAACTTAGGGATAATGCTGCTAAAATTGAATCACTAGAATCTGAAATCAATCGTTTAAAATCCTTGATTCCTAGTGATGATGCATGTCCCTCGTGTGACTTAATCTATGAACAATTGTACACATTAAGAAGTGCACACTCCTCCACCCTAGATAGACTTGATGAAGAAATTAAAAAGAACAAAAAGCTTGCTGCACTTAATAATAAAAACTTAAAAGATGCTTCTTGTTCTACAAATGATTTGCATTGTTCTGCATGTGAAAATCTTGATAAGAAACTAAAAGATGCAATGAATGAAATTTCCATTCTGAACAATGCTTTACGTACTCATGAAGTTAGGAGCTGTTCAAATTGCAAATTAAAAGGAAAAACTTCATGTGAAAACTGCCTAGATCTGTCTAAGAAACTTGATGACATGAATAGGACACTAGAGCGGTTTTGTGTTGGGAACAAAAATCTAAACTTGCTACTGAGTTCATCCAAATCTTGTAATAATAAAACTGGTTTAGGTTTTGATTCTCATCTTTATTCTAAAATACATCCACCTCAAACTGTAAAATCATTTGGAAAAGGCTTAATCAAAACTGTCCCCAAACAAAAGGATGTGATTTTTGAATCTGCAGGAGTGCTTTCTAATTATATTTATAATGTTGGGTGCTCATCTAGACATGATCACAAAATTAAATTTCATTGTAGTTATTGTGATAAAGATGGTCATGTTGTAGATTTTTGTTATAGACTAGCTAAAAAATTAAAAAGGATAAAATGTCTGCTAGATCTCATAACTTTCATGCTAAACCTAAAATTAGAAACATGCAACCTGCCTTAATGAGTCAGAATTTTCAAAAGGTAGTTCCCGGACCTTCTGATAAGAAATCAACAAAAGCAGCTCTGGTAATTCCGATAGCTCCGAGAGCTCCCAGACCTTCTGTTATTCCCTCCGGAGCTTCAGTTTTTGTCTCCGGACCTTCTGCTTTTACCTCTGGAGCTACTGGTTTTCGCTCTAAACGAGTAACAACTTCTAAATCAACTGTTAAGAATAGAAAACCTCAAACCTTGACTCATAAACATGTTGTTTTGTCACAGCTTTCGCGTGTTGTTCCTATTGGACGTCGCATGGCTCAGTACTGGATTCCAAAATGCTTATTGACTAACCCTAGTATTGAGTCATCGACGTATTGAGCTCCTGTGTAGGTATCACGCTTGAGGAAGGAGAACATATGGATTGTGGATTCTGGATGCTCACGCCACATGACCGGTAACAAAGAATGGTTCTCCTCCCTCTCTTTTGTGTCACGTGTAGAAAATGTTACTTTTGCCAATAATTCTTCAACTCCTATTATTGCTAAAGGATCGGTTAGAGTAAATGATCACTACACTTTAAAAGATGTGGCGGTTGTTAAAAATTTGAAGTACAACTTGCTTTCTGTTTCTCAAATGCTTGATGAGAATTTGGAAATAACTTTCACTAAAAATTGCTGCAAGGTTGTAAATTCAAATAGTGAGCTTTTGTTTAACATGTCTCGCTTTGGAAGAGTTTTTAAAGCTGATTTTGATATGCCAACTTCTGAGCATAGGTGTCTCGTTGCAAATGATTCAAAAGATTTATTCTTCTGCCATCGTAGATTTGGTCACGTAGGCTTTGATCACCTCACTCGTATTAGTGCTCTTGATCGCATACGTGGTTTGCCTAAACTCAAAGGAGACAAAGATATTGTATGCTCTTCGTGTAGACATGCTAAGATGGTTGTAGATTCACATGATCCACTCACGATTACTATGACAACTGGACCTAGTCAACTTTTGCACGTTGACACCGTTGGTCCGGCACGAGTTCAATCCTTTGGAGGAAAATGGTACGTGCTTGTAATTGTTGATGACTATTCTAGATATTCTTGGGTTTACTTCATGGCATCTAAGAATGAAGCTTTTACTCATTTTAGGGCTTTAATTCTTAGACTATTAGTTGATCACCCAGGATCTTTAAGAGCAATTAGAAGTGATAATAGAACTGAATTTAAAAACCAATTATTTGATCACTTTTGTACTGAACATGGAATAGAACATTAATTTTCTTCACCATATGTTCCTCAACAAAACGGTGTTGTAGAAAGGAAAAACAGAACCTTAGTGGAGATGGCTAGGACTATGCTTGATGAATACCAAACTCCTAGAAAATTTTGGACAGATGCAATTACAATAGCCTGTTATGTTTCAAACTGTATTTTCTTGCGTATGAAGCTAGGAAAAACACCATATGAGCTTCGGTTTGGACATAGGCCTAGTGTCTCACATCTTAGGGTTTTTGGTTGCAAATGCTTTGTTAAGAAACATGGTAATCTTGATAAATTTGAAGCTAGATCAGAAGATGGCATGTTTCTTGGTTACCCATCTCACACTAGGGGATACCGTGTGCTTTTGCTTGGAACTAACAAAATTGTGGAGACTTGTGAAGTTTCTTTTGATGAAGCTAGCCCAGGTACTAGCTCAGGTATTGCAGGACCAAATCCATATCCTCGGGAGGGGTATTTTCGAAGAAGAAGAAGAGCTAGTGATACTACCTGATAGTTCCGAAGCAGACACGTGTCTAGCTCCGAACATTGAACAAGCTCTGGTTATCACCGATGCTGGTCCTCATCGACCACAAGCCACAAGCACATCAATCTGCGATGAATCTAAGGAAGAAGAAGCTTGTGATACATCCGTTACCCCATGGATTAACAAAGATCATTCCCCACAACAGATTATTGGAAGCTTGCATGAACGAGTCACATGGTCCAGGTTTTTCGATCCAAACTCTCATGCTCATTCTGCTTTTGTTTCTTCTTTTGAACCCAAAGATAAATCACACGCACTCACTAATGAATCTTGGATTATTGCCATGCAAGAAGAGTTAGAAAATTTTGAAAGAAACAATGTTTGAAAACTTGTACCTCCAGCTCAAGGTCACACTTCAATTGGAACTAAATGGGTGTTTAAAAATAAACAAAGTGAGGATGGGGTTGTGATTAGGAATAAGGCTAGGTTGGTTGCTCAAGGTTTCACTCAAATTGAAGGTCTAGATTTTGATGAAACTTTTGCTCCTGTTGCTAGATTAGAAGCCATAAGAATTTTGTTAGCCTTTGCTGCATCTAAAGGTTTCAAGTTATATCAAATGGATGTTAAAAGTGATTTTCTTAATGGCTACATAGATGAGGAGGTTTATGTCAAGCAACCACCTGGTTTTGAAAATCCAGATTCTCCTAATCATGTTTACAAACTGTCCAAAGCCTTGTACGGTCTCAAACAAGCCCCTAGAGAATGGTATGATAGGTTAAGAACATTCTTACTTTACAAGGGGTTTACCATGGCCAAGGTTGATAAAACTCTTTTTGTGCTTAAGCATGGCAATGACTCATTATTCGTTCAAGTGTATGTGGATGATATTATCTTTGGTTGTGCTTCTCATAACCTTGTGTCCAAGTTTTCAGCTATGATGATTTCAGAATTTGACATGAGTATGATGGAAGAACTCACGTACTTTTTGGGGCTGCAAATCAAGCAAACCAAGGAGGGTACCTTTGTGCATCAAACGAAGTACACAAAATACCTCCTAAGGCACTTCAACATGGACAAAAGCAAGCCTCTTCGGACACCAATGGGAACAGCAACAACACTTGAACTTGATGAAGATGGTGAACCCGTGGATCAAAAAGAATATAGAAGCATGATCGGATGTTATACCTCACGGCATCAAGACCGGACATACAATTCGGCGTATGTCTCTGTGCACGTTTTCAAGCCTCCCCACGTGCTTCGCATCGTCAAGCCGTCAAAAGGATTCTCAGGTACTTATATTGAACTCAAGAATTTGGCATTTTTCTTCCTTCTTCCTCAGCCGTTACTTTGAAAGCTTTTTCCGACACTGATTTTGGAGGTTGTAGGATTGATAGGAAAAGTACTTCTGGTGCTTGTCATTTTCTTGGTAATTCACTTGTTGCTTGGTTCTCTAGAAAACAAAATTAAGTTGCACAATCCACAGCCGAATCTGAATATGTAGCTACTGCTAGTGCTTGCTCACAAACTCTTTGGATTGTTCAAACACTTAAGGACTATGGGGTTGATCTAGATAGTGTTCCACTTTTCTATGATAACACTAGTGCCATTTGCATTGCTAAAAACCCCGTGCAACATTCGAGAACAAAGCACATTGATATTAGGTATCACTTTCTCCGTGATAATGTTGAAAAAGGCAGCATTGTGCTTCACCATGTAGATACCGAACAACAATTGGCTGACATTTTTACAAAACTTTTGGATTTCACTCGTTTTTGTTACATTCGTAGTGAAATAGGGGTTATGCACCCTCATGGCTTAAATTGAGGGGGAGTTTTCAAAACTTGGGAAGTCTATGTGTGAATCTAAAATTAAAACAATATGAGCATAGTATTTCATACATATATGACTTTGTGATTCCTTTTACATGTTGAAGGTTCTTACTACATTACTCGTGTTATACATTTTGTAGTTTTTGCCATGTCTAGTAATTTGAATAATTACTTACACTAAATCTGGTCATGGTCGAACTTTCTTGCTGTTTTGAACTTGTTGCATGTTCACAAGTGCTTTTAATCATTAAGAATTAATAAAGTAATCAACTCACATGTTGAGTTTTTATGATCAAATATAAATTGAGAAAAGATCAAGAGAATATGCATGCATCACACTTCTTCTTTTGAGATAGCCTATCATTGCACTTAGATATGAACTTGGAAGAAGTTGTGTAAGACTAAAACCATGTCCTTAAGCTGCTGATTGTCAAATGACATAGGCTTGGCTTGGTTGATTAGAATAAGGTAGATGTGCATATAATCTCTTGCAAATATCATAATGATCTAAATTTATGCTTTGAAAAATAATAAAATGCAGCAACTAGTGTCATGCTTTTAGGTTTTGAAATAGTTAAGTTTGTGAGATCATGACTTGCTTAAATTGAAAATTATATTTGACCTCTAGCATGGCTTACACTACTTTATGTATCTCATTGATGTGATAGTGTAAGGTACTTGATAGTATGACTTGGATGAGCTTTGTTTATATGTATATGGTAATATGCTCATAAACAACTAAAGGGGGAGAGATAATTTGTTTATATGCTCATGACTTGTTGAATAGATTGTCAAAGGGGGAGAGATAAGCATGAAGAGAGAGAGAATATGTGCATAAGGAGAGATAATAAAGGGGGAGAGATAAGCATGAAGAGAGAGGATTTACAAAGGAGGAGGAATTGTCTTCAAAAATTTTATGTGAATAAGCCAATGTTCGGATTTTAAGTGGTGTTGCCAATGAATTCATCAAGGGGGAGATTGTAAGACCTATGAGTGTTGAATACATTGGCTTGTAGTGAATACACTTCCTTTGACGATAAAAGTTTCGAATATCACCAAAACACCTTTTTATCAAGGTCCGACTCTAGCTCTGAGCTACAGCAAGGTCCGACGGTAGGTCCGGCTTGTTTTGGGTAGCTTCGGGTACGTTCAATGCTAGATCCGACTTGTTCGCAAAGTCCGACTAGTTTTGGTTAGCTCCCGTCAGCTTTGTCTTTAGCTTCGGGATGTTTTTGCTAAGCTCCGACTTACTTTGTCTAGCTCCGATTTTTGGGTTGACTAGCTTTGAGTAGTTTTGGTAAGCTCCGGCGCCAGGTTCTGCTAGTTTTGTAAGCTCCCGCGGAAGCTTGGTTATACTAGTTCTGGTAAGCTCCGACTCAAGCTTCGGTTTGCTTTTGCAAGGTCCAGAACTTGACCGCAGTGCTTCTGCTTTTCATTTGCAAAGTTTCAAAATTGCTCTACATTGTTGGAAAGATTGCTTAGTATTCATTTGCTAAGTTTTTGGTGCGTTTTGGTTGATATGGTTGATATCGTTTTATTGTGGTTTTGCAACATGCTTATGTGAAGTGCTCACATAAGGTGTTGTGTTCGGAACAGATGTGAGTCAAGTCGAGGACTTGGGCTCGTATGGATGGTTTGTTTGTTCATGTGCAGGTGTTGCTTGAGTTCAAGTCATGGCTGGTGACAGGATCCCTTGGACTAGTCTCAGAGAGGAGATGAGGTTCCAACAACCAAGTTCAGGAGGAATTGTGGTTGAGCGGGTCAGGAGGTCGTGCGGGGTGATTGAATCAAGGGCAATGCATATGAAGGTCGAAGGAAGGTGTTCACACGTATGCATGCGGTGCATCACATGGCAACATGGTTCTGGAGACGGATTATGGAAGGAAGATCTGATTGGAAGGATCGGATCGTACTGGATGAAGACTTCGGTTGATGGATGAGTTGGTTATGGCTCGGTATGGAAATATCGAGTTGGTTATGGTAGATTTTGTGTGCTGCACAAAAGTTGAGTTGTGTTTTGGAATACGGGATGTGTTCCGAGTTTGTTAGGAAGTCTCGAGATTGTTTCTATCTGCGTATAGAAAAATCTTGAGCAGTTGTGGTTAGATGGTATTCGTGATCAGAGTAGGATCAGAATCCGGATCTGAGTTGAGTTGGTCTGCGGGCTGGTTATAAAAGCAAGGGAAGGCCAAGATTCGTTTATGTAACAGAGAGAGGGTTGTACGACGACTTTTGGGCTGTTCCTATTGTTCTCTATTGAATAAAGTTCGTGGTTGAAAGGAACTTTTGTGCCTTGTTCGTCCGAATGGTTCCAGACAAGTTTTACTCGTTGAGTTGTTACTACCTTTCATCGATGGTTTTATCATAACTCGAGTTTTACATATCCAATCGACGTGATTCTTTTTGTGTTTTCATAACAACTTGTTTTTCTATCATCTGTGAAAATTTCACAGTCATTGGATTTGTGTTTTTGTATCTACACGAGTTTCTTTGCAAAGTTACAGAACGGTTTTCTACTCGGTAGAACAAATTGATCATTGTTCAATCTATCGATCATAACTTGAGTTTCTCTCGACGGATTTGAGTGACTCTTCTTGTGTTTTCTTCGTGACTTGATTCTCTCTTATATTGATCACTTTTTTCACGGTAAAACACGTTTAGATTAGTCTCACACACAATTTCTGTAACAGGTCGTTTTTCTGCCGAAGGGGTTGGGATTTAATTGTTTCCGCTGCGTAAGATTTTTTAAATCTACCATTCACCCCCCCTCCTCTGGTAGCTTTTCACGTGCTCTTCAATCCTACAATGGCAGGCCCCTTAGGTAGTGTCGGAGCTGACTGCTCTGGCGTTGCCTGCCATCATCGTAGAGACGTCGACAGCAAGATCCCTGGGAGGTGCTGGAGTTGGATGCTCTGGCATTGCCTGACATCGTTGTAGAGACTTTGACGGCAGGACCCCTAGGAGGTGCCGAAGCTGGTTTCTCCTGCATCGCCAGCCATCATTGTAGAGACGTCGACGGCAGGCCCCTGGGAGTTGACGGAGACAGCTGCTCCTCTGTCGGTACCCGGCATACTGGTTACAATCGCGCACAGGCTAGAGGCACCTAGGTACCCAGCCTCTATACTGAGGCAGGGTCTGATGGCGCCACATGTCCAGAAGGCCCGGACCCCACCCTACCTCAAGTGCGTTATCTGGCGCTGCCACATGGAGCTCAAGACGGGGTCCAGCTCCCCCAAAGAGACGGGCTCCTAAGCGGCAACGTGTCTAGCAGGAAGGGACCCCGCTCCTCCATAGGAGTGGGGTACAGTGCTCCCACGTGGTATGTGGCACTAGGTCGACCACCTCCCGCGGAGGTGGGCTCCAGCTCAACCACGTCACCCGCAGTCCCGGATCCCTAGCTCACCTTAGGGGCAGGTTCTGGGGCTACCACGTGGCCCGCAGTATGGAAGTCGGCCTCTCCCGCAAAGGCTAGCTCCTGTGCTGCCACGTGTCCTGCAACTTGTCCTGGACGGTGGGTTGCAGGAGTAAAGGGGCAGTGCCTTTGTCTAAATCGGACATTAAAGACACGCGCCTTCCCCATACGCATGATGTGGCGCACGCCTACTGTCAGGTACCGCTACGCCCAATCGCATCACAGTGAAGACGCTGCAGGCCTACCCCGCTCTGTCAAGTGAGTAGTTTACGGCGGCAGTACAGTTGGACGGGACATCTCATGCCATCATCAACGACTACGCTTGGGCCACTGGTGCCTGAGGTGGCAAGACGGCGGGTCTTCAAGCCATGGTCAAAGGAAGCTTATGCGAGAAGCCTTAAATCTTTAGAATAAGATTACCCTGGGGCCACCTGTCAGACCTTGGACCCTACTTGTAAGTTGTCCGGCCTTGGGCTATAAAAGGACCGGGCAGCCACGGGACTTCAACTTCATACACACAAAACACACGCATTCACACCAGTAATACAACTCACACCATGGAGTAGGGTATTACGCTCCGGCAGCCTGAACCACGTAAAACCACCGTCTCACCATCTCTCATACGTGCAACCTCACCCGAGGACTAAGCCCTGCCGGTTAAGAACCTCCTCGAGCTGCTCGCATAGCAGGTTCGGAGGAAGTGTCGCAAGAACACTTCGGCAGATAGCATTGACACTAGATCCTCCACTTGTTCCTCTAGTTGTTGCTGCCCTATAGCAGCAGCACAAGCACCCACAAAAGGCTGCATTGATGTATGTTGTCGGCTAAGAGTGGAAGGAGCCCCCCTATTGTCGTTGGACTGATCATTTCCATCAGGTGTGCCGACGATGGCACCAGCATAGATGTTCAGATTTGGGTCGCTTGTGGGAAACAATGATGAGAATCCCTCGTTATAGGTGATCTTCCTTGTGAGAACCTTGATTGATGGAAAAGATGAGCCACGGTGGTGAATATGCTTGGGAACTTGGAGCTGAAGCCTACCATGTAAAACCTGCCCATGGAGTTTTTTCCCATGATGTAATCCACCTGAACAGAGAATTTTCCAGTATTTGAACAGTGCAATCCGGCAAAATCTTGAAAGCGTGTAGGAACTTCCTCTATTCTCAAATACTCGTCGCTTGTTAGTTTATTTTTGAACTAACAAGCGACAAATATTTGAGAACGGGGTGAGTATTAATATTGCTGACCTGTGATGCCGCAAATGAAGATGAACGGATCTGATCTGGAGAGAAAGATGGTGTAGCGCTGCACTGGACTCCATCAGTGCGTGAAGATCGCAGTGTTTAAGCAGATGGACTGCAGCAGGGTTGCGACTGCTGTATATTATAGATTCTTAAAAAAAAGTGGTAGGTGTTCTGCCTTTGCATTAAAGGAGGAAAAAGTTTGGAACAAAGTTAGGAAAACAAGTACAAACGGCATGCCTGCTGAATAGAAGAAAACGGATGGGGGGACTAGTTTCAATAACTACGATACTGGTCTAAAGCTCGGTGACCGGGGAGCTGCCTGGATGAGCTGAGGTATCCGCCGTGCCTCGTCGGCCCTCACCGTCCATAGGAAGTCCTCCTTTATCAATTGGGCCACCATCGCTGGCTCTTTCTCTACCCCTTGGAAAATTCTTCTATTCCGTTCTTTCCATACATCCACCAAGTATAGAGCACTAGTCCTGCTCTTTTCCGCCTTCCAGCAGTAGACGTCTCACTTTCTGAGGCCTCATTGAAGCGACTGGCCATGTCATTCTCAGAAGTCAAATGAGGAAGCCAAGCTCCATGGTCTTGTATTTGGAACCAGGTGTGTAGTGTTTGTACCACTTGGCGTGTGTAGTGGCAGGATAAAAGGAGATGTCTAACTGTCTCCGTCTCTTGCGAGCAAAGCGGACATACAATTCCATTTTCCAACCCCCTTCTTTTCAGGTTATCCGCCATGAGTATTTTTTCATGGAGCACCGTCCATCCGAAAAAGAGTACTTTTTGTTCGGCCCGTGCAGTCCATAGGAGTGCTGATTTGAAAGGGGCTGTTGTTCCAACGAACTGCATATTGTATGCAGATTTAGATGAGTAAGTCCCTTTGCTATTTCATTTCCATTTAACTGTATCCCGCGCTTGAGCGTCTAGTACCACCTCCTATGTAATACGCCATATCATGCCCAACTGATGGAAGTCAGCGAGCTCATTCAGTTGATGCAAAGCTCGGATCCAGATAAAGTTTGATAGCTCCATTGCCACGGTTCTGAATTTTCGCTTTGACTTGGTGTACAGATTTGGAGCTAGTTCCTTCAGTGTCACTAACTGATCCATTTATCATGCTAAAACAGTGTCGTGTTTCCATCACCAATGGTGATGTCCAGCGAGGCTGCAAAGAGGCTCTTGTCCCTCTCGGTACATGGCAGCGCTATGTTCGCCACTGTGCCATGTATATTACAGATTCACTGAAGCACGTGTGAACAGAAGCCCGCATGCGGTTAGAAACATATGACGAATTTAGCTAAATGTGAAAAGGGATTTTTTTTAGATCCAACCTTCTCGCCAAGAAGGTTATGATCAATTTATTACTAGCGAGTACAAGTGCGAGTACAAATGCAGACACTCACAGCATATTGTCTAGAACAAGGCGACGATAACTGGATGGCTAAGCATGCGACTGTGGACCGGACTTTGTAGGCCAATATTATGGCATGTTCATCCCTTCACATTTTCCGTATGTGCACTCCAGATCTAGCGCTCATGATTTTCTCTGTAGAGCATCTGCGTTTAGTACTGTGAAATTCAGTCTGAAATTCGCTTTTACTGGGAATTGAACTCAGAGCGTGAGTAGTGCTACTCAGAGTACAAAAATGTGAAAAGAGACTTAGTCTAGTGGTTAAGTGCTCTGAGTAGCACTTCTCAGATCCTGAGTTCGATTTTCAGTAGGAGCGAATTTCAGGCTAAATTTTACAATACTAAATGCAGCTACTTTACCAAGAGTTATATGGATGCCGATTTTGAGGTGCATCTACGAAAAATATGCGAAGATGAATATATCGCATATTGGTCTATGAAGTCCAACCCACTGTTGTGTTCTTAGCTATTCAGTATCTCGTCTTGTCCTAGATATAAGTTCTTAGTGTCCGCATTTGTATTTACTTGTAATAAGACGGTGGCAGGGACTAGTATGCAAAAACGATTATGGTGCAAAAATGCAAAAAACAATTCTTGACCACTAGATCACCATCCAAATTGGTGATACTTTTCAGGTTAGCCCCCTCAACCATTCATATTGATATGTCCAACATCATTCCACGTAGCAGAGTGTAAATGACGGCTTCATAATTAGGACCACCTTGCATTAGTAATAAAATTATAGTAAAGCTGCAGTACATTATAGGAGTACTAGGAATGAGCTTGTACGTATCATTCACTGTAAACTGAGAATCATTGACAGTTGCAACATTAACATGGTCAGTAGCAACTTCGACAACATCACAGGGCATAAGCTCTTGGACTTCGTCCATTATGGCCAATCACAAGTTTTAACAGGATAATATTGTGACCTAGATGGCAAATATTGAGCGGACATGTAGATGCACTTTTGATGGGTGCTAGATTAGAAAAAACAAGGTGCCGCGGTACCTTTTTCTGGATGCAGTACGTTGGCGCACGCAAAGCCTGGTGGAGGCAGCCGGCCTTCGAGTCTGCATGGTGCGCCCGGCAATTGAAGAGCACGATCGAACTTGCAGACAGGGCAGGTCCTTCGCGTTCTTGCTGCACGCGCGATTGAAGAGCGACGAGCGTCGGCCGCCGTTTCGATTGCGCCTCGCGGCTCGCTCTAGCTGTTTGATCGTGTCGCGCTGCCGCTAGCTTCCGATCGTGTCGTGTCCGATCGACAATTCCTTTTTAATGTGCCCACTTTGGTGGAGGGAGCTAACTGGAAAAGTAGCATCAATCGTTAGATGGTGATCCAATGGTCCAGAATTGTTTTTTGCATTTTTTTACTATAATCGTTTTTGCATACTAGTCGCTGCCACACGCAGTATCCAGTGTCAGTGGATCGGTGACAATCTTTGGTTCAGGTGCCGGAATTACCGCAGATCGGTGATAGCCGCTGGAGTTCGCCCATTGCAAGCCACCCCGCGCCCACTCTTCACGGTGCCCGTCGCGTTGTCACGCGCGCCCCTCACGCTGGGCCGTATCGCCGCTTGGGGCCTACCGCCCCGTGCCACCTCACCGCCCGGCGGCTGGCGCTCGCCCGTCACGCCGCCCGTAGTGCTGGCCCGCGACCGCCCATACGCTGGCCTGCGCTGAGCGTCTACTGCTCCGGTGCTACCATGCGCTCCTCTGGAGTCCGTCTGTCGTGCCGCCCCACGCTCGCCCGGAGCCCGTCCATTGTGTTGCCTGATCTAGCTCCGTCCGTCGCTTAGCCTAGGTCAATATGAGGGCGGGCTATAGTGAGTTGCTCCCCTATCCAAACGAGCACTTCCATCGGTAGGGAATTATTTTGGAAAACGGAGAAGAACACAGAGATACATTTTGTCTTGAATCTCTCCCCAATCACCGATCATCTTTTCGACAGTATGAGTGCACTATTGCTTCGCTTCTTCCAAGGAAAAAGAAAACAATCTCTACATTATGGTTTGTCGTGTCATGCCTTTGATTAGAAGGCACAAACACAATTGCTTGAATTTATAGATGGCTAATGGGATGTGTCGAGCCAGCACAGCACGAGCCTTGGCCCAGCACGGCCCGCAAGGACACCTGGACCGATGCCTAGGCCCAAGCACGGGCCAAGCCATATTTAGTCGTGTCGGGCCCATCACGGGTCGCGCGTGCCGTGCCGGCACAAAGCCCGCATGTGTCGGCGGTGAGGCGGCTCGAACGACGGCAGATGAGTACGGTGCGGCCGGCGACGGCCGCAGCTGGGAGATCGACGACGGTTGCAGCGGGGCAGTCGGCGAGGGCCTCGACTAGGCGGCTGGCTAGCGCCATGGCGGGGAGGCTGATGAGGGTCGCGATAGGACGGCTGGCGCGAGACGCGGCGGACGACGGCTCGAGGAGCTACCGACGGTGTCCAGCCAAAGTCGGAGAGGGTGAGGGAGGCAGAGAGAATACAGAGGGATCTAGGGGAGGGATCTGGGAGAGAGAGGGAGGCAGATGTCGGAGGGAGGCGGCGGCCAGACAGAGAAACGAGGACGGCTTGCAGGTGAGGAGTGAGCAAATAGGGTTTGACAATATTTATATACCAGCAGGGTTGAACGGGTCGGGCTCATGCTGTGCCATCCCAAACGGGCTATGTGGGCCAAGTTTTAGATCGTTCGGGCTACATGTTAATCGGGTCATGTCGGGGTGGCACAACGGGCCTGCGGCTGAGCCCAAGCACGGCCCGGTAGTGCTTTCGGGCCGGCTCAGGCCCGGTCTCCTTCGTGTTGGGCCAATTTTACCGTGCTTCGGGCTGGCCCGAAAAGCCCGATCTATTTGGCCATCTATACTTGAATTTAAGCAGATAGTGGTAGGTACTTTCACAATCCATTTCTGAGAAGAAGTGTTCCCGTACCATGATTATAAAAACAGGATGAAGTTAATAGCCCGATGTTTTAATGGAGTCCTTGAAGGATTTTCTTGTCGGTGCCAGGGGTTCATCACCCAAAATGTAAAAAAACATAATCATCAGAAATGATGTTGGCTTCAACAATGGGATTGTAATGGACATCCATCATTGTTTCTTACATAAGGCATTTGAATGGTTGCTCAGGGTGAACTACCTGAATTACTTCAGGTGCGATGTCAAAGCTTTGCCATTCATTCCCTGCTCATCATTAAGATCAACTCCTTGATTATTTTCAAGGATATTTCCTTTAGCTGGATTAAGGAGAGTGGAAGGCAATGATAACTTCCTTTGCTAACAATAGTTCCTAGCATTCTCATAATCTTCTACATGATACTGTGGTAAGTCCAGCGCCGACCACTAGTCTTTTTTTATGCAAATTGGCAGGCATTCTGCCATTCAATTAAAGAAGGAGTAAATATCTTGGAGTTACAAAAGCAGCAAAAACAAAGAACAGTGAAAAAGGAAGAGCAAGGTACAACTTATGTTGTGACCAAAAGAGGAACTCAGCTAGGAAACTGACAACCTACACACTTTAGAAGAGTTGTTAGGACCGATCAGCTAAACAGTTAACTTTGAAGCCTGACCTCCTCGCGAGTTGGAACCACTCCACTTCCTCCTTGGTCAGGAATGCAACAGCCGTCGGCTCTTTCTCTATTCCCTGGAAAACCCTCCTATTTCGCTCTTTCCAAATATTCCACCACATGTACAAAATGATTCATAATTTCTTCTTTTTCCCTTCTTTTGGTAGGTTCTCTGAAACTCGCTGCAGCCAATCAGCAGTTTTTGTGGGCAGCATTAGAGTAGGGTATGATTGTTGATCAAGGCTAAAGCACCGTATCACCTCTTGAAGGGTTTGCTTGGCAAATGTGCATTCCAGAAGCAGGTGCGCTGCAGTTTTTGGCTCCTGCAGGCACAACCGGCAGACTACACTGTTGGCCCACCCCCTCTTTTGAAGGTTATACGCTGTTAGCATCTTTTCATGTAGTGCAATCCATCCAAACATGGTAACTTTAGGTTCAGCTCTCACGTCCCATAAGTGACCTGCTTGCAAAAGGCTTGCTTGCTCCGACAAATAATGCATAATAAGCTGATTTGGCCAAATAGCTACCACTTGCAGTCCACCTCCAAACAATGTCATCTTCCACATTTTCTTCCAGAGTGATTCCTTGCAACAGGCACCAAAGCTGAAAGAATTCTAGGACTTGCTGCTGGTTAGATATTTGTGTTAGATTTAATCCCACATCGAGTATTGATGTTGGGAGAGCGCAACATATAAGATGGAGGGTACCTCACCTACAAGGCTAGTCTTTTGAGTTGAGGTGGCCCAGGACCTTAGTTGGGGCTCCGGTTGGGCCTGCTTGCGTAGCAGGCCTATTGCGACCTGGTCTGGTGGCAGCGGCCCGTCTGCGTGACGGGTCGGGTCGCGTTCTAACAAGTGGTATCAGAGCCAGGTCAGAAACCTGTAATGTCTCCCGGGCTGTACACGGATATCGGGCCGTCAGAGAGATCTTCCGGGCCACATGAAATCGGGCTGTCGGAGTAGTGTCCACCCGAGTGTGAAGGGGAGTAGGACCACCCGATGTGTGATGAAGGGGGATATTGTTAGATTTAATCCCACATCGGGTATTGATGCTGGGGGAGCCCAACATATAAGGTGGAGGGTACCTCACCTATCAGGTTAGTCTTTTGGGTTGAGGTGGCCCATGACCTTGGTTGGGGCTCCGGTTGTGCCTGTTTGCGTAGTAGGCCCGTTGCGACTAGGGCCGGCAGCAGGGTTCAGTCTGCGTGACGGGTCGGACCGCGTTTCTAACAATTTGCTGAAGCGATCTCATCCAGTTTCCGTTAGTCATCTCTTTAGCCACTGTCCTATTCTTGAATTTACCCAGCTTGTAAAGACTCGGCAAGAGATTTTTGAAAGGCATTGGCTTCCTCGATTTATCTTGCCAAAATAAGGTTTTCCTGCCATTTCCAATAGTAATCTCCACAGACGCTGCAAAGAATTCCTTATCTATTTGGTTGCACGGAAGTTGCATGCCTAACCAAGGTTTTTCCTTCTCCTTCCAGCTTTGCCAAAGCCAGGTAATTCTAAGGGCCGAACAAAATTTATCAAGATCTAGAACCCCCAAACCTCCAAGTTCTTTAGGGTGGCACACCATTGCCCATTTAACTAAACACATCCCCCTTTCGTGCTATCTGCTTTGTCACCAGCCCACAAAAATCATTTTCGTACATAGTCTATCTTCTTTATGACCCATCTAGGTAGAGTGATTACCGTCTCATAATATATCACGATAGATGTTAGGACCGATTTTATGAGCACCACCCTTCCAGCCTTTGTAAGCAACTTGCCTTTCAAAGTCTGAAGCTTACTTCCCACTTTGTCGATCAGTGGTTGAAAATCCTCTTTTCTTGGCTTTCTATTATGGATTGGCAAGCCAAGATATTTACATGGGAACTCACATCTTTTCCCTGGGAAGATCTCTAGAATTTCTTCAATGCTTTCCTTTGGGATGTTTAAAGGAAACAATTCTCTTTTTTCCACATTTAGCCTCAGTCCTGATGACCTTCCAAAAAGATCTAGTATGCGTTTGAGAGCCCCCAGCTCGGTTGGTCGCGGGTTAATTAATATGGTTGTGTCGTCTGCATATAGAGATATGGTCCCTTTCTTTGCTTTCTTTGATACCTTCTGGAAAATCTTTCTTTCAGTCACTAAGCTTATCATCTTTTGGAGGGGGTATCCAACAATTATGAAAAGCAGAGGGGATAACGGATCGCCCTGCCGAAGACCCCTCTTGTGTTGTATCTGCATACTAGGTTTGCCATTCAGGAGGATTTGTGTTGATGAGGTGGACAGAAGTAGAGATATCTATTCTCGCCACCGCGGGCCGAATCCCATCACATGCATCAAGTCTAGAAGGTATACCCAATTTACCGAGTCAAATGCTTTGCTTATGTCCAGTTTAATAAATAGGACGGGCTTCTTTTTTCCTTGTAGCTCCCTGATCAGGTTCTAAACGAACAGGTAATTGTCATGAATTCGCCTTCATTTCACGAAGGCACTTTGATAGATTGAGACAATGCCATTAAACTTTGGCGCAAGCCCATTTTCCAGGACTTTAGAAAAAATCTTTGCCACACTGCTAAGTCCAGAAGGTCAGTGTTGGATATGCCTAATTCTTCCCAGTTGAGGGTGGTGTCTTTGTTCCCTTTAGTTCCTATTTGTTGCATGAAGTGCTTATAGATTTCCTTTTCTTTGTCTTCCTGAGATACAACAGGGCCATCCTCTGTCTCTAGCATTTGGATGATTTTTTTCCTCCACCTGCCATTTGCTCTCAAGTGAAATAACTTTGTGTTGGCGTTAGATGTTTGGATGGCCGTTAGCCTTGCCCTTTGCCTAGCTTTTATCTTATCTATGGCCAGAAGCCCCAACAAGTATTTGAGTTTTGTTCTATCTCTGAATTCCTTCTCCTCCACTGATAATAATCTTTGTTCTTCTGCTGTCTCCATTCTGAAGATGATCTCCTTCACTATAGCCAGTTGCAACTTAATGTTTCCTATAGTGGATTTCTCCCAAGTTTTTAGGACCTTGGCCGTCCTGCTTAATTTTGTGTGTAACTTTCTGATGGCATCATTGTCATGTACAGGCCTTCTCCAGGCCTCTTCAACAGTTTCCAAGAACCATGGCATGGTGAACCAGTACGATTCAAAACAAAAAATGTTTACCCTTTCAGTTTGCGTGTCCCCCTGCAGTAGAAGAGTGGAGTGGTCAGATGCTCCTGTAGGGAGTGCTTGCAAACAGGCAGAGGGGGAAATCTCTTCCCAACCGGTAGATGTGAAGCCCCTATCGATCTTCGTCATTATTGCATTCCTTTGTCCGTTTGACCAAGTGAATTTTCGACCATGCAGGAACAGTTCTCTGAGTTGAAGAGCGTTCACAGTTGCACTGAATTTTCCCATGATACCTCTGTCAGTTCTTCCTCTGTTCTTTTCATTAGCTTTACAAATCATGTCGAAATCCCCTATTATTAGCCATTCCTTTTGCACTAGATTCTTGATGCTTTCAATCTCCTCCAGAAAGGCCATTTTCTCTTGCCTGGTTTGAGGGCCGTATACACATGTCAGACACCATTCTATACCTTCCTGCAACATTTGTAGTCTTATCGTGAGAGTGTGGTTTGCTCTCTGTGATGATATGATTTTAAAGAGGTCATCATCTGTTGCAATCAATATTCCCCCTTTTACCCTATTAGCTGGTAAGAATGAGTAATTCTAGGTGAATCGGTGTCACAACGTGTGAATGATTTTTTTCTTTGACCATAAACATGTGAATGATTAGGGACTCATTCCAGTCCTGTAGCTTGGTTTCCTGCAAACAAACAATCGTGGCTTTCGTTGACACGATTAGATCTTTTACTGCGTGCCTTCGAATTGGTGTATTCCACCCTCGGACGTTCCAGCTTAGTAGGTTCATTTGTCGTTGTGCCATAAAAGAGATAATAATATTGAAATATAAGTGAATTGCCTATCATCCATTATCAGCTTAAACTTTTGAGGGTAACTGGTTAGCGCATAGTAGCTTAATATGATATCAGAGTCAGAGGTCTCGAGTTCGAATCCTGGCGGGCGCAATTTATTAATAAAATAAAAAAATGCAGCCGACTTCTATTCTACGCTTGCAGAGCCAAAAGAGCCTGCACGTGAGCGGAAGTGTTGAAATATAAGTGAATTGTCTACCATCTATTATCAGCTTAAGCTATTGAGGGTAACTGGTTAGTGCATAGTAGCTTAACAAATAAAACAACTGATTGAAGACACCAGCAGACTTCACATAGGATCGCGATATGAGTCTTAAGCGGCCATGGTCCACTAGGCTGCCAAAACATAAGGACACTCCACACCAACGCAAGGCACCGCATATCAAGAAGTCGGCAGCTTTGCTTGATGCAGCTTGTATAGTAGGGTGCGCACCTGCGCGCCAAGGTTTGGAGGTCGGGCGCATGGCTTGGGTTGAGGTTTTTGAGGATTACAACACGTAGACAACACATGATACTGCTGAGCTTACACATAGCGACACAAACAGACAACTAGAAGATGCAGGCCTCATTGGGTTCAAGCAGGTGCACGAGAAGCCCTCTTCACCCTCGCCTTTGCCTTCTTCTTTACATCTACGCCCATGACTTTCAACAGATCCTCCATTGCACTTATCATCTCATGTGTGAGTGGGGTTGTGAACAACCTCGTAAATTTGTTCTTTGCCTCCATTGTCAGCTTACCACCAGGAGATGTCAGGCCTAATTTTTTGACAAGCACCTCCTGTGCGAGTTCTTCTGAGTTCTTGACTCCCATTGTCCTACTTCTTGCCGCGATTCTGCAACTCTTCCTTGCAGTCCTGATCTCTGCATCCCCTGAAGCTTTGCCTGGCACTCGGTTGACTAGGGCACGTAGTATAGGGTTTGGAGCTTTAGCGGAGATCAGCTTTAAGGCTCCCTTTGGCATAGCTAAACAAAGTTGATTCTCTGGATTAACTTATGATTCTCTAGTGAAGTGATTATGTGACTGAAAATGATTCTCTATGATTTTCTAGAATAAACTCTTAGACTCAGGACAGAGAATCACTTCACGGAATTAGGAGAAGCTACTTTTTTCAGCTTCCATCCTCTTAGTTCATTTCAGAGAATCACTTCATAGAATCAGCTAAGAATCACTTCTTCTGAAAAACAGTGTTTGGCACAGCTTCTCTTATTCTGGCTGAGAATCAGCTTCATGAAGCTCTGCCAAAGGGGGGCTAAGAATTCACCAACCTCTCCCCCCTGACCCTGCTGCTGCTCTTCTTGGTCCCGATTTTCTGGTACTACTGGTTCGATGCGCTGAGAGGGTGGATTTGGCTCCCCTGCGTGAGTGTGATGCGCGATGAGGCTACCCCTTGTTAGTGAGAGTGGTTCTTCTCTCGGGCACCCCTGCCCTGTTCCCAAACACTGTTGTACAGGATTAGTCTTCCCATTGATAGTTCTATCTGCATTAGCTCCTTCCCCCCCCCCCCCCCCCCCCCCCCCGCCCATAGTCAAATGCACAAGAGCCTTTTCCAGCATTGGGTCAGCTTGCCACAAGCCCCTGCTATCATGGACTTCATGCAGGGAGTACACCTGCAATGCCATATCTTCACGCAGAGCGGGATTCACCCCAACTTCATTATGCTCAGCATGCTTCCTTACTTTGGCGATATTCAGTAGTTGTTCAGAAGAAACATCAATCTTTTCTTTACGAGTGTCTCCTGAAACTGTGATTGCAGGTGCTCCTTCTTCTGGGCTTTCTTCTGAGTGGCCTAGGATCCTATCTTGACCCTGGGGCAAAGTATGGTTCTTCTCACTATCTTAATTTTCCTTCATGTCAAGCTTCTTGAATCTGTGAATCATTCTGACAAGAGAATGCTCCCTGGACCTCCTAACTCTTGGGCTAAGTGATATGTCTCTGGCCGACCTCCTTCCACCATGCCTCTGACCTCTATCTCCATATCTTATGTGAGGAGACCTCTCTCTGATTATGTGTTTCTCCCCCGGCTATCTTAGTCTCTGTAGATGACTTCCCCTCCTTGGAATATCAGTGTAATCACCCCTGTTGTGGTCATCATCCTCGTTGTCCCAATTTCTCCTATCTCTCCACATGTCTGCACTGCATGAATACCTCAGGGGATCAAATTTTCCTCTACTATCTTCCTAAAACACACTGGGTGAGGCGCGTGGGTAGTTTAAGTTGTTGTTCTCCGAACCGAAATCACAGATGAAGGGGATAGCTGCAGGGCGGCCATCTTCTCTGACATGTCTTAGATCTTCCACTACTTGACGGTGTACAATGTGTTAGGGATATAATAGTAATATTATATTAAATGATGTAATAGGGACTTATTTGTATATTTGTAATCTATTGTACATCTATTTATAGAGGTCTCCGGCCTCCTCAATAAGATCTGAAGATCCAATATTCATAACATGGTATAAGAGCTAGATTATTGTTTTTATGGTGACGGCGGTGGTTGTTCTTCCGATCTGATCGATTTAGCCGCTGCCCCGCCCTTCGCTCTACGTCGCGCTACGTTTCCTCCCGGCGTACCGCGCGATCCGCACGCCCTCCGGGTGACCAGACGTACAACTACGACATGGGCCACCGCGTCCAGGCCACTAGCGGGGACCCGCCCACCTGCCGCTGCGGTCAGCAAGGAGGAGGCCGTTAGCCCCGCGACAGCCATCTCCGGCTTCACGCGCCTCATCCACCGAAGGCAGGAGGATCCCTGGGTTTGTGTCAGCGCCAGACAGTCTGCTGCACCCGGGTGAAGCTCCACAGCCACGTGAAGCTTTCGAACGCAACAGCGAATTCTTATCTGCCACGTGCTGCCACGCACACTTCTCTCGTTGCCTGCTGTTTACTCCTTCGGTCTTTGGCCTTGGCAGCACTTGGCAGCACATGGTTTGCTCCATCGGTCTCTAGCATTGGATCATCACAGGTTGCTGCCCACGCAGATCTGAGCTTCGGTCATGCTGACGTCAGCATGACATCTTCTTCTTCATGATTTCGGTCAGGTTCCTTGCCAGTAAAAAAAAAAAACTGGCTGCGTCGGCTCCTCTTCGGATCTGGAATGGAATTGACGTCTTTTGGGCGCTTTTGTTTTAGCTACCTGTGACGCCTTGATCCATCGCTGATTCGGGAGCTCCGTCTGCACTTAAAAAAATGCTAATATGCGCCACTTTTATTTACGCTCTCCCCGTCCTCTGCCGCTGCTTATTTTGCGCTCTTGTCGTTTTTGGTCATTTTTGTCATGATGATCTTTTCTTCTTCAGTCAGAATTCTAGTTGTGCGATTTCTGGTGCTTTTCAATGGCATCTTACCGTGACTGGGTTCCTCGTACGCGTACGCGCGGTTACGACTTTGGGAGTTGCTCATGGAAGATCTCTGGTTGGTATTGGCCATCGTCATCGTCGTGATTCACAGCATGTTTGGTAGCTTGACTGGCTTCGTTTTTCTTCCGTTGCGCCTGCCAGTTTTGTCGGCTCCAGTTTTCCTGCTTCATCTACTTCGACGTTCTTCTTAGTGACAACAAAGTTCATCTTTGTGGCTTCAACATGTTTTTATCTTCAAACTCAATGTTCTTGATGTACCTTGAGATTGAGGGGGGTGTTAGGGATATAATAGTAATATTATATTAGATGATGTATTAGGGACTTATTTGCATATTTGTAATCCCTTGTACATCTATTTATAGAGGTATTCGGTCTCCTCAATAAGATCTGAAGATCCAATATTAATAACACAATGATATCATAGGTGATGTTCGGCCTTGGCTTGGTAGGTGGTGGTGGAGCATACTGCATCTGCCAGACATCAAAGCCAGCTTCGGCCTCTTCCGTCTCAGTCATTGTTAATCTCAACCTCTTGGGTATGCGCCAGGGTTCAGCTGTAAAGGCCCTAGTCTTGGTAGCGCTAGCGTGAGCGTCGGCTCGAGCGGCAGATCACGGCGGGGTGGCAACGCAAGAGGCGGTTGATCTCGCTGGAGGCGCGAGCGATGGATCTCCATGGTGACGGCGCGAGTGGGAGATCTCATCAGCTCGAGCGGCGGTGGCGTAGAGCGCCATCACCGGTGGCAGCGATCACCAGCGGCAACGATGCTAGCCGATGGCCGGAGAGGAAGGAGAAGGTGGTAAGTTTTTTCATCTTTTTTGTTGATTTTTAATACGTAATTTGTAAGGGTTATGTTAATTATAAAATAATCAAATAAAATAATTTTGTGATTGATTAACTTATAAAATTAATGGTTAATTACAAGATTTAATGGTTAATGGTGGTAATTAGCTCTTAATTATACGGTGTTCCTGAAATTTTCTCAAATTTAGACACCTAACATTTAGACAGTCCCAGAAAATGAGTCAAAATCTCCATGAGACCTTGTTAATCTACAATCAATTCTTTTTTTCTGTAACTCGTTCAGATTTCTTCCTTTTTTTCCACTTGAACCTTGTAAAAAGTTTCCAAAAAAATTTAGAAATTTTCATTTCAATTTCATGTATACCAAATGTCGTTAATCTTATGCCAAAAATAAATGGATTTTAAGCTTCATTGAAAGCAGTTTCTTGATATTAAGTCTTCTCACTTGTTTCATATTACTAATATATTCGCTCCATTCTGAATATATGATGTATAGGACAAAAAATCTAGTTTAATTTGAACTAAATTATATGTCCACATCATTTATTTTGAGAATAGAGGAAGTATCTATCAGCTCTTCTACTTGGCTAACAACTACAGGGATCATCCCAGTCCTCCTGCACATTCTACTGTTCCTACTCAGGTTTCAGGTGATTATCCATCGAATATATATGGAAATCAGATACAAGTTTGAGCATAACAAATCTTGAGTTTCTATCAACTGATTGACTGTGAAACTTTTCCCTCTACCAGGATATGAGCTTCTCTGAGTCTCAACGTGGCTCTTCCAGGCAGCACGGGATGGCAAGTTCCCACAAAACACGGGATGGCAAGTACCTAGATTTCCCACAAGGGCAACCAGGGCTCCAGCGAATGCGGCTTCACTCCTCCCATTCGGTCCTTCCATGCGTCCTCCCGTTGACGTGTCAAAATATTATTGGTTCTTCATTAATACCAGTTTAACTACCATATCTTCACAACAAATAAGATGATGACACATCAGCGGGAGGACGCATGGGAGGACAAACGGGAGGAGGGAAGCCGTGTCCGGCTCCAGCGGCCCTGGAACTGAATTCAGCTGGGACAACAAATTCGCTGGAGCTAGGATGCTTGTGTTCCGTCACCACATCTGTTCCTACTGATTGTTCAACAGCCATCATGTGAATTCAGTTTCCAGAATATAAAAGCGTAGTACGGACAAATCTGTCTTTAGTGTAGTACAGACAAATCTGTCTTTAAGAGTATTTGAGCGGAAGGACAGCTTGTCAATCACTCCTTCCGTCCCCAAAAAATTATCATCGTTTAGTTTAAAAATCAATTAAATGTTGATAAATTTTTTAGAACGAGATGAGTATAAGATAAGTTTGGACTGACTCGTTTGTGCCTTGATGCCATACAGTGGCAATGTGCACATACACACCATCCTGGTATAGATCCAAGTGAGTAGTGACTGTTAGAGTTGATCATAATCAATAAAGTAATTAAGAGTCGGTTACAATAGTAATCAACTCAACCATCTCTGCTCCCTCTTGGGTGTCCTGATCAGGGACACCTCCCAACCGAATCGGTTGGAAGGGCTCTCTCTTGTGCTCCTCTCCTAATATAAGCAACCGGGTTAAGGCACTAAGACTTGACAATCCTAAGATACGCATAAACTTCCAACACCTAAGCATCTGAGATGTTCGAGGGGAGAAGCAAGAGGAAGGCTACTTCTCGGTGTTCATCACATGTGCCTTCATCGACTTAACCTCCATCGATGCCATCGCCCTCAAAATCAAGAGGAGGTCTGCTGGTGTCTTCGATGACTCCATCATCTACACACCAAGCAACTACATCAAGCTAATCGTCATATGGCTCCTACCACTAGCGCCAACGAAGGTGCAATCCAATATATGTTGCCCTAATTAAGTTTCTGCTCCTAATTGCTTCATGCTTAGATTAGGTTTGGTTGGTGATTGCTTAATCAACCATTTTAATCCGAGGAGATTAGAGGCTAATTTAAGATCCTATCAACTCAGAATTCTATCAGGGACTTCATAAGCTGAAAGTTTGTATCTCAACAGAGGATCATCAAAGCTGCCATGGTTTAGCTTTTATTTTTAATTTTTTAAATGATAGGTAAAGTCTCGACCTTCCACTCCTAAGAAGGTTATGACCATCTTAAATAGCGACTAGTATGCAAAAACGATTATGGTGCAAAATGCAAAAAACAATTTTGGACCACTGGATCACCATCCAATGTTTGGTGCTACTCCACATTCCTTTCCTCTAGCACAAACAAAGCTTCCATTTTTAGCCAACAAACTTGAAGAAATTAGATGCACTTGCATGATGCTGCTTATAGTCGATGCAAGCTTTATGGAAGGTCAGATTCCTACTTTTCATCACTCTGTTGATCTAAGGAGCCGGTTGGCTGTTGAATCAATGTTTTTTTCTGTTTATTGGTTTCTTGCATCAATTAAAAAGTTGATTATTTTATCTCTTTTAGTTTATCTTGATTAGCTGAGTATTGTTTGATGTTCAGTATGCCCCCCTTTGGGTATATGCATGCTATTTGATTTGAGTCTATCGATCCTCGATCTCCATGGATCTCCACAGACATTGTTGTGCATTTTTTTAACTTCAATCTGAAATCCGATCCTACAAGTAATCGAACGATCAAGGCGAAGCGAACATCAGTACTAGTCGATTTTCCAAATGACAATTAACAGTTAATCATTCATCATTACAATTAACAAAACTAATATATTTCCATGATCTATACATTAACAAACTCATTTTGATTGACTATTACAACTAACATAATCCTTATAACTTAACATATTACAATTAACAATTATAAATTAATAACCTTTTCTTCCCCGTCGGCTTGTGCTGTCGCCCGCCCGTGCGCTCACGTTGCTGCACCGAGACGTGGATGGAGTCTGGGAAAAGGGGAGAAGGCTGGGAAGAAGATAAGTTCAAGACACACGAACTTTAAATAAATCGACTAACCAAATGTCATCTCAAAGTTTCTTATATGTCAGACACCTAATGAATATAATTTATGTAAAGTATATATTTGTATAATTAACAACACTTGGTGTGCAAATGCAATGAATTTCCTTGTTATTATTTTAGGTATGATGATGGAAATTTTGGGTACACGAATTCGAGTAAGTTACTCAATCTCCCCTATGATCGATGCCCAAGAGAATTCGGGTCGGTAGCTCTTTGATTGACGAGATCATGTTGAACTATAAGGAACACGACTTCTAACAGGATGCGTGAAGAAGTTAGCAGAAAGACAAAAAAGAATACAAGACATGACAGTGGCCGGTAGCCTTCACTGCACGGGAGTCAGCTACAGAAAGCTCTTCTGTCCAGCCCCAATTTTTTTCTTACGGATATCACTGAGATGATCTGCAGCTAGGGCGTACTCTAAACATTACTAAAAAAATATAAGCGGTGTTACTCTAAACTTAGCAAGGTCATATTCTAAAATGCGCCCACACTAGTTGATAGGAGTGTTACATGTTCTGTTTTGATAGTATGGAGTAATGATATAGAGTATGACCAGTGCGGAATATTATGTTGTGAAGTAAAAAACTTTGAGTGTAATGTAAAGGAACTTAAAGTATTATTTTATAATATAAATTTAAAGTACGACGAGTGCGGTTATTTTAGAAAATTAATGAATCACACACACTAGGGCTCAGACCCTTAAAATCCAAACCCCATCTCTCATTCCACTCATCACGAAAATCACTCTTCAAGATCCATCGCCGCTAACACTAGAGTAGTGATATTTTTGGTTTCATGAGCTTACGTATTTTTTTCATTTGAAAAGACGTAAGGCCCCGTTTGGCTTGTGGGGATGCTCATCCACATGGAATCTGTCCACCCGTGGGTTCGGTGGCCACCCAATCCCTACCAGCACTCAAAGCCACTCACTCATTAATTAGGGTGCCACACTTTTCTGTTGCACGCATAACAAGGACACTGAACAGAATCCAACAGCAATGCTATTACAGGTATGGATATCGCAAACACAATTACAAAACGTTAATGTTGAATTATGCATTATGAATATAACTAGAAAAGAAAATTTTGGAATGGTATAAAAATGAATAATTTGACCACAGGTTCACAATTTACCAACCCCCAGGACAACTGATCCAGCAGTGACGTTGGCCACCAGTTTATATGCTAGCAATGTCAGTATGTCAACCTCCTAACTTTCTCCACCTTCCCTTGTTGACAATCTACTTTACTATCTCCTAACTTTCTCCACCTTCCCTTGTTGACAATCTACTTTACTATCTCCTGTGCTGCTATTAGCATCACGTCATCATCCTCAAGAAGAAGGCAAGCAGGCAAGACAGCAGCAGCAGAGCATCGTCACCACTTCACAGTGCAACAGCAGCTCATCATTTTGCCTTGTCCCCAAACATCACCAACCTTGCAGTTCCCACGCGCACTCCACCTCCGATCACCGCCGGGAGGGGAACGGAGGGCAAGCCCCGCCGGGAGGGGAAGCGAGGGCGAGTGAATCGGCGCCAAGAGAGGGGTGGGGGAGAGTCGACGTCGTCGGAAGGGGACGAGGGAGGGGAAGGGAGGGCAAGCTCCGCCGGATGGGGTGGACACACGGGCGAGCGCCGCGGATAGAGAGGCAGAGATTCCCAGCGTTGAAGGAGTTGCTCAATTTCCACCCAATACGAGTGAATTGAGTGTGGATCGGCGGAATCCACCGTCTACCCAAATACACTTTTAGCTCATGATGTGTATTTGATTCACTAACTGAATCCACTCTTGGATTGAGCTTCGATCCACTCTCATCCCTGCCTTTCCAAACGACGCCTAAACGGGAACAGGACACAGGGTAGGCGATAAAGGCACACGACAACCGGACGGTCAAAACCAAACGGAACGTAAGAAAAATTTAAAAATACTGCGCCGTTGCCGGGATCAAACCCGGGTCACACTGTACCACAACGACTCGTAGCAGTGCGTCACATTAACAGATACTTATTTAATGAAGTTTTTCTCTCAGGAAAAACCAGAGGCCACTCTTATGGACCACGCAACGAACCTGTTCCTGCGGATCATCTAGGATTTCGAACACTAACACAACGATGTCCCAATACCAGGTTCTGTATGAATAAGTTACCAGGTACCGTTCGTTTAGTAAAAAAATGCATATATTCATAGCAATTTAACACAGGTAGACTCGTACAAAATTTACTGGTAGCCACAGCGTACCATTGTACTCTACTGACAACAGTTCTGATTTCTATCCATTTACATATTGAATTCTTTCCACCCAAAGAGTGACAGAAGGTGCTTTGAATCAACTATTATCATCACATTGTAAACAAATGAAATGAATTGCTTAGCTTTGCAGATCCAACGAGGGAAGCAAAAGAATCCGACTCTGTACAGTGTACATTTTGCCTGAAAGTCGATCATCTTGGAGGTGGTCTTGAGAATGGAGTCTGGACGGATGAGTATGTTGACGATGCAAGTGGAACAGTTGAGAAATCAGAGTCTGGACGACCAAACGGACGCCGCTTTGTTGAAGGGTCAGGTGCAAGGTTTGTGGGAAGATGTGATGGATGGAAACTCGATGATTTACTGCTACTGCTGGTTGTTTGGCTCTCTTCCTGTGACTGCATTGCAGTTTCTGAAGCTTCTCTTTTCTCCCTTTCTTGTTTCTCCCTTTCTTCGGTCTCCTTGAGCAGAAAGTCCACCCATAGGTCTGCAAATGACTGCATACAGTGGACCAAGGAGGATGCTGAAGTGAAAAAAGATTGTAAAAGAGAAGACTAAGGTAATAGAACATTCACCCACCTGGTTATCCTGAGATGCTTGAGTTGACTTGCCAGGTGAACTCCCACCAATAATTCCTCCGACTAGGCATCCTGGGAGACCCAGAACACCACGGACAACACCCTTACCAGCACCATTTTGTGCAAGACCAATCCTTTGCCTGTCTTCCTTGGAGAAGCCAAGCATGCGAACCATAAGATCCAAAACCTGGGCACATCCAATATTAGAATAATGTTTTACAACAAAATATGCAGCTGAAAGTTCATTACAATTTACAACAAATAATTTAGTCAAGCAAGGCACCTCTTTGCTGTGGTTCCGCTGGAAGTAAGTTACCAGCAGTTTTATCACAATCCGCCTGCATCCAAAAAGATTGATTATTTGCTTTTATTGCATATAACTCGTTCAATTTGAACTAACCAGCATCATATATTGAAAAGTGGAGCACCATATAGCATCTTCCAGAATGTCTAACAGAAGTGCAACAAGGGAAAAAGAGACGCAGGCAAACTTTATCCTTCAATAGAAACTTTTGCTACAAAACACAATTAGATTCACTTTGAAAATGTTAAATTTTCCAAGATTAACAAGGTGCCACGTTTTAATCATCAATAGCTTATTAAATGTAAAGGAGAAAAAAAAAAGTAAAACAGAAGGAAAAGGAAGCATTGTTGGCAGTTTTTCCGATTCCTCTATCTTTATTTTTTCCAGAACAGTTTAAGTACAAATATTCTTCATCCAGTTCTAAATACAAATCTACTCAGTTTTTGTTATTGCACCAAAATCATCTTGCAAACAGAGTGCACAACCATTTCTAACGCTAGAACATGAGACTAAACCATTTCTCTGTCCACCAATGCGCTCACCAAAATCATAAATAAATAAATAAATAAAAAGAAAGTAACCACAAGAGAAGTCGCCCTACCTGTCAACGGAATTATCTGAATCTAACGACATCCTACTAATTGTTGTCATACTTTGTTCTAGAGCACGTCGCAATCTTGAATTGTCATTCTCAAACTTTTGCATGGAGTCCTTCCCATCCGCTAACATCCTCTCTGCTTGTGAAAGTTTGGTGGCTATATCCTCCTTCTCCCTTCTTGAGATTTCAATTGTTTCATTCACCACCTGCATAAAAAGAATGTGCTAGCAGCTCATTTTAAGTACAAAGAAAATGCATTACTGAAATATGTGCACTCAACCTTGCCCATACATCTTTTGTAACAAACAAGAGGCACAATATTGATAATCCTAAGTATCAATTGGTCAATGCTTGTTCATGTATAAACATGGTACAATCTGTTTTTACCTTCAGGGATTCGGATAGTTTTGCCACTTCATCCCTTGCAATAGCTAAATCGCCGCCAAGCCGATCCTACATATTCATTCGATTGAAGATGAAAATCAAGCTGAAAGCAACAAAGTAAGCCATTTCAAACAGACAATACTTCCAACATTTCAATCACCTTGGCTTCTCTCAGCATAGTACTGTCCAAGAGCAGTCTGAAGATTAAGCAGCTCCACATTTTTTGATTCAAGTGCACTCATACAGTTTGCAAGTTTGTATTTCAAATCCACTATTTGTTCATTTGACCTCTGGTGTTCTTGATTTATGATATTTTTGCTCTCCTCCCGCTTTGCCATCTCAGTCTTTAAAGCCCTCTCTAACTGCATTATATGGTTCTTTTGCTGATCACAGATTATCCGCAATTCTTCAATGAGTTTACTATCCTCATCCATCTTTTCTTGGTCTTCAAGGTCCTAATGAAGTACAAGTGACTCATTAGTCAGCACATAATGTTATTTCTTCTGTTAAAGAGCTGATTACATTTTGCATATCACAATTTGCGTTTAGATAGTAGCAATCAAGCTACATGATTGAATCTGTTTCCCTTGTCACACTAGGAGGCCACAAAATTGCAGGAAAAACAAACATTATGTGATTACCTTATCTAGTAAATGCTGCTTTAGTCGAGCCAAATCTTGCACTACTTTGTCTCTCTCACGTGAAGCTTCCTGTAATAATCTCTCCAATGAAGCCAGTTTTTTAACCTTCACAGTAGAACTACAAGCACATCAGTTATTTTATTCACTTCTCCATTTATTGGTACCACAAGTACAACAAATTATTTTGTATCAATGACATATAACTTTAGCTAGCTAGTTTCAATTGGGCATACATACTTAAGTGTATAATGTACATGGTTTTGATAGTTTTGAAGAGGCTATTACTAGCATTCTAGCAAACACAGTAGAGGATTTTGCTTAAGCAAAATAACAAACTTATAGTGCATCAAGGCCTTGATTCCCCATCAAAGTCCTAAATATCAAAGAAAATGGCAAATATTGCTGCCATCAAACAAAAGAGCTCCAATGTCTCTTGGATCGTCCAGAGACATCAATTAACTTTAAATTGACATATATGAAATCCAAGGTCACGATGTCTCGGGTCGCCCCCAGCAGAGGTCGGCGCGGAGGGCGGCCGCGCCACCCCCAGCGGTCGGCGCCACCCCCGTTCCTCTCCTCCCCCCCCCCCCCCCCCCCTCCTCCAGCCTTCTACTCCCGTCGCCCTGCGTAGGGCGCTCCCGCTCCGCGCCCCGCACCAGATCTGGTGCGGCCAGTGGCGGCTCTGCGGCCGCCACGACAGCTGTCTCCGGCGTTCCCTCTGGTACCCTCGCCCCTCATCTCCTTGTCCTCCCACTCCTCTCCTCCCAGGTGCGTCTCTCAACCTCTCCCTCCGCACGCTGCTGCTCTGTTCCGTCCAGATCTGGTCGGCCTTCCGCCGCCCCTGCCGGTTCTTGCGCCGCCGGTGGAGGTCATGCGACCGGCGTTCCGCCCATCTTCCTCCTCCCCGCTGGTGCCCTCCCCCTACCTCCCCTCGCCCTCCCCTGTCTCTTCAGCCTAGTCCTCTCCGCCCTCCTCTCCGCCTCCCTGTCCGTCAATCCGGGTCACCCCACAGCTTGCAGCCCCGACCATTCTTGCTCCGGACCTGCCCCCTCCTCTGCTCCACTTGTCCTCAACTCCCCCGACCCACTTGGCTGCTCCTCAGGCATCCCTGTTGGCGGAATCCCCCCTATGGCCATGGTTGTCGCCCCTCCGACTTCTGCTGCTTCGGCCTCCCCACGGGAAGTGCCCCAAACTCGCACTGCCCCTCCCACCACCTCCTCCGGATTCTCCTGGATGCGTAGGGGTTGGCTAGCTGCTCCAAAGTCTATGTCCGGGTCTCCTGCGTTGGAGTCTTCTTTGTCAGCCTCCTTGTCGGTTTCCACTCCGGCTCGATCTGCCAATTTCGCTGCTTCCCAGGTACATGTCGTGCCACCCACCACTCCTCCATCGTCGCCCAACCAGAAACCCTCCTCCGGCCCTGCCTCCCCTAGGCCGTTGTCTCAGTCCCCACCAAGGTCACCTCCCTCCCCTCTTGCCTTCTCCTCCACCTTTGGACTCTGTCTTAGGGCCCCCACCCACCCCTTTTGAGCTTCCGAGAAGGTCTGCTCTCCCCGCTGGCGAGGGTAGCAAACTTTCCTTTGCTAGTCCTCGACTTCAGGTTGCTCGATCAGTGCCTACTGATCTGATCGGGAAGTGTTTCAACTGCTTCTCCTTCGACCACATTGCTGCTAGGTGTACGGAGGCAACTAGATGCTTCCGGTGCAAGGGGGAAGGCCACAAAGCAAGCAACTACGTTCTTCCCCGTCGTCGCCTATCAACAAACTCGTCATCTGCTATACCTTCTCCCTCAACAACTGAATGTGGGCCTAGAGGGGGGGTGAATAGGCCTTTTTGAATTTTGTCGGATCCTGCAACACTCAACAACAAGTTCAATACCAGAGATATCGGACTAGTCCGGTAATGTGCGGACTAATCCAGTGTTCACGGACTGGGTTGATTAAGCTTGATCGATTAGATTGATTCTTTTATGTATGCAGCGGAAATATAGAATCAAATAAAGGTTTCAATGTTATATATTAGATTATATCACAATTAAATCTTATGTTTGACAATGCAACGTAAGATGAGCAATGATTATTGAAACCCTAGATTATATTGATGAATAAGAATGATGAACACCAAAAGCAAAACACAAGGATTTATCCCGTGGTTCGGCTACCACAAAGGCAACCTACGTCCATGTTGAGGAGTCCACAAAAGGAACGGGTCTTCTCCAACCCTACCCTCATCGGATCGCCACGAAGGTCAATCCTCTTCCACTAATCACAAAGGGGTGAATAACCGAATTCAAGGGGCTTTCTCACACGTTGAGAGCTCCCTTGGATTACAACAGAAAATACCACCAAGAACACACTCAAAAATTACAAATGAATCGCAGGAGTGTGTTAGAGAATCAAACTAAGAGCTCAATGTGGTGTTGCAAGTATCTCTCCAATGATCTAGAGTGAATCCTCAAAGGATTGATCGTTGTTGCACTTAATTTCATGGAGAGATGTAGTTTTTGAGGCTCTTGGGAGGTGTGACGGCGCTAGGGTTCGAGAGTGTTCATAATGGGGCCGTGCATCTCTATTTATATGGGGTTTCTAAAAGTGACCGTTAGGGTTCAGAAAGTTCGGACTAGTCCGTGATGGTCACCGGACTAGTCCGGTGTGCTGTGTGTAGCAAACCCTAAGTACCCCGAAATATCGGACTAGTCCGGTGAGGAACGGACTTGTCCGATTTCTCTACTGGAAATCTTCGGACTAGTCCGATAGTCATCGGACTTGTCCGGACATGTGAGACCCTAAGTGTATAGGATGACAAGTCCGCACTTGGGGGACTTGTCCGATTCAGATCAGAGGGTATTTCGGACTAGTCCGTGCAAACATCGGACTTGTCCGATTTGGATCAGAAAAAATATCGGACTAGTCCGGTTGTGATCGGACTTGTCCGATTTTGTGTGACTTGTGAAGTGTTTTGAGGACTAGTCCGCACTAGGGAGGACTAGTCCGATTCTAGTCAGAAAGGATATCGGACTAGTCCGATGGATATCGGACTTATCCGATTTCGTGCAGAAAGGATATCGGACTAGTCCGGTTATGATCGGACTAGTCCGCTCCTGTATAACTTTGTGCAATGTGTGTGTTTAATTGTGATTGAGCTCTTGGGGTGTGTTTCCTTAACACACTCCATATACAATAATCTACTACTCTTCTTCCTTGAGCTCATTTCCACTTTGCTTCTCATTCTTCCTTCTTTTTGGCACTTTGCTCATTTTTCTATTAAAATCCTGCACTCATCTCAACAAGGAGGTTAGGATCCCAATTGCTTGTCATAAATCATCCAAAACCCACAAGAGAGTCCTAGATGCACTTTCAATCTTCCCCTTTTTGGTGATTGATGACAACCAATTGAGATTTCACAAAATATGATAAAAATTGAGATTTTCATAAAGCATGCACATATGGGTCCAAAATACATCAAGCAGTGAGAGTATAATCCATATGTGCATTCTTTATTGTGGGATGCATAACTAAGTACACTGGAACATAAAGAATGACATAATTGACCTTAATCAACCAATAGCAAGAATATATGTCATTTTAGAGCAAAATCACAGTTTTCATAAATACTACTCAAAGGATCAAATCATTGCATCACAGAACTATAATTAACATAAGATCATTGTTAAAACATTACAAGCCACAAAAGAGTTAAGAAAACATAAAGAGATCTCTCTCCTCGCACCTTATAGC
Organism: Tuctoria greenei; assembly: GCA_036927565.1. Lineage (NCBI taxonomy): Eukaryota > Viridiplantae > Streptophyta > Magnoliopsida > Poales > Poaceae > Tuctoria > Tuctoria greenei. Next base: position 130,812,810 of record JAYESD010000008.1, read on the forward strand.
TAAAGCTAAGATTCTCCCTCAATTTCTCCCTCTTTGGCATCAAGACACCAAAAAGAAGGAGAGGAGGGTCCTAAGGTCTTCACTCTTCACTGTCGGTCCTCTCATCGTCGTCTTCGTCATCTTCATCTTCAGCTTGATGAGGAGGAGAAGGAGGAGGGGCGGAGCCGCTCGAGCCCCCAACGCCAAAGTAGGCAAGCTCGGAGGGGGTCAAGGGCCCGAGCTCAGTGTAGTCCGGGTCGGAGTTCTCAGAAATCACTGGAGATCCAATGAGGTCGATCTTCAGCTTCTGACAAATTTGCTTCACATTTGTCTTGATGTACTTCATGTACTCCTTTCTTTTCATGTTGAGCTTGTGGGCCTTCACTTCGGCCTTCTTGCAGGAGGTGAAGATGGCAGCCAGGTATTTGAGGATTCCACTAGCTGATCCTCTCTGAGGGGCTGCCCTTGAAGTTGGAGCAGCTCTGACATCTTCTCTTGTTCTTGCCGGTGCCTCGGGACTGGAGGCCGGCGAGGGAGCAGCCTGCACACTCGGATTTTGAGGCATTTGAGGCCTCAAGGGGAGATGCTCCACATCTTTCACAAACTCAATGTCGGTGACTTTTTCAATCACAAACATTAGGTAAGGAGCATATCCGCAAGATCTGTTGGGAGTGCAGGATATGTTTACCATATCATTCCAAATGTATTCCGCCACATCAAATGGGCGGTCCTTGCTTATGACTCTCATCGGAGTCCGGAGGTATCCTTACACACTCCCAGCATCTCCATCCTTGGGAGCAATTGTCTTCCTTAACACTTTGTTCAACACCACAAAGAATGGCTTCATGTTTTTGGTGGAAGGAGGATTGAACTTTGAGTTTGGCTCATATAGGAACTTCATCCTATCCTTGTCAATGACACCAATGTTGTGTATGACCAAGCAATCAGATCTTGTGGTGTCAAGATGAAGCAGGTTAGCGAAATCTTCTTGAGTAATGTTGTACTTGGATCCATGGGTCATCCAAGTGACACTCTCCTCATCCTCACTAGAGAAGTGACAGGTCGCAAAGAACTGCGCAATCACTTCATCATTCCAGTTATTTCTAAAAGCAAACAGATCTCTCAGTCCATGCTTCTCAATGGCTCTCACTACATCAGTGAACGGTGAGCAGCCCTTCTTCTCAAAATGTGCCCAGTCAATCCACTGACTGCGCACAACTGGTGTCTTCATTGGGAGATACACCGATCTGTAGAAATCAGAATGGAAGTTGCACCAGAATCTTCCATCAGCCGCTTGCTTCGGTCGGCCATACCAATCGATGCTTCTGAACTTGGCCGCCGAGTCACTGCCCTTCCCGTTGAACTTCTCTTCATTTGGGTCCCGGACCCCTTCCCTTGGAGCATGAAGTTTCAACGGGCCAACCGGACCCATAGCAATCCCCTTTCCCTTGCCTTTTGTTTGGCGAGGGTCACTTGATGATGCAGCTGCCTTGGAGACTAGCTTCTTAGCTAGCACCTTCCTCCGAGCCTGTGGAGGAGACTGGGCTGGCTCGGACGGTCTTTCTTGGCGCTTCTTGCCAAGACCCATCGAGGTCCGAGGTGCCACCTCATGGTCCATCTCGGCCTCAAAAGCGGAGACATCATTGCTGGAGCTCGACATGACCTGAGAATGAGTGGTATGAATGATAATGAATGACACAAGACATAGGTGTGAAAGAGCAGCAAGGAATTGCATTAAGGAATTGAAGAATTAGGTTTTGAGTTCAGAAATATCGGACTTGTCCGTGCATGGACCGGACTAGTCCGGTATTCAAACTCAAAAACCTAAGAAACTGGACAAACGTTGATTCCTAATGCACAATTAGCTTAGCAAGAACGTAATACAGCAAGGAGGCATGTATATAGTGAAAGATGCTAGGCTGTTCGATCAACAATGAAGAAAATTGAGATTTCTAGGGTTTGGGTGAAAATTACTGAAGAATTCGATTGAAACTTGGAGATGAGGGGTGTTGAAGGCCGGACAAGTCCGCTAGCTTCAATCCTCAAGTGGACAAGCTTGATTTCCGCCCAAATGCGAAACTTTTTGGTGGAGGGAGCAAGAAATCGCCTTGGGAGCTCGAGCGGAAGAGAGAGAATGCGTGAGCAAGAGTGGAGGATGAAGGGATTAGGGTTTGGTGGCAGCTAGGGTTATGGACACGAAAAATTGGACAAGTCCGGAGGTGACCGGACTAGTCCAAACTCATCCAGAGAGCAATATCGGACTAGTCCGTGGTCTATCGGACTAGTCCGGCCTAAACGGCACTCTGCGGACTAGTCTGCATGTGCAGACTAGTCCGTGGTCACCAGGAAAGAATTGCATAGCCCATTTATATATATTTGAAGGTTCATAATTAGAGAATAGAGGGGCAAATCAAATCAAATAATCTTGATGAATATGATCAGTAAGCATACAACAATCAAGCAATGATCATAATTCACCAAGATCTAGTAATTGACATAGTTTTCGGAGAAAAAATGAGAGAGGTGATTTTCACAGTCCAAAACAACATATTTGAAGAATTCATACAGGTATGCAACATTTCAAGCCACACTCCGAGCATCAAGGATATTTAGTTCATTTCGGAGTTCGCAAAAGCGTTTTTCATCAAGTGGCTTGGTGAATATGTCGGCCAATTGCTTTTGAGTGTTGACATGTGAAATGGCTATGTCTCCTTTCATGGCATGATCTCTCAAAAAGTGGTGTCTTATGTCTATGTGTTTAGTTCTGGAGTGCTCAACTCGGTTGTGGGCAATTTTAATGGCACTCTCATTGTCACAAAGGAGTGGAATATGGTTCATATTGTAACTATAGTCTCTTAGAGTTTGTCGCATCCAAAGGAGTTGAGCACAACAACTCCCGACTGCAACATACTAAGCCTCGGTTGTGGATAAGGCAATGGAATTTTGTTTCTTGGAGGACCAAGAAACTAAGGATCTCCCTAGGAATTGGCATGTACCGGAAGTGCTTTTTCTATCTACTTTGCACCTAGCATAATCCGCATCGGAGTAACCAATGAGATTGAATTTTGAGCCTTTTGGGTACAAAAGGCCAAGGTTGGGTGTATGAACTAAATATCTCAAGATCCTTTTTACGGTTGTCAAGTGACATTCCTTATTATTGGCTTGAAATCTTGCACACAAACATACATTCAACATAATATCTGACCTAAATGCACATAAATAGAGTAGAGATCCAATCATGGAGCGATATACCTTTTGGTCGACGCTAGGTCCATCTTCATTGAGGTCTAGGTGGCCATTCGTTGCCATGGGGGTTTTTATGGGCTTCGCCTTGTCCATGTCAAACTTCTTGAGTATGTCCTGCGTGTACTTGGTTTGGCTTAGGAACGTCTCTTCCTTCTATTGACGTACATGGAATCTCAAGAAGTACTTTAACTCTCCCATCATTGACATTTCAAACCTGCCTGTCATGATTTTGCTAAATTCTTCACAAAAAGATTGGTTAGTTGACCCAAAGATTATATCGTCAACATAAATTTGAAAAATAAAAAGATCATCATCAAAATTCTTTGTAAACAGTGTATAATCTACTTTGTCAATCTTAAAGTCATTTTCAATTAAGAAATCTCTAAGACACTCATACCAAGCTCTAGGAGCTTGTTTGAGGCCGTAGAGAGCCTTACGCAATTTAAACACGTGGTCGGGGAACTCTTCGTCTTCAAACTCGGGTGGTTGCTCCACGTACACCTCTTCCTTGATTGGTCCGTTGAGGAAGGCGTTTTTCACATCCATTTGATACAGCTTGAAATCATGATGAGTAGCATATGCAAGTAATATTCTAATAGATTCAAGCCTAGCTATTGGAGCAAAAGTCTCATCAAAATTCAAACCTTCAACTTGTGAATAACCTTTGGCCACAAGTCATGCCTTGTTCCTTGTCACCACCCCGTGTTCATCTTGTTTGTTGCGGAAGACCCATTTAGTGCCGACGATGTTTGCATTGGGTCTTGCCACAAGTTCCCATACTTCATTCCGCTTGAAGTTGTTCAATTCTTCTTGCATTGCTACCACCCAGTCTGGATCTTTCAATGCATCTTCAACCCTGCGTGGTTCCAAAAAGGATACAAACGAATAGTGTTCACAAAAGTTAGCTATGCGAGATCTAGTGGTTACTCCCTTTTGGATGTCATCGATAATGTTGTCGATTAGGTGATCCCTTTGGATGCATTGGTGCACTTGAGGAGTTGTATCTTCATGATTATCTGCTTCTCCCCCTAAGTCATTGCCTTCGTTGACTTGTTGATCATCTTGGTATCTTTGTGGTTGATCTTGTGTTCAAGCTCCCCCTTGATCGTTGATCTCCTCTTGTGGTTCATCTTCCTCATGTACGTGTGGAGGTGGCTCTTGTGGTCGAACCTCACCTAGAGCCATTCTCTTAAATGCTTGACAGGGAGCTTCTTTTTTACTTAGTTCACATGGATCAACTTGCTCCTTTTGGGAGCCATTAGTCTCATCGAACACTACGTCACGTGCTATTTCAACAAGTCCGGAGGCCTTGTTGAAAACACGATAGGCGTAAGTGTTCGAATCATAACCAAGCAAGAAACCTTCATCGGACTTCGAAGCAAACTTTGAAGTCCTATGCTTCTTGTTCAGGATATAACATGGAGAACCGAAAACTCGAAAATATGAGATATTTGGTTTGTTACCAGTGAGTAGCTCATAGGATGTCTTCTTGAGTAGTTGATGAAGATAAAATCGATTTACGGCGTGGCAAGCGGTGTTAATCACTTCCGTCCAAAATCGATCCGAGGTCTTGTACTCATCGGGCATTGTTCTTGCCATCTCTATGAGTGTTCGGTTCTTTCTTTCGGCAACTCCGTTTTGTTGCGGCGAGTAAGGCGCTGGAAATTTGTGCTTGATACCCTCTTCATCAAGGTACTCCTCCACTTGTGTGTTCTTGAACTCCGTGCCGTTGTCGCTTCGAATACTCTTGATTGTCAATGAGAATTCGTTTTGAGCTCGCTTGAAGAACTTGTTGAGTGTTCCTTGTGTTTCTGACTTACCGTGCAAAAAGAAAACCCAAGTGAAGCGAGAAAAGTCATCAATAATTACTAAACCATATTTGTTACCGCCGATGCTTATGTAAGCAATTGGACCAAATAAGTCCATGTGAAGTAGTTCGAGCGGTCTTGTTGTAGTCATGACGTTCTTTGCGGGATGAGGTACTCCAACTTGCTTCCCGGCTTGGCACGCGCTACAAGGCCTGTCTTTCTCAAAAACAACATCCTTCAAACCGCGGATGTGATCGCCCTTGAGGAGTTTTTGAAGATTCCTCATACCAACATACGCTAGCCGTCTATGCCACAGCCAACCCATGTTGGTCTTTGCAATCAAGCATGTGTCAAGTTCAGCTTTATCCTTGTTGAAGTCAACGAGGTAAAGTTTTCCCTTCAACATACCTTTGAATGCAATGGAACCATCACTCCTCCTAGAGACGGTCACACCCTCGTTAGTGAACAAGCAATTATAACCTTTGTCACATAGTTGAGATATAGACAGCAGGTTATAATCTAAGGATTCAACATGTAAAACATGAGAAAGTGTGTGTGTAGAAGATATTGCAATTTTACCGGTACCGAGCACCCTTCGTTGACTATTATCTCCAAAGTAGATGCCTTCGTTTGGGTCCTCATTCTCTTCATATTCCATGAACATTCTTCTTTCTCCGGTCATATGGCTGGTGCAGCCACTGTCTAGCACCCATTTAGATCCACAGGAGGAATAGGCCTTCAAAAACAAATTATGCTTTGGTTTTAGGTACCCAAGCTTGCTTGGATCCTTGGAGGTTAGTTACAATACATTTGGGCACCCACACATGAGATTTGGTGTTCCCATGGCGTGGCCCAATATAATTAGCATAAACCTTGCCAAGATTATTTCTCATTAACACATAGGAGGCATCAAAGGTTCTAAATAGTAATCGTTGTTGTTTGTATACAGGGCTAGTCTGGGAGGCCGGACTTGTCCGGACACTGACCGGACTAGTTCGGTATTTGTGTGAGTTCAAGTTTTTACCCTTCGACTTACCAGTTTGAGAGGGTCTTCCCTTCACAAAGGAAATTTTGCCCTTGTTATTCTTATGACTTCCAGTATGGTGCTTTTCACCATAAGAGTAACCAATGCCATATTTGACATTTGGAGGTCTTTGGACCAAGTATGCACTACGTGCATAGTTGATCTTCTCCTTGTCAAATATGCCACATTGGGTAGGATGTTTATCCTTTGTGGAGGTTGACTTCTCCTTCAAACTGGTGTCAATTTTACTACATGTGCACATATGAACAAAATCAGTTTTAGTGGGTTGAGAAGGTGAACTTGAAGAGGAGGAAGGTTCACTCAGCTTGAGTGACTCAACTTGCACTTCAAAGATCTTGTTAACCTTGATCAGGTCAGCAAGTTGGTCCTTGATTGCAACATTTGAGTCAGTTAACTCCAAGCAAGCTTTCTTGCTTGAAGCTAACTCAAGCTCTAGTGAATTGTTTTTCTCCTTTTCAAGTTCTAGAAGTTTGTCAAGTTCGACATACTCCTCCTTTTGGGAGATAATCATGTCCTCTTGACGATGAATTAACCTCTCCTTCTCAACAAGTTGATCAAGTAAAAATTTCATTTTTGTTGCAGCTTTCCTATCTAGTCCACTAAGCATATCTTCATCATCACTAATTATTTCATCAACACTAGAGTAGGAATGCACGGAAGGGGTTTTTATGATTACCTTGCGTTTACCTTCCTTTGCCATAAGGCACGTGCCATTTCTCTTCCTTGCGCCGAGTGTGGGGAAGAGTGTAGATTTCTTGGACGCACTCTCGATGGCTATGCTAGTCATCTCTTCTTCTTCGGATGATGAGGCCTCATCGTTTGAGTCCCACTCCTTCCCAATGTGTGCTTGTTCGGCTTGTTTCTTCTTCTTGAAGAATTTCTTAGGTTGAGTCTTGGCTTCTTTGGTCTTTTTCTTGTTCTCCTCATATGGGCAATCAACTATAAAGTGGTTATACTCACCACAATTATAGCATGCCCGCCTCAACTTCGGCTTCGTTCTTTCCTTGTACTTGCCTGCACTTGATTTTGTCCCTTGTCTTTTCTTCATTATTCTCTTGAACTTTTTCATGAATAATATCATGTCCTCTTCATCTAGCTCACTGCTCTCGTCGTCACTGTCTTCCTCTAGTTGTGCTTCTCTTGCTACTTTGGATAGAGGCTTGAGGGTGGACTTTAAAGCAACCCCTTTCTTCTTAGCCGAGGTGAGGTCGGCAATTTCTTTGACATGCTTTGCTTGTTTTTCCATCATCTCAAAGTTGATGATTTTTCCAAGCAATTCATCCGGAGTCATCCTTTTGTATACGGGGCTTTCTCTAATCATGGAGCATAGCGTGACATTGCGAGGCATAAAAGCTCTAAGGATGAGCTTTACCACCTCGTGGTCATTCCACTTCTTGCTCTCATATGATCGAACTTTGTTGACGAGTGTCTTCAATCGATTGTACATATCTTGGGGTGACTCGTCTTCCTCAATTGTGAATCTTCCCAGTTCGCCTTCGATCATCTCAATCTTTGCTTCACGCACATGTCGGTCACCTTCATGTGCAGTTTGCAGTGTATCCCATATCTCCTTAGCAATTTCGAGTCCATCCACCTTGGTGAACTCGTCCCGACTGAGTGAGGAGGTGATTACAACTGCGGCTTGAGCGTTTCTATGAATGGCCTGCTCTTGGCTTGTGGTGAGCTCTTCGTCGTCGTCCGAAATATCTATCCCTGTGCATACAACATGCCATAGACTTGGATTGAGGGAAATCAAATGCATTTTCATATTCTGCCTCCACATTGAGTAATCACTTCCATCGAAGTGTGGGGCTTTTCCAAGTGGGATAGATAAGTAATGATTGTTATTGGAATTTAGATGATCATAGTTAAAAGGATATCGGGAGTAGTCGGTGTGACTACTCCCCTTCTTCTTCTCTTCAACTTTCACTTTCCCTTTGGAAAGTGCCTTCTTTCTGAGGATCGCCTTTAGCTCCAGTGTCTCCTCATCGTCGTCCTCGAAGTCTTGAATGGCTTCGAAGTACTTCTCCACTTTTTGAGTCTTGTCATTGTTAACCTCTTCTTGGTTGTTGGTTTTGTGAATGTCTTTCATCTCCGACATGATCTCTTCGAGTGATTAGACTCTTTCTTGAAGAATCTGCTCTGATACCAATTGAATGTGGGCCTAGAGGGGGGTGAATAGGCCTTTTTGAATTTTGTCGGATCCTGCAACACTCAACAACAAGTTCAATACCAGAGATATCGGACTAGTCCGGTAATGTGCGGACTGGTCCGGTGTTCACGGACTGAGTTGATTAAGCTTGATCGATTAGATTGATTCTTTTATGTATGCAGTGGAAATATAGAATCAAATAAAGGTTTCAATGTTATATATTAGATTATATCACAATGAAATCTTATGTTTGACAATTCAACGTAAGATGAGCAATGATTATTGAAACCCTAGATTATATTGATGAATAAGAACGATGAACACCAAAAGCAAAACACAAGGATTTATCCCGTGGTTCGGCTACCACAAAGGCAACCTACGTCCACGTTGAGGAGTCCACAAAAGGACCGGGTCTTCTCCAACCTACCCTCGTTGGATCGCCACGAAGGCCAATCCTCTTCCACTAATCACAAAGGAGTGAATAACCGAATTCAAGGGGCTTTCTCACACGTTAAGAGCTCCCTTGGATTACAACAGAAAATACCACCAAGAACACACTCAAAAATTACAAATGAATCGCAGGAGTATGTTAGAGAATCAAACCAAGAGCTCAACGTGGTGTTGCAAGTGTCTCTCCAATGATCTAGAGTGATCTAGAGTGAATCCTCAAAGGATTGATCGTTGTTGCACTTAATTTCGTGGAGAGATGTAGTTTTTGAGGCTCTTGGGAGGTGTGACGGCGCTAGGGTTCGAGAGTGTTCATAATGGGGTCGTGCACCTCTATTTATATGGGATTTCTAAAAGTGACCGTTAGGGTTCAGAAAGTTCGGACTAGTCCGTGGTGGTCACCGGACTAGTCCGTTGTGCTGTGTGTAGCAAACCCTAAGTACCCCGAAATATCGGACTAGTCCGGCGAGGAACGGACTTGTCCGATTTCTCTACTGGAAATCTTCGGACTAGTCCGATAGTCATCGGACTTGTCCGGACATGTGAGACCCTAAGTGTATAGGATGACAAGTCCGCACTTGGGGGACTTGTCCGATTCAAATCAGAGGGTATTTCGGACTAGTCTGTGCAAACATTGGACTTGTCCGATTTAGATCAAAAATAATATCAGACTAGTCCGGTTGTGATTGGACTTGTCCGATTTTGTGTGACTTGTGAAGTGTTTTGAGGACTAGTCCGCACTGGGGAGGACTAGTCTGATTCTAGTCAGAAAGGATATCGGACTTGTCCGATGGATATCGGACTTGTCCGATTTCGTGCAGAAAGGATATCGGACTAGTCCGGTTATGATCGGACTAGTCCGGTCCTGTGTAACTTTGTGCAATGTGTGTGTTTAATTGTGATTGAGCTCTTGGGGTGTGTTTCCTTAACACACTCCATACACAATAATCTACTACTCTTCTTCCTTGAGCTCATTTCCACTTTGCTTCTCATTCTTCCTTCTTTTTGGCACTTTGCTTATTTTCCTATTAAAATCTTGTACTCATCTCAACAAGGAGGTTAGGATCCCAATTGCTTGTCATAAATCATCCAAAACCTACAAAGGAGTCCTAGATGCACTTTCAACAACTCTTGCTGCTCCTTCTCGAGTTATTGAGGACATTTGCATCACAATAACTTCAGAAAAGTTGGAGTGTGATTGCCCTAGTTGCCCCCTTTCCTTGGTTGCAGCTACTTTGGCCGCCTCTTCTCAAGCTCCAATTTCCAAAGCCAATATTTGTCGAGTGACCATCCACTTTAATAAGGAGTCTGATCCCAAGTTGGCGTTGGGGTCCTCTTCCAAGAAAGTGAAGGCTACATAGTTACACTCTTCAGTCAATGATGCTCATATGGTTTATCCAGAGGTCGTGGAGCACTTAGAAGATGGGTGGGACCCTATGATTCTGGAATCTTCATTCCCACCGATGTCACCCTCCTTCGTTCCTCTTTGTGGTGTTAAGGTTTGAGTGGCAGTGACTCATTTCTTGTATCACTGCCTAGGTAGTTGATTCGTCCTCTCCTCTTTATTGCCTGTCTAGTTGGGAGAGGTTGTTGGTCGTTTGTTTTATTTTGGTTGTGTCAGTTTGTATCGGTCGTGCCAGACGATTGGTTTGGGTTGTAGGTCTAAGCCTCGTTCACTCTTATCTCAAGAGCGACACGCTTTACCTCTCCTAACCAATTTTGCCTCTGGTGTATGTAATGTGGTTTTAACACCACCCTATTAATATATTCACTGTCGGGGTTTCTCTTGCAGTTTCGGTTAAAAAAAAACATATATGAAATCCACAACTTAGAGTAAGATCATACCTTTTCAGAATAAGAAATTATGTTAGTGTCTGATAAACTGTCAACCACATTTTGTGAGGTCTTCATACTTTTGAGATGGATGTCCTCAAGCCTAACTTTCTCTCTCTGCAGAAGCAAAGTCTTTTGCAGTCAACATTTTTCATATATTATTGCACTTGGACTATTGCTATAGCAATTATAAATAGCTGCAGTAACATGATTAAACTATTTTTTAAAATCAACATTAGAGTAATAAATGCATTTATCAAAACCTTTAGTTCAGAGTTCTCCTTCTGTAAAGCCAACAACATATTTCTTAGGCTGCGAAGAGATCCATCCGACATGTGTTCCTTATCTCTCATGCTCAACTCATCTTGCACATGTTTCAATTCTGATTTCTTTTCACTGAGTTCCTTACGTAGCTCTTCCATGCCAGTTGGTACCTGCAAAAATAAAAAAGAGGATTTCCACACCCATGCAGTACCATCATATTTATAATCTAAACATACATCAGAATGCTGATCAAGACAAACATACAGCTACTTCCAAAGAAAACATACTTACACTATTGTTGTTGGTCATGAGTTCATTTAGTTGCTGTTGAAGAAATTCATTCCGCTTGTTCTCATCTAAAAGGTGGAAATAAAACAATTAGAGAAATAAAGGTCCATAAAAATTGAATAGGGTTGCTGACTGTTTAGAGATGAAACAGTTTGGTCTTAACTCTGACATACCTTCTAGCCTCCTTTTCATTTCAGCTTCTTTTTCAGAATTATTGCTGAGTTGCTGTTTCAACTGTTTAATTTCATTTTCAAGAGTAGCCTGCTTGGTAGCAAAGTATGCTCGTTCTTCCTCAAATACATTTCCCTGTAGTGTGATTCACATTTAATAAAAAAGCAGTACTTAATATCAGGCTATGGTTTCTTCACATCTAAAGGACTAATTGATAGAGAATAATGACTGGATTAATCAACCCATAGGGGCAGGGTACATATATATAGCATGTCACGTAAGCTATCACGTGGCCGTAGATTAGGAAATAATAAGAGTCCAAATCTGTTAATTAGGATTAGACATAAGAGAAGTTGAGATTAGTTTCCAAATTAGAGATATAGTCCGGATATTAATTAGAGATAAAGTTCAGTCCATAATGTAATTTTTAGACTGGCTATATATTGTGCCCTGCGCAGAACAAATTAGTCAAGCAAAACTTATAGTCCAGAGAACTCATCTCTACTACCCTGCCCCTGTTCATCGGTGATGCAGCGGCGGCGCCGGTGATTAGGCGGCAGCGTTCCGAAGAACGTCAATGACAATTTGGTATCAGATTCCATCTACGATCCATGGGCAACAACCACATTGCGTTCTACCTAAGGATGAAGAAGATTGATCAACAGCTTGCTGCAAACATCGAGGAGATCAAACACATAAATAAATGGATCCGCGTCACAGATTCAATGCATGACTCTGTACAGCCTGCTGTTTCTCCGGATCATGGGGATGAACTCGTTCCTGTTGAAAGTGGCGGAGCAAGGACTACGCAGATCCCTACAGATGCGGCCCACAACGAATGCGTTTCTGATACTCTGCAGATCGACACCCTCTCATTAGACACTGCCGCTTCGCCGCCATCCAAGTCGGCGTCCGAATCTCAGACGGTCGAAGTCGCAACGGGACCTGACACCGCCTCCGCCATTCTCAGCCCGAAGCTCCGGATCCGTCTCCGCCGTCGGTGCTGCAGCTGCACTCGTCCTCGAGATTCGCGTCGAGTCGGCCGTCTTTGACCACGCGAACAGAGGAATCGAGACAAGCCGTGCGCTCACCAGTGTCGACACAATCGCCGCCCTCTCCGTCCTCAGCGTCGGAGCAACGACCGCCGCCGCAACGGCGACCGCCATTGGCGCCACATCTGCACTTCCGACTACCTGATTCACCACCGCCGACATCACTACTTCGAATGGAGGGCTGGAGGGCTCTGGACAAATGCTATTTCGCCGATTCGTCAAAATACAGCCAGCTCTCTTCAGCGACAGCGTGGGGCTCCACTGAAAATCATTCATTGCCGGCGCCAAACACGCAATCGACGGCCGCACCCGCTTCGATCCGCCTCCGTTTTCGCTTCCAAGCCTAGCAGCCCGTGTCCGTGCTTGGATCCAGGAGGAGGGGAGTGTTGGTGGTATGTGTAATCATAACAATTTGGGTTAAGACTTGTTGAATATTTGATTCATAAGCAATTAGCTTACTAACGGACCTATGACTTAAAAGCTCATTAGTATGCTTATAAATACGAGGGGTAGGGTTAGGGGCTAATTACTCCACCACGTGACAGCCCTAGCCACCACCCCTCACAGGCCTCACCCTAATTCCTCTCCGTACGTGTGGACTTCGTGATGGCGCTGCTGCTACTGCTGCGAAGATCGCCTGCGACGATCGTAATCGTCTACCTGCTGCCGTGACGAGGACGAGGAGACAAACGAAATCGTCTGCTTCCTCTACATCGACACGCGTTTATGTTCCGCTGCGCTGCGCGTCTAGTGATAACGATCTATGACCTCTGTACTTGCATGTTTCCTAGGTGATGCGATAGAATTGCTAGAGTAGCGTACCGCTGATTTCCTAACAGCGGCATCAGAGCCGACTTGCATAGTTTTTTGTCTGGATCTTGCTAGTAGATGGGATCTATTGTAGACATGTTTATACAATGAATTTTTTTTGCACGACTTGCGTAGTTTTTGGTCTGGATCTTGCTAGTAGATGGGATGCACATGTTCATACAATGAATTTTTTTGCACGATTTTTGGGGTTTGGAATTGGTTAGAGTAGATTGCGATCGTATATGATTAAAGGGTTAGTTCATGCTCCTTCTCTGTCGTGTGCGCAACCTGTCCCTACCGACTGGAATCACCATCGGGACTAATCATGTAAATAGATAACAGGTTGAACCAACAGACCACGGTCATGAGTCGCGATCTACTCATTTATAACCGGTCACATTGAAAATTGAGGCATTCTGAATGGTTCGGATCCGGGTCGATTTGATGAATCCGATGAGATTTTCATAGTGAAACCCGCAGGGGCGGCTCCCCCCTCGACCCCCCGCCCGCTAACCGGCTAGCGGGACTGCCGTTTTGCTATCTGCTATAGCGATTACATAATATCGTTTTACGCTAGAAACCGTTCTACGTTTAACTCGTTTTTGCAGGGAATGATGTGAATGGTATGACCTTATTGTGATGTGATGATCTGTGTGTAATATTCGTGCAGCCTTCGTGTTGCAAATTTAACACAACCGGATTGAGGTTGTCACATAATTGTATAATGACTTATGTGTCGACCTGTGATGCTTAATCTCTCATGTAATTTATTTGGTAGCTATTAGTTGTATTAGCTTCTTTTATGGTCATGGAAATGTCTTCAAGCATGGTGGAGATGGAGATCACCAGAAGAAGGGAGGCATGGCAGCTCAGATCATGATGGAACCATAGCGATGGAGATCATTATGATTCTAAAGGCCATACTATTCACAATGTGATATGATCATATGCCTGTGATGTTTATTTATTACTATTATTTTCATGTTTTTCATATAGTGGATGTTTTGTCATGATAGAATAGCTTCCCTCGCAAAAGTTTAGTATTTGATGTCATTTATCAATAGTTGCACCTATGTTATTTGATCGTTGTGTGGTAGATTTGCTAAAGCAAAGTACCATCATCTATCATAATGCATAGGGTGAATGTTGGACATTCACATGCATAGTGTTGGTTTACTCAACAAAGCTATCAAAACGGTTTTGGGCTTTATGGCATAGAGTTGGGAGCCGGGGCATTAGATGTCACTCAACAAACAAGAGTCATATAGGGATATGATTAACAATTGTTGTTTACCTATGTCACTAATTTCCTAGCAGTGAAGTCAAAGCTCACTCGGAATTAGTGAATATGGATCTTGAACCACTATACGTCGTTAGAGGGAAGACTATAATCATATAGTGGTGATATCTTTTATTAAACCGTTAATAGAAGATTAATATATAACATAGTGCTAAACCTTACATATTTATTTTCTATTGTAGATCATGTCCACTAGTAACAATTCCGGTTTCAATTTGCGATTTGTGCTTGAAAAGGAAAAGCTCAATGGAGCTAACTTTATCGATTGGTACCGCAACCTAAGAATCGTTCTTAGGCAAGAGAAAACCGAGTACGTTCTTCTGCAGCCATACCCTGATGACCTTCCAGCTGATGCAACTACTGCAGCACGTAGAGCTTATACGAAGCACTGCGATGATGCGCTTAATGTAAGCTGCCTCATGCTTGTCACTATGTCCCCTGATCTGCAAAAACAGTATGAGCATACAGATGCTTATTCTATGATTGAGGGATTGCGTGGAATGTTTGAGAATAAAGCTAGAGCTGAGAGATATAACATCGCAAAGTCCTTGTTCTCATGCAAGCTGGCGGAGGGTAGCCCAGTCAACCCTCATGTGATCAAAATGATTGGTTACATTGAAGCTTTAGGCAAACTTGGTTCTGAACTCAAGAATGATCTCGCTATTGACGTTGTTCTCCAGTCGCTCCCACCGAGCTACAAACCATTTATATTGAATTTTTGAATGAATGGCATGGGGAAAACTTTGGTTGAATTATATGGGATGCTTAAAATAGCTGAAGAAAGCATTAAGAAAAACGTCACTCATGTGATGATGGTGCAAAAGGAGAATAAATAAAAGGAAGCGTGTGACGCATCCTAAAGACAAAGGCAAGGGAAAGGTTCCCGATGAGCCATCAAGCTCAAAGTCTAAGCCAAAGGGCAAATCTGACCCTTCTCCTGATGATGAATGATTCCACTGTCATGCTAAGAGGCACTAGTCTAGGAACTGCAAGAAGTACTTGGAGGATATGAAGAAGAAGAAAAAGGGAAGTGAGACCTCCGCTTCAGGTATAAATATTATAGAAATTAACATTGCATTATCTTCTAGTGAATCATGGGTATTTGATACTGAATCAATGATTCACACTTGCAAATCATTACAGGGTCTAAGTGAGACTAGAAGATTTGCAAAAGGCGAGTTGGATGTTCGTGTCGGCAATGGAGTAAAAGTTGCAGTCATAGCTGTCGGAACCTACCACTTGTCATTACCCTCAGGATTAGTGTTGGAATTGAATAATTGTTATTGTATTCCTACTTTAAGCAAGAACATTATCTATTCTTCGTGTTTAGAAGAAGTTGAACGTTATGAGATTGTAATAAAGAACAAATGTTGTTCCATTTATTACAATGATATTTTCTATGCTCAATGTCGAACTCCGCCTACGTTGTAATGACATAGCCGGTTCCAAGCTCGGATAAAGGAAGAGGGGTTGTGATAGGTTTGGCGAGCCAACAACTATACTTAGCCATTCTCATAGAAATGAAACCCATTGGAAATTCGTTGGGGTGTAACCTTCTTAGCGATGCGCCATACCAGAACCCGGGTATGGTGTTGAGTGGGCGAGGGTCGGGTCGCCACCGCCTTAGTGGCGCGCCATATCAGAACCCGAATGTGGTGTTAAATGAGCAAGGGCCAGACCGCCACCACCTTAGTGGCGCACTACATCATCGCTCGGATGTAGTGTTAAGTGAGCAAGGGTCTTTGCATCTTACTCGATGGATACAAAGGATAAGAAAGCTAGTCGAGGAAACTAGGTTTTGGGTGGGTAATTGAAATATAGGATCCTTGATGGGAAAGCTACGAGAGTTAGTGGACGTTGCGATTAGGAGGCGTGTAAATATCCTTTGTGTACAAGAGACTAGATGGGCAGGTCAAAAGGCGAGAGAGGTTGAGAATATCGGTTTCAAGCTTTGGTATTCTGGCTCAACTGGGACTAGGAATGGCGTAGGCATCCTAATAGATAAGAGCCTCAAGGATGGAGTAGTGGATGTCCGTAGACGAGTGGATAGGATCATCCTAGTCAAGGTAGTTGTAGGAGACCTTATCTTGAATGTCATTAGCACTTATGGCCCACAAGTTTTTTTGAAGCTCAAACTGCAAGGGAAGCCCTCGCAGTACATATATTGATATTTGTAAAGAGAACAATTTACAAAATTGTAGCCACGTTACATGAGTAATCTAGATAGTAGGAGATTTCCTGAGTTAGGAAAAAGAACCTACAGACTTGCCATGAACAGCTGTAATCTATTCCTATCTATTTCTTTGAATCGGCTGCTCTGCAATCCGATTGCTGATCGGAAGCATTCTTTCCATCCATCCACCGTTGGTATTTTGTTCCTGAAGATCTTAGCGTTCCTCTGTTTCCAGATTTCCCAAGCAGCAGTTGCAAATATTTCCATAAAGCAAGGACTTGTCCGTTGTTGATTGGCCTCCACAATTGTGTCAAAGAAGTAGATGTTGCTATTCCAATGAATTCCTAGTATATCCCAGCAAGCGACGCTGAACGGGCAGAGGAAGAACAGGTGGTATGTGAACTCCTCTGTGTTGGTGTTGCAGAGGACGCATGAGTAGTCATCACCTTCAATTTTGAGATTTTTCCGTTTTAGTAGATTTCTTGAGTTGAGTCGGTCCCTGAACATGAGCCAAACAAATATTTTGATTTTCTTGAGGGCCCTTGATTTCCATATCCATGTAAATGGTTGTGGAGGGTTGATGTGACCATAGAATGAGAGATAGCATACTTTGGAGCAGTACAAAGGCATTTTCCTGCCCTGCCATATATCCCTGGCCTGCCCCCTGGTGTGCACAGCCTGACGGATGGTGTTGAGCTATTGTAATTCCTCTGATGCTTCGGCCGATAGCGGGGCGAGGAACAACTGTTGTATGTCAACCTAAGCATCCATATGGGCATAAGAAATGTTTTGACTTTTGGTGAAGGTGAAGAGCCTTGGCAGATCTCTTTTAGGTAGGTGTCCCTCCCATTCGTCGTGCCATAGCATCAGCGTGTCGCCCGGTCCTACCATTGCTGTTACTTGTTTTCTGAAGTCATCCCATACACTAATGGTCCATACACTAATGGTGTCCCTCCACCAGAACGATCCTTTTGCAGTGGTGCAGTGAGGAGGTTTTCCACTACTGCAGTGAGCGTTTAGCATCAGTCGTACCCAAGGTATGTCTTGTTTGTTGTAGATTTTGAATAAGAATTTTCCCAATAGGGATCAGTTCATCTGTCGGAGGCATTTGAGGCCCAATCCTCCTTTTTCCAAGGGTGTCGTCACCTTGTCCCAGGCAACGAGCGGCTTGCCCTTCCCTGCCACCTCTGACCCCCTCCATAGGCATAGTTTGCGGGATTTATCAATAGCTTTCAACACTCGGCCATTTAGTTTAAGCGTACACATCGCATAGATTGGGATGGCCGTGATAAACAAGCGTACATCTCCCCCCATCGATAACCATGTTGCAGTTGAGGACAATCTGCGTTCCACTTTGGTGATCAAGTTATTAAAATCCATTGCCTTAGGTCTTGACACTCCCATCGGCAGTCCCATATATGTGAACGGGAAAACTCCTTGTTGACACCCAAGAGTTTGTGCCATGATAGTAGCTTGTTCTGCATCGAGGTTGACCGGCATGATGCTCAATTTACTCCAATTGATTTTAAGCCTTGTGGCTCCAACAATAGCATGAAGCAGATATTTGAGAAAGAATAACTCGCGCCCACAAGTTGGGCTCGACATGAACACTAAGACACAATTTTAGGAGGACTTGAAGGATATGGTTAGTAGTGTATCGATTTCCAAGAGGCTCTTCATAGGAGATCTCAATAGCCATGTAGGTACAACTAACGTAGGTTTTGAAGGGGTACATGGAGGTTTTGGGTGTGGCGATAGAAACCAATAGGGTAAGGATATCCTATACTTTGCCGTAGCCTATGACCTATTGGTAGCTAACACCCTCTTTAAGAAGAGGCTATCTCACTTAGTGACCTTTACTAGTGCCCAACATTCTAGTCAAATCGACTATATCCTCACCAGGAGAAGGGAGAGGGGGCGTGTTTAGATTGTAAGGTGATTCCTGGAGAATGTGTTGTTCCACAACATAAACTTGTGGTAGCCGACTTTCATTTTCACGTGCGTATGTCACGAGACAAAGGTGTTAAAACCGCAAGAACAAAGTGGTGGAAGTTGAAGGATGAAGCGTAGCAATCATTCAAAAGGAGGATGATCACGGAAGAACCTTGGAGCGAAGAGGAAGATGCGGATAGTATGTGAGTGAAGACGGCGACTTACATTAGGAAGGTAACTAGGAAGGTGCTTGGGTGGACAAAAGGTAAGAAACTTGTAGATAAAGACACTTGGTGGTGGAATGAAGATGTACGAAAAGCTATTAAAGAGAAGAGTCTTATAAGAGCTGACATCATGAGAGAAGCGCAAGTAACACGGCGAAGTATAAAGAGGCTAAGAAAAATGAAAGACGTGTTGTGAGTAAAATAATGGGGCAGGCCTATGATGCGCTATATGAGAGGCTAGGGACAAAAGAAGGCGAAAAGGATATATACAAGATGGCGAAATTTCGCGAGAGGAAGGTGTAGGATCTCAACCAAGTCAAATGCATTAAGAATGAGGCAGATCGAAATCTATTGAAGGATGAAGAGATTAGGAACATATGGCAGGACTACTTCAATGGACTATTCAATGACGGGAATGAGAGCATTAGGTTCGAATTGGATGACTTATTTAATGACACCAACAGACGATTCGTGCGGAGGATACAAGAGTCTAAGGTTAGAAAGACCTTAAAAAGGATGAAAGGATGATGCCCCCATTGAGGTGTGGAGATGTGTGCGAGATGTAGCAATAGTATGGCTCACTAAACTACTCAACCGCATTTTTCAGTCAAACAAAATGCCTGAAGAGTGGCGGAGAAGTATTTTAGTACCCATCTTCAAAAATAAAGGTTTAAAGTTGTACTAATTACCGAGAAATTAAGCTTATGAGTCATACTATGAAGCTCTGTGAGAGAGTGATTGAACACCGCTTGAGGAAAGCGACCAATGTCACTAAAAACCAGTTTGGTTTTATGCCTGGGAGGTCCACTATGGAGGCAATTTTCTTACTCCGTCAACTTATGGAGAGGTATATGGAGCAAAAGACTGATCTACATATGGTGTTCATTGACTTGGAGAAGGCATACGATAAGGTACCAGGGCCGGTCATGTGGTGGGCACTAGAGAAACATAAAGTACCAACAAAGTACATTAAACTTATCAAGGATATATACAATAATGTGGTGACAAGTGTGCGTGTAAGAAATAGTGAGACTGATACTTTTCCTATCATAATATGGCTACACCAAGGATCAGCCTTAAGTCCATACATATTTTCCTTAGTGATGGATGAGGTGTCAAAGGATATACAAGGGGATATCCCTTGGTGTATGCTCTTTGCTGATGATGTAGTGTTGGTAGATGAAACTAGGGATGGTGTTGATAGAAAATTGGAGCTATGGAGGCAGACCTTAGAGTCTAAGAAGTTTATACTTAGTGGAACCAAGACCGAGTATATGAAATGCAACTTTAGTGATATCGGGTGTGAGGATGGAAATGTTAGTTTACAAGGACAAGTAGTACCTAGGAGGGACACATTTCGATATTTAGGATCAATGTTACAAAGCAATGGTGATATTGACAAAGATGTTTGCCACAGGATCAAGATCGGGTGGATGAAATGGCGACAAGCATCTGGAATCTTATGTGATAAGAAAATTCCACAAAAATCGAAAGGAAAACAGACCTGCGATGCTGTATGGAGCAGAATGTTGGCCAACTAAAAGGCAACATGTCCAACAAATGAGTGTTGCGGAGATGCGCATGCTACGGTAGATGTGCAGTCACACAAGAAGAGACAAAATTAGGAACGAGGTGATACATGATAGGGTAGGGGTGGCACCGATTGAGGAAAAGCTAGTTCAACATCGTCTACGGTGGTTTGGGCATATCCAGCGAAGACCTCCAGAAGCACCGGTTAACAGTGGGATTCTAAAGAATAGAGAAAAATTTAGGAGGGGTAGAGGTCGACCAAGGTTGGCATGGCAGGAGGCGGTGAAACAAGACTTAAAGAAGTGGGACATACCTAGAGATTTGATTCATGATAGGACTGCATGGAAATTAGCAATTCATGTGCCAGAATCTTAGTTTATTCGAATTTTGTTACTCTTATCTTCTTTCTTATTAATCTATTTCTAAAATAAATAAAATGTAGAATCTTATTTTATTTGTATTTTTTATTTTTTGTATTTTTTTCCTCTCATCTTATTTTCTATTACTTTTCTTCAAAAATTGTTGGGTTTCATTTCTACCCGACCCCAACTTGTTTGTAGACCTCAGCTTAGTTGTTGTTGTTGAATTGGTGAATGAATTATATGTTCTTGATCTTAAGGATAAAAATGTCTATAACATTAATACCAAAAGGGTTCGACGAAATGATCTAAATCCCACTTTTATTTGACATTGTTGCTTAGGTCATATAAATAAGAAACGCATTGAAAAACTTCATAAAGATGGTTTACTAAGCTCATTTGATTTTGAATCACTTGACACATGCGAATTTTGTTTTCTTAGGAAGATGACCAAAGCACCCTTCACTGGTCAAAGTGAGAGGGCGACTGACTTGTTAGAACTTATACATACAGATGTATGTAGACCAATGAGTTTAATTGCCAGAGGTGGTTTTTAGTACTTCATCTCATTTACCCATGACTTTAGTAGATATGGTTATGTCTACCTAATGTGGCACAAGTCTGAATCCTTTGAAAAGTTTAAAGAATTTCAGAATGAAGTACAAAATCAATCGGGCAAGACAACTAAACTTCTACGATCTAATCGTGAGGTGAATATTTGAGCCATGAATTTTATGATCATTTAAAACAATGTAGAATTGTTTCACAGTTGACTCCACCTGGAATGCCTCAATGAAATGGGGTGTCCGAATGGAGGAACCGGACCTTGTTAGACATGGTTAGGTCGATGATGAGCCAAGCAGATCTTCTACTATCCTTTTAGGGTTATGCTCTTGAAACTGCTGCGTTTACACTAAACAGAGTCTCAACTAAATCTGTTGAAAAGACACCATATGAAATGTAGACCGGGAAACGTCCCGGATTGTCTTTCCTCAAAGTTTGGGGGTGTGATGCTTATGTCAAACGTTTGACGTCAAACAAGCTCACTCACAAATCAGACAAATGATTCTTTGTGGGATATCATAGGGAAACCAAAGGATATTATTTTTATAATAAAACAGAGAGTAAAGTATTTACCGTTCGCAGTGGTGTCTTCTTGGAGAAAGAGTTTCTCTCAAAAGGAGTTAGTAGGAGCAAGGTGCATCTTGAAGAAATTCAAGAAATACCTGAAAATGTTTTGGCATCCACTAATCCTATACAGGATGTACAAAATGTTGTGCAACCAGTTGATGAAACACTAGCGCCACGAAGGTCTACGAGGGTGTGTCGTGCAACTGAAAAGTTAACGCTTCTAACCACGGAGCAACATGACATGGTATTGTTGGACAATAATGAGCTCACGACCTATACCGAAGCAATACTGAAGCAATGACAGGACCCGACTCTGAAAAGTGGTTTGGAGCCATGGAATTTGAAATTGAATCCATGCATGAAAATCAAGTTTGGAACTTGGTTGATCCAATCGAAGGAGTGAGACCTATCGATTGTAAATAGATTTTCAAGAAAAAGACTGATATAGATGGAAATGTTCACATCTATAAAGCGCGATTGGTGGCTAAAGGTTTCAAACAAATTCAAGGTGTTGATTATAATGAAACTTTCACACCCGTCGCAATGCTAAAGTCTGTTCAGATTTTTCTAGCAATTGTTGCATATTTTGATTATGAAATATGGCAGATGGATGTCAAAACAATCTTACTTAATGGAAGTCTGACTGAGGATGTGTACATGACACAACCCGAGGGTTTTGTTGATCCTAAAAATGCTAATAAAATACGCAAGCTTCAAAAGTCCATCTATGGGTTGAAGCAAGCATCTCAGAGTTGGAATCTACGTTTTGATGAAGTGATCAAAGGGTTTGATTTCATCAAGAATGTAGAAGAACCTTGTATTTACAAGAAATTCAGTGGGAGCGCACATGTATTTATGGTTCTATATGTAGATGACATATTATTGATCGGAAATGATATTCCAATGCTTGATGATGTTAAATCCTCATTAAGAAAAAGTTCTCAATGAAGGATTTAGGAGAGGCAACATACATTTTAGACATAAAGATCTATAGAGATAGATCTAAAAGGCTAATTGAATTAAGCCAAGATACATATATTGACAAAATATTGAATCGGTTCAATATGCAAGATTCCAAGAAAGGTTTCTTGCCAATGTCACATGGCATTATTCTAAGCAAGTGTCAGTGTCCTAGACACCTGATGAGCAAAAGAGGATGAGAGTGATTCCCTATGCTTCGGCTATTGGATCCATCATGTATGTCATGCTATGTACATGCCCAGATGTATCTTATGCTCTAAGCATCACGAGCAGGTATCAATCAGATTATGGTGATGCTCATTGGACCGTTGTCAATTAAGTACTTAGAAGAACTAAGGATGCGTTCTTAGTGTTTGGAGGTGAAGAAGAGCTCGTCGTAAAAGGTTACACTCATGCTAGCTTCCAAACTGATAAGGATGATTCTAGATCGCAATCTGATTCTGTATTCTGCCTCAATGGAGGGGCAGTGAGCTGGAAAAGTTTCAAGTAAGATACAGTAGTAGATTCAACGATAGAGGTAGAGTATATTGCAGCTTCTGAAGCTACAAAGGAAGATGTTTGGATCAGAAAATTTGTTTCTGAGTTGGGTGTTGTTCCTAGCATGTCCAGTCCTATAGATCTCTACTGTGACAATAGTGGAACCATCGCACAGGCAAATAAGTCTAGATCACACAAAAGATCCAAACACATACTACGACGCTATCACCTCATCCGAGATATCATCGACTGAAGTGATGTGAAGATATGCAAGATGCACACGGATTTGAATGTTGCAGATCTATTGACAAAGTCTCTTCCACAATCAAAGCATGAGGCACACACGAGATCTATGGGTATTAGATACTTATATCAGTGATCATAGTGTGTAGTGAGAGACTTGTGTCATAGCTATATTTATGTACTATTAAATAAATTGTTATATGAGTATTCATTATTTACATTGATCATCATGTATGTGACTTGCTCGTGAAACTCTTTGTTAATAGTAATGTTACTCTGAATGATCCCTAGTCTATATCATTATATGAGATAATGATGTCAAAAGACTAGCACATGTATTAATTGATGATCACGTTTCACGGGTCATAGATACGGAGATATCAAATTAATAATGTGAACACATGTTAGTGAACATGGTGTTGGATTGACCCAGTCCGAGACACTGCTTAGATTGTTATTTCCATATGTGACATCAGTTGGTCTTGAATGATACACCTGCTTGATTCTTAGACCTGAGATCGCCATTATTTCTCCTTATGTGTAGTTGTGTACTTTGAGACTACTAAACGCTACTCCGTAACTGAGTAGTCATAAAAGTAGTCTTCAGATATATAATAAAACATAGAATGGGATGTGCGCGAATCAAGATGTGATTTGTCCCTCCTTAATAACAGGAGAGATATCTCTGGCCCCTAGAAATAGTTGGATTTGAAAGTGCATGGCCATGCTAGAGTGATTAAAGGTTAATCACAATGACTAAAAGTTAGTCAAGGAATGACTCCACTATTTGATCGAGTGAATGGTCGAGCTAACAAGGATGTCACGCATCTCGCCTTGAGCTTGACTGGTATCGTGAGGCAAAGGGATTACCATGTTGAATGGATCTAGGTTCGGCCAATACGATCGTTATGTACATTTGGGAGTCAGTATGTCCTGTTAGGTACCTCTACTAACTTGAGGTTGGAAACGGTTTCCATTCACAACCGACTGCACATGAATATAACGTGTCACACACTTAAGGGGTTAAAATATTGAAAAGTTTGGCTAGATGATTGTCTCTAGTAAGTGTGACATTGTTGGTGATATGCCCAAGAGGCAATCATAACAATTAGGGTTAAAGCCTGTTGGATATTTGATCCATAAGCAATTAGGGCACTAATGGATCAACGATCTAAAAGCCCATTAGTACGTAAGGTTAAGGGCTAATTACTCTACCACGTGACAGCCCTAGCCGCCACTCCTCGCAGGCCTCACGCCGAGACCCTTGCCGCGCACACGGTGCTAGCACACCGACGCACGACGTTCTTCCCCATACGTGTGGACTCCGCGGAGGCGCTGTTGCTACTGCTGCGTTGATTGGCTGTGACGATCGTAATCGTCTACCTGCTGTCGTGACGAGGACGAGGAGGAGACGAACGAGATCGTTTGCTTCCTCTACATCGACGCGCGTATACGTTCCGCTGCGCTGCATGTTTAGTGGTAACGATTTATGACCTTTGTACCCGCATGTTTCCTGGGTGATGCGGTAGAATTGCTAAAGTAGCTTACCGCTGATTTTCTAACAGAGATGGAAAACACGAAGCAGCAGCTGGAGGCTGCGGCGGTGGACCTGTCCAGCGTCTGGAAGACAATCAAGTCCGTGAACAGCAGGGCGCCCGGGATGCTCATCACCTACGTCTTCCTTCCCATGGACATGGTCAAGGTGAAGACCCAGTTGGAGGGCTCTGCAGCACAAGTCCTGAAGAACATGCTTACCAATAGAGGGCTCCATTACTTCTACAAGGATCTGTCAGCAGGTTTGCTTTGTCATGCATCTTACATAACTGTTCGTCTTGCATTCTTGAGGATTCTAACGAACAAAGCAGTTAAGAAGAATGAGGAAAGACCGTTGACACTGCTCCAAAAAGCTTTTATCGTTATCACTTCTGGAGCAATTGGTGCCGCTGTTGGTAGCTCTCCTGATTTGTCGCTTATTAGAATGCAAGCTGATTCAATCTTGCCTGCTAAGGTTGACATGGGAAATAAACCCGTTCTGAAAGTTGACAGCAAGGTTAGCATTGTGACAGATCAAATGCTCAGGTTGCTTCATGCTTGTGGATTGCCAGCAGAGGATCTGGATTTCATAAATTCTGAT
Source organism: Tuctoria greenei (assembly GCA_036927565.1). Taxonomy (NCBI): domain Eukaryota; kingdom Viridiplantae; phylum Streptophyta; class Magnoliopsida; order Poales; family Poaceae; genus Tuctoria; species Tuctoria greenei. The sequence continues at coordinate 130,838,389 of JAYESD010000008.1, forward strand.
GGTGTCACAATGAACAAGCTGCTGTTACAGGCTAATCCGAAAATGACATTTTTCTCTGGGAGCTCACGGGTAGCAGAGAAATTGGCTGCTGATCTGAAACGCCGAGTCAAATTGGAAGATGCTGGTTTTGATTGGAAAATTCTTGGTCCTGATGTTCAAGAGGTTGATTATATTGCATGGAGCTGCGATCAGGATGTTTATGCTTGCAGTGATCAAAAGTACTCTGCGCAGTCTGTTCTATGCACAAAAATTGGTCATCTAGTGGGCTGCTTGAGAAAAATAAAAAAACCACCTGACAAGTGGGGCTGCAAAATGAGCAGTGCTTTAGTTGGCGGTCTGCTCCTGGCATGGTACTATTGTTCTATGATGAATCTCCTCCGAGTTTAATGGCGAAGAAGATCCTCATCCAAGCTCGAGACCAAGCTTTTCGTAAGGGAGGGAGATATGTCAAGTGGTCGTAGATTAGGAAATAATAAAGAGTCCAAGTCTGTTAATTAGGATTAGAGATAAGGGAAGTTGAGCTTAGTTTCCAAATTAGAGATATAGTCCGGATGTTAATTAGAGATAAGAGTTGATTTATTCCTTAAAAATAGAGTCCAGTCCATAATGTAATCTGTTGGTCGGCTATATATATTGTGGCCGGCGCAGAACAAATTAGTCAAGCAAAAATTATAGTCCAGAGAACTCATCTCTACTACCCTGCCCCTGTTCATCAGCGACGCAGCGGCGGCGCCGGTGATCAGGCGGCAGGTTCGGCGGCTTTCCGAAGAACGTCTTTGACATAGCCTCACAGGGGGCTGGTACATGGGCCAAGCCCAACACACGCACGCATACAGTCCAACCCCCCCGTCTCAACATCTAGCCACGGCAGATGTTGCAACTGGACCGAAACTCTGAGAACAGTGACGACGGAAGACCCTTCGTGAAGATGTCGGCAAACTGCGATGTCGTCGGGACGGGGAGAACTAGGACCTCGCCACGTGCAACCCGCTCACGAACAAAATGGAGGTCGATCTCCACATGCTTCGTGCACTGATTTTGGACGGGGTTGTTGGAGAGGTAGACGGCGCTGACGTTGTCGCAGTAGATCAACGTGCTCCGGGTGACCGGGGAGTACAACTCCTGAAGCACCTGCCAAAGCCAGGAAGCCTCGGCCATGCCGTTAGCCATGGAGCAGTATTCTGCCTCAGCACTCGAGCGCGACACCACGAACTGCCGCACAGCTTCGAGTACCAGGAGACGAGGTTGCCGCCCAGGAAGACTGCGTAGCCAGAGGTGGACTGATGGATGTCTGGGCAGCCTCCAAGACGACCAACTCAGAAGTCGAGTCACGCTGAAGGAGGTCGTAGTCGAGGGTGTCGCGCAGGTATCGAGGATTCGCTTCACAACGGCGAGGTGCGGCTCCCGCAGGTCATATATGTGAAGGCACACCTGCTGAACCGCGTAGGAGATATCCGGCCTGGTGAAAGTGAGGTACCGAAGGGTGTCCCATCAGCAGAAGAGACATTTGTCTTGGTATCCACCGACTTACACTCAGCCATGCCTGCTCCCTCGAGGATGTCCAGACAGTACTGTCGCTCGGTCCTCGACCGCAATACCCAGGAAGTGGTGAAGCTGACCCAAATCCTTCAGAGCGAACTTCTGCTGTAAGGCAGAGATAGTGCGCTGAAGGAGAGCCAGACTGAACGCCGTCAGTACAATGTCATCGACGTTGTCGAGGTGTCTAAACCGACACCTCCGCCAGGCTAGCACTGAGGCAGCCCGCGGTGGTTTGTTGTATATTCGGGGGCTAATCCTAGCAAGATCAAGCTCAGAGAATGATGAACGTGAGGGGTTTACGTGATTCGGGCCGCTTGGGCGCAATACTCTACTCCACGGTGGTTTGTGTGTTGTATTGCTCAAGTCTGAGAGAACTTGTCTTAGTCGATTGTCGCTTGGTCCTTTTATAGTCCAAGGCCGAGCAGCTTACAAGTGGGTCCCGGGGCCCGACATGTGGTCCTGGGTGTACCAAATCCCTCCTAAGATTTGGGAGTAAATGATATCCCTGACAAGGGCTTCAATGTGCCGCCTGGTCATGCCTTGCCGCAGGGCTACACATAGCCCCTCATCATGGCGGGCGGTGTCTCGTCCATCTTGTCGCGGCTTCTCATTCGTCCGTCGTACATAGTAGTTCGGCGCCAGCCTGTTAGCGTCAGGCTGGGTACAGGACTCTTGACTTATAAGTGTGAGCTCCCGCTTACCTAGGGAACACGTGCGTCTTTCCTATTTAGGTGCATTGGGCTCATCCCTCTTTATTGTTGCTATCGCAGGATGGACTAGGTGTGGCGTTGCCTGCCGCGTGGCAAGTACAGTCCTTCCCTCTACTGGGAGGTCGGGTCCGGAGCCGCCGGACACGTGGCTGCACCGGACCTTCTTCCTGCAGGGAGGCAGGTTCGGGGCTGTCGATCTAGTGAATGCGTCGGACCTCTCCTTGGCGGGAAGGTAGACCCAGACCTGCGGGACATGTGGCAGCGCCGGACCTCCCCTCCGTGAGGGGGATACATCGGGAGCAGCAGGGCACGTGGTCCGTCGGGCCTTCCCTCAGTGGAGAGGTGCGGCTATGCCGCACGCCACATGGCACCTGGGACCACGTCGGATCTTACCCCCGTGGGTGGTGGGACCCAGCGTGCCTCCTTTCCTGTATCCAGGGGTACCCGGTTCGCCAGGTACCGACAGTGGCCCCCGGGCCCGTCTCGGGGAGGAACTTCCTTGGACAAGTGGTTATACCTGAGGTGGGGCCATTTTGAATCTTCGTGTCGCGACTTTAAGGGCTTCCCTTTAATGCGGCGGATAAAATCTTTGTCTGCAGATACCGCGCCATCAACGGTCGTTGGTTCCCGATACGAATTTCATTTCGGTTCCACGCGCCTATTAAGTCGTCGCCCTTTAGCTTCAAACTCTCGCCTACGAGAACGACTACCTCGAGGCAGCTACTCGGCATTTCCGCCGAATCAGACTCCGACCCACCAGTCATAGTGCGGGTAGCTCCAATATCATGGTGCCTGCGGTTTCCATCCAAACGCCGCGGATGTATACTTAAGAAGGGGACTAGCAAAGGTCACATGCTCTTCACGCCTCCATTTGCACCCGCGCCTAAGACCTTACTGCCTTCTCGCATCCTCCAGCCTTGAGCCCTAGCCCTTGCACAGCCATCCTCTCCCTGCTCCATCTCGTTGCCATGGAGTTGGGCCTCCCCGTCAGCAAGATCAAGACCGAGAAGGGGCCGAAGAAGGTCCGAGCCTACATGGGATGGTCCGAGCCTACATGGGATGGTCCCACGACTCCTTCAATGACAGGATCCGCTTTGGCGAGCTTCCTTTCGAGAAGAAGAATGTCGGCGACATGGTTTTCTTCCAAGGATACGCCATGGTCAGCTTGCTCCCCCCTTTCTCGTCCTTCCTAGTGACATTGCTGGAGTTCTACAGGATCCAGCTGCATTTCCTTGGGCTTCACTCAGTTCTGTTGGTCGCTACCTTCGTCCACTTCTGCGAGATGTGGATAGGGGTGCGGCCCAGCTTACTAGCCCGTGTTTGTCACTGGTAGACAAGAGCGGGGTTGGTGAACCAAGAAGTCGGGGCTGCGGGAGGCGCAGCCATTGGCGCCTGGGGTGCCAGTGCGCAGTAGTCGACGTCAGAAATGTCGGGGCCGCGTGTGGCGCAGCGGGCGACGTCGGGGATGCCGAGGCCACGCGAGGCGCGGCAGGTGACGTCAAGGACGTCTTTGACGCGCGAGGCGCGGCACGTGACGTTGGGGTCGTCGGGGCCGCGCGTGGCGCAGCGGGTGTCGTACCTACAGAAAAAGGTCAAGGCAGTAGTAGAAGAGTACCCTTGGTGTTAGTAGAAAACAAGGAATCAAACTTTGCGGTGGAAACAGGGGACGAAGTGGAAAAAGGAAAAGAGGACTCGTCGAAGACGACGTGTCTAAGAGATCAAAAGATGGTGAGTGGTGAGGTCTAGACACCGGTACCCCTTATGATTAAAGGAATACACAAGAAAGACACAACAAGTAGAGCGAGGCGCAAGCTTATGTGGAGCCATGACAGAAAGGTTAGGCTAGCAAGCACACCCAAAAACTCGAAGGTGGTCGTAAAGGGGTGGTGCCATACAGGGCAAAGTAAGGGGTGGGGGCACGAATCGCCTTGGTGGGAAGGCAATTAATGAAGAAAGTGGCAGTGTGAAGGGCCTCTACCCAATACCGAGCGGGAATGGAGGCCTGAAACATCAGGGAGCGCATAACATCATTGGTGGTGCGAATCATGCGCTCTGCCTTGCCATTCTAAGGGGAGGTGTATGGACAAGACATGCGCAACTGAACACCATGGGTGAGTAGAAAGTTATGGAACGCCGAGTTATCAAACTCACGTCTGTTATTCGCATTGGACAGCTCGGACAGTGCGTCCAAACTGAGTGGACAACCAAACGAAGAAGTGAGAAAGAGTGATGTATGTCTCAGACTTCAAACGCGAAGGAAATGTCCACAAAAAGAGCGAAAAATCATCAAGCACCACCAAACAATATTTGAACCCTAAAACACTGATAATAGGGGATGTCCTCAAATCACAGTGAATAAGATCAAAAATGTGTTCAACATGAGTCACATAAGTGGAAAAAGGAAGCAGAACGTGGCGACCAAGCTGACAAGCATGACATAAAGGGTCATGTGTGCCCCTAGTACACGAGATAACTGAACTACTAGACAACATGGAAATGGCATCTATGCCAGGATGGCCAATCCGGTGGTGCCAAGTGGTGGACGAAGCTGTCATATTTAGAGCAAAAGACGGAGACTCAGAGGAAGCATGAAGTCAAAGCGTGTACAAGGCCCCGAGCTATCACATTGAAGAAGAAGACGTCGAGTGGAAAGATCCTTCACAGATAAACCAAAATGATCAAACTCAATAAAAACATGATTATCAATGGTAAAACGACGAATGGAAAGCAAATTCTGAATAATATCCAGAGCAACAAGAATATTTTTGAGTTGGAAAGAATCCAAAGATCCTGAGTCATCTATTGAGGTGACCGGAAGAACAAACCCATTCCCGACAACGATAGATGAAGGAAAAGAAGTGTGGGGAGGGTAGGTAGAAGAAAGTATACCGACATCAGGAGTGGTATGGTACGATGCTCCAGAATCAGCCACCCAATCAGCAGTAGATGGAGTGAGGTGCATGGTGCTGATCAAAGACGCCAGTGATTGGCGGTCCCACACCAGGGGCGGCTCCTGAACAGCGCCGACGACTCCGAATACCAAGCAGGATAGTCGGTGCCCCCGTAGGCCGAGGCCGACTTCCCACTAGCAGAGTAGCCAGGCTCGCTGTAAGCCTGAGTTGATGACCCACCGACAGGGTAGGCTAGTCGCCCGGGTGGATGACATACGCCGACTGAGGACGCAGCGAGCGTGGAGGCGGAAGACCCGGAGACGGCCCAAGCCACATAGAGATATGGCCGGTACACAAGTTGTAGGGTGTGGGCCAGGGTGCACCTCCCCAGCCGGTGCCACCACTACCACCTCTAGTAGCGGGAGTAGGAGCAAAAGTGTCGCCAGCACCACTGCCTCGGCCACCGCGCTTACCGCGGCGGCGACGATTACCACCCCAAGAGCTTGCAGGAGCACCTGGGGTGGTAGGCGGGGTAAGTGGTCATGGCGGTGGTCCACCAAAAACAGGTGGTTGTGGGGACTGCCCAGAGCCGTAAAAGGTTGTGGCAGACTTGAAGCCAGCAGAGCCACCGAAAGTGATTTCCACGAGCTCAAGGTCGAACCAGACCTTCTCGAAGGTCGGGGGCAGCTCCACGCAAAGAAGCCACGAACGAAGGTGGCAGTAGCGCTCGTTCAGGCCCTGAAGGATCCGAAGGACAAGCGTGCTATCAGCAACCGGCTTGACAAGGTCGCGCAAGGCGTCATCCATGCCATTCATCTCCCGGCAGTAGGGGGAGATAGAGCGGTCGCACTGGACTGTGTTCTGGAATCCTGTGTTATGGAATCGCGCGTTGATGTTGAGAGCTCGAGTCGCACGGTTCCCCAAGAAGTGCTGCTTGAGGAACAGCCACGCCCGGCGCGCGGTACCGCTACCGCGCTGCTCGACGATGTTGTATAGCTCATCGGAGAGGGATCCAAGGATCCAGGCTAGAGCCAGGTTGTCCATGCTGATCCAAGAGTCAACGTGAGGAGAAACACATTACGCCAACGGGCGTACGCGGTGGAGTCAGAACTGAGGACAACCGGCATGAGCGTCCCGATGTTGTAGCCCGGGCGTGGAGAGCAGCGACGAGGGATGTCGAGTAAGCGGAGTGGGCACCAGCATCGGAGGAAGGCTCGTAGGTAGCACTCAACGATCGGTGAGCACTCTCCTCGAGCTGGTGAGACAGAGCGGCCATAGAAGCACGCTCCTGCTCCAGGGCGAGAGCAAGTGCCCGCTCACGCTTCTTTCTCAGAATTATTGCTGAGTTGCTGTTTCAACTGTTTAATTTCATTTTCAAGAGTAGCCTGCTTGGTAGCAAAGTATGCTCGTTCTTCCTCAAATACATTTACCTGTAGTGTGATTCACATTTAATAAAAGAGCAGTACTTAATATCAGGCTATGGTTTCTTCACATCTAAAGGACTGATTGATAGAGAATAATGACTGGATTAATCAACTCATAGGGGTAGGGTACATATATATAGCCTCATAGGGGGCAGGTACATGGGTCAAGTCCAACACAACACTGATGTTTATATATGAAAAGTGAATCTCGTCAAAAAGTTCCAAACAGGATGAGTGTTAGTAAACACAGGCTATGAATCTATTTCCATACAATGCAGTGAAGCTTCTTATAACTACCTGATGATACCCTGTAACATGCACACCATTTGGCTAGAGACCATTCGAAGAACTACCTCTGTAACAGTCGTTTGTGGATCTGCTGCATGAACGGAGGAAGTAAGGGCAATAGACAGCGGAACGAGAGCGAACCCGACGAACTGCACGCTTACAAACCGGCGACGCCGTGTCGTCGCCAATAAACAAGGCACAGATATATAAGAGTTTTACCTCTGAAATTAGACTTGCCTTTATTGATCAACAGGGTAAGCTATTTATAAGGTTCCCCTTCCCTGATGGTACAGACTAGGACTCTGAATACAAAACAGACTCTGACTTTATTACAGCCAACCTTTTATTGACTCTGAATCTGACTAGGAAACTTAATGGACTCAGGACCCGTTATAACTAACCAGCCAAGTCTTATTTGACTCTAATACTAATGCTATTAATTAATACTTGGACTCTTTATTGCTGTGCCAATTGGGCAGGTTTTCTCCTTCTCTGATATTGTATACCATTCATGACATCTCTCCCCTCCTTCGGAAAGAGCTCGTCCTCGAGCTCAATTGTAGGAAATTGCTTCTTAAATTCTTCCACATCTTCCCACGAAGCCTCAGATGCTGACTGTCCTTTCCATTGTACTAAAATTTGCCAATTTCCCCTGTTTAGCCTTGATTTTAGTATTGAATCTGGAATAATGCTTATCCTACCATTTTGCAGTTCAGGCAATGGAGGTGGAGCTGTAGGAGGAGTACCCACAAATTTCTTCAGTAGTCCTATATGAAAAACAGGATGGAGTTTGGCTTGTGAAGGTAATTGAAGTTTATATGCTGCTCCTCCTATCTTTGCAATGATCTGATATGGTCCAAAAAATCTAGGAGATAATTTTCCTTTAGGTCCCCTCATTAATGTTGTTGCTGCTCGATGGTGTAATCTCAGCCAAACCCATTGTCCCACCTCAAATTCTAATGGAATATGTTTTCTATTATAATAGTGTTTGTCATGCTGCTGAGCTTGTTGTAATCTTTCCCGTACTTCTTGTAAAAAATTGTCTCTGTCCAGCAAATTATTCTCCACAGCCTGAATTCTTGCTGAGCCTAAATCATAAGTTCTTAAAGTCGGTGGATCCCTGCCATATACAACTTTGAATGGAGTGGTCTGTAAAGATGTGTGATAAGAGGTGTTATAACAATATTCTGCCCATGGAAGCCATTGTATCCAATTTCTTGGTCTATCTCCAGTCATACATCTCAAATACATGGCTATCACTTTATTCACAGCTTCTGATTGTCCATCAGTCTGTGGATGGAAAGCTGTGCTCAACATAATCTTTACTCCATGTAATTTGAACAGCTCCTGCCAAAATTTGCTAACACTGGATCACGATCTGAGACTATTGTTAGTGGAAGTCCATGGAGTCTGACAATCTCTGAAAAAAATACTCTAGCCACAATTTCTGCAGTGTAGGGATGAGCTAGAGGTATAAAATGTGCAAATTTTGAGAAATGGTCGACTACTGTTAGTATAACAGATTTTCCATGAACTTTAGGTAATGATTCAATAAAGTCCATTGCCACATCCTGCCAAACATGTTGTGGAACGGGCAGAGATTGAAGTAATCCTGCTGGATGTTGAGAGGATACTTTATTTTGTTGGCATATACTGCAGGAACGGACGTAATCCTGAACAGCCTTCCTATCACCTTGCCAAGTAAAGTCACGACGAATTCGATGTAGTGTTTTTTCCACTCCCTCATGTTGATTGTCGTGCGCTGTAACTATGATTGATGGAATCGAAGGTGAATCATTGTGTAGGAAAATACGGCGTTTGTGAAGGATCAGTCCATCACAAATATTCCAATCTGCACCCATATCTCCTGATGTGATTTTTTGTGTCAATTCTTTGAGAATAGGGCTTTCTGCTGTTTGCTTTCTGATATCTTCTAATATCTCAAATTTTGGTCCAGATATAACCATCAAATCAGCTGAGTCCCTTCTAGAAAGTGCATCAGCCACGATGTTGAGTTTGCCAGGTTTGAATTCCACTATGAAATCATATCCAAACAATTTGCTGATCCAATGATGCTGAGGAATTGTTGATAACCGCTGATCAAGAAGGTACTTTAAGCTATAAGATCTGTTTTTACCACGAACGGATGCCCCCATAAATAAGGACGCCAGTGTCTGACCGCATAGACGAGACCGATAAGCTCTCTTTCATAATCTGCTAATTTAGAATGCCTTGGCATCATTGGTTTACTAAAAAATGCTAGTGGTTTGTTACCTTGATGTAGAACAGCCCCAAAGCCCGTGCCTGATGCATCACATTCAACCACAAATTTAGAGTTGAAATCTGGTAGTTGTAGTATTGGTGCTGTACTGAGTGCTGTTTTGAGAAGTAAAAATGCCTTCCCTGCTTCTGTTGTCCAACTAAAACCTTGTTTGGATAAAAATTTTGTTAATGGAGCTGCAGTGCATCCGAAATTCCTTATAAACTTGCGATAGTAGCCTGCAAGTCCTAAGAACCCTCTCAATGCTCGGACAGTTTGTGGTTCCGGCCACTCTTGAATTGCTTGAACTTTTGAGGCATCCATGGCTACTCCCTGTTTTGAGATAACATGTCCGAGGTATGCCACAGATTCATCTCCAAAAGAGCACTTAGATCGCTTAAGAAATAACTGATGTTGTCGTAACACAGTGAATACCAGACGAACATGTCGTAAGTGATCCGTCCAAGATTTGCTATAGATAAGTATATCATCAAAAAATACTAAGACAAACTTCCGTAGGTATGGTTGTAAAACTGAGTTCATCAAAGCTTGAAATGTAGCTGGTGCGTTTGTGAGTCCAAACGGCATGACCATAAATTCGAATAGCCCTTCATGTGTTCTGAAAGCTGTTTTAGGAATATCTCCCTCAAACATTCTGATCTGATAATAACCTGATCTTAAATCCAACTTTGTAAAGAAACAACTGCCCAAAAGTTCATCAAGTAGTTCGTCCACCACTGGTATTGGAAACTTGTCTTTTATAGTCTTGTCATTAAGTGCACGATAATCAACACAAAGGCGCCAAGATCCGTCGTGCTTTTTGACTAACAAGACTGGAGATGAATATGCAGAATTGCTGCGACGGATAAGCCCTTGATTCAAGAGTTCAGCACATTGTCTTTCAAGCTCATTTTTTTGAGTGGGTGGGTAACGATAGGGTCAAACAACAACAGGTGCAGTCCCTGGAAGCAAATGAATTCGATGATCACAAGCTCGAATAGGAGGGAGTCCAGTAGGTGTTGCAAAAATATCCATGAACTCATCAAGTAAGGAATCCATAAGGATCTTTGTGGAGCATATTTGTGGAACACGTAATTGAGGTCTGTCATCAGCTAGACCATGCCATATGATTTTTTGATCATTGAACCAGAAGGTCATCTTCATGTTCTGAAAATCCCATAAGATTGGACCAAGAGCGCGCAGCCATTGGACCCCCAGTACCATATCATGTTCCCCTAAGAGTATAGTAAATAGATTAACAGAAAAATCAATGCCATTGAGGTGTATCGGTATCTGTTTATATACTCCAGCACTGTCAACGCTATCTCCATTGGCTACAGCCACTTTCATGCCACAATGTATGATCCCTTGAAGTCCAGCTTGCTGTGCAGCGTGTTCTGAGATAAAGTTGTGAGAGGAGCCAGAATCAATTAGAGCTGTCAGCTTTTTTCTGCCTACAAAAACTGGGATGCGCATAGAATCCTGATGGCGTATCCCTGTAATGGCGTACAGAGAAATTTCTGGAGCTTCTTCATAATCAGTAATTTCTACAAAGTTATTATCCCCATCATGCTCCAATGCGATGTGAAATAATTTGGGGCAATCTTTCTTATGCTCAAGTGTAAATTTTTCGTCGCAGTTAAAACAAAGTCCTTTTGATCTTCGATCAGCCATCTCCTCTCGTGAAAGAAATTTGAATAAGTGTCGACCTTGTTGGTTCTGCCCTGTTTTGACCAGAGGATCAGTTCTCTGTACATAGGATCGTGTTGGGCGAGATCTGGAGTCTAATGTTAAGTTGCTGCGACGTTCATATGCTTTGGCCAGGCTCATTGCATCTTCAAGTGATGTAGGACGGAAAAGTTCAACATCTGTTTTTAAAGGCTCTTTTAATCCTCCGGTGAATAAACTCATTGCTTGTCGATCCGTCATATCTTCACAGCGACACAAAAGTGTCAAGAACTGTTCTTGGTATTCGTTGACAGTCTCTATTTGACATAACTTTCCTAATTCTCCCAAGAAATTGGATCGCATTGGCGGTCCAAACCTTTTATTCACGTATTCCGTAAACTCATACCAGGAAGGTTCCCCGTGGTCCCGTGCCAATCGATAGTACCATAAATCTGCTGAACCTTCAAGATGTAGTGTGGCATATCATACTTTGTCGTGTTCTGCTATTTCTTGACCACGAAAGAACTGCTGGCATTTGTTCAGCCATGGCAAAGGATCCGAGGAGCCATCATATGTTGGAAATTTGATGCGGTGAAGTTAGGGTTGGATTCGACGTTCTGTTCGGAATTTTTCACCTTGTCGTCCTTGGTGAGGACCTCTGCCTCCAAAATCTGAGCCTGAATCTGGATCATCATTAGGATCTTCAGGATCACCCCCTATGGGATGTTTGCTTTTGTTCTTGAATGATTTCTGAAATTCGAATCTGGTAGTGTCATTTGTAAGAGAATCTGAAGGTTTTTCATTGTGGTTCTTGCTGGTCTCATGGGTCTTCGAAGTTGATGGGTGTTCCAGACGCGATATGGCGATGTTGTGAGCTGCTAGCTGTTGTTTGAAGTCCTGCAGATCACCACGAATTCCAGAAAGAGAATCGAGTTGAGTTGCCTGTTGCTTGACGTGTACAGCGAGCTCATTCAACGAAGCTGTTAGTTTGTCGATCTTGTCATTGAGCGCATCGTTGTTCTTTTTGTCTGCCATAGGATCGAAGGTGGAATCTGATACCAAATTGTAACAGTCGTTTGTGGATCTGCTGCGTGAACGGAGGAAGTAAGGGCAATAGACAGCGGAACGAGAGCGAACCCGACGAACTGCACGCTTACAAACCGGCGACGCCGTGTCGTCGCCAATAAACAAGGCACAAATATATAAGAGTTTTACCTCTGAAATTAGACTTGCCTTTATTGATCAACAGGGTAAGCTATTTATAAGGTTCCCCTTCCCTGATGGTACAGACTAGGACTCTGAATACAAAACAGACTCTGACTTTATTACAGCCAACCTTTTATTGACTCTGAATCTGACTAGGAAACTTAATGGACTCAGGACACGTTACAACTAACCAGCCAAGTCTTATTTGACTCTAATACTAATGCTATTAATTAATACTTGGACTCTTTATTGCTGTGCCAATTGGGCAGGTTTTCTCCTTCTCTGATATTGTATACCATTCATGACAACCTCCATATCCATTCTGCTTTGTGACATCCAAAGAATTTTTCTGAACTGCATTTCGTTGCGCTCTACTAGGTGATCTCTCCAAGGCACCCTGTGAAATTTGACGTAAATAGTGTATCAATGGCATGTTGCTTACCAAATAATAAATAGCAACTTCATATAAACGAATAGAAAAAATTACATTAGAACTGGATGAAACTGCCTTACAGCTCTCCAAACTTCTCTTGAGAGAGCCATTTTCATCACGAAGTTTTCGAGTTGTTCCTTCAGAAATATACACGGCATGTATAATAAAGCTTGTGACCCATAACATCAGAAAAAAATTGTCTAAGCTTATGAAGGCAACACAATTGTACATGGAAAATGCCTGTTTTTGATGTGGTAAACTAGCTGACAACGTTATATTGCCATATTGGCATTGAAAAGCAATGTCTTCAATAAATTGGTCAAGCAAGCAGGTATGCAGAAAGGGAACAAAATAACCGAGATGTTCGAAGCAGCCGTACCTCTTTTTCCTTCAAAATTGCAGCATAATTGAAAGATAATGCCTTTATTTCAGCCTCAGAAGCTTGAAGCTTCTGAATTTCGTCCTTGAGTTTAGAAATCTGTGACCAAAGAAGTGTTTGCATAAAACGGTAACTGTACATTGTTTAATGATTTTTTACACAGACATGGAATGGAACCCGAACTAATTGAAGGTCATGAAACATAGTAAATAATAGCTAGATTCACACTTAAATACTTGGACAAACCAGGATGTTTGGTAGCATTAATAGAATCTTTCCAGAACCTATTAACATATACTCACTCTCCTTTTTATTTGACACTGAAATAATCAGTGTCAAATAAAAGGAACAGAGGGAGTACTTAACAAAAATTACCACGAGAGATAGCCTTAATGCACCCTGTATCACTTCCATACAATATGTCCTGTTAAAAAAGATCACCACTAACCTCCATTCATTTGGATCGCACCTTGTCCGTTCAAGGATTCAGTCATCTGTTCTAACCATCTACTAGGCCATCCATTTTACTTTCTAACAATGGTAACTTTTCTGAATAGAAGCATTCAGAAACTAAGACTTCAGCATGCTACCAACAGATGTAAGATGTTACTAACTCAAACCGCAAACTTGCAACCTATCACAAACCAGATTAAACACTCGAACAGACGAACAATCAACAGGCAGCAATGTGTACATGAACTTTAAGATCCTTTGTCATCATATCCATCAAGCACCAGCTACTCTTCCCTTAAATCCAGGCATCTATGGAACTTCAAAGGCAAAGTTTTCCTTACGGTGACAAGAGCATGTTCAACACTGCCAACTGCACTATAACACACAGACCACGCTAGCAGCAGCAGGCTGCGTGATACTGATACATGATACAGAAATAAGCTTCTACAAGAACATCATAGTTCAAGCTTTGGATCACGTTAATAAACCCGGTACAACAGCAGTCTCTACTCGACCCAATTCTAAGGGAGATTTTCGCCGAGGGGGCAGGTGAAGCCGTACCTCATCTGGCTCGGCAGTGTCGGAGCCGGGACGGGAGCACCGTCGCCGCCTCCCAGAAGGCGGTGTCGTGGGCGTGGGCGCCCTGCCCCCGCCCCTGGCCGGGGTCGGCGGCGCGAGGACCTCGTCGGCCGCGGCCTCGTCGACCTCGCCCGCGAGCCGGGAGAGGCTCTCCCGGTAGGTAGCGATGGAGCTCCGCATCGCCAAGACAGGCGCCACCTCTCGGGATCCGGCGAGAGAGGGCCGACGGGGCTAGGGTCCAAGGGGCGGCAAGATGGACGGGAGATCTGAGAGGGAGAAGGTGGGAGTGCGATGGGAGTAACGGAAGCAAAGGCGACAGCGGGAAGCGCGACGTTTAGAGACGAAGGCTTCTACATTGTTTTTACTTATTTTGTCGCTTCAATTTCAATGTTTTTTGATAGAGGTGGCCAAATGTACCAGACTAAAGCGCGACGTTTAGAGACGAAGGCCTGAGCATGACCCGGCACGACGAGACCGGCTCCAGGCCAGTCTAAGACTGTTCGCACTCATTCAACTCTAAAATCCACCTCTAAAAAGAATATTCTCCTCTTTTACAGTCACCTCTAAAAGATTCTTACCTTTACAGTTTTATTCTCTACACTCGTTCACCTCTATATCGAACCTCTATATCAACTAACATCTATATTATATCATTTTATTAAACTTCCTTTTATTTTATCATATAACTACTTATATTTTTCTAGTGTTACTAAAATAATATAACAGACAGTTAATTCAGTTTTTATTTGTTTTCCTCTTCTTAATTCACAATCTTATATTTTGTTCTCATTTTTTCTTTTTTTTCTTTTTTCTTTTTTTTTTCTCTTCCCGGTCCATCTCTCCCATTCTAGAACATTCCTGGCACTCTCACCGCCCTTCTCTCTTTCCCGTCTTTCTCTCTTCGCCTGGAGCCTCTCTCCCTCGCGATACTTCTCACCGGCTCCTTCTGATTTCTCTCCCAAGCTTCGACGACGAATACACCCAGATCTTTGGCAGCAGCAACCTCGCCCTCCTCGCGACGGCAGGCGGGTCCGCCTCGCGCTGGATGAGTCCACCGGTGAGCAATTGTTTCTGGTTCTTTTTTCTCGCTGTTTCGGTTCCTTCCTCGTCGCTGTCGTCCTCTTTCCACCTGACCGGCGTCGTCCTCTTTCCTTCCCACCGGCATCTCCTTCTTTGCCGCGCTCTCGCCACCGCGTTGGCTGTCTCCCCTTGCTAAGCGCCGCCGCGCTGGCACCCTCGCCACGCCGCACTCGCCCCCGCACCCATGGCCACCAAGCTCGTCGTCGTTCAAGCACCCATCTTCATCGCCATCGTGTGGTAGTCTTCCTCGTCGCGGATCGAGCCCTCCATCGAGCGCGCGAAGCCAACCGACGAACTCGTGGGACTCCCTTTCTCTCTCTCCGTAGCGGCGTGTGTCAGAAACGCTTTTCCTGGAGGCCGACTGTAGCCGCCGGAATAATAGAGGGCCGCTATCTGTCACCAGTGCGGACGAACGGCATGGCTCCGACCTCTATATTTGCAGTCGCGGGCAACATACAGGTCCCCGGTGTAATCGGTCTAAAGTCTGGCTCGCCTCGTGCCTGAGCTTCGATTAGGGCTGTCAACGAGCTTGAGTGAGCTTGCTCCGCTAGGCTGGAGCTCGTTAATAATTTGAGTCGAGCTCGAGCTGAGCCTGGGAAATTCGGTCGATCCTGCAGTCAAGCTCTAGCTCGGCTCGATAAGGCTCGTTTAAATAGTTAGGCTCGGTTGAAGCTCGTAAAAGCTCGAGTTCGAGCTCGGGAAGCTCGTTTAAACAGTAAAACTGAATAATAATCAAGAGAAAAATATTAATAAATAATATTTATAAAACATAATTTATCTAAACGAGCCTTATCGAGTTTAACGAGCTCGAGCTCATCAAGCTCGCGAGCTCGAGATGAAGCTCGAGTTCGGCTTGTTTATTTGTCGAGCCGAGCTCGAATCGAGCTTTTAACGAGCTGAACTCGAGTAGCTCACGATCCTCGAGCTTCATTGACAGCCCTAGCTTCGATCGAGGCCTGTCAGGTCAGCCCGTACGACTCAAATAATGATTGGCCCGGCAGGCACAATTTTTAGCATGTATAAGACCGTAAAGACTGGCCCCAACCTGCACGGCCTGTTAAGGTCTGGTAGAGCATAAAAGGCATCGCCCTTTCTTCACTCCCTCCCAATCCTAATTTCAATTCTCGCCGTTCCGGACCTCTACTCATCACCCGTCCCAACCTTCGTCTCAGTTTGCCTCTGTGACCCGTCTCCACTTGCGACCTCGCTTGTTGCCCGTCCCCACCTTGCTTCGGTTTGTCTCGCCCCGTTGCCCCTTCCCACTGGAATGGTGACATTCTCTCCTTCGCGTTTTCTCCGCCAGCCAATCCACCCGTGGTGTTGCAATCTCCAGTGCATCTCCACGCATATCCGGCAGTGGCGCTCGTCAACGCATTTTCGACGGTGGTGCCCTTCCACGCATCTTCGACGTCTGCCACCCCTGCATGGCGCGCTACCGCACGACAGATCAAGCAGCTGTCGCCGGGCCTCGGGCAGACCTGGCACGTTCGATTTGACATGGTCCGGGACTGCACGGTCTGTCTAATCGGGTCACGTGTCGTGCTTTGGCTTGCGAAAATGTATGTTGGACCGGCACGGCATGACCACCTTAATAATCGTGTCGGGTTGGACCGAAGCTTTTCCAGCCCCGAGCCCAACCGGACTCGTGTCGGGCTGCTCGGCACCGCCCATTGGCCACCTCTAGCTTTCATAATTTAATTTTTCTTTGTATAATTTATTATTTGTGCACACCCGGCTACATCTCCAGTTTGATAATATGGGGTGGAAATGAATATCCACTACCCACGTAGCTGTGGATATCCAAGATATGGATATGAGTATGATTTTGTTCCCGTGGTACGGTTTTCCGTGATGAATGGTATTAAGACTATCTCTAACAGTCTACTCAAGTACAAAACTAAAGGCACTTTAGATATTACTAACTCTGTTTTGAAATAATTGTCAGTTCAGACAATCAAAATAACTAGAAATGAACTAAAGAATGATGTTCTGATGACAAATAAATTGAAATGGAAGGAGTAAAAAGTAAAAAAATCACCCGTTAACAAAGGACCCATCCATCAAACCCATGCTAGGTTGACTCCCCGCCCTACCCCAAAGATACGAGCAGATTCCACACTCCCCATCCCTTGTGAATCAATTTTTCTTTATCCACCCCCTAATCATTGTTCTTCGTGGGTCGGCCAGCGTGCCCCCGCCCCCCTGTTGTCGACATCGTCCTCGCCCCTGCTCCTTCCACCAACGGAGTCCAAGAGGTGCGCATGTACCGGAATTGGCGTTGTCGCTGCGATACGGCCTCCGCGAAGCGACCGCGAGCTTCTCGTTCCTGGTCCCTTCGCAACCTCCGCGCGCTCCTCCGCGCCAGTGCTGTTTGAGCACTGACTGCGCAAGCAGGGGCATATCGAAGGGGCATGCCAGGTGGGCCCTGGCATACTCTGGTCCATGCCCATCAAATACATGTATTTTGTAGGTATATTTTTCACAGTATATAACTACATATTCTGATTAGCCCAAGTAGTGTAAATCGAAATCGCTCAGTTATGGTTAGTAAACGCAGATTTCTGCCTCAATTTCAGATGATATTTGATTCACACATTGTTATCAATATTTTTTTGTTTATCAAAAACAGAGACGTCATCACGTAAAGCACTATATTAGAGATCCCTTTGTTCAACATAAATATTGATATCATATATTCATAATATAATAGATTTTTTATTACCATACTTGAGTTCAATTATGTTATCCTATTTATTGTATGTATATGAATTGTGTCAAAACTTCTACAATTATTTACCGAATCGATAAAGTTTTCATAATTTTTTTGTGCGGCATATCTTTGGTAAAATCCTACATATACCATGTGCGCAAGGCGAACAACGATGCTGTGAGGCAGGCTCTGGCAATCGAGCCCGCTAGGCCCCAGAACCCCACCATGGACTCCGAGGTCGTACTCACGCTCGGGGTGCTGCCTCCTCTGCTCGGACTGTGGAGCACTGCATTTTTCTTTGGAGTCCACGTCCACCTTTCTTGTCGAGTGTTTGTGTGGATAACAAGGCAATCGTGAGTGGCCAAGAGGAGGACGACAGATTGCAACGGCGTCCGCACTACGTACCAATGCGCTTACTGAAGTCTTTGTGGGGAGGAGCCCGATGCGTGTGAGGCCATTGAAGTGGTCCTCGACGCCGCAACATAACTCTGCGGTGTGGACGGAGCCCGTGGTCTGGCTGATGAAGCGGATGCCCTTGAGCACGCGCTTGGAGCTAGCGCGGGACCGGCTGAGCTGCACCTGCACGCGTGGCAATCGCGGCCTCCCGCTGCAGCTCCACGGGTGTAGGCCGGCGCAAGGACGGGGACGCCGACCAGAGGCGGAAGCAGGTGACGGACTATGGACGGATGGATGAGCCTAAATTGGTGCACCATCGGAGATAACAAGAAAATAGGTTATAATTTTCTGGTCAGAGCAATCTCAAATGTTAAAATAGAGCTCCTATTTTGAGATTTTTTTATTAGAGATAGTATAATGGATAATTTCTTATCAGGTAACAAAAACTCATACCCATATACGTTTACCCATTACACGTCCACACATGTGGATCCCATATGTCAGTATATAATACATCTATTTCAGGATTATGTAACTTCAATTTTTTGCCCCAACTCTCCAGTCTCCATCTCGTAGTCCAGCACGCTGCCACTTCGCATCTACGAGACTGCGCCCGCCCCGTGCCCCTGCCTTAACAAGATCCGCCACCATCCCACGACAAGCTCGATACATTTCCAGCTCCCTGGTGCTGTCCGTGAGATCCGGTCTTCCCGTGCCACCCGTCAATAACTCCCCAACGCACGATCGTCTCGACGCACGACTGCCCGTCTCTACTGGCCGCACCACCAGTTCCCCTCGAGATCCGACCACATCGCACCAATACCAGGTAATTTCTGCACTCTTAAGATTGGATATTCAAGATCTAAGCTTGGTTGGTGGGGTTTCCGGCTCCTGGGCTCTCGGTTTCTAGGATGAAGCTGCCTTTTTATCCTCTTTCCTTTGAACGAAAGTATGGTCCTGTCTTGCTGCCACCTTGATATTCTGCCAAATAGTAGTTGTTGGTCCCCAGCATACGGGGTACCCTCGCGCACAGGCTGAAAGCACCTAGGTACCCTGCCTCCCTGCTAAGGCAAGGTCCGATCACGCCACATGGACCTCAAGACGGGGCCCAACTTCCCCGAAGAGACGGGCTTCCGAGCAGCCACGTGTCCAGCAGGACGGGACTCCGCTCCTCCATGGAAGTGGGCTCTAGTGCTGCCACGTGGTCCGAATCACCAGGTCGGCCATCCCTCGCGGAGGCGGGCATCAGCTATACCACGTGTCCTGCAGTCCTAGATTTCCAGCTCACCTCTGAGATGGGCTCCGTTGCTGCCACATGGCCCGCAGTACCGGACCTGGCCTCCCCCGCAGAGGCTAGCTCCAATGTTGCCACGTGTCTTGCAACTTGTCCCGAGCGGTGGGTTGCGGGAGTTAAGGAGTGGTGCGTCCTATCTAAATCAAGCATTGAAGACATGCACCCTCTCTCGACGCATAACACGGCGTGCACTCCCTGTCAGGTACCGCTGCACCCAATCACATCACAGTAAAAGCGCCACAGGTCTACACCACTCTGCCAAGTGGGGCAGCCTATGGTGACAAGACAAGCGGACGTGACATCCCCTACCACCATCAACGACTACACATGGGCCACTAGCGTCTGAGGCGGCAAGACGGCGAGTCTTCAAGCCACGGTTAGAGGAATCTTATGCATGAAGCCTTAGATCTTTAGGATAAGATTGCCACGGGGCCACATCTTGGACCCCGAACCCGACTTGTAAGGCGTACGACCTTGTCTATAACAGAATCGGACCACCATCGTTACAAAGGATCCGCATCCAAAGAACTTCAACTACACTCAACACACGCATTCACACGCAGGAGAGCACACTCCAGCAATACAACTCACACCGTGGAGTAGGATATTACGTTCCGGCGGTCCGAACCACGTAAAATAACCGTCTCACCATCTCTCATACGCGCAACGTACCCTGAGGACTAAGCCATGCCGATCAAGAACCTCCACGGACTGCTCACATAGCGGGTCTAGGGGAAATGTCTCAAGAACACTTCGGCATTTAGCGCGCCAGATAGAGGCTTTTTCCTCTAAAAATTGGTTGCACTTTCATCATAATGGTAAGCATCAAGCCTGCGGTCGGCGACAAGAACAAGCCGTAGAAGGTTGACCTGCAGGTCGACAAACACGTGGAGATGGAGTTCCAAAAGTCTGAATGTGCCGTTGAGACGTTCCACAGCTAAGGACTTCGACCCCAACAGCGATCACGAGCGTCGCAAAGCACTCCACGTTATCTATGGTGGATCTTGGGATCCCGCGTCCCGGAACGCAGTCAAGACCTTGCGTCGGGCAGTGGCTTTGGTAGGTCCTACCCAGTCCTTGGCGCCACATCACAGGTGGATGGAGACGTCGATTAGCTTTGACGCCTTCGACTGCCTCAAGAACATGGCGGGAGTCGGGATCTTGTCTCTCCTCATCGCTCCCACCATCGCCAACATCAAGCTCTACCACGTCTTGATAGATGGCGGGGCCAGCCTCAATCTCATTAGTTGTGCGGCCTTCGACAAGCTGAAGATCTCTGTGTCCAAGCTCGCCCCATCGAGACCATTCTTGGGGGTAGGGCGGAGAGCATTATCCCGTACGGCAACATCCACCTCCAGGTGACCTTCAGGACACCCAAGAACTTCAGGACAGAGAATATTCTGTCCGACGTCGCGAAGGTCAGCCTTCCCTAAAACGCCATCATCCGCAGGCTAGCCCTGTACCGATTCATGGTCGTAGCCCACTACGACTACCTCGTCCTGAAGATGCCAACTCTCTCCAGCGTCCTCAAGATCTGCGGAGACCGCACTGCTGTGATGTTAGCCTTGGATAAGCTCCAAGCACTTGCAGTAGCAGCCCCAACACCTGCCTCGGGAGATGCTGGACTGATTCAGCCCTCGTCGAGCTCGCGCGAGCGCGACTACACCGTTGCACCCTGAGTGCAACCCTTCGACAGCGACGACATACTCATCAAATCTATCCAGATCGGTTTTGATGCTGTCAGACCACCTGCATTGCGGGGGGTCTTGACACCAAGCAGGAATCCACGCTCATGACCTTCTTGCGGGCAAATGTCGACGTGTTTGCCTGGCAGCCACCGCAGATGCCCGACATCCCAGGGAGGTGATCGCGCACGATCTAAAGATCTATTCTGACGTCAGGTCGACACAGCAGAGGCCAAGGAAACAGTCCATCGAGCGGCAGAACTTCATCCGCGAAGAGATCAAGAAGCTGCTCGAAGCTGGCTTCATACGGGAGGTCCACCATCACAAGTGGCTGGCCAACCCTGTTGTCATCCCCAAAGCTAGCGGGAAGCTTTGAACGTGCATCGACTACACCAACCTCAATAAGGCATGTCCTAAAGATCATTTCCCTCTCCCTAGGATAGATCAAATAGTAGATTCAAGTTCGGGTTGCGTTTTACTCTGCTTTATAAACGCTTACTCAGGGTTCCACCAAATCCCCATGTCTAGAGAGGATGAAGAGCATATCACATTTATAACAGTAGATGTCCTATATTGTTATGTCTCCATGCCTTACGGTTACCACATTTATAATAGTAGATGGCTTATGTTGTTATGTCTCCATGCCTTACGGTCTTAAGAATGCCCTCCCTACCTTTGTACGTGCCATGCATAAAATGTTTAGGGATCTCATTCGAGACCTGGTAGAGGTGTACGTCGACGACATTGTTGTCAAAATCCAGACACATACGTCATTGCTAGACAACCTCGCCCTAGCCTTCGACAGGTTGCGAACCACACACACAAAGCTCAACCCAGACAAGTGTGCGTTCGGAGTCAAAGCAGGGAAACTCCTTGGTTTTTTGGTCTCGCACTAAGGGATTGAGGCCAACCTAGAGAAGATCAAGGCGGTGGAGATGATGGAGCATACAGCCCGCATCAAGGACGTGCAGAAGCTTGTAGGTTATCTAACAACGCTCATCCGGTTTATCTCTAGACTAGCTGAGCGGGCCCTCTTGTTCTTCAAGCTGCTGCGCTAATCCGAACCGTTTGTCTGGATCGAGGATGCAGAGAAGGCGTTCCGCGAGCTAAAGCAACAACTTACGTCGCTACCCATCATGGTGGCTCCGGTGCCCAGGGAGCCTCTGTACCTCTACATTGCTACCACGAATGGAAGTGGTAAGCATGGTCTTGGTTGCAGAATGACTTGGTCCCCAACAACCCCATGGGTCGACAAGGCCCTTGCCACTAGTTCTAAGCCTCAGGGCTTGGAACCCGCATGGGCTCCAGACAACCAAGTTGCCTCCGGGTCCCAGTCCCCGAAGGGTGCCCGGGTCCCCCTGGGGGGCCCCAGAGATCAAGATGTCTCTAGGTCCCAGCCCCAGAGGAAGCCCCAGTCTTAGAGAACTTGGAGCCTCTAGGCACAGAGCACATGGAAGAGGATGCGCCAGACCTCCCAGGGAGGGTCCCAACCATCCAGCGCCCAGTCTACTTAATCAGCGAAGTCCTGCATGAAGCAAAAACAAGGTACCTTGAAGTACATAAGTTGCTATATGCAGTGCTAATCTTGTCGAGGAAGCTCCGCCACTACTTTCAGGCACACAAGGTTTCAGTGGTGACCTCGTTCCCACTGGGGACCGTGCTCCACAGCCCAAACACGGCCGACAACATCGTCAAGTGAGTGGCGGAGCTGGCGAAGTTTAAGCTCGACTTCTTGTCGTGACATGCGATCAAGAGCCAAGCACTGGTGGACTTCGTTGCTGAGTGGACTCCATCATCAAGCAATCCAGGGGGCCATGAAATCAGCGAGCTAGATCCTAGGGCGCCGATGCTCATCGGACCCCACTAGATGCTCTTCTTCGATGGCTCCTCGCAGAAGCAAGGGGCCGAAGCCGGCGTACTGCTCATCTCGCCAACAGGAGAGCAATCCAAGTACGCAATGGGCCTTGACTTCAAGGTGACCAACAACATGGAGGAGTATGAAACCCTCATCTTTGGACTAACGGCTGTGCAGAGTCTCGATGTCCACCAGATGCTGGTCAAGGGAGACTCCCAGCTAATCATTGTTGATGTCTCTTACGTCATAGATCATCTCTCGAAAGAGATGAGGTCCGCAAGCGCACGAAAACTATCGTGTAACATTTCACCCAAGAGTATTCCCATGGGTATCGTATTTATTCAAAAGGAAGGCAATGGAGTAAGGTAACACTACTCTTATGATCAAGCTATGGGATACTAATCAATTATCAAGACGGGTGTAAGTTGATAATATAGGGGGTAGTGTGACACACACCTAAGCAATCTACTCTAAGGGTAAGATTGTCCTAGCGAAGGTTAGACTACGGGACGGAGATACTCCTACTATGCTCTAATTACTCATATACATAGCCTAATAAAGTACACATGAATATGCTAATGGTGAATACTAGGGCTTAGTGGTCCAACATATCGGGCACGGGTTTACCCCTAGCAATACTAGGTGACTCACGCCAAGAGCCTGTGGTATAGGCGAACGTGGAGGATTTCAAAGGACAGATAGGGTTGTCACCACCTACTGCCAACCTCTTCAATCTGTGGGTCTACGAGACATCCAACACTACCTAACTATCCTAGCACCATGCTAGCATATTAAGTAAATACCTAAGGGGCCGCAACACAAGCCACCCTAAGGCAATGACTAACCTAAACATCGTTGAATCAATGTTGGGACCAAGCACTGACATATTCATATTAATATTATCATATTATTACCTAATTAGACTATAGTGATGGTGTATGATGTTTATGATAACATGAAAATGGAAATATGTATAGATCATAACAACATCTACACCTAACACATACATGGACTCCACAACCAAACAAGGAATGATTTGCCCAAGTATATAAGTAAATAAAGACTAATAATGATATTATTATAAAGCACAAAGTCACAAATACAAGAGAAGATACATGAGTCATACCTTTTCCAATTTGGACTTGGGACTAGAGGCTCCTCTCTACAACCTAACCTCCACTAAGGAACTAGGAGAACTAGTGTATACAATAGAGTGATGCTCAAGAGGTGTGTGTTGAAGTGAGGGGTGAGGGGTCCTATTTATAGCATAAAGAAGGGCCGGTTCCCGCCACCAAAAGCGCACGAATCAGTCACCACTGACTTCTTCAAGCCGGGAGGAGCCAACACGTGGAAGTTGACTAAGTTTGGAGGAAAGACCAGGTCGGCCAACTTGGGGGGTCAACCGATATGGTAAGTCCTCCAAACGGTCCATGCTTTGTCTAGGTGACTTCGAGGTTGGTCCCATCCCTTGATATGGGTGCTACATCATTGGATGGCCTCAGATACTTCTGTTTGTGGGCCATTTGATCCATGTGGTGCCACATGTCAACGCTTGATTGTCTGGGATGTATTTTATAGGATTCATCCCCTTGTTTCACTTCAATTCTGTGTAAAATGCCTGCATGCACTAATTTCTCCAAGTACAAGTGAAAATAGGTTAAATATAAAGGTGATGTGTGCAAGAAATGATATTTCTTTCACATAATTGAATTATATTGATGAGTGAAATTGGTGTATAACAACCGTCAACAATCATCAAGCAGGTCTGGGGAGAATGCTGCTGCAATGACCCCTAGCTCACGGCGTACCTACTACACGTCAAGAAGCTGGAGGCTGGCTTCGAGGCCTTGGACCTCGGCAATGTACCGCGCGCAGACAACTCCATCGCCGACGCCTTGTCAAAGACGCTATCCACTGGGGCCCCGGTTCTTGAAGGTGTCTTCAATAGGAGATTGATACAACCAACCGCTAGGCCTGCTGGCCTAACAAAGAAGGCAGTCCCAACACCTCGAAGCTGGCGGTCTCAAAGGTCTTACAACCGCGGGGCCTGCCAAGGTTCTTTTCGGTCACCAGGGACCCCGTGTCACCCGACGCCCAATATCCAGAAGCTCAGGAGGGTCCAGATGCATGGATCACGAAGATCCGGGACTACCTAAAAGACAACATCCTTCCCAAGGAACTTGTAATAACTGAGCAGATCGTGAGGGTGGCAAAACGCTACAAGCTATTAGAGGGAGACCTCTGCTGGTGTGTCACTATCGAAGTGTTAATGCGACACTTCTCCCGGATCTGCTAAGGAGGAGCCCACAGAGGTTCTGGTTCGGCGGGGCTTAGGCGTCAATCAAGTGTGCGAGCACGTGAGAGAGTATGAGACGGTTGTTTTTACGTGCTTCAGGCCGCAAGGAGCATAACACCCTACTCCACGGTGGATTGTATTACTAGTGGGTGTGTATGCACGTGTGTGTATCAGGGATTCGATGTTCGGTCCTTTGTAATGGTAGCGGTCCGAGCCTTTTATAGATAAGGTCGAACGCCTTAGAAGTGGGGTCCGGGGCCCGACAGGTGGTCCCGGGGCGATCTTATCCTAAAGATCTAAGGCTTCTCGCATAAGGTTGCTCTGACCGTGGCGGTGAAGACTCGCTGTCTTGCCGCCTCTCTCGTCAGTAGCCCACGCGCTGTTGCTGACGATGGCAGAAGGTGTCTCGTCAACCTGTCTTGTTGCCGCAAGCTACCCACTTGGCCGAGTGTGATAGGCCTGCAGCGCCTTCACTGTGATGTGATTGGTCATAGCGGTCTCTAACCATTGGCGTGCTCCACGTTTTGCGCTGGAGGTGGGTGCGCGTATTCAATGCTTGACTTGGGTAGGGCGCACCGCCCCTTAACTCCCGCATCTTACCATCCGGGGCAAATTGCAGGACACATGGCAGCGTTGGGGTGACCCCTGCTGGGGAGGCCAGCCCCAGTCCTTCGTGACGCGTGGCGGCTCCGGGGCTCTTCAGGGGATGTGGCAGCTCTGGGCCTTTTCCTGTGGGAGGTGCTAGACCTGACGCTTCGAGCCACGTGGCTGTACCAAAGCTCTCCTCAAAGGTTGGGTGAGGTCCTGTCCCTACACCTGGCGTCTCGGGAGCCCACCTAGCTCGAGGGGCCGCGTCCCATCTTCAAGGCCCACGTGGCAGTAATAGAGCTCGATCTTGAGGGAGGCCGAGGTCTGGGTACCTTCGGGAAACGTGGCACCTCCGGACGTGCCTCGATGTCTTCATCCTGTGTGCGAGGGTACTCCATCTGCAGGGTACCAATAGTGGCCCCTGGGTCTACCTTGGGGCGAGGTGAAGAGCCCAAAGGTGGAGCCCTTTCCATGTTTTCTTGCACTGTGCTTTGAATTCTGTCTTGGACAACCGAAGTGGTGGGTGCTTCTGCCAAAGTCGCCACACGTCCTCATGCTGTGGCGGGACTATGGCGACAAGATCTTTGCTTGTTGTAGTATCTTTGTCTTCTGTGGTGCCTTTAACCGCGACGATTCCCGATGCAGCTATAGCACTTTCGTTCGCTCCGCCTTTATGGGAGCCGCTTTAGCTGTTTCTTCAGGTGTCTGGCCGCCTGGGCCAGTGCTTCTGATAGGGGGCATAGGGCCCATTGTCATGGGTGTTCCGCGTTAAGTGTTGTGGGCCGATCCGTTGCACGAAGTACTCAAGCATCGCGGCCGTGATAAAAAGGAAACCTTTTTTAGAGGGAACGGTTCCTCCCTTACTCACACCCCGCAACCTAAGTTTTTGCCTTCTTCCTCGAGCGCCCGAGCACTCACCTCTCAGCCAAATCTCTCACCTTCGCTGGCTCCAATGCCTTCCCCACTGCCTCCTTCTCGCTTCTTGTCGACCGATGACCTATTGTCGATGCGGCGACTGCTTGGCTGGTTGGCGGCGGAGTGTGCGTGGATTATCTGGTGCGGATATCCCACTCTTGAAGACCTGCGCAAAGACGAGACTGTCCTCTTTGCCACCTACATGTCTGCGGGGCTTGGGCTCCCACTGTCGATGTTCTTCTTCACTGTGCTAGAGGAGTACGGGTTGTAGCTTCACCACCTATCGCCGAACTCCATCTCCGTGATCGTTGTATTCGTCTACTTTTGTGAGGTGTTCGTGGATGTAAGTTAACATTGGAGTTATTCCGGTTCTTCTTCGTGATGAAGACCATCAGAAAGAGCGAGACGACCCACTTGGGTGCCTACAACTTTTGGCATCAGGACAAGACCTCTGCATCCTACATCCCTTTACTCATAGGGGGCAAGTGGAAGACCTGGAGGGAAGATTGGGCGATCGTGCAGGTTGAGGCCCATCCTGCTCTAAAGATGCCCTCTAAAGGCCCGACTTCTGATCCCCTCACCTGGGAAGCTTTCCAGGGGTTGACGAACGAGTACATGCTAATACTGAGGAGGATCTGATTCCTGGCGCGCAAAGGCTTGACCTCCGTGATGGTGCTGGCCGACTTCTTGCACCGCCGCATCGCCCCTCTCAAGAAGTGCCAGTATGGGGCCTGGCACTACACTGGTACCCATGATCGGTGTCGGATGTCTCTGGACGACCTCACCCTCGAGATGTTGGGAGGTTTGCTGAAGTTGGTGACCTGCGACACGGTCACACGTCTCCGCCCCAGACGACTGCCAGCCGCTCTTCATGACCCTCGATTTGAGGGACGAGCTGGTGAGCTCGATGCCGATGATCAATGTGTTCGGCGTTACCCGTCTGAACCCCGAGGAGACATCCGGGGCCTATACGGTCCTGGCGCGGTGGCGTGCCATGACGCAACCAAGGTCCAGGTCCTTCTCTCGTTCTTCGGAGAGGGCGGATGTAGGGCCCCCAACATCCTCTGTCAGGCTGGAGGGTAGCTAACCGCTGCCAGTTCCATCGCCAGGAAAGCGTTCCCGCCCTCTGGTCACGGGTTCAGCCACCACTATGTCGAAGAAGCGTAAGCTTGCGCTGGGGGATGGTATCCCAATCTCTCATCGCAATGGGGCCAGAGTGGCTGAAGCTTCTGTCGTCGACTTGGTTTCCAATTCCAGCGGTGGTTCTGGTTCTGGAGGGGGCACAGAGGGGTCTGCGCAGGTGGCCATGCCGACACGAGTCGACCAAGAGCCGGTGCTGGAGACGGTGGCGCCGGCCTCGTCGTCAGGTCCTGGCGACCTCAGCCTACCGTGTGGGGTGGGAGGACAGTGTCACTGGAGCGGACCGACCCGTCGGTAAGCCGCAACTTCTCCCCTACTATTTCTCTTCCTTTTTTCTTCGCTCTGACGGAGTTTTATCTTTGGCTTTTCAGGGCGTCGTGAGCTGATTTGGTGCCCTTGGTGCTTCCAGGCGTGGGCGTGGTAGCCCCGGCCTCTTCTAAAGCTGGATTAGGGTCTGCCATGCCGCATCCTACGTCCGAAGGAGCGTCGAGCTTTGGTGATGTTGATGCCTCTGCACCCCTGTCCGTCGATGCAGGTGGGGGAAGAGGGCGCCAGGAGAAGAAGTGCCAGGCGAGGAGGTGCTCGGCGAGGAGGAGGCTACCTTGGTCATGGCGGCTTCCCTTGGTGGGGCTGACCCGCCCACCGCTGAAGCGGTGCCGACGCCTGATGTCATTGGCGCACAAGATGGTGACTCGCTACCGGCGGCCGGAGATGCCCTTGCAGTGGAGGAGGGGACTTAAGCATCGGGCAGCGACGTGGCAGTTCCTGGAGCTCCAGCTGGGGAGCCATCTGGTCCCCAGGTGCTGGTGTCTGCCGCGACGTCAGCAGAGGGGGTGGAGGGGCTACCGTCTGTGGTGACGGTCATGCTGATCCCTCTCGCTAATGCTATTGCGGTGGCACAGTCCGTCTTGCGCCAGACGCATGCTTCTTTCACCCGAGAGTGAGATCAGCTCACGGAGGAGCGACACTTGGTGAAGCTGGCCGACACCAGGAACAAGGAGCTCGAGGTGAAGGCCTTGAAGGCCCATGCCGTCGTTGATGCCCGCCTGAAGCTGTGTGAGGATTAGCAGCTGGAGTTGGTCCGCTGTGAAGTTGCCATTGTTGACGCAGAACGGGACTTGGCGGTGAAGGAGGAGGAGGTCTCTCAGAGCCTGGAGGAGAAGTGCCAGGCTTTGCAGGACTTGGAGCTCGCCATCAAGCGTCAGGAGGATGATCTGGAGCGTCGTGCTCGGGAGCTCGCCGATCGGGAGGAAGCTGCACGGAGAGAGGTGGAGAGCCTCCAGGCCTCACGCGCGACTGAGGCCCAAGGGGTCCAAAACTTCTTGGACCGTACTGGGGCTGTGTTGGAGCCCCTCGGCCATGGTCCCGTGCTGCGTGGGGAGCCATCTCATGGGGTGACCAAATAGCTCCCAGCTTTGGACTCCCTGTGCTCGACGTTGGGGATGATGAACACCATCCTTGCGAGGCGGCTGGAGGTCGAGGGAAGGGAGCTGGCGGAGCTGGTGGCTTCCCATGTCTTGGTGTGCTTCCAGAGCTGGTACCCGACGATCCTGCTGGATCCAGTGGAGAAAGGCCCCCTTGATAACCGAGAGGAAGAGGCGAGAGCTGAAGTCTAGGACCTTGCCAAGCAGGTGGCCTCTTCGTTCCAGTGGGATTGAGATCGGTGGCACCCAGGCGAAATACTTTTTGTATCCGGGGATGACCCCTTTGTATCAATAATTGTTAATGAATTTGAATCCATTTTTTTTGCTTGTTGGCTTGTATTGTGCTTCTCAAATTGTTGCCCCAATTCCTTCTCTGTGTAAGGTCTTGAAGAGCTTTTTGATGATGTTATTTGCTTTTGAGGAACCAACACTTGCACAGTTAACACGACCGATTTGTCGCTAGTTGACATCTTGCCTATGGAACCCCCTTAGAGGCCCCCTGGTAGGCGTGGTCAGGTTGTCGGGTATGCCTACCACTTGAGCGCAGGATGTCTTTGACTAGTCCCCCAGGGAAGCGGGGGAGTATGAGTGGTTTGCCTCGGTGTGCACCTTCCAGGAGCGCTGAGCTTTATCTAAGTGTTGACGTCATCAGCAGGCCCCCTGGGTGACGCCGGAGTTGGACGCTCCAGCGTCGCCCATCATCGACATAGATGCGCCTACAGTAGGCCCCCTAGGAGGTGCTGGTTGCTCCGACGTTGCGCTTCATTGTCGTAAAGTCACCGACGGCAGTCCCCCTGGGAGGTGCTGAGGCTAGATGCCCCGACGTCGTCCACCATCTTTGTAGAGACATCGACGACATGCCCTTATTCGCACTTGTCGCTGTCGTTGACGTGCTGAGGCATCGACGGCAGGCCCCTTGCGAGGTGTCAGAGCTAGTTGCTCCGGCGTCGTCCACCATCGTCGTAGAGACGTCGATAGCAGGCCACCTGGGACGTGCTGGAGCTGGTTGCTCCGGCGTCGTCCACCATTGTCTTAGAGACATCGATGATAGGCTCCTTGGGAGGTGATGAAGCTGGCTGCTCCGGCGTCGCCCACCATCGTCGTAGAGACGTCGTCGGTAGGCCCCCTGGGGGTGCCAGAGCTGGATGCTCCGACGTCACCCGCCATTGTTGTAGATATGTTGACTGCAGGCCCTTGGTTTACAGGATACCACAAGAGAATCATGTTAGCAACAAGAGTGGGGCAGGAGAGTTTACTCATTTATCCACGCTTGTTGATGTCGCCGACGTGTTAAGACGTCGATGACAGGCCCCTTGGGAGGTGTCGGAGCTGGATGCTCTGGCGTCATCCATCATCGTTGTAGAGATGTCGACGGCAGGCCCCCTGGGAGGTGCCGGAGCTGGATGCTCTGTATGTCCTGCACACATAACAGGGGTGCATATTTTTCGCTCATTGGTGATCTTTTCCTATTCTTTTAGCTTTGCCATGTCTTACCGTCCTGGGCTTGTACGCGGGGTTTGGGTAGTTCTGTGCGTTAGAACCCGGGAGCCGGCTCCCACCTTAATTGGGGTGTGAGCGTTTTGGCCCTCAGTACTTAGCTATAGCACTGGGAGGCAAAGCACGCACACTTAGAGTATAGGACCAGGCTAAGCAGGCTGCACGCTCTGGACCTCCAGCTCGGCATAGGCCTTTCGTTGGGGACCATTTGGCACCATAGGACCCCAAGTAAGAGGGCAACCGCGATGTCCCATAACACTTTGCAGGTACCTCAAATAAGTCAGCCTTCAGCAGGGTTGCATAATGCTACTAGGGGTGATATAGAAAATAGATCACCAGGTATATGAAAATAATATACGAATGAACGAGACTAGACTGATTAACACAAAATTAACTGCTAATTAAGTGAACATAAGAGAAAGCACATGGTAAGACAGTGATTTTTCAAATTGGCATTCATAAGAGGAGACTGGCTTTACAAATAAGGCAACGACCCACTCCGGTTGGCAAGGGAGGTAGAGTGTTCATGCTTAGGGTATGAGACCAAGCTAAATGGCTGAACACTCTGGACCTATCCCCTCAGAGCTTGCTTGTCCTAAGTGTCGTTCCTTGGCACCATGACACCCTACACTGTCTTACTATATGCTTAGGGATAGAACTTACAGAGGTGCTCTATGTTCCAAGGGTTGGGGAGGGGCTCTCCTTCTTTTGTGGCCAGGCGGACACACTCGGGGCAACATACCTGTGTCACTCGAAAGGGGCCCTCCTAGCTGGGGGAGAGTTTGTGCAACCCTTCTCGAGAAAGTATATGCCGCAGCACCAGGTTACCTGTCTGGAACTCTCTACTCCGCACGAACCGCTCCTCGTAGCGCCTGAGCGCTTGTTGGTAGCGTGCATTTCGGATGGTGGCGTGCCAGCTTGCTTCATCGACGAGGTCGACATCTTCTCATCGGAGCTGGTCCCATGAGGCTTCATCGAATGCTCGGACTCATAGTGAGCCCACTACAATCTCTGGGGGGAGGATGACCTTGGCCCCATACACCAGGAAGAAAGGTGTTTCTCCAGTGGCGCGGCTGGGTGATGTCCGGCTTGCCCCTAGTGCGCAGTGGAGTTCGTTAACCCACTTGACACCATGCTTATCCAAGTTGTTATACGTGCGTGTCTTGAGGCTCCTGAGGATCTCAGCATTGGCTTTTATGACTTGACCGTTGTTGTTTGGATGATCCACGGATGCATAACAAACATGGATGCCGAGGTCTTCGCAATAGTCCTAGAAAGCTGCACTGGTGAACTGGGTTCCGTTGTCGTTGATGATCCTGTTCGGGACCCCAAACCTGTAGACAATGTACTTGATGAACTTGACCGCGAACTCCTTGTTGATGTTGATCACTGGGCCTGCCTCTGACCACTTGGTGCACTTGTCTACAGCGATGTAGTGGAACCGACACCCTCCGACCGCCCTGGGGAAGGGTCCCAGGATATCCAGCCCCCAGACCGCAAAAGGCTAAGAGGGCGAGATCATCTGCAACGTCTGCACCAGAGTGTGAATTTGCTTGGCGTGGAACTGGCACGCCTTGCATCTCTTGACCAGCTTGATGGCGTCTTGCAGTGTTGTTGGCCAGTAGAAGCCATGCCTGAAGGCTTTGCCAGCCAGCATGCGAGAAGCTGCGTGATTCCCGCACTCTCCTTCGTGGATCTCTGCGATCAAGTCACATCCTTCTTCCCGAGTTATGCACCGTAGCAGCACACCGTTGGCACCACACCGGCAGAGGTCACCTTCTACCAACATGTAGCATTTCTCCATCCTTACGATCCTCTCAGTAGATATTGGATCCTCCGGGAGGATGTTGTCCTTCAGATAGTTCTAGATCTCCGTGATCCACGCATCAGGACTCCCTTGAGCTTCTGGATCTTGGGCGCCGGATAATCTAAGGTCCCTGGCGGCGCACAAGAACCTTGGCGGGCCCCATGGTTGTAGGGATGCCGTGGTCACCAACTCTGTGGTGCTGGGCTCGCCTTCTTCTTTAGGCCTCGCAAGCCTTGCGATCGGCCGCACCAACCTCTTGCCGAAGACCCCTTCTGGGATCGAGGCCCCCATGGATGCCATGGTCGATAGGGCATCAACGAGTTGTCAGCGCATGACACATGGCAGAGGTCTAAGGCCTCGAAACTAGCTTCCAGCTTCTTGATGTGCAACAGGTATGCCGCGAGCTGGGGGTAGTCACACTCACTAGCAATACAATCCACTGTAGAGTAGGGTGTTATGCTCCTTGCAGCCTGAACCACGTAAAAACCACCATCTCATATACTCTCATATGCGCGTACACTTGATTTAGGCCTAAGCCCCGCCGAACAAGAACCTCTGTGGGCTGCTCCTTAGCATATCCGTGGGAAGTGTCGCATTAACACTTCGACATTTGGCACGCCAGGTAGGGGCTTTTTCCCTCAAAAAAGTGGTAGCGCTTTCACCACCACGGTGTTCATCAGGCCCATGGAAGGCGGTTTCGCCGGCCGTCGTCCGATGACCAGATCTGTCGCTCGAGCGGTGCTCTCTGGTCCATAACGTCCTCTTGCAGGTACATCTGTCCAGGACAGCGCGTCGGGACACATCCTGGCCCAGTCGGCCCCTCCGGCACCACCAGCAGCAAGCCCATAGAGCGCTCTGGCAGCGGCCAGGGCTCTTCTCCACCGCCCACCGTCGCTCAATGCTTCCCAGGGAGCGGCTCAGCAGTAGGTCCAAGACATTGACCAATTCATCGTTGTGGCCATCAACTCCCCCAATAGAGAAAGGCATCATGTGTCGCTGTCACGCACGCCGTACATCGACCATCGCATCGCCAACTCCCACTCCTCCAGGGCTACGAGCGTTGGCCGGCTCCCCACAGAGGACCACAGGGCTGAGCTTGACCGTCGTCAAGCTCACATAGACGGCCGAGTCATCATCGAGCAGCAGCGAGAGAGGCGGCACAACCTCGATGCTAAATATGGCCCTCAATGCACTGTTGACGAGGCGTCCTCCGTCCAAGGTGCACCTCAGGTAAACCCTCCGCCACCTAACAAGGAGTATGTCGGCTTGATATCCCCTTTGCAGTATTCAGTGCAGCAGGACATGCAACAATAGTACTTGGTGCAACCAGTACCATTGCAGCAACACATGGCACAACCGATGCCACAACCGCAGGTCCCGCAAGCACTGCAAGTCATGCAGGAGACGCCTCTGGGGTATGCTACCCTGTATGCCTCTCTGGCAAAGCCCATCGGAGGCTGCACAGCGTTCGCTACGCACCTCCGCATCACGACGTGGCCACGCAAGTTCTGGCTACATATGTCGGAGAAGTTTGATGAAAGCATCAACCCGACCGAGTTCCTGCAGATCTACACCACGACGCTCCTTGCTGCAGGAGCTGATGAGACCATCCTGGCGAACTACCTTCCAGTCGCCCAGACTGGATCATCCCGCTCGTGGCTGATGAATCTGTCTGAGGGGTCTATAACCTCTTAGGACGAGCTGTGCCGGCAGTTCACGGCGAACTTCGGCAGCTCCTACACGCGTCTCGACACTAAGCTCGTCCTCCACGTCGTGTGACAGCAACCCAAGGAGACGCTACGATAATTGGTCCAGCGTTTCTCCCAGGTACGCAAATCCATCCCCAACATCCCGAGTGCCTCTGTCATAGTGGCATTCTGCCAGGGAGTGCGTGACCGCAAGATGCTCAAGAATTTAGCCACACACAATGTTCAAGACGTCTTCAAGCTCTTCTCCACCATCGTCCGGTGCACTGAAGGCTGCAACCAGCATGCTCAGCCTGCCGCCTAGGTGGGTGGGGCTGGCCAAACCAGAGAAGAATCCGTTACCCCTGGTAGCGGCAAAAAGAAGAACAAGAATCGATGTGGCGGCCAGAACAAGCCACTACATGGGTCCCCCGTCGCGGCAGCAACCGCAATTGGCGGTGGCAAACCCCCACACCCTGAGAAGCGCCCGCGTCAGCCACCTGCCACTGACGACAGCGTCGAGCCCTGCCCGGTGCACAAGACTCGTGACCACATCGCGAGTGAGTGCCGGGAGATCAAGAGATGTGTCGAACGATACCAAGAGCGAGCACAACAGCACCCGAACAATGCCCCCTTTCGCCAGTGGGAGGGCAAGCAGAAGGTTGACCCCAAGGTCGACGATGACGAGGAGATGGAGTTCCAGAAGCAAGAGCAGGCCATCAAAGTGGTCCACCAAGACGAGGACTCCGACGCGAGTAGTGACCACGAGCATCGCAAGACACTCCGCATCATCTTCGAAGGATCTTGGGATCCTGCGTCCCGGAACGCGGTCAAGACCCTTCGTCATGTAGTGGCTTCAATAGCCCCTACCCCACTCCAGTGCTGCACCACAGGTGGAAGAGGATGCTGATCAGCTTCGACACCTCCGACTACCCCAAGAACATGGCTAGGGCAGGGATTCTACCTCTCCTGGTCGCCCCCACCATTGCCAACGTCAAGCTCCACTACGTCTTGATAGATGGCGGGGCCAGACTCAACCTCCTCAGCTGCGTAGCCTTCGAGCAGGTGCAGATCCCGGTGTCCAAGCTCACCCCCTCGAGCCCATTCTTAGGGGTAGGACTAGGGATCATCATCCCATACGGCAACTTCCATCTCCGGGTGACCTTCGGGACACCCGACAACTACAGGACGGAGAGCATCCTCTTCGACATCGCGGATGTTAGCTTCCCCTTCAACGCTATCATCGGTAGGCCCGCCCTGTACCGATTCATGGCCGTAGCCCACTACGACTACCTTTTCCTGAAGATGCCAACCCACTCCGGCGTCCTTAGGATCTGCGGAGACCGCACTGCAGCGGTGTTAGCCTTGGAGCAACTCCAAGCCTTCTCAGCAAACCCGGCACCTGTCCCGAGTGGTGCTGGATCAAGTCAGCCTCCGCCGAGCTCACGTCAGCGCGGAGCACCCGCTGCGCCCTGGCTTCAGCCCTCCGACACCCTCGTCAAGGATACCAAGCTCAGTCCCGGCTCTGCTCAGACCACTCGCAAGGCGGGCGGTCAAGGCAGGAAGTAGGGATGCTCGCTCATCGCCCCTCCAGTAGCTGTTGACAGCAAGGTTGCCCCGCAACCATCATAGCTACCCTTGGATCTTTGGTCAGCCCTATAGTAAATATTAAGCTTAGTAGGACTGTGTAAAGGTTTTCATAGGACCTAGGAGCAGCATTAAGGACAACCGAGCTCCGGGAGGGTCAGGTCCATAGTGTGCAGTCAGCTTGGCTTGGTCCCGAACCCTAAGCCTGTACACCCTGCCTCCCTCATCATCCGGAAGCAAGTTGTTGCCCTCTTTTGTTATAGCCTGTCTCCCCCTATGGACGCCCATAAAAAAAGAATCACTGTTTTACTTCATGTTTTCTTAAAAACATTGTTCATTTAATTACGCATTAATTTTATGATCATGCCATACTAGGCTCGTTTATTGTATATTACTTTTATATGCATGGTTGTACGCTCTGTAACTCACCCGTGCAGGAGTCATGCAGTCTTGATGCGGGCGGGTTCACTTGAAATACCTGAAGTGTGTGAGGGGTTCTTTCGACTGCTCTCGTCATTAGGGTCTTGTGGCGCTAGAAGGCTTCCCAGGAAAGGCCTGTGCTGAGCAGGAGGTCCAGGGGGTGTAAACTTCTTAGCCTGGTCATGTACCCTAAGTATACACACCCTGCCTCCCAGCGCTACGGTCGAGCACTGGGGTTAGAAAGCTCACACCCTGAGAACGGCGGGAGCTGGACCCCGAAACACCAACGCATCGAATTACCCAAGCCCCGTGCGTCAGTCCAGGATAGTAAGACATGACAAAGCTAAGGGAGAGGAACAGATAAACCGACAAGCAGATTAGTCCCCACTCTTTCTATCATATGTGCAGGACAGCTAACTTCGGCACTTCCCAAGGGGCCTACCGTTGATGTTTCTACGATGATGGTGGGCGACGCCAAAGAAGCCAGCTCCAGCACCTCCCAAAGGGCCTGCCGTCGATGCTTCTGCAAAGATGGTGGACAACGCCAGAGCATCCAGCTCATGCACCACCCAAGGGGCTTGTCATCGACGTCTCAGCACGTCGACAATAGCAACAAGCGAGTATAAGTGAGTAAACTCTCCTGCCTCGCTCTTATTGCTAACAGGGTTCTCTTGGGATAGCCTGTTGTAATACCCTCATTTTCGTCCATCATGCATTGCATACATTCTAATACATGTTTAAAATTTATTAACATAAAAAGGAACAAGTTTAAAATGAATTAGAAGCAAAACCGCACTCAAAAGTTCTAAGAATTCCGGACTTGTCCGTTTTTGGTGCAGACTAGTCCATTATTCTCTCTAACCTCTCTTCGGATATGTCCGTTGTTGCTGGGGACTAGTTCGTTTTCTCTGTTCTGTTTCGGACTTGTTCGGTCCATTGCAGACTAGTCCAGTAATCCCATCCTTGAAAATTTTGCCAAGTCCCCGGACTTGTCTGGACTTGTCCGTTTTCTACCGGACTCGTCCGTGTTCCTCTCTGACTAAGTTCAAACTTGTTCGATTTTGTCCGGACTTATCCGTTTTTCCTCTGATTAATGTTGGACTAGTCCGGTCTAGTGCGGACTTGCCAGGTATTCACGACTTCGATTCAATCTTTTCCTCCACGACTTGTCAGCCCAAGAACGTCGTGTTAATCTCTTTGGAGCCCATGTGGGACCCCTACACGGCCTTCACCGCCTTGAACACGAAATCCATCAAACCCTACACCTCCACCCCTATGTAAACAACCCAACACCTGACTTCTCGTCTCTTTGCCACAATTGAAAGCACCACAAACCCTAGTTCGTGGGAGCCTCCACCAAAGGGAGATCCAGCAACAAGTAGGAGTAGGAGATCACAAAGAAGGATCACACAATCAAGATCTTCATCAACTTTGCATTCTTCATCACCAATTCACCCTCAACTCTTCATCATCAACCCTAGATCATCAATATCCAAGTGTTGCCTCCAAACTCTCGTTCTTTGGAGTTCTAAACATGTGGTATACCTTCTACTTTCTCTTTCCCATGTGAATTCAACCCCAATTATCCAAATTCTCATAGATCAAGAAAACCCTAACTCGCTGGTTCCACGTAGGGCAGACTAGTCCGACCCCTAGTGGACTTGTCCGGCCTCTAAATTTGTTTGGTGCTGAATTAATTCCAAATTGACTCGAATCAATTCCAAACCTGTTCAAACTTGTTAAACACCATGGTAACCAGTTAGTAAACATTAATAGCAACTCATTAACACGTTTTACCACACAATTGCATTAATCATGCCATGACATGTCATATTGAGTACTATATGAGCATTGTTTGATTGAATTGTGTGTCTTGAATGTTTGTCGCTCGGAATAGAAAGAGTAGCGCTAGAGGGTGTTTCGAGGACCTCCAGTACCAAAATTTTGAAGCCTTTGACCCTAACCAAGCTCAAGAGCAAGGCAAGTGTCCTTGATCATTTTGATCTTGTTTTTAAATGTTTTGTTTGCAAAACTGCATGCTTGTGTCAAATTGATGGGAAACCCAAAATGGTTGTTTACTAGACTTGTTTGACCATCCTTGTCGCTTGGGGTACATCGTAGAGAGTCGGGAAGGTTTTTTTACCTTTTTGCTTTGCTCTAAATTAATTAGGATGGGGAAACAACCAAATGGCTTAATCATGAATTAATGGCCCTATGGATGATATGAATTGATGAACATGGATGAGTGGTAACATGGGACTTGGAAGATCT
Organism: Tuctoria greenei; assembly: GCA_036927565.1. Lineage (NCBI taxonomy): Eukaryota > Viridiplantae > Streptophyta > Magnoliopsida > Poales > Poaceae > Tuctoria > Tuctoria greenei. Next base: position 130,876,869 of record JAYESD010000008.1, read on the forward strand.
AAGCAAACATGGTTTGTGGATTGGGTTGGATGATATGGTAGTTTGCTTGGCTTAGATCTAAGGACCGGTTCATGCGAGAATAGGTCAGGACAACAGTGCCACCACAAGGCCGGGTATGGGTGCGATTTAGCCGATTAATTAGGAGCACTACAAGAATCGGGCAAAGAAGTGTCAGCCAAACTATAATCGTCATCCCCGACATTTTAAATCCATTTATATTCGTCGGTTTAGATAAGCTGACAATTATATGTTTATGGCCGTCGGCTAGGCGATGACGGCCGACAGCTTCAAATATGGCCGTTGGTTTCAGAACAGAGGTCGACGACTTTAATTATGGGCGTCGGCTTAATGCCACGCGGCCGACGGCCTTTGTGTGGGCCCCGCTGCGCAAAAAAACTATTTTCCCACCGATCTGTAAGGCCGTCGACCCAGAGAAAAGTGCTGATAGCTTTAAAGCGGGCCCCACCCTGCTAGGCTATGGTCGTCGGCTTTAGTGCTCTGGCTGACGACCATAAAGTGGGCCCCGCGGACCTCAACTATGACCGTCGGTGTTGTGTAACCGATGACTTTAGAGCCCTTAACATCGTGCACCGTGGGAAAACCAAACACTCCATGCGTGCCGCTCCGTTGCTAGCTCCGCGCCGCCGCCCGCGTCCCCGATTCACAGCCTGCGTCCCCGATTCGCCGCCGGCATCGCCGCCCCCCGCCGGCATCGCCGCACCGCGCCCCGCGCCTCGCCGCCTCCCAGTGCCCCGGCCGCCGTGCCCTGCCCCCGACTGCCTCGCCCCGCCCCCGACCGTCGCGCCCCGGCTACCGCGCCCCGCCCCCAGCTGCAGCGCCCCGCCCCCGGCTGCAGTGCCCCGCCCCTGGCCGCCGTGCCCCGGTGCCCCAGCGCGCCTGGCTTGTCGCGCAGTGCCTCCATCGGCCGCTGCTCTCGGTCCGCACGTCTCCACCTTCACTCTTTCGGCTCATCAGATAAGGTTAAACCTTAAAATTGTCTATAAATAAGTTTTTGAATTCTGATAAGTGTGGCGTTAAGTTTTTGATTTGATTAGTGTGTGAATTGCTATATCATTACTTGTGTAAGTTTATATTGTATTTTATCCATATATGTGTATGTTAACTTGATTATCATAGATGTTAGTTATTTAAGTTCGATTATGTTTATTTTTTTATTGTTTATGTACTATATGTATATACAATGTTATTAAATATAGGTGAATAGGATCGACTAGACGATTAATCGTTGATTAGTGCGATTAGTCGACAGTAGTCGAACTCTAGTCTACCTCGTAGTCGTTCAACGTATTTAGAGAGAAGTGTTGTTAGTCGATTCTAAGGAAACAAAGCCGGGTGAAAATTAGTCATTCATTAACATATATTTATTTGATGCAGTTTTAAAATGGGTGACGATCGTAAGGCGATGTATGATGGATGAAGTTCAACTGGTGCGCACACTAATGAATGGGGTCATATCGCAAATGCTTTTCTGAGCTATGAATTTGCTAGTGATGCTCTTGTTGCGAAGTGTCCGTGTATCAAGTGTTGGAATCGTCGACGTGTGGATAAGTCTGAAGTGGAGTTGCATCTTTGCAAGCACAAATTTATGTCCGACTATCTGGTGTGGCATGAGCATGCAGAGATAGAGCATGATGACGAGTCGGGCGACGGTAATGAGTATGAAGATCGGTTGGATGAGATGATAGCACACATTGGTAAAGAGTACGAAGATGAGTCACAATCGAAGGAGGTGAAGGAGTTCTACGAGCGTCTTGCCACAACAGATCAAAAAGTGTATGAGGGCGCCAATATGACCGTTTTGCAGGCGGTCACACGACTTATGGTGGTGAAGTCCAAGTTCAATTTTGCGAACAATTGCTACAATGGTTTCATTAAGCTGATCAGTGATCTCATTCCATCAGGTCATCACATGCCGCCAGATCTATATCAATCTAAGAAAATTTTGGTTGGTCTGAGCATGAATTATGAGAAGATTGATGCGTGCGAGAATAATTGCATGTTGTTTTGGAAGGAACACATGGACGATACTCATTGTATGCATTGTCATAAATCTAGATATGTGGACGTCATGAATGATGATGGAGAACAAATAACTAGAAAAGTACCGATCAAACAACTTCGGTACATGCCAATCACGTCAAGGCTTAAACGATTGTTTCTGTCTCAAGAAACAGCGAAGCACATGCGTTGGCATTCTGAAGGGATACGTGAGAATGATGACAAAGATGTTCTGGCGCATCCTTCGAATGTCGCGGCTTGGCAAGCTTTAGACCGTTTCGATCCAGAGTTTGCAAGAGATCCAAGAAATGTTCGTCTTGGGTTGTTAACAGATGGTTTCACCCCATTCAGCACTAGTAGCAGTCCATACTCTTGTTGGCCTGTTTTTATCATGCCCTACAATCCCCCTCCCAACATGTGCATGAAAGAAGGATACATATTCCTTGCGACGGTCATTCCTGGTCCTAAACATCCAGGCAAAAAAATCAATGTGTTTATGCAACTGTTGATTGAAGAGTTGAAAGAGTTGTGGCAAGGTGTAAAAGCATATGACAGTCATATGAAATGTGAATTTAACTTACGTGCCGCGTATCTATGGTCAATTCATGATTTGTTGGCATATGACATTTGGTCTGGTTGGTGTGTCCACGGACAATTGTGTTGTCCCATATGTATGAGTGACACTGATGCTATAAGGCTGAAGTACGGGAAAAAGTCAGCTTTTTTGATTGTCATCGACGATTCCTTCCTTCAAATCATCCTTTCAGGAGAGATACATAATCATTCCGGAAAGGCATAAGAGTTACAAAAGGAGCACCTTGTTGATTGACAAGCGAGCAAAATATGGCATGGCATGCAAAGTTAAAGCAGTCTGAAGAAGATGGTTTCGAAGGGTATGGTACAGAACACAACTGGACTCATATTTCTTTTCTTTGGGAGCTACCATATGCGAAGGCGCTGCTTCTACCGCACAATATTGATTTGATGCATCAGGAGCGTAATGTCGCTGAAAGCATAATAAGCATGTGTTTTGATTTTACCGGTCAAACCAAAGATAATTTGAATGCAAGAAAAGATTTAGCTGATCTTTGTGATCATCCTGGGTTTGAGATTAGAACAAATGCTAGTGGAAATGAAATTTGTCCATGAGCTCCTTACTGTGTCAAGCCAGAAGAAAGAAAGCAAATACTTAGTTGGTTGAAAATGTTGGAGTTTCCAGACCGCTATGCAGCTAACATAAAACGATGTGTTAATCTTAGCACTGGTAAACTGAATGGGTTGAAGAGTCATGATTACCATATTATGATGGAAAGACTGTTACCAGTAATGTTTCGTGGATACTTCAAACCTGACTTGTGGAAGATATTTGCTGAACTTAGCTATTTTTATAGGCAGATATGTGCTAAGGAAGTGTCGAAGAAGATAATGTGGCAGTGGGAGAAAGAAATCATCGTGCTTGTATGTAAGATGGAAAAAGTCTTTCCGCCTGGATTTATGAATGTTATGCAACATTTGCTGGTGCATTTGCCTTATGAAGCGTTAGTAGCAGGACCTGCATAGTTCAGGTGGATGTATAGTCTAGAAAGAGAACTGAAAAAACTTAGAGCTACAGTGTGCAACAAGGCAAAAGTTGAGGGTTGTATTGCAGAAGCATTTGCAGCTAAAGAGATTACAAACTTCTCTAGCAAATATTTCGCACGTGCCAACAATTTGAATGCATCTATGACACGATATCATGATGCTGAAGAGCAGCCTATGATTGAGCTTAAAATTTTTCATTGGAAGGGTAAAGGTGTCGGGGTTGCCAAACTCATTATATTTTGGAGCAAGAGAGAAACTACACCATGCTTTACATGTTTTTCGACATGGAAGAAGTGTTACCATTTTTTGAAATGTTTGACAATCTGTATTGGACATCTTCTCGAAGGTCGACGCAAAGTCAATTGGATAATCTACGCCAGCATAGCATAAAAGGCGGCAAAAACTTTGTGAACTGGTTTCGTGAACATGTAATGTGCTAACTTCTCCGATATCCTTTGTTCTTCAATCATAGTTCATATACTTATTGTAAGATGCTAACTTTGTATATTGTTATACATGTAGTCTATGAAAGATGTCAACATCTCAGATGATTTGTGAAAGATCGCGAATGGTCAGTTGAAAGCTAGAGATTTAGCCGATACGATATCAATGGATATCATTTTTGAACGGCGAGTTTAGAAGCAATTCGTCCACTTGCAGCCACATCAAACAGTGGAGTGTGTATAACAGCTGCAGAGGGTAGAGGAGAAGTGAAGGAATACTATGGTGTTCTTCAAAAAATAATTGAGTACACATTTGGCGGTACGAAAGAACTGAAGCTGGTGTTCCTCGACTGTCACTGGTTTGATCCAACATCGGGCACGCGAGTGGATGATTTTGGAATGGTGGAGGTCAACCACAACTCACGCTATACAGCCCCTAAGAACAATGTCGTACTTGCACATCAAATGGAATAAGTGTACTATTTAAGTTATCCTCATCCAAGTTTGAAAAATTGGTGGGTTGTATATAAAGTAAACCGTGAAGTGCACCCTCGTCGTTATGATGAGTACATAAACATCCAGGAAGACGATGATGGCGCTATTTATCAAGATGAAGTCGAGGACGTACAAGATATTAGGATATCTTCTGGGACAGGGCTTGCAGAAATTGCTAGTACTACTCTAGAGTTAATGTCTGAAGAACAAGCCGACCCTTCGAGAAAACGTCTTCGGAAATCTCAAAGGATTATTGAAAAGCAAAATAGAATTATTGAAGAAGATAGTGAAGCAGAAGAGTTTGAGGAAGAGATGGTAGAAGAAGAGGGACATGAAAATCTTCATGCATGTGTGATAGAAGCAAAATCGGATGCTGATGTTTTTTAGCACATTCTAATACTGGTGATTTTTATTTCTTACTTGTTCGCATTCTTTGAGATTTAAATTTTTATTGTTTACATCTTTTAGTCTTTATCATTTATTGTTTATTGTTTAATAATCTCGTATACTAATCATTATTTGAAATTTGTGCAGATGTGGAAGCATTTCAAAAAAGGAAAGAAGCGAAGTGGTGATACTTCTTCCTCCGTGTCTCAGTCTCACCACAGTAGTGGTTCAGTTCACACGTCCTTGTTTCAGGTACTTTGTTTTTTTATCACTTCAATATCATAATCAGCTATTTACTATTTACTATATGTTTATTTGCATTTGTAGGGCACGACCGTGAGTGCAGATAGATAGAGACAACTTCTGGGGTGTGTGATAGAGCAGGAATCGAGTCAGCTAGCACCAGGTTCAGGAGGAGGCTTAGGTGTGTACTCGGAGGTGGCTCAGGAGCGGGGAGGAGGCTTAGAAGCAGGCACAATGGAGGAGGTTCAGGAGCAGGGGGAGGCTTAGGAGCAGAGGAGATTCTGGCGCAGGTGTTTGGGACGTCGTCTTCTGAGGGTGGACATGATGGTACTGAGGGTGGACAGGGTGATACTGAGGGTGAAGAGAGTGGCGAAGAGGAAGATTGCCAAGAACGAGATGCAAGGTTGGCAGAGTTACAAGAGGCAGTAGAGGGACCGAGTGATCGATGCCCTTATAGGTATTTTTTTGAATTATTTGATAAGTTATCTTATACATTTGGTTTTCTTGTCAACTAACTAATGTTATTTGTACAGTCTGCGGAGACACCTTTTGTGTACTCCAAGTAAAAGTCCTGATACACGTGCGGTTATAAGGCCAAAGGGTACTAGGTGCTGGCTGGAGATTTGTTGGGATGGCAGGGGGCATCGACGCTGTGTTAACACAGAGTTGGGAAATGCCATCTGGTTTTGCTATCCGGAGATGGTTCTTGCGGGCGGTCAGCTAATTGCCGCCCATAATTGGGATCACTATGCCCCGAAACCATATGGCACTTGCGGGCGGTCAGCTAATTGCCGCCCATAATTGGGATCACTATGCCCTGAAACCATATGGCACTGCAGGTACTTGTCAGGATAGAGTTTGGGAGATTTTTTGGGTGAGTTTGTTTTCATTGTTTGAAATAGGTTGCATCTAACTTTGGTTGATACTAATTGTTGGTTTTATGCAAGGTATATTTAAATTGGAGGAAGGTGTGGCTCCAGCATATGCGAGGTCTGTTTTCGTGACCTCAGCGAGAAAGCTCACAAAGGACTCCTTCTCTGATGCACGGATCAAAGCTGTGACTGTGTATTACAAGACCAGATTGCGTCAACCCATGACAAACAAGCGAGCAGCTACAATTTATCTGCAGAAGCATGAGTACATGGAGAGTAGTGTGGATTGGATCTGTGTAGATCCGGCAGCTCGGGAATGGCTATGCGAATATTGGGTGTCGAAGGAGTTCAAACATATCTCAAGGAGAAACCAAAGCAACCGAAAGAGCAAGCCTGGACTACAACGTTATGGGGCAGATGTCCATGTGCGGATGGCACAATGAATGGTATGAACTATCACACTCACTTGTAAATTGCTTCAAAAAATTGCATTGATTGAACTGATGTTGTATTCTGATGTTGCAGGAAGCTGAAACCGGTGTCGCACCTTCTTTTATTGAGGTTTACCTCAGGGGGCACAGAGGCACAGATCCGGCGCGCCCGGAGCAGTTGTGTGACTAGGCGGCAACACAAAAAGTGGTTAGTGTGTTCACTGCTTTCTATCTATGAACTAAATCTATCTTTAATAACTCTTACCCATGAACTTAATTTAATGTTGCATACAAAATATGTTGAGTGTCTCAAGAAAAAGTATGGAGATGATGTAGATTATTTAAGAGCACCGTTGGATGTGGGTGCGGCGTACGAAGCCAGCGGAGGAGTACTGCATGGGAGGTACGTGTAAAGTTAATAATTGTTTAAAGGTTAATTACCATCGATTCATCACATTTGTGATTTTTGTAGACTTGGATTAGGCGACGGTTATGTGGAGCGCGACGCTTATGTGGGATGACGGTCTTCTACTTCCAGTTCGAGTCGATCCCGTGTTGCAGATGAGGTATTGCAAGAGAAGTTAAGACGATAGGAGGAGAAAGTGGAACAACAATAGCAGAAAATACAACAAATACAGATGCAACAGCAACAGCAGCAGCAGCAGATGCAGCAGATGCAGCAATAGATGCAGTATCTGTATATGGTGCAAGTAACTTGTAATCTTAACAATTGAATAGTTTATTCGTTTCCATACTGCTTCTACTTAAGATTCCACAAATAATTTCCTTTCTGTAGTTCTTGGGGCAAGGCAACACTGTAACTCAGTTTAATATGCCACAACAGCCTCAGTTCGAGATGATGTTGTAGGTAAATTACTGCTTTACTTAAGTTGCTATACTTGTTACCATATTTGTGTTAAAGTCAATAACTGATATTCTTACATTTTGCAGTTCTTCCCTCAAGGTGGCTTTGTATCGCAGTTCGGTATGCCTCATCCAATGCAGCCCGGACAACAAGTTGCTCTTCTTCACAGGTATAACCGCATTTCTTATTAATTCGACTGATTGTACAAAATACTAATCTTATTTGTCTCAGGGTTCCCAGAGTGTTCAAGCCTATCCTCCACAACAGGGATTCATGTCAATGTTGGCCCCTGGATTGCAGCCTTATCCAGGTGTTCTCCCATTGTTACCCTTCGCTTCGGGGCATAGTCAACCATCAACACCTCTGGGCGCCGCAGCGGTATGATTACTAAATCATTACCTCTAATGATAGTGTAGCTTAATTTGAACAATACTTAGCGATTTATTCAATGACATAGTTGGTAATACCTTTAAGTTAATTACACATGTGAGTTGGACATTTTGTGAATTTAAGAAAGACTGAGACATATGAATTGTAACTATTGCAAAGTTAACTTTTATTTATTTCTCGTAGGGCTCCGCTCATGGTTGCGATGATTTCCTCAATTTCAACGCCGGAGGTGCAAGTGGTGGAGGTTCCAACAATGATATGCAAGCGGAGTAAACTTCACAATGGTTGTGTTTGCGATGCGTTTTCTCTTGAACTAATTTGGCTTGAACTTGTTGATACGTTAAGTTAGTTGTATGACTATGTGAAGAATGTGATATATTTGTTGCATTGTGTGGAATTATGGATTATATGTGCTGTATATAAATTGTGGATGTATGTGCGAAATCTAATGTGTGTTGTATATGTGTTGTACATATGTGCAAACCGGAGGCTTCCCACCCAGGGAGGGAGGAAAAGCAGCTGGGAATTAAAAAAAAAGGTTAGTATGGCAGTCGGTTCCTAGTGACTGACGGTCATAAGTTCCGTAAAGACGTCGGTGTGGTGACGAAATCGACGACCATAAGTCCACTGTGGCGCCTAGGTGTCGCAAATAAGGCCGTCGGTGCCGACGGCTTTAAAGGAACTATAGTTGTCAGTGATAATGGGCTGACGACCTTAAGGAGTTATGACCGTCGGTCTGCCACCACCGACGGCCATATAGGGCCTACAGAGTAAAGGCGTCGGGGTAGGCCACCCGACGTCTTTAATGATCTAAAGCCGTCGGTCCTGACGTCTTTAATGCTTTAAGAACGTCGAGATGGTGTCATCGGATATGGCTGTCGGCAGGCCGACAAGTTTACACTAAGGCCGTCGGCTACAATGTCTTATCGACGGCCATAAGGTCGACACTTCTTTGTGCGTTTCCTGTAGTGGAGTATTACCAACATTGATTCAGATCATTTGGTGGAGCAAGGAATGGGAGTCGGTTGGGTTTGCAAATTTTGGCGGGACTACCCTGGGATCCGAACGGCACAAAAGGGGGGCCTTGGTTTAGGATGTGCTTAGTTGGAGACATCGCCACCGGTGAAACCTCAGTGGGTCTGAATATGCTGGTAGTCCCTTTGTAAAGGCTATTTTGTGATCTCTTGGCCATACACCTAAGGAAGTGTAATTGGCATAAGGGAGGTTTTTTTAGTCACCGACGGGTGATGAAATCACAAACTTGTGGGTAAAGTGGTACAACGTCTGCAGAGTGTTAAAAAAACTATCATGATAGCCGTGCTCCCGATTAAGAGCACATGGACAACTTCCATGACTAGAGGGAACTTGGGATGGTTATGGTTATTGTTGGGTTATGGTTATGGTAACGGTTATGGTGATGGTTATGAATTGAGTTATCATATATGGACATGGATGATGATGATGATAATAATCTGGTATATAGATGCATAATTGAATATGGTATCTTATTATGTTAATTATTTGTGATATGATGGGATTACCTCACATAAACATAGTATAATGCTTTTTACTTGTTTTAAATGTACTTTTCCGCAATTATCCATCATTTATTGTCATGCCTTGTTTAAGCTACATGTCATACTTTCCACACTTGCTGAGTATGACATGTACTCACCCTTGCACTTCCCCCACCAACAGTTGCAAGTCAGGATTGGGAGTATCAAGAAGTTAATGCGGAGTTCTATGCTGTGTGCTGCCGTCAGCTTTGCCTGTGGTGTTGCTTGGAGTCGCGCTACCCTATTTGCTTAGTTTGCTTAATTAGACTATTTTTGCTGCAGTAGTATTATCCTTAATAATCATTAGAGTTGTAATTGAGGATTATTTGAATATCGTAATAAAAGTACCTTCTTAATTAACTTGTGCTGTGGCAATTATTTGTATATCGTTTGTGATGCACTCGTGTATGTGTGTTGAACATCCTGGGCACACATATACTGCACTTGGTTCATTTTTTCGGAACCAGGTGTCACAAGTTGGTATCAGAGCCACAGGTTGACCGTAGGACGTAACCTAGATAAAATGGACACCTTAGAGCACATAGGGGCACTCAGGAAGCGTAGTGAGTTGTTTGGTGTGCTGATTGCTATATACGTTGCTTGTATGCTTAGTAGAGGATTGTGGGATGCTTTAGCATTGCTATGTCCATATAGGCTTGTATAGTTAGTTGTTTAGTTTCATATCACTTGATGCATATAGTTGGGGGATGTTTTCTAAATCCTTCTATATCTTGCTTTTCTTTAGATGGTGAGGACTCGCAACCAGAGGGATGGCAATGATGAGGAGGAGAACAATAGAGCACCTCAAAACAACAATGAACAAGGACCTGTCCAGGAAGCTATCAACCTTAAGCATATATTGGCTATGCAAAACCAGCTCATGCAGACCATGATACAGACTACGGGATAGCTGCACGCTGGCAACAGCAATCAGCCCCACATGCCTCCACCGCCGCCACCCCCACCACCTCATAACCGGTTGGGAGAGTTTATGAGGTCCAGGCCACCCACCTTTGCTCAAGCTATTGATCCTATGGAGGTGGATGATTGGTTAAAGTTTGTGGAGAAGAAACATGCTATTGTGCAATGCAGCGACCAGGAGAAGGTCCTATTTGCTTCTCATCAACTAGTTGGAGCAGCTGCAGATTGGTGGGATTCTTTATGCAATGCCCATGAAAATCAAGAGAGGATCACTTGGGCTGAATTCAAGAAGAGTTTCCGTTCTCATTATGTGCTGTAAGGTGTTATGATCCTAATGAGGCAAGAATTTGAGAACTTGAGGCAAGGAAGATCAAGCGTGAGTGAATATCTTTGTAAATTCACTCAACTTTCAAGGTATGCGCCGGAAGATGTTAGCCGGGACTGCCGGAAGCAATATTTGTTTCTGAGGGGCCTTAACAATGAGATCCAAGGGCAATTGCTCAACTATGATTATGCCAACTTTGAAGCTTGTGGACAAAACAATTATGGTTGAGAACAAGGTTCGTGAGATGGAGCAATATAACAAGAGGAAGGCACCATATCAAGCACAACCGCACAGAAGCGATGTTCACCTACGCTTTGCACCACCCAATGCGCCATACTACAACCCCTCAATGCCTTCTCATCGCCCTGTTTATCCACCTCGTCCAGCTCAAACAATACAGCAACGCCCCGTCATGCAAGCACCTCGTCCTCCAATGCCTCAAGCGCCCCACGCCAGCTTTCCTACAAATGTTCAAAATCAAGCTCGTCCAAACAGTTCTGGTGCAGCAAGGTCGTGCTATACTTGTGATGAGATAGGACACTTTGCATTTCAAAGTCCTAAGTCAGGCCTTGGTCAAGGAAGCAATACTCCAAGACAGAACTGAAGACCGAATGGAGGAGCACCACAAAGCAACTGTGAGTAGCAGAATTTTGCCTGTGGCAATGTGAACCATGTCTCTACGTAGGAAGCGCAACAAGCGGATGACGTGGTGATTGGTATGTTTCTCGAAAACTCCAACCCTACGATTATGTTATTTGATTCTGGAGCATCGTATTCATTCATTGCATCAAAATATATTGCCAAGTATAGTTTGCATATCTCTCATATGAAGTATACTTTGTTGGTTAAATCTCCTAGAGGAGAGATGATGACGAATATAATATGCCCAAAAGTAAGCCTTAAAATAAGGGGGTAGACTTCTTCGCCAACCTCATTGTTTTGGAATCTCCAGGATTGGACATTATACTTGTTATGGACTGGTTGAGGATGCACAATGGAGTTATACACTGTGCCACAAAGAAGGTGAAGTTGACAAATGAGGAAGGGATCACCATAGAATTTGAAGCATCTCAACATGCACCGACGCAATTGGAGCTGAATCACATGGACGGTGCTGCAATTGAGGAGAATCTCCAGTGGTGTGTGAATTCTTGGATGTGTTTCTGGAAGAGTTGTCAAGTATGCCACTTGATCGAGACATAGAATTTGCTATTGAATTAATACCTGGAACTTCACCTATAGCTAAGAGGCCATATAGGATGCCTCCTAAGGAATTAGCGAAGCTTAAGAAGCAGATTCAAGAGCAACTAGAGAAGGGTTTTATTCGTCCAAGCTCTTCACCTTGGGGGGCGCCCGTACTTTTCGTGGACAAGAAGGATGGATCCCAAAGGATGTGTGTGGATTACCGAGCTCTCAATGAGGTGACAATCAAGAACAAGTATACTTTGCCCACATAGAGAATTTGTTCGACCAGATGAAGGGTGCATGTGTTTTCTCCAAGACTGATTTTAGGTCAGGCTACTTCCAATGAAGATAAGACCATCAGATGTCCCCAAAACAGCTTTTCGGACACATTATGGATCTTATGAGTACACCATGATGTCTTTTGGACTGACAAATGCACCTGTGTACTTTATGTACCTCATGAATAAGGTCTTCATGGAGTAATTGGACAAAATTGTTGTGGTGTTCATCGATGACATTATGATCTACTTGAAGAGCGAAGAGGAGCATGAAGAGCATTTGAGGCACACGTTGCAGAAATTGAAGAAACATCAATTATATGCCAAATTCAGCAAGTGCCAATTTTGGTTGAGGGAAGTATCATTTTTGGGGCATATCATCTCGGGAGGAGGAGTATCGGTTGACCTAGGAAAAGTGAGGGACCTTCTAAAGTGGGAACCGCCACAGAATGTAAAGGAAATAAGGAGTTTCATTGGAATGGCTGGATATTACCGTAGGTTCATCAAGGACTTTTCCAAGATCGCCAAGCCAATGACAGAATTGCTAATGAAAGGGAAAGCTTTCCGATGGACTCAAGCTTGTCAAGACAGTTTCGATGAGTTGAAGAAGAGGTTAAGTACAACCCTAGTCTTGATATTGCTGGATGTGAGCAAAAGTTTTGATATCTATTGTGACGCCTCAAGACAAGGACTTGGATGTGTGCTCATGCAAGAAGGTCAAGAGGTAGCCTATGCATCGAGACACTTGTCGAAAAAAATCATCCTACACATGATCTCGAACTTGCAGCCGTGGTACATGCCTTGAAGATTTGGAGACATTACATTCTTGGTCATAGGTGTGAAATTTATACGGATCATAAGAGTCTCAAGTACATTTTCACACAACGAACCTAAATTTGAGGCAGCGAAGACAGTTGGAGCTTATCAAGGATTATGATGTTGGAATTGTTGACGGTTGTTATACACCAATTTTGCCCGCCAATATAACTCAATTATGTGAAGGAATTGTCATTTCTTGCACACATCACCTTTCTATTTAACCTATTTCTACTTGTCCTTGGAGAAAGTAGTGCATGCAGAGATTCTATGCAGAAATGAAGTGAAACAAGGGGATGAATCTTATGAAATATCATTCCAGTCAATATGGCGATGCCACGTGGCACCACATGGATCAAATGTCCCACAAATAGAAGTTTCCGAGGCCATCCAACCGTGTAGCACCGATATCAGTCAATGGGACTCACCTGTCAGTCACCTGGAGGAAGCACACCGCAAAAGGGGCCAAGACCAGGTCGGCTGACCCCCCCCCCCCCCCAGTCGACCGACTAGGTCCTAGCACCTTTCTCGGTCAAACTCCACATGTAGGCTCCCCCTGGCTTGAAGAGGTCATGGGTGACTGATTCGCGCGCTTTTGGTGGCGGGAACCGACCCTTCTCCAAGCTATAAATAGGACCCCTCACTTCAATACACATCACTTGAGTATTCATCCTTTGTATTCACTACTCTCCATAGGTTTAGAGGAGTATAGGGCGTCGAGAGGAGAGTCTCTAGTCCATAGTCCAAGTAGGAGAGGAGTAGAAGGAGTCTCTTCCCAATTGGGAAAGGTATGCCTTCCATATTCCTATTTGTATTTGTGACATTATTCATAATAAAGATGTTATCTTTAGTCTTCATATGTTCATATACTTGGATGAAGCATTTATTGTTTGATTGTGGATTCCATGTATGTGGTAGGTGTAGTATTTATGATTGTGCTATACCATGTTCATTATATTATCATAAACACTATAAACCTCCACTATAGTCTAATTAGTTATGATATGGTTATGTTAACATGAATCACTTATGCTATCAATTAACATTGGTTCAACGATGATTTAGTTCATTGCCTTAGGATGGCTTGTGCCTAGGCTCTTAAGGTAATTACTTAATATGCTAGCATGGTGTGAGGATAGGGAGTAGCGTTGAATGTCTTGTAGACCCATAGATTGAAGAGGTAGACACTAGGTGGTGATAGCTCTATCTGTCCTTTGTAATCCTCCACGTTCAGCTATGACACAGGCTCTTGGCGGGAGTCGCCTAGTGTTGCTAGGGGTAAACCCGTGCCCGATGTGTTAATCCACTTAGCATGAGAATTCATAATTAATATGATCATTAGTAACTAATTTAGGCTATGTATATGTACATTAGAAGCATAGGAGGAGTCTCTACCCAACTCTTAGCCTAGTTCCTCTATTACCTCATTTATCCCCGTAGGATAGAATGCTCTTGTGTGTGTCACACTACCTCAACTTATCATTTAACCCATCCTTGCTAGAACCCTACTTACACCAACCTAAGCCTTTCGACTTGATGATTGTTTTACTTCCATCTAGCCTTCCTTTGGGAAAATATGAATGACACCCCTTGGGAATACTCTTAAAAGGGGAAATGCTACATCGTTAGTTTCCGTGCGCTTGCGGATGTTCACTTGGGAATTAAAACCTACCAACAAACATTCCTGGCACCAATTCTAGGGATGAATTGTTAGTAGTGCGTAGGAAATATGAACAAGCATTTCTGGCGCCATTGTCGAGGATGATTTGTTAGTAGTGCATAGGAATATCAACAAGCATTTCTGGCGCCGTTGCCGAGGAAGGCAGCCGAAGTATTACATGATTGAGTGAATAGGATAGGACCTTGGTAGGTTTTAGTAGGATGACCCCTCTTTGTTTTCGCATTTTATGTGAAAACAGGGTAGTGTATGTCTAGTTTACGCATGCCGGAAAACTTTAATGAAGATCCCTAATCCCTTCTGAGAGATCGACCTCGTGTTGTGACTCCTCAGAAGCTTCGAGCGGCAAAGCAAGCCAGCACAACCGCACCAACAACCGAAACACCAATGGCCAAGAAAACCCTTCGTGAGTTTTCGGCTCCCTCTGCTAACAATGTGCCTGTTGGGCCCACTGTTAACACGGGAGACGTGAAATTCAAAATCAAGACTGGCCTAATCACTATGGTGCAAGCCAACCCATTTTGTGGGAAGGCTAATGAGGATGCAAGTGCTCACATGCCACATTTCCTTGAGATCTGAGCACTTTTAAGATAAAGGACATATCTTCTGATGCTGTTCGTCTTAGGCTATTCCTGTTCTCTTCTTGGGAGAGCGAAACAGTGGTTCTACGCTAACCGAAGTGCTATAGACACTTGGGAGAAATGTTCTACGACATTCGTCGCCAAGTTTTTCCTGTTGGGCAAGACCAATGCCCTACGTGGAAGAATTTCCAGCTTCCAGCAAGATGCCAAGGAATCTATTCCCTGAGGCTTGGGATAGGATGCAGGAGTACATCCTAGCCTGTCCTCACCATGTGATGGATGACTCACTCATAATCCAAAACTTCTACAACGGGCTGATCTCTTCCGCCCGTGACCTTGTTGATGCTGCTGCTAGAGGTGCCTTCTTCTCATTAACGGTGCCCAAAGCCAAAGATTTGATTGAGAATATGGTATCAAACATGGGTTGACTCGACAAGCGTCTCCTTACCCGCCAGTGACGCATGCACACATTGAAGGAGGTGGCATGATCGCTGCTAAATTGGACCTCCTTATGAAGAAAATTGATGGACAAGGCAATGGTGAAGTATGCAGCACTGCCTATGCCTTAGACTCTCACATCACTTGTGAAGTCTGTGGCAACACGAGCCAGTTGGGCAATGACTGCCAAGAAACCCATGAGGATGCCCTATACCTAGCCAACAATGGAAACAATAATGATTATTGTCCAGGAGGTCAAGGGTGGGTCCAACCACGCCCATTATTTCAAGGAGGGTACAACAACAATGGCAACAATGGAAATCAACCCAACTTGAGAGAACTTGCCATTAGCCAGTTGAAGATCAATGATGCTCTATCCAAGAAGCTGTTAGCCAATGACAAGACCCTAGAGAGCATTAATGCCAAGATTGAAGGACTAACCCCAGCTTTCAAGAATCAATTGAGTTTCAACAAGATGTTGGAGACTCAGTTGGCTCAACTGGCACTTGTTGTCCCTCCAATGGAGAATGGCAAGATGCCAGGACAACCCGAACCTCCCGTGGAAAGTATCAATATGATTTCTCTACAAGGAGGCAACTATCTGAAGGACCCCGGATGTCCTACAATCTCATGCTCAATTGGGGCACCACTTTGACAAGGCCCTTTGTGACCTTGGAGCAAGTGTCAGTGTGATGCCCAAGGTGGTTTTCGACCAGCTAAACTTCACGGATCTTACTCCAACACCAATGCAGCTCCAACCAGATGATTCTTCAGTCCGTTATCCAGCGGTTATGGCCGAAGATGTCCCGGTGAAAATACGGAACTGCTTCATTGATGAGGACATCACTGTAACACCCTAATTTTCATGCATCATGCCCTACATACACTCATATACATGTTTAACATTAACCCACAACAAGAGGAACGAGTTTAAAATTGATTCAGAGCATTTAAAATTGATTTTGAGCAAAACCGCACTTAAAATGCAGGAAAGTGCGGACTAGTCCGATTTTGCTGAGGACTAGTCCGATTTCTCTTTGACTAAAAATGGACTTGTCCGTTTTTGCTGCGGACTAGTCCGATTTTTGGCACTGGAAACTTTCGGACTTGTCCGATTTTGTGCGGACTAGTCCGATATTCCAAGAATCCTTGAAAATTTGCTAAGTCCTTGGACTTTTTCAGACTAGTCCGGTGTTCGAGCGGACTTGTCTGTTTTCCTCCCTGTTTAAAGTCGGACTTGTCCGATGTTGGCCAGACTTGTCCGATTTTCTCTCTGGACGACTTCGGACTAGTCTGGTCCTTTCCAGACTTGTCCGATATTTCGCGACTCCGAATTGATCTTTTGTTTTGCGACTTGTTTCTTTGGTTTCACGTTAAGTGGGCCTAGGGATGTCCTGCCCAACTCTTTTAGAGCCCATGAGGGACTCTAAACTGGTCTCTACTCATCCCAAACTCGAAATCCATCTAACCATAGCCTCCACCTCTATATAAACAGCCCCACCCCTTGGATTGACATCTATTTGCCACTTTTCCACCCACCCAAACCCTAGTTCATGGGGAGCCACCATCAAGGAGGGAGGAGAAGATCCCAAGCAAGAAGAAGAAGAGGAGGAAATGAAAGAGGATCAAGATCTCCACCAAGTTTTCGTTCTTCACCACCAATTCATCCCCAAGTTCATCACCAACCCTAGATAATCAAGATCCAAGTGTTACCTCCAAGTTTCTTGATTCATTGGAGTTCTAAGCACCTGATATACCTTCTATTATCTTTTCCTTATGTGAATTCAACCCCTAATCTCTGAATTTACGTCGATCTAGAAACCCTAATCCGCTGATCTCGTAGAGTGCGGACTTGTCCGGTCCCTAGCAGACTAGTCCGATCTTTCTCGTTAAAATGTGTTGAATTAATTCTAAAATTTGATCTAATCAACTCCAAACCTGTATAAACTTGCTAAAAGATATTAGAACTAGTTAGTGATCATTAAAAGCAATCTAGTAACAAGTTCTACCTTGCATTTGAATTAATCATGCATGTCATGTCATATTGAGTAATATTTGTGCACTCTTTGATTGTTTTTCTTGTCTTGTATGTTTATTGTGTGGATTAGACGGATTTGCGCTAGAGAGTGCCGTGGAGGATCTTCAGCACCAAGAGTTTGAAGGCTTTGATCCTAATCAACAGCAAGAGCAAGGCAAGTGTCCTTGAAGCACATTGATCCTATTTTTAAATAAATGTTTTGTTTGCAAAATTGCATGCTTGTGTCAATTTGATGGGAACCCTATGATAGGAAGTTTACTAGAATTGTTTAACCACCCTTGTCACCTGGAATTTATGGTAGAGAGTCGGGAAGAGCTTTTTACCTTTTGCCCCGCTTAATCAACTGGGATGGAAACCAACTATACTACTCAATTTAATTATGCATAAATGAGATTATGGTTAACATGAACTGGTTAAATATGATATGGTAATGGGTGATCTAAGCAAGCCTGGTATGTGGATGGGTTGGATGTCATGGTGGTTTGCTTGCTTTAGATCTAAGGACCGGTTCACGCGAGAATAAGTCAGGACTACAGTGCCACCATGAGGCCAAGTGTGGGTGCAGCGTAGCTGATTAATTAGGGCTTTGCCAGTGATATTTGGACCATTAAGGATGCTCAGGGAAGGGGTAGTCGGATTGGGTTTGTTGATGATTGGTGGGACTACCCTGGGATTCGAATGGCTCAAGAGGGGGCCCTTGGTTGAAGATGTGCTCAGTTGGAGACATCGCCACCGGTGAAACCTCAGTGGGGTCTAAATAGGCTAGTAATCCCTTTGTAAAGGCTATTTTGTGATCTCTTGGCTATACACCAAAGGAAGTATAATTGGCATAAGGGAGGTTCTTTAGTCGCCGATGGGTGATGAAATCACAAACACGTGGGTAAAGTGGTACAAACTCTGCAGAGTTAAATAAAACTATCATGATAGCCGTGCTCCCGGTTATGAGCACCTGGACAACTTCCATGATTAGAGGGAACTCGATATTGGGATGGTATTTGGGATGGTTATGGTTTGGTAATGGATACGGCTGGTTATGAATTAAATTCTGATATTGAATATGGTTATTGGTATATGGATGATGGATATGGAATATGGACTGGTATTATGATATTACTTATGCTTATGATGGGTTTATTTCACATACATGTAATATATTGCTTTTCAAATGTTTTAATGTACTTTTCAGCACTTTGCCATTATTATTGTCGTCATTTGAATCAGCCACATGTCATACTTTCCACACTTGTTGAGTACGACATGTACTCACTCTTGCAATCTCCCCCCAATAGTTGCAGGTCAGGATTGGGAGTTTAATGGTGATAATGCGGAGTTCTAGGCTGTGTCTACCGTCAGCCTGTGGTGTTGATTGGAGCTGCGCTATACCCTATTGCTTATGCTGCCTAGCTGTTTAGTTTGCTTAATTAGTTTATTTCTGTTGCATTAGTTGAACTTGTCATTAATATTCATTAGAGATTGTATTCGAGGATAATCTGGTTTGTGTAATAAAATTTGGTTAATTAATCTTGTTATGTGGTAATTTTCTGTATATCATTTGTGATTGCATTCGTGTATGTGTGGTGAACATCCTGGGCACACATATGCGTTAGCTTGGTTCTTTTCAAAACCGGGCGTCACAGATTGGTACCAGAGCCACATGTTGACCGTAGGATGCAACCTAGATAGAATGGACACTTTAGAGCACATAGGAGCACTCAGGAATTGACGTGTTTTTGCTTGGAGTGCTGTTTGCTATATATATTGCTTGCTTGTGTGCTTAATACAGGATTTTGGGATGCCTTAGCATTGTCATGTCCACCTAGGCTAGTGTAGCTAGCTGTTTAGTTTATATCCCTTGATGCATATAGTTGGGGACGTTTCTAATTCTTACCTATTGCTTTCCTTCAGATGGTGACGACTCACAACCAGAGGGATGGCAATGATGAGGAGGAGAACAATGGAGTACCTCAGAACAACAATGGGCAAGGACCTGCTCATGGAGCTATCAACATTGAGCAGCTTTTGGCTATGCAAAACCAGCTCATGCAGACCATGATACAGACTATGGGACAGCTGCAGGCTGCCAACATCAACAATCAGCCCCACATGCCTCCACCGCCACCACCGCCTCCTCATAACCGATTGGGAGAGTTTATGAGGACTAGGTCGCCGACCTTTGCTCAAGCTGCCGACCATATGGATGCGGATGATTGGCTCAAGTCCGTGGAGAAGAAGTTAGCTATTGTCCAATGCAGTGACCGGGAGAAGGTCTTGTTTGCTTCTCATCAACTAGTTGGAGCAGCTGCAGATTGGTGGGATTCTTATTGCAATGCTCATGAGAACCAATAGAGAATTACTTGGGCCGAATTCAAGGAGAATTTTCGTTCTCATTATGTGTCGGAGGGTGTTATGATCTTGAAGAGGCAAGAATTTGAGAATTTAAAGCAAGTAAGATCAAGCGTGAGTGAATATCTCAACAAGTTCACTCAACTCTCAAGATATGCGCCTGAGGATGTTAGTCGGGACAGCCGGAAGCAATATTTGTTCATGAGAGGCCTCAACAATGAAATTCAAGTGCAATTGCTCAACTGTGACTATGCAAATTTCCAGAAGCTTGTGGACAAAGCAATTGTGGTTGAGAACAAGATCCGTGAGATGGAGCAAGACAAAAAGAGGAAGGCGCCATATCAAGGACAACAACAAGTAAGTAATGTGCGCCCTCGCCTTGCACCACCCAATGCGCCCTATTACAGCTCCTCTATTCTTGCTCAGCGCCCTGGTTATGCACCACGCCCAACTCAGTTTGTGCAGCAGCGCCCTGTCATGCAAGCACCTAGGCCTCCAATGCCTTATGCACCTCGTGCTAATTTTCCTGCTGCAAATGTTCAAAACCAAGCTCGTCCCAATAATTCTGGTAGAGTTAAGAAGTGTTATACTTGTGGAGAAGCTGGACACTTTGCGCATCAATGTCCTAAGACAAGCCTTGGTCAAGGAAGCAATGCGCCGAGGCAAAACCCGAGACCCAATGGAGGAGCGCCACAAGGAAGCCGTGGACAGCAGAATTTTGCTCGTGGCAACGTGAACCATTTCTCTACGGAGGATGCTCAACAAGCGGATGACATGGTCATTGATATGTTTCTCGCCAACTCCAACCCCGCGACTATGTTATTTGATTCTGGAGCATCGCATTCATTCATTGCATCAACGTATGTTGCCAAGTATAGTTTGCCTATCTCTCATATGAAGTTTACTCTATTGGTTAAGTCTCCTGGAGGAGAGATGAGGACAAATATAGTATGTCCAAAAGTAAGCCTTTGAATAAGGGGGGTAGACTTCTCCGCCAACCTTATTGTTTTGGACTCTCAAGGATTGGACATTATACTTGGTATGGACTGGTTGAGGAAGTACAATGGAGTTATTGAGTGTGCCACGAAGACGATGAAGTTGACCAATGAAGAAGGGACCACCGTAGAATTTGAAGCATCTCAAACCGCACCGAAGCAATTGGAGCTGAATCATATGGACGGTGCCACCATTGAGGAGATTCCAGTGGTGTGTGAATTTTTGGATGTTTTTCCGGACGAGTTGCCAGGTATGCCACCTGATCGAGACATTGAGTTTGTTATTGATTTAATACCTGGAACTGCACCTATAGCTAAGAGGCCATATGGAATTAGCGGAGCTCAAGAAGCAAATTCAAGAGCAACTAGAGAAAGATTTTATTCGCCCTAGTTCTTCACCTTGGGGAGCGCCCGTGCTATTCGTGTATAAGAAGGATGGATCCCAAAGGATGTGCGTGGATTACCGAGCTCTCAACGAGGTAACAATCAAGAACAAGTATACCTTGCCACGTATAGAGGACTTGTTTGATCAGATGAAGGGTGCTTGTGTCTTCTCTAAGATTGATTTGAGGTCGGGATACTTTCAAATGAAGATTAGACCATCGAACATACCCAAGACAGCTTTTAGGACACGATATGGATCTTATGAGTACACCGTGATGTCCTTTGGATTGACAAATGCACCTGCGTACTTTATGTACATCATGAATAAGGTCTTCATGGAGTACTTGGATAAGTTCGTTTTGGTGTTTATTGATGACATTATGATCTACTCGAAGGATGAGAAGGAACATGAGGAACACTTGAGGCTTACATTGCAGAAATTGAGGGAGCATCAATTGTATGCCAAGTTCAACAAGTGTCAGTTTTGGTTGAAAGAGGTGTCATTTTTGGGTCATATAATTTCAGGAGGAGGAGTATCGGTTGACCCCGGAAAAGTGAGAGACGTGTTGAAGTGGGAGCCCCTGCAAAATGTAATGGAGATCAGGAGTTTTCTTGGGATGACTGGATATTACCGTAGATTCATCAAGGACTTTTCCAAGATAGCCAAGCCTATGACGGAGTTGCTAATGAAGGGAAAGGCTTTCCAATGGACTCAAGCTTGTCAAAATAGTTTTGAGGAGTTGAAGAAGAGGTTGACAACAACCCCAGTTTTGGTATTGCCGGACGTGAGCAAGAGTTTTGATATTTATTGTGACGCATCGAGACAAGGGCTTGGATGTGTATTG
The DNA here is from genome assembly GCA_036927565.1 of Tuctoria greenei. Classification (NCBI taxonomy): domain Eukaryota; kingdom Viridiplantae; phylum Streptophyta; class Magnoliopsida; order Poales; family Poaceae; genus Tuctoria; species Tuctoria greenei. The sequence goes on from JAYESD010000008.1 coordinate 130,898,978, forward strand.
ATGCAAGAAGGTCAAGTGGTCGCCTATGCATCAAGACAATTGAAGAAACATGAGCAAAATTACCCCACACACGATTTTGGACTCGCGGCCGTGGTACACGCATTGAAGATTTGGAGGCACTATATTCTTGGACATAGGTGTGAAATTTATACGGATCATAATAGTTTGAAGTATATTTTCACACAAATGAATCTGAACTTGAGGCAACGAAGATGGTTGGAGCTCATCAAAGATTATGAATTGGGATCAACTATCATTCGGGAAAAGCCAATGTAGTGGCCGATGCTTTGAGTAGAAAAGGAGTAAGTCATCAACTCACGGTTCGAGAGTTACCATTCGAGTTATGTAAGGAGTTTGAACGGTTGAACCTCGGGTTTGTAAATGAGATGGAGATGATGGAGTTAAACCCGACCTTGGAGCAAGAAATTCGAGAGGCACAAACCGCAGATGAGGAGATCAAGGAAATCAAGGAAAGGATCGAGGAAGGGAGAGAATTCAGATTTGACGAGGATGAACATGGTACCTTATGGCTGGGAAAGAGGATCATTGTGCCTAATGTAAAGCATATTCGGGAGACAATATTAAAGGAGGCACATGACTCGCCTTACTCAATTCACCCCAGTTGTACGAAGATGTACAAAGACTTGAAGGCTTGCTATTGGTGGGATAGCATGAAAAAGGACATAGCTGAATACGTAGTATTGTGTGATGTGTGCCAACGAGTCAAGGCGGAACATCAAAGGCCAGCTGGATTATTGCAACCATTGAAGATCCCGGAATGGAAGTGGGAAGGAATTGGAATGGACTTCATAGTTGGGTTACCACGTACTCAGTCCAGGTATGACTCAATTTGGGTAATTGTGGATCGCTTAACCAAGTCAGCTCATTTTGTCCCTGTGAAGACCAAATATACAGCTGCACAATTGGCCGAAATATACATGGAGCAGATTGTGTGTCGACACGGAGTACCGAAGAAGATAGTATCGGATAGTGGTTCACAATTCACTTCCAGGTTTTGGCAAAAATTGCATGAAGCTTTGGGAACGAGGTTGAATTTTAGTTCAGCATATCACCCTCAAACGGATGAACAAACCGAGAGGACCAATCAGATTTTGGAGGACATGTTAAGAGCTTGTGCTTTAAAGCATGGGAAAAGTTGGGACAAAAGCTTGCCATACGCGGAATTTTCATACAACAATAGTTACCAAGCATGTTTGAAGATGTCACTATATGAAACACTTTATGGGAGGAAGTGTAGGACGCCTTTATTCTGGAATGAGGCAGGAGAAACTCAAGTATTTGGACCGGATGTGTTGCAAGAAGCCGAAAATCAAGTCCAAATAATTTGTGAAAACTTGAGGGCTGCCCAATCAAGGCAAAAAGGCTATGCGGATAATAGGAGGAGGAAATTAGCCTTTGAAGTGGGAGATTTTGTTTACCTCAAGGTGTCACCAATGAGAGGTCATAATAGGTTTAACATAAGAGGAAAGCTAGCACCTCGATATATTGGACCGTTCAAGATTTTGGACAAAAGAGGAGAAGTAGCGTATAAGTTGGAGATGCCAGCTCATCTTTCAGATGTACATGATGTTTTTCATGTTTCCCAGCTCAAGAAGTGCTTGAGAGTACCGGAAGAACAAGTACCAATGGAAGGATTGGAATTAGAGGAAGATTTGACTTATGCCGAGCAACCGATCAAAATCTTGGAAACCAAGGAGAGAGTCACAAGGAGCAAGGTTATTAGATGGTGTAAAGTTCAATGGAAGCACCACACAGAAAAAGAAGCAATGTGGTAATTGGAGGATGATCCCAAGAAGGAATTTCCCTATCTCTTCTCTTCCGCGTCCAATCTCGAGGGCGAGATTCATTTTAAGGGGGGTAGGTTTGTAAAACCTTAATTTTCATGCATCATGCCCTACATACACTCATATACATGTTTAACATTAACCCACAACAAGAGGAACGAGTTTAAAATTGATTCGGAGCATTTAAAATTGATTTTGGGCAAAACCGCACTTAAAATGCAGGAAAGTGCGGACTAGACCGATTTTGCTGAGGACTAGTCCGATTTCTCTCTGACTAAAAATAGACTTGTCCGTTTTTGCTGCGGACTAGTCCGATTTTCCAAGAATCCTTGAAAATTTGCTAAGTCCTTGGACTTTTCCGGACTAGTCCGGTGTTCCAGCGGACTTGTCCGTTTTCCTCCCTGTTTAAAGTCGGACTTGTCCGATGTTGGCCAGACTTTTCCGATTTTCCCTCTGGACGACTTCGGACTAGTCCGGTCCTTTCTGGACTTGTCCGATATACGACTTGTTTCTTGGGTTTCACGTTAAGTGGGCCTAGGGACGTCATGCCCAACTCTTTTAGAGCCCATGAGGGACTCTAAACCGGCCTCTACTCATCCCAAACTCAAAATCCATCTAACCCTAGCCTCCACCTCTATATAAACAGCCCCACCCCTTGGATTGACATCTATTTGCCACTTTTCCACCCACCCAAACCCTAGTTCGTGGGGAGCCACCATCAAGGAGGGAGGAGAAGATCCCAAGCAAGAAGAAGAAGAGGAGGAAACGAAAGAGGATCAAGATCTCCACCAAGTTTTCGTTCTTCACCACCAATTCATCCCCAAGTTCATCACCAACCCTAGATAATCAAGATCCAAGTGTTACCTCCAAGTTTCTTGATTCATTAGAGTTCTAAACACCTGGTATACCTTCTATTATCTTTTCCTTACGTGAATTCAACCCCTAATCTCCGAATTTACGTTGATCTAGAAAACCCTAATCTGCTGATCTCGCAGAGTGCGGACTTGTCCGGTCCCTAGCGGACTAGTCCGATCTTTCTGGTTAAATTGTGTTGAATTAATTCTAAAATTTGATCTAATCAACTCCAAACCTGTATAAACTTGTTAAAAGCTATTAGAACTAGTTAGTGATCATTAAAAGCAATCTAGTAACAAGTTCTACCTTGCATTTGCATTAATCATGCATGTCATATCATATTGAGTAATATTTGTGCACTCTTTGATAGTGTTTCTTGTCTTGTATGTTTATTGTGTGGATTAGACGGAGTTGCGCTAGAGAGTGCCGCGGAGGATCTTCAACACCAAGAGTTTGAAGTCTTTGATCCTAATCAACAGTAAGAGCAAGGCAAGTGTCCTTGAAACATATTGATCCTATTTTTAAATAAATGTTTTGTTTGCAAAATTGCATGCTTGTGTCAATTTTATGGGAACCCTATGATAGGAAGTTTACTAGAATTGTTTAACCACCCTTGTCACCTGGAATTTATGGTAGAGAGTCGGGAAGGGCTTTTTACCTTTTGCCTCGCTTAATCAACTGGGATGGAAACCAACTATACCACTCAATTTAATTATGCATGGATGAGATTATGGTTAACATGAACTGGTTAAATATGATATGGTAATGGGTGATCTAAGCAAGCCTGGTATGTGGATGGGTTGGATGTCATGGTGGTTTGCTTGCTTTAGATCTAAGGACCGGTTCATGCGAGAATAAGCTAGGACTACAGTGCCACCACGAGGCCAAGTATGGGTGCGGCGTAGCTGATTAATTAGGGCTTTGCCAGTGCTATTTGGACCATTAAGGATGCTCGGGGAAGGGGTAGTCGGATTGGGTTTGTTAATGATTGGTGGGACTACCCTGGGATCTGAATGGCTCAAGAGGGGGCCCTTGGTTGAAGATGTGCTCAGTTGGAGACATCGCCACCGGTGGAACCTCAGTGGGGTCTAAATAGACTAGTAATCCCTTTGTAAAGGCTATTTTGTGATCTCTTGGCTATACACCAAAGGAAGTGTAATTGGCATAAGGGAGGTTCTTTAGTCGCCGACGGGTGATGAAATCACAAACACGTGGGTAAAGTGGTACAAACTCTGCAGAGTTAAATAAAACTATCATGATAGCCATGCTCCCAGTTATGAGCACCTGGACAACTTCCATGATTAGAGGGAACTCGGTATTGGGATGGTATTTGGGATGGTTATGGTTTGGTAATGGATATGGCTGGTTATGAATTAAATTTTGGTATTGAATATGGTTATTGGTATATGGATGATGGATATGGAATATGGACTGGTATTATGATATTACTTATGCTTATGATGGGTTTATTTCACATACATGTAATATATTGCTTTTCAAATGTTTTAATGTACTTTTCAGCACTTTGCCATTATTATTGTCATCATTTGAATCAGCCACATGCCATACTTTCCACACTTGCTGAGTACGACATGTACTCACTCTTGCAATCTCCCCCCAACAGTTGCAGGTCAGGATTGGGAGTTTAATAGTGATAATGCGGAGTTCTAGGCCGTGTCTACCGTCAGCTTTGCCTGCGGTGTTGATTGGAGCTGCGCTATACCCTATTGCTTATGTTGCCTAGCTGTTTAGTTTGCTTAATTAGTTTATTTCTGCTGCATTAGTTGAACTTGTCATTAATATTCATTAGAGCTTGTATTCGAGGATAATCTGGTTTGTGTAATAAAATTTGGTTAATTAATCTTGTTCTGTGGTAATTTTCTGTATATCGTTTGTGATTGCACTCGTGTATGTGTGGTGAACATCCTGGGCACACATATGCGTTAGCTTGGTTCTTTTCGGAACCGGGCATCACAATCACTTCTATGGATACGAACAACACTCCATTGGGCATACAAGATGCAATCAATAGAGTTCATACACAACAATTAATTTCAGAGGTGAACTCGTTCTTATATGTTTTTGAGCATAGATTGCTACCTAATGATTTAATTATGATTAGGATACATGGAGAGGTTCAAAGAGTACTTGGAGGAAGTATTAGGGACGTTGAGGACCAGAGAATTCGTTCAAAGAAGATGGAAACCGAGCCAAACTCAAAATCGTGTCCAACTCGGAGTCCAGGAGCAGTACGCACTAAAACAGACGTCCAGGACGCATACGAACTACGTTTTGGACGTTCCACATATGCACGGAAAGGTGAGAGGATAACCTTTCCAATGGTGCTGGTCCTATGTCAAAATTCTTTTGGAGTCGACGGGAATAGTCGAAACAAAATCGAGTTCAGAATCTGTCAGTGTGCTGCGCCACCATATTGGGCCATTGGGCCTTGTATCAAGTGTAAGTCCATTATTTTCATATATTAGGGTTAGGTCACGACCCCAACACCCCCTTGGACGTCCTACCACCTATATATACTCCATAGTAGCCGCCATGAACAATTGGGTTTTGCTTAGATCAATAATATCGCCGTTCTACGGTTTGTCAGACCCCAACTTCGCGATTTCAGATCGTGTCTTCTATGTTTTTGCTTGTGTTCTCGGTTGCACTTGCAGGGATTAGCCTTTTTAGCGAGGTCAATCGTGTGAAGCACGGTTGATAACCAACGGAGCGGTGGTGTAGTGATTGCAGGGGCTGTTCGTGTTCTACTCGAGAGCCTCAGATCATCAACGTCGAGATCTCCACATCAATCGACTTATCCATTACCTTTTGGAAGATCAGGACTCATCTTTTTCCTATCAATTTGTATCAGATTTCCAGGTTGCCCGTTAGGTAATTCATCTATCCATTACATTAGTTTTGTTATTCATACCTAGAGTCCACAAAAAAGCCACAAAAAAATTTGCAGTTTAGTAGATCTATTCATTACTTTGTCCAAACCACCATTGGGCCTTTGCAGCTTTCGTTTTCAGTTTGGTTTTGTTGAGTTTGTATCCGTTGTTGAGTCATATTGCTGGTTTAGAAAGTGTTTTTGGTCTTAGTTTGAGTTTTGCATTGTGTGATTCATCCTTTTGAACCACGTCATCACGTCCAGATTAGATTCATCTCTGTCCAGTTGATTATTTTCATCATATCTCGCTCATACGTACTCGTAATTTGATGTTCTTGTACTTTATGGAAATCTTTAGAAGTTCTCCACAACTTTAATATTCATAGGTTTTCCAGAAAATGGAGTTTGGTCAAAAGTACATTAGATCTGAATCTGTTCTTGACCTAGAATTTCTGAACAGTCTGTATTTCGGGGGAAATATCTCCTACTATTCTTATCCCAAATAGTTCTTCCATATACTGAAATTAAAGAGGACAGATAGATATATAATCTTGCTGTTGAAATTTTTTAGATTTGAAGCCTATAAGTGTGCCTATTTGTCCTTGGACGATTGAGCAGAAAATCTGTGACAGACCCACGAGATATATTTGTTCTTCTTTTGCAGCACATTCTGAAAAAAGGAAGAAAAAAGAAAAAGACAAGTGCGAAACAAGATACAAAAGCCGCACAAAAAAAGGAGAAAAAAATAACAAAGAAACAGAAGTGCTTGCATTCTTTGTGTCATCTAGTTTTGTCTCATGTCTTGCTAGCTTGAACTACTAGGAACACATTTAGGCCAGCAACTTTGACAAGTACTTTGGACACTTATTCAACTTTACTATCTGATTTTCATTGTTGCTAATCCTTGCTACATATAAAGTGCCGTCCAAGCTACACCTTACTCTTGAGCAGAATCGATACACCTTTGCAATCATCCCACGCTTCATTGGTTTCTTCATACCGACCACTATTTGCCACCTGCAGTGTCGCTAAGAACACTTGTAAGAGCGTGGTAAGATGCTTGAGAGTGTGTGATTCCACTTCCACTTTGAAATTATCCTTTGTAGTTGATAGGGATAACATATTTTTGTTATCTTTTGTTTGCTACTAACAACGTCAGGTAAAAGCAAGAATCATGCATTATATGCTGAGATGATTGACATGATGAAGACGACGATGGAGTTTCTCACTAAAAACCAAACATCAACGAAGAATTCACATGACATTCAGACCACGTTTACAGCACCTTCCACAAGAAGTAATTATATTCTCACATCTCTTTCTTCTTATGATGGTTTTGGTTACGATGAATATATTGCTTGGGAAATAGAGTTGGATAAAAATTTTGAACAACGGCATATGTGTGAGAGGAGAAAGATTAAAAATGTTGCAAGTGCATTAGTAGGTTGTGCATTAACTTGTTAGAACAATTTAAATGATCTAGAAAAACCTCGAACATGGAAGGATATAAAAGTTTGTATGTGAGAAATTTTTATGAATGTATCAAATTGCAAAGATGAAGTGCATGAATTTGAGGAGAAATTTCTTGTTGTACCTCTTTTTGTATCTAACATTTTGCAGGACAATATAGAAAATAATATAGATGATGCAAAAGAGAACGAGGCTTTCAACAACACTTGTGAAATTTTAGATGGATCAACTCATAATGAACTCGAAATCATTGCTGAAAATAGGAAGAAAAACCATTCTGCAAATACAGAAGATGAGAAGTTTTTGGATGTTCTGAATTTTTCCACGAATTATGCTATTTTAGAGGAGCAACTATTAGAATCGTTTATTTATACACCATTGTCACATGTTGATTTTCCTGCTGATTGTTGTGCTAAGAAAGAGTTGTGTGCTGATAATTATATTGTATATATGCTAGAACAATCAAATGAATTTGACACTTTATCACTCACTTGTGCTGAAATTAAGCATTTTATTCCAATTACATGTGAAAGGGATGAGCTGAAATTGTTGTCTTCTCTAAATACTTTGGGTTATATTGAATTTGACACTCTTTGTGATCTAGATATCGTAGAGAAGAGAATATTTTCCCAATCTGAATTGCCTTTGTTAAGTAGAAATATTTTTCATGCTATAGGCAACTATGAAGATAGTGGTGAATTTATGGTGCATAAAGTTTACATATGTTCCAATGTGCAAGCCCCTTTTGTGCTGCAACAACATGGTCAAGTAAATTAATGTACTAACGCTAATAATGTCTTGTCAAGTTTTTCTAGTATTTTTTCCTTGCAGCAAAGACAACAAAAGTATTATTCACTGCGGTTGAGCAATATGGACAGCACTCACTCTATCCCCAAAAGCCTCTTTGCTGGACATACGAGCAAGCCGAGGACGGCTTGTCATCAAGAAGGGGAGAATGATGAGATCAAGCACATTGTCATTGCACATACAAGCATGGCACGATGTTTATTTATTTGGGATCCTGCCTCGAGTCAATGTGCATGCGTATTTGATGAAGAAGATAGAGATGGTGCACTATGTCGTCCACCACCTTGGCCTCTTCCTTTGATGCACACAAAAAGATTTGATGGCGTTGCATACTTGGATCTACATATGAGAGAAGATGAACTTGAGTCGAGGAGGACTCCAATTCCAGAAGGGGAGGATGATGAGGACATCACTTCTATGGATACAAACAACACTCCATTGGACATACAAGATGCAATCAATAGAGTTCATACACAACAATTAATTTCAGAGGTGAGCTCGTTCTTATATGTTTCCTTATATGTTTTTGAGCATAGATTGCTACCTAATGATTTAATTATGATTAGGATACATGGAGAGGTTCAAAGAGTACTTGGAGGAAGTATTAGGGACGTGGAGGACCAGAGAATTCGTTCAAAGAAGATGGAAACCGAGCCAAACTCAAAATCGTGCCCAACTCGGAGTCCAGGAGAAGTACGCACTAAAACGGACGCCCAGTATGCATACGAACTACGTTTTGGACGTTCCACATATGCACGGAAAGGGGAGAGGATAACCTTTCCAATGGCGCTGGTCCCATGTCAAAATTCCTTCGAAGTTGACGGGAATAGTCGAAACAAAATCGAGTTTAGAATCTGTCAGGGTGCTGCGCCACCGTATTGGGCCATTGGGCCTTGTATCAAGTCTAAGTCCATTATTTTCGTATATTAGGGTTAGGTCACGACCCCAACAACCCCTTGAACGTCCTCCCACCTATATATACTCCATAGTAGCCACCATGAACAATTGGATTTTGCTTAGATAAATAATATCGCCGTTCTACGGTTTGTGAGACCCCAACTTTGCGATTTCAGATCGTGTCTTCTACGTTCTTGCTTGTGTTCTCGGTTGCACTTGCAGGGATTAGCCTTCTTGGAGAGGTCAATCGTGTGAAGCACGGTTGATAACCAATAGAGCGGTGGTGTAGTGATTGCAGGGGCTGTTCGTGTTCTACTCGAGAGCCTCAGATCATCAACGTCGAGATCTCCACATCAATCGACTTATCCATTACCTTTCAGAAGATCGGGCCTAAACCATTTTACTCATCATTCATACCCGTAAATTTCGTGGTGCCTGACATGCAGGTCGATAAGGATACATCGCTCATTCTTGGGCGTCCATTGCCAAGCACTGCAAAGGCTCACATAGATGTGGGAGCTGGAGAAATCCACTTGCATATCAATGGCAAGGAGGAGAAGTTTAACTTTCGCCCAAAGTTGGAGCAATTCTCCATGATTCGTATCAAGTTGGGCCGAATGTTAAACACATTCAAGAGGTCGAAATCACACCCCCAAAGGTGGACCCGTTCATTGCATTCATGAGGAATTTGATCTATGCGGAAAACCTATCTTATCGTCCACGCCGACACCCAAAGAAGACGGAGAAGTCTGGGCCTCCTCAAAGGCCCAAGTCCACCAAGCCACCGAAGAAGGTATGGTGGAAGAAGCAAGACAAGCCGTCCGAGCCCATCCCTCTGGGCCCGGATGTCAAGAAATGAAGAAGGAGGAATGTCCATCTCATCGGATGGTGGTGAGACCTAGCCAATAGGTTAAATTGGTTGTTATCCTTTTCTTTGTTTTTCTTTTCCCTTTACTTGATTTTTCCCCATTTAGTTTGATTCTCCCACTACATATTTGATTTTCTTAGCAAGTTGAGAATCTTATATTCTCAACTATCATTTTCTTTATTTTTCACAAAAAGAAAGTTGTTGGGTTTTGAAAAGGGAAATTTTATTTGGAAAACAATTTTTCTGAGATGCGAAAGTGGTATTTCACCAACGTGCTAATTCCATAGCCATTGGGGAGCTACCTGCCAAATGGGAGAACAGGGGGGCCCACCTGTGAGGTCGGCCGACCCCCCTGTTCGGCTGACATGGGGAAAGAGCCAATTTGGCTCTCTCTCTCTCTCTCCTCCAACGGCTACACTTGGTGTCCTAGTGACTATTGGGGATTGCACACTATAAATGGTGGCCGTGAGAAGCTCTTCTCTTCACACTTCACCTCATTTTATACATCCTCAAAGTAACTCTTGCTCAAAAATTTTTTCTTGCTCTTCATTGAAGCACTCTTGCTCAAATTCCAACTCAAAAATATTTGCTTTTGATTGCATTTGCAATATGCTTTCATGTTCTTTAAGGGAAAATTTGCCGGGGTTTTGTTTTCACTAACATAACCTTTTTCAAGTTTTTGCCTTGTTGTGTTCTTGTTTGTTGTGGTCATGAAAGAATGAAAAGGTTGTTTGGAAAGAGGAAGGAGGCTGCAAGCTCAAGCCATGGTGGAGACTCAAGTGCACGCCACTCTTCCGTTGCTACACCAAGTTCACGGAGGAGGAGTGTAGGAGAGGACACTCCCATGGGTGAGAGGAGCAACCCACACCAACTTCTTCACGACGATGATCTCGACATCCAAAGTGAAGTTGAAGATCAAGCACGCAAGCTCCTCCAAGATCATGAGTTTTCTCATACGAAAGCTTATGATCTGAATTTGATCCCCAAAATAGGATAACTAGAAGCCATACGAGGAGAGGGGCCATGCACCCGACAACCTCCACGGTCCATGAGTACGAAGAGGAAGAGAACCCAACAGGTGATGCACATGGATGGACTCAACCTCCATCGTATGAGGCCGAGGGTTCGTCTTGGCATGGATGACCAGGTGCTACATGGGAGACACCCCTATCCACTTAAAGCTCTAGCAGCTTGCCTCGAACATCTATGAGAAGATGTCATTCCACTTCGGCTAGAAGTCATCGCGACTATAGCCAAGGAATGGCGGACCTCTCCAGACGTATGGAGGAGCTTGAAGTAAGGACGGGTGGCATCTACAACACTCTCCAAGGGCATGTCCAAGGTACCCAAGACTGGCAACAAGACATGGATGCTCAATTCATCAATCTCAACTCCACGCTACAACAACAATAAGCCGATCTTGCAGTACACTTCCGTCATCAAGGTTTCAACCCTCATCCCGGAAGTGAGTGAAGAACAAGCTTGGGGGAGGAACCCCACTTGAGGTAAATTGTATCAACCCCTTGCATATTTATTTTCCACTTACCCATCATCCACCTTGCATCTAAAAAAATAGGATAGGTTTTATTTCCAAATAAAATAAAATGTTGGAAATCCGGCGTGTAGATCTCCTGTTCTTCCTCTGGTTCAGATCTGATCTGTTCTGTTTGCACAGAATAGCAGCACTTGATCTGGTAGAGAGAGACAGGACCTGGTGCGCAGAACGGAGAGGATGATCAGAAGCAGGTTCTGTTCTGGGGAACAAACCAGGGACAGAAGTTGCTAGGTCTTGTACTTGGCTGAACTTGTCAGGTTCAACAGGGAAGAACTATGCTAGATGAAGCTGCCTAGGAGCTGCTGCCGTGAGGGCTATTCAGGCTGGTGGAGTCTTTTTGTTCATTTCTCTGCCCTGATCGGTACAGGAAGCCAGGGCTTCTTTTTATAGACCTGGTTGCCTAGAGTCCTTATTTATTACATGAGACCAACTCAAGCCTATCTCTAACTCTTATCTCAGGCAGTTTGACTTATCTGGTGTTGCCGCACCTGTACATAATTTAACCTGGACTCATCTACATCTATAAGCTACTCTAGAACTCTCCTAATACTAGGACTCTTACTTAAAGAAGGAAACTCTCCTGTACAGGTGCTGCCACACCAGGGGTAAGTTCGGCTGGGACTCTGCCCCTCCCCTGGTGTGCGCCTCCCCCTTTTTACAGTCCTACACCAAGTAGGACAGGGGTTGTTCAGCTGCACTGGGCCCAACTCAGGGTCACCAACAATCTCCTCCTGATCCTGACGCTGGTGCACATCTACTCCATGGGTCCAGCAGCCGCTGGATCAACTGTTCCAAGCCCTGGAACGGACCTACAAGGGCCAATAGGCCCTACACAGGGCTTCGGAGGTGCTGGAACGGCTCTGCATGGGGCAGGAGGCCCTGTACAAGACGCTGGAGTTGTTGGGAGACATGCTACAACAGCTGGGAGGAGCGTTGAAGGTACTGGGAGTCCTAAACAGCACCCTAGGGGTGCTGGACAGCACCCAGTAAGGGCAGCACAGGGCGTCGGAGGCCCTGAACGTGTTGTTGTCCCTACGAAGGAGCACGAGGTTGAAGACTGGAGCTCCCACAAGACTTCTGAGCGTCCTCCAAAATCCATCCAATTGGTCACGCCGCCGATAAACATGGACAGCTACGCCAACGCCTACCATGACGGGGATGAGTCTGTCACCTCTTCATGGCATGTTCCACGAAGCCTAGAGGAGGGTGAGCTCAAGTTCGTCACCACGGAGGAGTCTATGTCGTTCATGGTCATCAAGTCCAATGAAGAAGATGAGACGTGGCATGATGAAGTGATGGAGCTTGAAGAACTGTTGGTGGCCAAGGGCGATGGTTATCAACAAGGTGGATATGGACATCCTCACAAAGATGCTTGAAAGATGGAAGTTTGTGAAGATGAGAAGAAGGATTGGGATCCTGGACGCGCACCAGCGTCAGGGTCAGGAGGAGAATGTGACGTGACCCTGGCTGCTGCAACTCCTTGGTGCAGAGTCCGAGATGGACTCGATGCCCAGGGGTGCACACAGGACTGTTTGCAGAGTCCACAGGTGCGGCCAACACTTAATTAGGTGTTCAGGAGTCTTTCTATAAAGATAATATAGATAGAGTCCAGGAGATAATTCCTTATAGATAGAGTTAGAAGTATAGTAGGAGTCTAGATTTATTGGACTAGGAGTCTTGTACCTGGGCTATAAAAGAAAGCCCCCGCCAGCCCCTGTAACGTGCTCATCAGAATAGAATAACATATCAAGTCCCAAAACTCCCTGCACCAACTCTGTTCTGCTTCTGTGCCAATACAAGAACTAGACAAGTTCCTACAAACAAGTTGTATACTTTGACAGGCCCCTGTTCTGTACCCAGAGCAGAACCGATCTGGTGCAGGGAGTTTTGGGACTTGATATGTTATTCTATTCTGATGAGCATGTTACAGGGGCTGGCGGGGGCTTTCTTTTATAGCCCAGGTACAAGACTCCTAGTCCAATAAATCTAGACTCCTACTAGACTTCTAACTCTATCTATAAGGAATTATCTCCTGGACTCTATCTATATTATCTTTATAGAAAGACTCCTGAACACCTAATTAAGTGCTGGCCGCACCTCTGGACTCTGCAACAGTCCTGTGCGCACCCCTGGGCATCGAGTCCATCTCGGACTCTACACCAAGGCGTTGCAGCAGCCAGGGTCACGTCACATAAAAGATGTGCGGTAAGAATGACTTGGAATTCACATAGATGAAATGACGAATAGTTGCTCTGTTTTATTTTTTCTAAGTCCCTAGTTTACAACTTACTACTCTCCAACATATTGCTCTCATTGGCTAAAATTGCTTTTGCCTTGATTTGGAAATTGTGGGTAGCAAAGCTTAATCCGTTCTAAGTTGTTGTGAGATATGATAGAGTGATAGGGCTGCTATTTCTAGTTTGATAGTGAAACTTAGATTTCGGGAGAAATTCTAAAAAGATTTAAGTCATCCTCATTTGATTAGAAATACCCACCAAAGCCATATGATACATTACATTGATAGACCTTATGCATATGCTATTTGTTTTCACATTGAGCTTTGTCAAACTAGTATAGACCTATGTGAGATTTCTTTCTTTACTGTTTGAATTCAAGACTTCACTTGCACATGCTATACTTCTACACTAAAAGTAAGCAAATTTCCATCATACCACCATTCCACAATAAAATGAGAAACTCCATACCATTCATGCTTAGTACTCTCCCCAAAATTCGTTGCATAAAAAGGAAGTAGAAGACATGGCTACAAGAAAAAGAAAAAGAAAATGCATGCTTACATCATAAGCATGAGAAAAAAAGGTAGCCATGTTTTATCCCTGCAAAATATGAGAGTCCACTCAAAAAGGTGTCATTCAAAAATATCCACATCCACTCCATTCCATCACACATGCACAAGTCTTGAATCAAATTGTTTTGAAATTGATTTCTCCTAAGGCTAGCTCTTTTGACTTAGCAATATTATGTGTTGCAAATATGCCTACTATATTCCCTACCAAGCTCCACATACAAGCTTTATGTATAGGTAGGCTTAATCTAGGCACAATGCCTTGGTGAGGACATATTTCCACTGCACAAAAAGGAGAGACTTGAGAGAATCAAATTGAGATACTTAAAATCTAAATTGAACTCCCTGGAATTTAAGTGGAACTTGATTTCTAGGGTATGTGTGCTCAATTTGATGTTCTATCTTTCAACCACCTATGAAAAGGAGATGGCATAAGCCCCATAATAAACTAAGATGGGTGAAGTACCGTGCCAGTTTTTGCAATACTAGGTAGAGTATTTTGTTGTGCACATGGTACTTTTGAAAAGTAGAACATAGTAGCAACTCCTGATCATCAACCTAAAGTCTTGACTTTGCTCGGGACGAGCAAAGGATAAGCTTGGGGGAGTTTATTGACGGCTATTATACACCAATTTTACCTGTCAATATAACTTAATTATGTGAAGGAATTGTCATTTCTTGCACACATCACCTTTCTATTTAACCTATTTCCACTTGTCCTTGGAGAAAGTAGTGCATGCAGGGATTCTATGCAGAAATGAAGTGAAACAAGGGGATGTATCCTATAAAATATCATTCTAGCCAATCAGGCGATGCCATATGGCACCACATGGATCAAATGGCCCACAAACAAAAGTATCCGAGGCCATCTGTGACACCCGGTTTTGAAAATGAACCAAGTGCAGTATATGTGTGCCCAGGATGTTTAACAAACATACACAAGTGATTCATAAATGATAAACAGATAATTACAACAACTCAATTTATTAAAGAAGCACTATTATTACATTATTCAGATAATCGTCAACTTACAACTCTAATAATCATTAATGAACTATAACTGCAGCAGAAATATTCTAATTAAGCAAACTGAGCAAATAGGGTAGCGCAACTCCAAGCAACACCACAAGTAAAGCTGACGGTAGCACACAACCCAGAACTCCTCATTAATGTCGTGATACTCCAAATCCTGACCTGCAACTATTGGTGGGGAATTGTAAGGGTGCGTACATGTCCTACTCATCAAGTGTGGAAGGTATGACATGTATCTTAAACAAGGCATGATAATAAGCAATGGCTATTTGCTGAAAAGTACATTTAAAACATGTAGAAAAGCATTATACTATGTCTATGTGAAGTAATCCCATCATATCCCACATAATTAACATAATACGAAACCATAACCCCTTATCCATCCATATGCCAGGTTATTACCATCATCATCATCCATGTTCATTTATCATAACTCAATCCATGACCATAACCATAACCATAACCATCCCAAATCCCAAGTTTCCTCTGATCATGGAAGTTGTCCAGGTGCTCATAACCGGGAGCATGACTATCATGATAGTTTTTAACACTTTGCAGAGTTTGTACCACTTTACCCACGTGTTCGTGATTTTATCACCTTTCGGTGATTAAGAGCCTCTATTATGCCGTCTCACACTTTCGTTGGTGTGTTGCCAAGAGATCACAAAATAGCCTTTACAAAGGGACTACTAGCACGTACGCACCCACTGAGGTTTCAACGATGGTGATGCCTCCAGCTGAGCACATCCGAAACCAAGGGCCCCCTCTTGTGCTGTTCGAATCCCAATGAGTCCTGCCACTTATACAAACCCAATCCAACCCCCCGTCCCCGCTCTTTCAAATGGTCCGCGCAGTACTAGCAATACCCTAATTAATCAGCTACGCCGCACCCATACTTGGCCTCGTGGTGGCACTGTAGTCCTGGCTCATTCTCGCATGAACTGATCCTTGGATCCAATGCAAGCAAACCACCATAACATCCAACCCATCCACATAACATGCTTGCTTAGATCACCCATTACCATGTTACCATTAACCATGTTCATCAATGTACGTTATCCATAATCTCAATAATTTATAATTAAGTAACTTGGTTGTTTTCCCATCCCAATTAATTTGAGCGAAGCCAAAAGGTAAAAAGCCCTTCCCGACTCTCTACGATGTGTTCCAAGCGACAAGGGTGGTTAAACAAGTCTAGTAAACTTCCTATCATAGGAGTCCCATCAAATTGACACAGGCATGCAAGTTTGAAAACAAAACATTTAAAAGCTAGGATCAATATGATCAAGGAGACTTGCCTTGCTCCTGAGCTTGTTTAGGGTCAAGGACTTCAAAATTCTGGTACTGGAGGTCCTTGACAAAATTCTGGTACCGGAAGTTTCCTTCTTGAATACTCTTAAAAGGGGAAATGCTACATCGATAGTTTCCGTGCGCTTGCGGACGTTCACTTGAGAATTAAAAGCTACCAACAAACATTTCTGGCACCACTGCTAGGGATGGATTATTAGTAGTGCGTAGGAAATATCAACAAGCATTTATGGCGCCATTGTCGGGGATGATTTGTTAGTAGTGCGTAGGAAATATCAACATCAATCAATTATCACCCAGGAAAGGCTAATGTAGTGGCCGATGCTTCGAGTCGGAAAAGAGTAAGCCACCAACTCATGGTTCGAGAGTTGCCATCCGAGTTATGTAAGGAGTTTGAACGGTTAAATCTTGGATTTGTGAATGAGATGGGGATGATGGAGTTAAATCCGACTTTGGAGCAAGAAATTCGGGAAGGTTAGACCAACGATGAGGAAATTCAGGAAATCAAGTAAAATACCAAAGAAGTGAGAGAATTCAGATTTGATGAGGACGAACATGGTACCCTATGGCTCGGAAAGAGGATTGTTGTGCCTAATGATAAGCATATTCGGGGAACGATATTGAAGGAGGCACATGCCTCACCTTACTCAATTCATCCTGGCTGTACAAAGATGTACAAAGACTTAAAACATGTTATTTGTGGGCCAACATGAAAAAGGACATAGTCGAATATGTAGCCTTGTGTGATGTGTGCCAACGGGTTAAAGCCGAACATCAAAGGCCAGCGGGACAATTGCAGCCATTGAAGATTCCAGAGTGGAAGTGGGAAGAAATCGGGATGGACTTCATAGTTGGATTATCGTGGACCCAGTTTGGCTATGACTTAGTATGGGTTATTGTGGATCGGTTAACCAAGTCAGCTCACTTCATCCCTGTAAAGACCAAGTATACCGCAATACAACTAGCAGACCTATATATGAAGCACAATATGTGCCGACATGGAGTTCCAAAGAAAATAGTCTCGGACCGAGGTTCTTAATTCACCTCTAGGTTCTGGCAGAAATTGCATGAAGCATTGGGTACAATGTTGCATTTAAGTTTGGCAAATCACCTGCAAACCGAGAGGACAAATTAGATTTTAGAGGACATGTTGAGAGCTTGTGCTTTAAAGCATGGAAGAAGTTGGGACAAAAGCTTGCCACATGCAGAATTCTCATATAACATTGTAGGATCGAAGAGCACGTGAAAAGCTACCAGAGGGGGGGGGGGGTGAATGGTAGATTTAAACTTTTTCAGCGGAAGCAACGAAAACCCCTCGGTAGAAAAATGATTTGTTAAAGAAATTGTGTGTGCAACTAATCTAAACGTGTTCAACCGTGACAAAAGTAGTAGATATTGTAGATAATCAAGTCACAAAGACACTATAATAAGAATCATGGAAATCCCTCAAGAAAAACTCAAGTTAATCGAAAGATCGAATAAAGGTTAATCTGTTCTGCCGAGTAAAAAAAGTTTTGCAATACTGCAAAGAAAATCGTGTATATCCAAAACCACAAATCCAATAACCATGAATTTTTTATAGATGATAGAAATAAAGTTTTGAAGACAACCCAAAATGAATCACGTCAATCGGATCTATAAAACTCGAGTTATGATAAAACCACTGAGGAAAGGTAGTGTTGCACAGAAACTCGACGAGAAAAACTTGTAGACAACAAGTCGGGCGAACAAGGCACGAAAGTTCCTTTAAACTACAATCTTTATTGAATAGAACACAAGAGGAATAGCCCAAAAGTCATCTACAACGAGCTCTGACCTCCCTTGCTTATATAACCAGCCTGAAGGCCAACTCCACTCAAACTAGGACTATAATCCTACTCTCATCACGAATCGTAACTAACCATAGCTGCTCAAGATCTTCCTATTCGCAGATAGAAACAATCTCAAGACTTCCTAACAAACTCAGGAACATATTCCACCTTCCTAAAACAACCTAACTTTGTGTCCCACACGAAAACTATCATAACCAACTCGATACTTTCCATACCCAATCCATAACTGACTCTACCGCGGCCAAAGTCATCATCCGATACAATCCGATCCTTCCAACCAGATGTTTCCTTCCATAATCCCATCTTCAGAACCATGTTGCCACGTCATGCATCGCATGCATACGTGCGAACACCTTCTTTCGACATCCAGTTTCCTTCATATGCACTGCCCTTGATTCAATCACCCTGCGTGACGTCCTGATCAGCTCAACCACAATTCCTCCCGAACTTCATTGTTGGAACCTCATCTCCTCCCTGAGACTAGTCCAATGGATCCCGTCACCAGCTGTGTCTTGAATTAAAGCAACACTTGCACATGAACAAACAACCGATACCTCTGAGCACAAGTCCTCGACTTGACTCTCATTAGTTCCAAAACCACAACACCTTACGTGAGCACCTCACATAAGCATGTTGCAAACCACAGTAAAAGTGGACATTTTTATAACAGCCAAAACACAACAAAAACTTAGTAAATGAATACTAAGCAACATTTCAGAATGTAAAACAAGTTCGGAAAAATTTAGAGAAACAATAAAATTAAGTTCCAAAACTTACAAAAGCTAACGGGAGCTAAAACAAAGTCAGTCGAAATACAACCAATAGCAGCCTCCCAAAGTTAGCAGAACTAGCATCCGCCAGAGCTTACCAAAACTAGTCGTAACTAGTCAATCCAAAAGCCGGAGCTAGAAAAAGCAAGTCGGAGCTTAACAAAGACATGTCGGAGCAATCAAAGACATGTCGGAGCTAAAGACAGAGCTTCACTGGAGCTACGCAAAAACATATCAGACTTAGACAAAGCAAGTCAGACCTTATGTCGGGCCTTGCTAGAGCTACCCAAAACAAGTCGGACCTATCATTGGACCTTGCTGGAGCTCGAACCTAGAGTCGGACCTTGTTAAAAAGGTGTTTTTGGTAGTATTCAAAACTTTCATCGTCAAAGCCAATGTATTCAGCACACATAGGTCTCACAATCTCCCCCTTGATGAATGAATTGGCAACACCACTTAAAATCCGAACATTGGCTTATTCACATGAAAAGTTTTGAAAACAATTTCTCCCTAAAATATTTCTCCCCGTTTGTAAATCAGAAAAAATGAGAAGAAAAAAAACAATAAACTCTCCCCCTGAGAAGAGTCGTGCCAAAACACTTGTGAATGTGTGATCAATTTCTCCCCCTTTGACAATGTATTCGGCAAGATTCAAAAGAGAAATTTTAATTTGTTATGAGCATATTATGACATATACATATGAAACAAAGCTCATCCAAGTCATACTATCAAGTAACTTACACTACAATAATGAGATACATAAAGTAGTGTAAGCCATGCTAGAGATCAATTGTGATTTTCAATTTAAGCAAGTCATGATCTCACAAACTTATCTATTTTAGGACCTGAAAGCATGACACTTGTTGTTGCAATTTTTTATCATCATTTAAATCATAAATTTTGATCATATAACATTTGCAAGAAAATATATGCACATCTGCCTTATTCTAACCAACCAAGCCAAGCCTATGTCATTTGATAATCAGAAGCTTAAGGATATGGTTTTAGTCATACACAAATTCTTCCAAGTTCTTATCTGAGTGCAATGATAATCCATCTCAAAAGAAGAAGTGCAATGCATGCATAGCGAATCTTCCCAATTCGCCTTCAATCATTTCAATCTTGGCTTCTCGCACATGACGATCACCTTCATGTGCAGTTTGTAAAGTGTCCCATATCTCCTTAGCAATTTCTAGTCCATCCACCTTGGTGAACTCGTCTTGGCTCAGTGACGATGTTATGACAGCTGCAGCTTGAGCGCTTCAATGAATAGCTTGTTCTTGACTTGGTGTGAGCTCTTCATCATCATCATCCGCGATTTTATCCCGTGGTTCGATTCCCACGAAGGAAACCTACATCCACATTGAGGAGTCCACGGAGGATCGGGTTTTCACCAACCCTACCCTCGTCAAATCGTCAAGGAGGTCGATTATCTTCCACTAATCACAAAGGGGCAAATAACCGAATTCAAGTGGCCTTCTCACATGTTGAGGGATCCCCAAGATTTACAAAGATGAACACCACCAAACACACTCAAAATATATGTTGTAAACAACAAGAGTGTGCGAGAGAATCAAACCCAAGAGCTCTAGATGTGTGAAACAAGTCTCTCCTTTTGATCAATGCTAATCCTCAAATTTTTGATCTTCTTTTAGGTTAGAATGTGTGGGGAGATGTGTTTTTAGGGCTCTTGGGAGGTGTGACGACGCAGGGAATAGAGAGAGTTGGTTGTAGGGCCGTACACCTCTATTTATAGTAGGGTTTCCAAAAGTTACCGTTAGGGTTTGCGATGTCCGAACTAGTCCGTGGTGGACTCCAGACTAGTCTGGTGTGCGGTGTGTGGGAAACCTTAAGTGTTCTAATATATCGGACTTGTCTGGCAAAGGGCGGACTAGTCCGATTTGGGCTTTGGAAGTGTTCAGACTAGTCCAGCACATATCAGACTAGTCCAGTATGGTGAACCTCATGTAGAATTTAGGACAAGTCCGCAATGGGAGGACTTGTCCGATTTCATTCAGAGAGTTTTCGGACTAGTCCGTGGTGATATCAGACTTGTCTGGTTCTGTGTAAAGTGTGAGGTTTTAAGGACAATTCTGCACAGGGGCAGACTTGTCCATTTTGAGTCAGAAAGATATCGGACTAGTCCGTGGTGATATCGGACTAGTCCGGTGCTGTGAAACCTGGACTATTTGTAGACAAGTTCGCACTGGGAGGACTTGTCTGTTTCTGGACAAAGAGATATCGGACTAGTACAGTGAATATCCCATTAGTCCGGACCTGTCAAAAAATTGTGCAGTGAGGGGAATTTCTTTTGCTTGAGCTCTTGGGGTGTGTTTCTCCAACACACTCCATACAGAATAACGTATTCTATTCAGATCGTGAGCTCTTCTCCATATAGATCCTCATTCTCCTTTCTTTTTGCGCTTCCTTCATAATTTCATTAAAACCTGCGCTCATTGCAACAATTTTTAAGGATATCATTTGTTTGTCATAAATCAACCAAAACCCACAAAGGATGCCTAGATGCACTTTCAGTCAACAATGGCAACTTCGCGTCGGACCAACTCTAGCCGTTGATCTTCGCACAACCTCAGGCGGGCATCAGCGGAAGCATGGGACTTCAAGGCCTTCACCTCAAGCTCCTTGTTCTTGGCATCGACCAACTTCACCCAACGCCACTCCTCCGCAAGCTGATCCCACTCTAGTGCGAATGCAGCTTGTGTCTGATGCAAGATGGACTGGGCTGCGGCAACAGCATCGACAACAGGGATTGGCGCGACTGTCGCCACAGACGACTGCCCCTCTGCCCCTCCTACCGACGCCAAGGCAGACACCAGCGCCTGGGGACTAGAAGGTTCCCTGGCTGGAGCTTCAGGAACCGCCAAGCCGGTGCCCCGCGCTAAAGTCCCCTCCTCCGCTGCAAGGACATCGTCGGCAGCCGGCGGCGAGTTGCCATCTTGCGCACCAATGACATTAGGCGCTGGCGCCGCTTCAATGGTGGGCGGGTCAACTCCGCCAAGGGAGGCAGCTACGACCAAGGTAGCCTCCTCCTCGCCGAGCACCTCCTCGACTGGCACTTCCTCGCTTGGTGCCACCTCTGCTTCGCCTACCTCGACGGACGGGAGTGCAAAGACATCGACGGCACCAAAGGCCGACGCACCTTCGGACGTAGGATGCGGCGCGACAGACCCCGTTCTAGCTTCGGGAGAGGCAGGGGCTATCAAGCCCACCCCTGGAAGCACCAAAAGAACCAAGTCGGGTGACGACGCACTGAAAAGCCAAGGTAAAACTCCGTCAGAGCAAAAAAAGAAAAGAAGAGAAATAGCAGAGGGAGAATTTGCGGCTTACTGGTGGGACGGGCCGCTCTAATCACCTTGGCCTTCCGCCCACGCGATAGATTGAGGTCGCCAGGACCCGAAGACAAGGCCGACGTAGCCATCTCTGGCATCGGCTCTTGATCAACCTACGTTAGCGCAGCCACCTGCGCAGACACCTCTACGCTCCTCAAGAACCAGAGCCACCGCTGGAGTCAGAAACCAAGTCGATGACGGGAGCATCGGCCGCACCGACCCCATCGCGAGGGGAGATGGCGGTATCATCCCCCCGTGTCAGATTCCGCTTCTTCGATGTAGTGGTAGCGGAACCCGCGGCCAGGGGCAAGAACGCTTTCCGGCGACGGAACTAGCACTGCTTGGCTGCCTTCCAGCCTAACAGAAGATGTTGGGGGCCCTACCTCCGCCCTTCCCGAAGAATGGGTGGAGGACACCGACCTTAGTTACATCATGGCGCGGCACTGCGCCAGGACCGCAGAAGCCCCAGACGTCTCCTCGGGGTGCAGGCAAGTAACACCGAACACATTGACCTCCGGCATCGAGCTCAGCAGCTCGTCTCTCAATTCCGGAGTCATGAAGAGCGGCTGACAGTCGTTCGGGATGGAGATGTGCTTGTCGTCAACCGTGTCGGAGGTCACCACCTTCAAAAAGCCCTCCAACACCTCTGGGGTGGGGTCTTCCAGATCCAACCGGCAACGATCATAGGTGCCGACGTAGTGCCAGGCCTCGTACCGGTTCTTCTGGAGAGGGGCAGTGCGGCGGCGCAAGAAGTCGGCCAGCACCATCAGGGAGGTCAGGCCTTTGCTCGCCAGGGACTTGATCCTCCTCAATATCAGCGTATACTCCTTCGTCAACACCTGGAAGGCTTCCCAGGTGGTGAGATTAGAGGCTGGACCTTCAGAAGGCATCATCAGCGCTAGATGGGTCTCAACTCGCACGATCGCCCAGTCTTCCCTCCAGGTCTTCCACTTGCCCCCTTTGAGTAGGGGTGGGCAAAAAAACCGGGACCAAAAAAACCGAACCGAAAAAACCGAGACCGAGACCGAAAAGACCGAAATATCGGGTATCGGGTACCTATTCGGGTACCAAATCTAAATAACCGATATATTAATTTCGAATTCGGGTATCACTCTCGAGTACCCAAAATAACCGAATAACTAAACTATAAAATCTCAAGTCAAATTACAATCTATGAATCCTCAACAATATGAATTTTGATATTTCATTTGTGAGTTTTGATATGTGAAATCATTAGATTAAAATATTTATTTACCATGCATCATGAACAAACTAATAATTTATTGTCTCTGGAGATTAAATTTACGAATGATCTTAAACTTATATTGATTGTTGAGAGCATAAAATAAGAATAACGTACAATTCAGGTATTTCGGGTAAGACCGAAGACCGAACCGAAATTTAGCTACCCAAAAATTTCGAGTATCTAATATTTGTATAACATTTCGGGTAGGGATTTTCAAAAACCGAAATTCAAAAAGACTGAAATAACCGAACCGAATTTAATGGGTAGACCGAACGCCCGCCCCTACCTTTAAGCGAAGGAATGTAAGAATGGGAGGTCTTGTCCCGGTGCCGAAAGTAGTAGGCACCCACCTGGGTCATCTCGCTCTTTCCGGTGGTCTTCATCACGAAGAAGAACCGGAACATCTCCACCGTTGGCTTGCAGCCTACGAACGCCTCACAGAAGTGGATGAACAATGCGATAGGTGGTGAAGCTGCAGCCCGTACTCCTCTAGCACTGCGAGGAAGAACCTCGACGGCTAAAGCCCCAGTCTCGCAGACACTTAGGCAGCGAAGAGGACGGTCTCATCTTTGCGTAGGTCTTCAAGGGTGGGAGATCCGCACTGGATCATCCACGCACACTCCGCTGCTAACCAGCCAAGTAGTCACCGCATCGACAACAGGCTATCTGCCGACTGAAAGCAAGAGAGAGGCAGTTGGGAAGCCATCAGAATAGGCGAAGGTGAGAACTTTGGCTAAGGGATGAAGGCTCGGGTGCTCGAGGAAGAAGGCAAAAGCTCAGGATGTGGGGCGCGAGTAAGGAAGGAATCGATCCCTCTAACAAAGGTTTCCTTTTTTATCACCCCCACGACACCTGAGCACTTCGTGCGTAACGCAACAGCTCGACCCACACCACTCGACATATGGCACCCATGACAATGGGCCCAACATCCCCGCTCTGAAGTACTGGCCCAGTCAGTCAGCCACCTGTGGAAACCGCTGGAGAGGCTCCCATAATGGCGGAGCAAGAGAAAGTGCTATAGATGCTTCGGGAACCGTCACGGTTAAAGGCGCTGCAAAATACAGAGATATTAAAGCAAGCAAATATCCTATTGCCATCGTCTCTCAACCAGAAGGGGATGCGTGGCGACGTTGGCAGAAGCACCCACCGCTTCGGCTGTCCAAGACAGAATTCAAAGCACGATGCGGGAAAACATGGAAAGGGCTCCACCTTTGGGCTCTTCACCCCGCCCCAAGATGGACCCAGGGGCCACTGTCGATACCCTGCAGACGGGGTACCTTTCGCACACAGGATGAAGACACTTAGGCGCGTCCGGAGGTGCCACGTGCCCCGTAGGTGCCAAGACCTCGGCCTCCTCGAAGATCGAGCTTCGGTGCTGCCACCTGCACCTTGAAGATGGGACTCGGTCTCTCCGATGGGACGGGCTCCCAAGAAGCCACGTGTAGGGACGTGACCTCACCCAACCTTAGGGGAGAGCTCCAGTGTAGCCACATGGCTCAGGGTGCCGGGTCCAACACCCCCCACAGGAAAGGGCTTGGAGGTGCCATGCCCCGAAGCTGCCACGCGTCACGAAGGACTTGGGTTGGCCTCCCCAACAGGTGTCAGCC
The DNA here is from genome assembly GCA_036927565.1 of Tuctoria greenei. Lineage (NCBI taxonomy): Eukaryota > Viridiplantae > Streptophyta > Magnoliopsida > Poales > Poaceae > Tuctoria > Tuctoria greenei. The sequence goes on from JAYESD010000008.1 coordinate 130,924,076, forward strand.
CCGACGCTGCCTCGTGTCCCGCAGCTCACCTCAGACGGTAAGATACAGGAGATAAGGGATGGTGCGCCCAACCCAAATCATGCATTGAAGACGCACATCCACCTCCAACGCACAACGCGGAGCACGCCAAAGGTCAGAGACCGCTGTGACCAATCACATCGCAGTGAAGGCGCTGCATGCCTATCCCACTTAGCCAAGTGGGTAGCTTGCGGCAACAAGACCGGCTGACGGGACACCTTCTGCCATCATCAGCAGCGGCGCGTGGGCTACTGACAGTTCAGGCAGCAAGACAGCAAGTCTTCGGTCCATGGTCAGAGCAAGCTTATGCAAGAAGCCTTAGATATTTAGGATAAGATCACCCTGAGACCACCTGTCGGGTCCTAGGCCCCACTTGTAAGGCATCCGGCCTTAGCTATAAAAGATCCGGACCGCCACCGTTACAAAGAACCAAATATCACACATGCATACACACATACTAGCAATACCATCGACCGTGGAGTATGGTGTTATGCTCCTTGCGGCCTGAACCACGTAAAAACCACCTTGTCATACTCTCTTCCGCTAGAACACTTGATTGATGCGTAACCCTGCCGAACAAAGAACCTCCACGGGATGCTCCTTAGCAGATTCGGGGGAAGTGTCGCATTAACACTTCGATAACTACTCTAAAACTGACAACTAAGGATTTACTTTCGGCGAGTTCATTTATGCAAATTTCAGCTTCTAGTCTTTAAAGTTTCTAGCATGTAGAGTTTCATGCCTTAGGTGAAACGGTTAAGTCTAGCTGAGCTTCAAGCTCACTATTGCTTTATTGTGGTTTTTGCATGTTTTCTTTATGCTTATATTAAGAGTTGTCCGTGAGACCTCGAGCTTGTCAAGATGTATCTCTCACGTGATAACCTTGCCACTGCTTACCTGCTTCGTGTTGCTAGTAGGAAGTGTCCGCGAGCCATGGACACCTTTTCTTATGCATAGCTAGGTTGAGAGTGTGAGTATGCATATTCCGCTACGTGTGTACACGAGTTGTACACTATGTTGTAAACATGACTATCTTGTGAAATAAAGATTTGTGTTGGTTATTTTGAGTTGCTTTTCATGTGTGATGTTGTGTGTCGCATCGCATGGCACCATCCACTGTGGTTTCTAGAATGGTGGGACCCCAATCCTCACAGTCTGATATCAAAGCTGTATTGGGAATAGCACGCTTGAAAAACGCCAATGTTTGAAAACTTTGAAGTAGTCGAGTGAGGATTGGTGATTATGCTCCCATAAGGTCTATATTAGTGTATTTACTCAGATGGTGAGCTAACAGTGTTTAAATTGTTTGGCAACTACGAATTTGGATAGATTGTATAGGCTGGTAAGAGATTTATTGATGATTGATGGCTCTTATTGGGTGCATTTTCAGTGTTGCACTTATTTTCGTTGTTTCTGCTACTTTAGTTTAACTTAGGATGCCGAGTTGATCTTTTTTATTGTTTTGAAACTTGTTTATGGACTGTTTTTTATCTTTATTGGGATTTTGAAAGGGTGCTAGTAGACCTTATACAGACATGCAATGATGGTAGACCTGGTAGGAATTTGGTGCTGGGGTTTGTAATGCTAGGGTAATGGATTAAGCTTCGTGAATAGCTTGTTGACGTGATCCATCTTATGTAGATACACTAACTACATGAATGTATTGCGAGTAGAACACATTTGCGAGAGACTGTCTCTAGTGCCACCATCGATACGTATATGCCGGTTATAATTCGGTTAGGTTTTTACTTTTGTGAGGCAACGTAGTACAGACATACTTCTTATCTATACATCATTCTTCTTATGATCAAAGTAATCACTTCACCGTTTAATGAGTCAAAACTTTACCTTGGAACTAAAAATGTGAGTTTAGGAATCAATACTAACTATTGAGCTCTAATTTTGAACTAAGATTTAAATTAGAGTTTAGTTACAAACCAAACTTTTCAAAAACAATGTGTGCTGACTTTGAGCAGAAATTTTGTTAACCTTTGGAAAGCCATAACTCTCAATACATTCAACCAATGAAGGTGTACAATACATGGATATATAGATATGAGAGTCCTTTACAGCTTTCCTTTTGACCTTTAGAACATAATATCAAGTTAAATTAGTGAAAAAGTTAAAATGGTGCAACCTGGCACAGAAACAGGACAATTTATGTATGCCTAAGTAATCTGACCATAACCCTCCACAGAAAAATCCAATAGGGTCATGGCTTACACTGATGGAAATATAGAGAAATATACTACAACTTTGTTATCGAAAGTTTCCTTGAATTTTTTTATTATCTATGTGTTAAACTGTGGCCAAATCAACAATATACAAAGGAGGTGCTGTCAAAATTTCACAGAAAGTCTTTTAATTTGTCAACTTTGAAAAGCCATATCTTTTAAACCATAAATTCTATGAAAGCAAATAAATACCTTTTGGAAATTTATAGAAGTCCTCCACAATATTTGTATTCTCTCCAAGACCATAATCCCCCTCTAGATTGGTTAAAAGTCCAGATCACCCCAATATGTCCAGAAATACCAATTCTGGCCATAATTTTGTACACTTCTGTAGTTTGCTCATAACTTTCCAAATAAAAATCACTAAGAGGCATATGATACACTTATAGAATTCTAATGAGTCATTCTACAACTTTGTAGTTTTGAGCTTTGTTGAATTTGGAGCAGAAATGTATGAAACAATTGGATCAAAGTGGGTAACTCCAAATGTGATGCTGCTGCAAGTCTCCAGAATATCTGTCAACTTTTAATCTATATAACTTTTGATACAGAGATGATCTTGATGCAAATAAATACTCATTGGAAAGGTATCAAAGTTAACTAAAATTTTGATGTGTGTACCTCAGATTGAGAATATACAATTATCAGGAGCAAAATTTGAGATTTATACAGACTGGTCAGTTTACACTATACTTGTTAGAAAATCGCTCGGTTATGCATACGTGATAGATCATGCCGAACGTGGATATTGTTAGACTATATAAAGTTTTTAACATGTTCATGTTTCACCTTTCATCATGTTGCTGTTGGATTTAGTGGAAAAAGTTATAGATGGCATGGAGCATTACCATTCATTTGTGCAAGTTTAAATCGTTTCATCACCATCGATTACTGGGAAGACCAAACTTCTGCAATGAATCCGTCAGTAACGTGAAGATATTCGTGCACAACACATCCCCAGGAGTATATATGGAGTGAGTTCTCAAGATACTACAATGGAACTTAAGGGGGAAGGAGTGCACCGAAATCAATTATTGTGATGATCACCCATTCAGTCTACATTGGAACACATCAACACCAAAGCAACATAATAGAATTGGATCTTCAAGCGTTCAAGTTCAAGCACCAGAACCACTCACAGGACAAAACAGAAGAAAGAATAAAAAACTATTACTACGGACACCTCTAGTGGCCTTGACCCTTTACTTGGTGATGTTCTATCATCGAGCTAAGCTTGTTAGTGGGTTTTAATGTTGTAACGTGGAGGTTGGTTATTCGTTCTTCAAAGGTTACCCTTTTTGTTACTTTTGAAGACAATACAATCACCTCCAATTAAGGATAGAGATCATTAGTAAGAACGCTATGAAATGAGAAATCTGACCCTTTGCTAGTAAACCACAATATTGCTTCTTACTTGTGGTTAGAAGGTTTTATGGAGCACTACCTCATCGACAAGTTTAATAATTCAGCTCTACCATATTCGCTACTTTAATTTGAATTGAGTTGAGTTCCATCCGTCCTTGTTATCTTGTTAACTTGTATTAAACGACCTTGCTTGAGATATGCAAGGTGCATTCCTTGACTAACACCTTTCATGACCAAGTTTAGTCGATTATTGTGAATCTTGAGATACATCTTATCGTGTTTGAATTGTCTTACATACTTTTGCTGAAACCATAAAAGTGAATGTATCATAACGTACACATCTTTACGTTGAGTTGCATTGCATATGCACAACATCCTCCAACTTGTGATGCATCATGACACAACAATCACTAAGAACATCGAAACACCTGAAAAATGCTTAATAATGAGCTTTGAGCAAGAATATGTACCCCCATTCAAATACCTAAGTGGTGTCTAAATAATCTTGAGCTATGGACAACTGTATCGTTCATAACGCCACTTGCTTGATTCATCATCTTTGAGTAATTCTTGAACCACCAGTTACTCGAATTCCTTGTGACCAAAGCCCGACTTAGGTAGTAAACCTCAAATTCAGAACTGTATAGAGAAACAACCTGAAACCAAAAGATTATCACAATCCAATCACTCCAAAGTTGTTAATCTCTTGTGTGTTAATGACTCTCTTCATCAACTGTTCCCTATCAGCTTCTTTCTCCATTCACTTGAATCTCGGGACGAGATTCTTTTAAGGGGGAAGGATTGTAAAAACCCACATTTAAAATGAGGAAAGAATGCAAAAATGCCAACTTAAAATTTTTTAAGTTGAATATGAGATTCAAAGTCATGTGAACAAATTTAGTACATAATATACTATTAAAAATAGGACTGCTAAAAACTTCACACAAAATGAGAGATTGTGAGTGTGTGATTGCAGTTAAGCAATTATGTATTGAACAGGGATTTCAACTATATTCAAAATACAACAAACAATTATAAAAAATGTTCAAATTTCAAATTCAAATAAAAGTAAGAATAAAATTCTAAATAAAGAACTCCACTCAGATTTGAAATTAATTAAAAGAAGGAACAAAATATGTTGAATATATATGAAGTGGTAGAGTGAAACAAACCGTAAAAGAGGAAGTTTAAATTCAAATCCAAGTTTTGTATTCAAAGTAGTCAAATTACAAATTTTAGACCACCACCATGTTTCCCATAATTCAAATATTAGCCCTGCCAAATATTAGCAATTTTGGACCTCAATTGTTATTTAATTGGATTACGCCATATGAGAGGATTTAAATTCAAAATTAAGATTCAAATTTGATTTCCACTCGTCAAATGTCAAGTTTGATTTCACCAGTGGACTACGCATATTGAATTAGACTTTCTGTCAAGAATTGTATTTTTAGAGCTGTTTTGATTGGAGAATTGTTTTTGCAGAGAGGGGATAACAAGAGGGAGTTGTGAGGCCCACATGTCAATTTCCCCCACTAGTCAGAATAGAGCAACTTCTGTTAGGTTTAGTCCCACATCGGATATTGATGATGGGGGAGCCCAACATATAAGGTGGAGGGAACCTCACTCATTAGACTAGTCTTTTGGGTTGAGGTGACTCAGTACCTTGGTTGGTGCTCCAGTTGGGCCTGTGCGTGTAGCAGACCCATTGCGACCTGGGCTGGCGGCAGGGGCCCGTCTGCGTGACGGGTTGGGTCGCGTTCTAACAAGTGGTATCAGAGTCATGGTTGGAAATCTAGAACATCTCTCAGGCCTCACACGAATACCGGTCCGTCGGAAACAACTCCAGGACCACATGAAATTGGGCTATCAGAGTAGTGTCCACCCGAGTGTGAAGGAGAGATGGGACACCTGATGTGTGATGGTGGAGATTGTTAGGTTTAGTCTCACATCGGATATTGATGATGGGGGAGCCTAACATATAAGGTGAAGGGAACCTCACCTATTAGGCTAGTCCTTTGGGTTGAGGTGACTCAGTACCTTGGTTGGTGCTCCAGTTATGCCTGTGTGTGTAGCAGGCCCATTGCAACCTGAGCTGGTGGCAGGTTCCATCTGCGTGACGGGTTGGGCCACGGAAGCGATGATGGATCTCCGAAGGCATCAATGCAAGATCACAGACGACACGCAAGGCATGCTAATTGTTAATGAGGTTCAGCTGAAGCCTACATCCCCGGGACATGCCTATAGGCACACCTCCCCAATATGTTGTCATCGTCGTGGTCGCAACAGCGACCCCCCCCCCCTATATTTATAAGGAGGCTGGTACATAGTTCAACACAAACTCTACACCCCACTGCTAATACAACTCAAAGTCCTAAGTGTAACCAATTCGTACACAATATTTGTCACATATCCAACAAATTCCACCTTGGCGAATATTACACCACCTTGAAGTCGTAATGCACGAATCTCCATGTACTGGACTTGAGTTGTCGACTTTGTAGCTCACGGAGACCCATTCGACGAGTCCAATGCCTTAGACTCGCCGTCCAAAGATAACACCACTATCTCCGCAACTCCATCTTCCAAGACTCGACCTGCAACAGAACACCCTTGTAACTTGTACAAATTTGATGCCTCTCTCTCTCCTATCATCACAGTCCCATCTCCATTCATGACTTTCATTGTCTTTCCATCTGGCTCAATCCGGAATAACAGACCATCACGATGTAGAGCCCCAAGCGAAATTAGATTCCTTTGCAGCTTTGGTACATGCTTAACAACTTGAAGCACGTGCTCACGTCCATCTTCAATTTTGATCTTGATCTCGCCTATTCTAATAACAGGGTGTCCCATATCATCTCCTAAATAAGCTTTACCAAAATCATCTGACTTGTACGAAGACAACCACTCCCTTTTGTGCGTCGCATGAAAAGAGCTTGCCGAATCTAACATCCATGCTTCAGTCGACTGTATGTTGATACCCACCGAGAGAACATCACCATCGCTATTCGAGTCACTCTTAGGAGTTACCACATTAGCACTTGAACCCTTCACTTTTGCTGGACAATCCCTTTTAATATGTCCCCACTCCTCACAGAAACAGCATTGTACCTTTTTCTTCTTCTTTCTCTTAGCCTCCACCTTCTCCTTGGCATTATAACCTTTGATCATCAAATCTTCAGCTTGAGGTCCTTCTACTGCATTGTTCTTCCTCCTTTGCTCTTGAGCTAGTAATGCTGCAATAACATCCTCAATTTTGATGGAATCCTTGCCGAATGTCAGGGTTGTGACAGTTTGCTCATAAGATGGTGGTAATGAGCATAAAAGAATTATTGCCTTGCCTTCATCATCAATTTTCACATCTAGTTGACCTAGATCCGTGACACATTGATTGAAGATATTTATGTGCTCTGCAAGATCAGACCATTACTGCATCTTCAACCCATATAATTTTTTCTTCTTATACATCTTGGTCATTAAATAAAATTGAGAGAGGAAGAAAAATATGAGAGAGAGAGAAAAGAGAGAAACTCCGCCTATGTTGTAATGACATAGCCGGTCTGAAGCCCGGATAAAGGAGGAGGGGTTGTGATAGGCTTGGCTAGCCAACAACTATACTTAGCCATCCTCATGGAAATGTAACCCATTGGAAATTCGTAGGGGCGTAACCCTCTTAGCGAGTGCCATACCGGAACCTTGGTATGGTGTTAAGTGGGCGAGGGTTGGGTCGCCACCGCCTTAGTGGCACGCCATATCGGAACCTGGATGTGGTGTTAAATCGGCGAGGGCTGGATCACCACCACCTTAGTGGCGTGCTACATCATCGCTCGGATGTAGTGTTAAGTGAGCAAGGGTATTTGCATCTTCCTCGACGGATGTGAAGGGTAAGGAAGCTAGCCGAGGAAACTAGGTTTCGAGTGGGTAGTTGGAATGTAGGATCCTTGACGGGAAAGCTATGAGATTTAGTGGACATTGCGATTAGGAGGTGTGTAAATATCCTTTGTGTACAAGAGACTAGATGGGCAGGTCAAAAGGCGAGAGAGGTTGAGAATACCGGTTTCAAGCTTTGTTATTCTGGCTCGACTGGAACTAGGAATGGCGTAGGCATCCTAATAGATAAGAGCCTCAAGGATGGAGTAGTGGATGTCTGTAGACGAGGGGATAGGATCATCCCAGTCAAGGTAGTTGTGGGGGACCTTATCTTGAATGTCATTAGTGCTTATACCCCATAAGTTGGGCTCGACATGAGCACTAAGAGACAATTTTGGGAGGATTGGAGGATATGGTTAGTAGTATAGTGTTAACCGAGAAGCTCTTCATAGGAGGAGATCTCAATGGTCATATAGGTACAACTAATGTAGGTCTTGGGGGGGGGGGGGGTACACGAATGTTTTGGGTGTGGCAATAGAAACCAGGAGAGTAATGATATCCTAGACTTTGTCGTAGCCTATGACCTATTGGTAGCTAACACCCTCTTTAAGAAGAGGCTGTCTCACTTAGTGACCTTTACTAGTGCCCGACATTCTAGTCAAATCGACTATATCCTCACCAGGAGAAGGAAGAGAGGGACATGTTTAGATTGGTAGGTGATTCCTGGGGAATGTGTTGTTCAACAACATAAACTTGTGGTAGCCGACTTTCGTTTCCACATGTGTGTGTCACGAGACAAAGGTGTTAAAACTGCAAGAACAAAGTGGTGGAAGTTGAAGGATGAAGCACAAAAATCATTCAAAAGGAGGATGATCGCAGAAGGACCTTGAAGTGAAGAGGAAGATGCGGATAGTATGTGGGTGAAGATGGTGACTTACATTAGGAAGGCAGCTAGGGAGGTGCTTGGGTAGACAAAGGTAAGAAACTTGCAGATAAAGACACTTGGTGGTGGAATGAAGATGTACAAAAAGCTATTAAAGAGAAGAAGGAGTGTTATAAGAGCTGGCATCATGAGAGAAGCACGAGTAACATGGCGAAGTATAAAGAGACTAAGAAAAATGCAATGCGTGTTGTGAGTAAAGCAAGGGGTAGGCCTATGATGCGCTATATGAGAGGCTAGGGACAAAAGAAGGCAAAATGGATATATACAAGGTGGGAAACTTCACGAGAGAAAGGTGAGAGATCTCAACCAAGTCAAATGCATTAAGGATGAGGCAGATCAAATTCTATTGAAGGATGAAGAAATTAGGAACATATGGCGGGACTACTTCAATGGACTATTCAATGACGAGAATGATTGCATTAGGTTTGAGTTGAATGACTCATTTGATGACACCAACAGACGATTCGGGCGGAGGATACAAGAGTCTGAGGTTAGAGAGGCCTTAAAAAGGATGAAAGGAGGAAAGGCCCGCGGCCCCGATGATGTCCCCATTGAGGTGTGGAGATTTCTAGGGGATGTAGCAATAATATAGCTCACTAAACTATTCAACCTCAATTTTCAGTCAAAGAAAATGCCTAAAGAGTGGCGGAAAAGTATTTTAGTACCCATCTTCAAAAATAAAGGAGATGTTCAAAGTTGTACCAACTACCGCGGAATTAAGCTCATGAGTCATACTATGAAGCTCTGGGAGAGAGTGATTGAACACCGCTTGAGGAAAGTGACCAATGTCACTAAAAACCAGTTTGGTTTTATGCCTGGGAGGTCCACTATGGAGGCGATTTTCTTACTCTGTCAGCTTATGGAGAGGTATAGGGAGCAAAAGAAGGATCTACATATGGTGTTCATTGACTTGGAGAGGGCATATGATAAGGTACCAAGACCGGTCATGTGGTGGGCACTAGAGAAATACACAGTCCCAACAAAGTACATTAACCTTATCAAGGATATGTACAATAATGTGGTGACAAGTGTGCGCGTAAGAGATAGTGAGACCGACACTTTTCCTATCACAATAGGGCTACACCAAGGATCAGACTTAAGTCCTTACATCTTTTCCTTAGTGATGGATGAGGTGTTGAATGATATACAAGGGGATATCCCTTGGTGTATGCTCTTTGCTGATGATGTAGTGTTGGTAGATAAAACTAGGGATGGTGTTGATAGAGAATTGGAGCTATGGAGGCAGACCTTAGAGTCTAAGGGGTTTAGACTTAGTAGAATCAAGACTGAGTATATGAGATGCGACTTTAGTGATGTCGGGTGTGAGGATAGAAATGTTAGTTTACAAGGACAAGTAGTACCTAGGAGGGACACATTTCGATATTTAGGATCAATGTTACAAAACAATGGTGATATTGACGAAGATGCTTGCCACATGATCAAAATTGGGTGGATGAAGTGGCGACAAGCATCTGGAATCTTATGTGATAAGAAAGTTCCACAAAAACTGAAAGGAAAATTCTATAGGACGGTGATCAGACCTGTGATGCTGTATAGAGCAGAATGTTGGCCAACTAAAAGGCAACATGTCCAACAAATAAGTATTGCAGAGATGTGCATGCTACGGTGGATGTGCGGTCACACAAGAAGAGACAAAATTAGGAACGAGGTGATACGTGATAGGGCAGGGTTGACACCGATTGAGGAGAAGCTAGTCCAACATCGCCTACAGTGGTTTGGGCATATCCAGCGGAGACCTTCAGAAGCACCGGTTAACAGTGAGATTATAAAGAGTAGAGAAAATTTTAGGAGTGGTAGAGGTCGACCAAGGTTGACATGGCAGGAGGCGGTGAAACGAGACTTAAAGGAGTAGGACATACCTAGAGATTTGGCTCATGATAGGACTGCATGGAAATTAGCAATTCATGTGCCAGAATCATAGTTTATTCATATTTTGTTACTCTTATCTTCTTTCTTATTAACCCATTTCTAAAATAAATAAAATGTAGAATCTTATTTTATTCGTATTTATTATTATTATTATATTTTATTATTATTTTTTTACTTTCATCTTATTTTCTATTACTTTTCTTCAAAATTGTTGGGTTTTATTTCTAGCCGACTCCAACTTGTTTGGGACAAAGGCTTGGTTGTTGTTGATACATGTTGGTCGTCAAAGTCTTTGACATGAACTAATTTTCCAGCTTATGCCAGATTTTCTTTGGACATTGTCCGACAAACACAACCGTATGGTTGCAGCTGCTTGCATCTGCTTCTCCTCCCACTCGTCATCCTCCATTTTGATCGGCTTCTTCGCCTTCAGAACAGACAAAAGACTTTGTTACGCCAACAAATCTTTCATCTTTATCTGCTATAAACCAAAGTTGCCGCTGCAATCAAACTTCACCATATCAAATCTAATACTTGACGCTATCTCGCCAACACACGGTTTTACCAGCCCTTTGCCGCCTGTGCTACTGTTCGATCCGCTTGCCTAGTTGACTGCAACAGCAGCGAATCAAATTTCCTCGTCGCTCTCTTGCACGACCAAATAGCTTTCTTGATTGCAAGACTGTCTGACTTTTGTTCCACGATCACCCTAAGTTCCTGACCTTGTAGAAGGCTTCTACCTTGCAACAACACGTAAAGCCTGTTGCACTTGATCCTCTGCCAGCTCAAATCAAACTTGTCGGTACCCTGAGCACCGTATACCCCTTGAGATTGCAAAGATCTCAAGGAAATGTCATCTACTTGATTTAAAGACCTTCGGAGGCCCACATGTCAGACATAATCGGACCCACTTCCCCAACATGGTTAGTCCCAAGGTCGCCACGTGTACCATCAAACCGGAGCTACCGCCCACAAAGGGGAAGCTCCAGGCTATGTACCATAACGGCACCCCCGGACCTAACCCCAGACCGAGGGAAGCTCCGGAACTGGCACGTGTCTGGTAGCACCGGACCTATCTGTTCCTCACAGCATGCTCCAGAGCTGCCACGTGTCCAACCGTCGGATCTTCAGCCTCAAACCTCCGGTAGACTCCACAACAGCTCCAGATCTTCAAAGGGGAATCAAGGACTTCAAGACCCGATTAAGTGTTATTAATACTATATTAATGACACATGATCGGAAGACCTTAATTACCAGTAACGGTGCTGTCAAAGCCCGTAACTCGGTCATTAAGGATAATTAAGCGTATCAATTGTGTATCAATATTAGTAACCGCCGGGGCCACATGTCGGGCCAGGCCAACTTGTAATGGCCTGTCCTTGTACTATAAAAGGACAGGCCGACGATACATAGGACACGCGCTCACTCTACGCTCACTCAACGTGCTCACTCTACACTCTCAACTCACGTTGAGCTCATACATCCAATACAACACCAACACACCCCGTGGAGTAGGGTATTACGCTCAGGCGACCCGAACCACGTAAATCTTCGTGTCTCCTGTGTCATTTTACACTTCACCTTCTTGAATCTCCGCACGCCCACACCAAACTTCAAACTCCGCAAACACCTTACTAGTGTCGGGAGATCTGCCGGATCAAAACCACCGATAGTTGGCGCGCCAGGTAGGGGCGCCTGAGATTTCAAGAATGGTGAACTCAGCTGTTGGATCATCCAACGATCATCCCGCTGTTTAAGCTGTTGGGGGCAATCCCTCCAATATGCAGCCACCAGTAGGAACCTCAGTTCCAGCAGGAGTCACACTACCACCACCGCCGCCTTCACCAGCAAATCAAGCTGGGCAGCGCGATGGTGCACCGGCGTCAATCACTGCATCGGCAAATCATGACAACCCAGAACACGCGCTCCGTGCAGCACGTGCTCTTCTTCAGTGCCCACCACCTCCAGACGCATCCCGGGATGCAATGGAGCAGTGAAGGGCCGATGTGGAACACTTGATTGCAGCAGCAGCTGACCGCATTAGCAACCATGGTCCTCCTCCTTCAGGACGGGCCCCGTTGCAGCGACAGACCTTGTCTGGTAGACTTGGTCCACACGTTTCCAACAACAGGAGACGTGCCGCGTCACAGCAAGTGACGCCGTTGCCCTCCGGGGCACGGCGCACTCACACGGTGTCAAGGCTTTCAACTCATGACCTTCAGGCGGAGCTTGATCGCCGATACCGTCAACAAGACGGCCGAGTCAATATTGAGCGTGCTCGTGAAAGACGAGAAGCTCAGGACATCTCTGCTCCTGAAGGAGAAGGAGGAGGCTGTTTGGCCCTGACCATGCATCTGCGTATGGTCAGGTGGCCACAGAAATTCCGGCCTCACCTGCCGGAGAAGTTTGACGGGACCGTTAATCCCGTTGAATTTCTTCAGATTTACTCCACTGCTATCCTGGCAGCTGGAGGAAATGAGGCCGTAATGGCCAATTATTTTCCAGTGGCTTTAACTGGGATCGCCCGGTCCTGGTTTATGAGCCTTTCACCCAACTCCATCAACAGTTGGGAGGAGTTGTGCCGGCAGTTCACCGCCAACTTTGGGAGTTCATACACCCGACCAGGCACTGAACTGGACCTTTTTGCAGTCGTGCAAAAAGGGGGAGAATCCCTGCGATCATTCATCCAGAGATTCTCTCAGGTACGAAACACTACCCCTTCTATCTCTAGCGCTTCTGTCATTGTGGCATTTAGACAGGGTGTACGGGATAAGAAGATGTTGGAGAAACTGGCGATCAAGGAGATCACCAGTGTCACGAAACTCTTCAGCTTGGCTGACAAATGTGCCAGAACTGCGGAGGGCCGTGACATGCACTCCAAACCACCTCCGGAGGATCACAAAAAATCCTCCAAAGGCGAAGCCACTACTTCCGGGAGTGGCAAGAAGAAGAAAAAGACCAACGGCAAGAAGAAGCCGTCGGCCGACGCATCTAATGCTGCAGCTGCTGCAGCTCCGGGTGGCTGGGGGCCACGCCCCGAGAAGCGACCTCGACCATCCTCTGAAGATGGTGGCAAACCCAAGGTGTGGTGTCCAATTCATAAGATGGACAACAACGGTTTGGAAGACTGTCGGGAGGTCCAAAACCTTGTCGAGCGCTACAACAAGCGCCGGGAAGAAGCTCCTTTCCGACAGAGGGAAGGAAAACAAAAAGTTGACAAAGCTCCGGCTGAAGAGAAGTTAGGTTTTCAGGATCTCAAAAAGGTCCTGAAGGCCGTCTACACCTCCGTCGACGACGATTCTGACGTCTCTGACAACGAGCGTCGGAAGACCATGAACACCATTTTTGGTGGATCATGGGACATCACCTCCTGTCACGTCCTCAAGACAATGCGTCGGGACATGACATCCAGGGCGGAGCCTCATCGGAAGTGGTGGACACGGCCATCATTTTTTATACTTCGGACTGCCCTTGAAGCATGGTTGGAGCAGGCCAGTTACCTTTGATGGTATCTCCCACCATCAATAACATCCAGCTCCACCATGTTATGGTAGACGGAGGTTCAGGGCTGAACCTCATAAGCTTCAAAGCTTTCACCAAGCTTCAGCTCCGACCTTTGGATCTCCATCCCTCCCGACCTTTCTCTAGAGTAGGTCCGGGAGCCATTACCCCACTCGGTGCTATCACTCTCCCCGTTACCTTTGGGACCCGGGAGAAGTATCGCACTGAGAAGTTGGTCTTTGACGTTGCTCGGATCAACTTACCTTTCAACGCTATCTTGGGTAGGCCTGCCTTGTACAAATTCATGGCAGCTGCTCATTATGGCTACTTGGTGTTAAAGATGCCGACACCAGTAGGCGTTCTCCGGATGCGTGGAGATCGTACTGCCGGAGTAACTGCTCTAGAAGAACTTCATGCGCTTACTACGGTGCAAGAGGAGGACTCCAGGCAGGAACAAGCTCCAAAACCCCCGAGCATTCGTCAGCGAGGCTCGACTTCTGCACCTCGTGTGCAGCCAAGCGGCGACACTGACATTCCCGTCAAAGTCATCCAAATCGGTTCCAATGCCGCTCAGACCACCCGTATATCGGGAGGACTGAATGACAAATAGGAACTCGCGCTCATCGCTTTCCTCCAGGCTAATGTCGACGTGTTTGCCCGGCAACCGTCACAAATGCCCGGGATCCCCAGGGAAGTGATTGAGCACAATCTGAAGATCTACCCTAACGCCCGGCCCGTACACCAGAAGCCGCGGAAGCAATCTGTAGAGCGACAGAACTTCATTCGACAAGAAGTGAAGAAGTTGCTCGAAGCTGGATTCATCCGAGAAGTCTTCCATCCAAAATGGCTGGCAAACCCAGTCGTTGTGCCCAAGGCCGGTGGTAAGCTTCGGATGTGTATCGACTACACAACACTAAATAAGGCATGTCCAAAAGATCCAATCCCACTACCTAGAATAGATCAGATAGGGGATTCTATCTCCGGGTGTGAATTACTGTGTTTCCTAGATGCATATTCTGGGTATCATCAAATAAGAATGTCTAGGGAAGATGAAGAGCATACCTCTTTTATCATAGTAGATGGATTGTACTGTTATACAGCCATGCCATTTGGTCTCAAGAATGCAGCTTCAACCTTTGTACGAGCTATGTACAAAACTTTTGAAGAACTTATTAGATACATAGTGGAAGTGTACGTCGATGACATCGTGGTCAAGGTCAAGAACAAGGAGTCACTCCTTGACACCTTACAGGCTGTCTTCAACAAGTTGCGGGTCACGCGCACAAAGCTAAACCCAGACAAGTGTGTCTTCGGAGTTAGCTCCGGAAAACTTCTTGGTTTCCTGTTAAGTCACCGGGGCATAGAAGCTAATCCGGCGAACATCAAAGCCATTGAAGATATGCGGCCACCAGCCCGCATCAAGGATGTCCAAAAGCTGACTGGATGTCTAGCAGCCCTAAGCCGGTTCATTTCAAGACTGGCGGAACGGGCACTTCCCTTCTTCAAGTTATTGAGGAAGTCCGGACCATTCCAATGGTCTGAAGAAGCAGAAACGGCGTTCCAGGAGCTAAAACAGTTCCTCATCACCCTACCAACTCTAGTAGCTCCGAACCCTGGTGAACCTTTGCTGCTTTACATTTTAGCAATTGACGAAGTCGTCGGTATGGTCCTGGTTGCAGAGAGACCAGAACCATCCCATGCTCAGGAATCCAGACCCCTCCGGGAGAGTCCGGAGGTTCCTGAAAGCGAGTCTGGGTCCCAGCTCCAAGACTTGAGTCCACAAGAAGTTACTTCAGAAGACTCAGACCCCTCCGGGAGGGTCCAGACCGCTTCTGAAGAAGCTCCGGGTCCCTCCAGCCAGGACCTGGAGGTCCCCGAAGAAGGTCCGGATCCCTCAGGGAGGATCTGGGTCAATGAAGAGGAAGCTCCGGGCCCCTCCGGGAGGGTCCGAACCATTCAGTGCCCAATGTACTTCATCAGTGAAGTACTTCATGACGCCAAGACTCGATACCTAGAGGTGCATAAGCTGCTCTATGCAGTTCTCATTGCCTCCAGGAAGCTTCGCCATTACTTCCAAGCTCACAAGATTTCAGTGGTGACTTCTTACCCACTTCGAGCAATCTTGCATAATCCCAATTCAACTGGGAATATTGCAAAATAGGCAGCGGAATTGGCCGAATTCGATCTCGAATTCATTTCAAGGCAAGCAATCAAGAGTCAAGCATTGGCGGATTTCGTGGCAGAATGGACTCCCTCTCCATCAAACCCTGGGGGCCCCAGTGAGCAGAAGCCGGAACACAAGGCTCCGGTCTTCACCGAGCCTCACTAGACCCTCTACTTCGACGGCTCCATGCAAAAGCAGGGGGCCGGAGCTGGAATCCTTCTCCTCGCACCAATCGGAGAGAAGGTAAAATACATAGTACACCTTGACTTCAAGGCGACCAACAACATGGCGGAATACGAAGCACTCATCTACAGACTAAGGGTGGCACTGTCATACGGTGTCAAGCAACTGCTGGTCAAGGGAGATTCATAGCTCATCATTAAGCAAGTGAAGGGTGAATGCTCCCGCAACAATCTCCAGCTAGCTGCTTACCTCCTTGAAGTCCAGAGGCTTCAGAAGGACTTCGAAGTCCTAGACCTCCACCATGTCCAGCGTGCCCACAACGCTGAAGCCGATGAACTCTCGACGAAAGTGTCAACCGGAGCTCTGGCTCCTGACGGAACTTTTGTCCGGAGGTTGTCAAAACCCACAGCTCAGCCTGCCGAACTGAGCGAAGGGGGCGAGATCAGCATCCCGAAGCTGACGGTCCCGATGGCCCTGTTACCATGGCAGCCATCAAGGGTCGTAGGTGCTGCCGGAAGCTCCGAGCAACCCAGCACGCAAGACTCAAATGCTCAAGTTAACTCCGATGCATGGATCTCGGAGATCCGGAGCTACTTGAAAGACAACATCCTTCCTGATGATGACGTATCCGCTGACCAGATAGTCAGATTGGCTAAAAGATACATGCTGGTAGAAGGGGATCTCTACCGGTGCGGTGCCAACATCGTCCTAATGCGGTGCATCACAAGGGGAGAAAGCTACGAGCTCCTCGCAGAAATCCATGGAGGCGAGTGTGGGAACCACGCGTCTTCTCGCACGCTGGTCGGTAAAGCCTTTCGGCATGGCTTCTACTGGCCTATAGCACTCCAGGATGCAACTGAGCTGGTGAAGAAATGCAAAGCATGCCAATTTCATGCAAAGCAAATTCACACACTGGCTCAGCCTCTACAAATGATACCTCCTACATGGCCTTTCGCTGTGTGGGGGGTGGACATCTTGGGACCTTTCCCAAGGGTCATCGGAGGTTACAAGTTCCTGTATGTTGCCATTGACAAGTTCACCAAGTGGCCGGAAGCAACTCCAGTTGTGACAATAAACAAGCAATCTGCTATCAACTTTTTGCAGTCCATTGTATGCAGATTTGAAGTCCGAAACAAAATCATTACTGATAACGGGACCCAATTCACAAGCTCTGCATTTCAAGGATATTGCGAATACCTCGGCATTCAAGTTTGCTATGCATCCGTAGCTCACCCAGCAAGCAATGGCCTGGCCGAGAGAGAAAATGCTGAAATCCTGAAAGGACTCAAAACGCGCACCAACGAGTGCTTGAAAAAACATGGAGCCAATTGGATTGAAGAGCTTCCGCCCACCCTATGGGCCAACAGGATAACTCCAAACCGGTCAACTGGTGAAACACCCTTCTTCCTGGTGTACGGAGCTGAAACAATCCTTCCTCGGGAAATCACCTTGGGGTCACTCCGGGTCCGGACCTTCGACAAAGCCACGCAGGACCAGCTCCGGCGTGAAGACCTAGACCTCCTTGAGGAGGGAAGGTGCCAAGCAGCTGTTCGGAATGCCCGATACCGTCAAGCCCTTCAGCGCTATCATCAGCGACATGTACACAACCGACAGCTCGAGGTAGGCGATCTGGTGCTACGGAGAATACAATCCAGAGAAGGGTTAAACAAAATCTCCCCCAGTTGGGAAGGACCCTTCCGAGTGATTAAAGTATCCCATCCCAGAAGCGTTCGCTTGGCTACCGAGGATGGGACACCTCTCCCAAATCCTTGGAATATTGAGCACCTCCGTAAGTTCTACACTTAATATCACGGAGGTGAGTCTGTAGTAGCTTGAGGTGTATGTTATAGAGTCATTGTACAGAGTCGGGTAGTTCCTCCGGGAGAACAACCGGACCTTTCCCGGAAAGTCCGCAAAGTTCACGCAACACTTGTCACATTCTCAGGACTAAAAGTGTGGCTAGCTACCCTGGGTCAAACGAGAAATGAAACACGCTTAGCCTGGTTCCGTACCCTAAAAGTGTACTTGTTTCCCCTGTACCCCGGACCTATAATGAAAGCCATATTCATGTGAAATAGACTCCACGTGCATTTACTTTGTACAGGCTCAACATTTTTTATTTTTCTCTTTCTTGTCTATAACAAAGTTGTGCAATTCTTAAGAAATTTTAGTTCGACCAGTTCATGTACAATTCGAGCTGTATTGTCAATTCTTTTGGATTCAAATATTATTCATGGCTCACTCGCCTGAATGCCGCCAAGCCAATCTAGGGCCGGATTGTGCTATCAACTTAGCCCGATCAAGCACCCTAAGTACGCCACTCTACCTACACCTCGGCAGGCCGAAGTAAGGCGGGTCCAAGTACAATTGGATCCGGGAGAAAGAAGGCAACACATTCGGTTGTATTCAGAATTGCATTTGACCTAAAATTTTCTTGGGAATCATAAGCCGCGATGAAGTTATAGGCAAGGAGCGAATTTTACTACTTTTCTTGGCTTCAGTGTGCAGGAAAAATATAGAATCCACATTGATGAAGAAAAGCTGGAGCTAACAAAGCTCTGACTCCCCCTAGGTGGCTTGTAATCGATGTTAAACATTGAAAACGAGCATCACCGGAGCAACCAAGCTCCGGTAAAGCTAGGGGGGCCAGCCGTCGACGCAAAATAAAAGATGGTGAGAAGATTCCACAAACGGAGTCTGCTGCCGACAAACTACGCGTTGGCAAAGGTCACTGCCGGAGCTACTAAGCTCCAACACCCAGGAGGGCTAACTATCGATGCTCTACGCGTTGATAGGAACTATTGCCGGAGCTACTGAGCCCCGACGGTAGTCAATAACGGAGCTTCTGAGCTTCGAAAACCTCAGGGGGCCTTCACTATCAAAGACTTCGGACCTACAATCTACAAGTTCGAAGCAAACGAGTCTTCAACAAAACACAATATCCTCATGGTACATGTTCACAATCAAATTGTGTACATTTACCAGGGGGCGAAGTGAAGACAAAATTGTTGAAGACAAAAATGAAATTCACAAAAATTTGGATTTCATTCATCTGGAGACAAGGGATTACAAAATTGGGGAAGAAAAAGAGAGAATACAAGTGGGAGCTACAGAGATAGTCCTAGACCCTTTGGAAGAACTGGGCGACCTTCTGAGCAACCTCCGACACGTTGGCTCGGGTGGCTTCACCTTCTCCTTCGACGGGAACTTCAAGCACCGGGTCTAGAGGGAATTGGGGATCCCGGTTGGTGTAGCACGTCAGCACATATTCTGCGACGTTCTTTGCCAGGGACTGCCCCTCAACCTCCAACTGGTCCGCGATGATGTCACCCACCTTGGAGAGTTTGCAACCCGCCAAGCTCAATGCCTGCAACGCCAGGTCCGGCTCCGGCTCCGGATCATCCGGACGCACGGGACTGAAGCCCATCGGTGTCAGCGTGTCGTTGGCTTTGCTCAGAAACTCCCAAACCTGTAGGGAGTCCGCAACCCTCAAGCCCTTCAGTTCCTCCAAGGATCTTTTGGCCACCGCCAGTTCAGAATTCTCGCGAGCAAGGTGCTCAACCTCTTTGGCATTTTGCTGAATCTTTTTAGCAACCTGCTTCTCGAGTTTTCCGAGCTCCTCCTCCTGGAGGTAGATCTTGTTCCGGCGGTCAACCAGGTCCTTCTCCCTGCCCCTCACTTTCTTCTCCCTGGCAGCGATGGCACACTCTTGTTGGTAGAGTTCCTGCCCTTGCACCCAGGCCTTCTCCTCCTCAGCGCAACGCTCTTCCAATTTCTTGGCGCGTTCCTCGAGGCCCTTGTCAGCCAGAGCCACCTTTTTAGTGAGCTCCTCCTCCCTCTTTAGGACGTCATCCCACAGCTCTAGTATTTTTTGCTCTTCATCCTCGAGCCTTTTCTCCATCTCCTCAAGTGCCTCCCGGAGCTTGATGAGTAGTGTTAATGGCTTCAAGCCTTTCTTGGCGATCATCAACTGCACTATTAGCTGCCTTGGTCTGCTCATAAATGGCCAGGGATTGAGCGTCGAGGGCACGAGTCAAGCTCTCCCTGTCATCCAATAATTTGCCCCAGTATTCCAAGCGGACCTTCTCCTGCTTGATCCACTCCTTGTCGTCTGCCAGCCTCGACTGCGCCAGCTTGGTCTCGAAGTAGAGCCGATTACGCCACCGCCTAAGGGTTTGGCGCTCCTCTTCAAGATCCTTGCTGTCGTGGTAGAACGCCAGGTGAACTTGACGCATACTGGAGCAAGCGTTGTCAATGGACAACGACAGGGGAATAGGGTCCGGACCTGCTGGGGTCTCCTCCGCTGGTTCCAGCGGATTCTCGCTTACAAAAATTGGGTCCCACTCCACAAGAGTGGTCCCCTAAGCCTCCACGGCACTAGGGCCGTCCTCCGAGATAGCCTCAGTCGCCACTGAGGAGGGTCCCGCAGAAGAAGTTCTGACCTCCGGAAGTGGTTCCGAAGGCCCTGCCGCCAAGTCTTCATTTGCCCCCTCAGGCAGGGGGCCAGCAACTTCATCTGGGCACCCTAGCCCAACAGCAGGCACCTCCGCCGTCATCACTTCCGGGGCAGGGGCCACTTCAGGCTCTGGCCTGGGCTCCTCCTCCGCTAGTGGCTCGAGTGTTAGCACCTCGACCACAATGGGATCGAGTGCTGATGCCTCCGCAACCACTGACCCTGAGGTCGGAGCTTCAACCTCAACCGGCTTAGGCACCGAAAGGTCTTCAACCGCAACCGGCTCTGCAGCTGGAGTTCAATGGCAACCGGCTCTAAGACTGGAGCTTCGGAGGTAGCCGGCCAAACCTCCGGGACTTCAATAACCTCCGACTCAACCGTCGGGGCTTTGACAATTTCCGGCTCTGGGGCCGGAATTACTGCTTCCCCCGGCTCAACGGCCGAAGCTTCCATCATATCAGCTTCAACCTCCGGGGCGGGTGCCGCTGGCGCATCTTCTCTCCCATGGTCCGGCGCTACCACGGGAGTCTCGAGGGATGAGTCGAGGTCCATGACCACGACAGCTGGCGCCGGAGCTGCCGCAGCTTCAGCCGCCACTGGGGGCAGCACCGGGACAGGGGCAGAAGCCTCCGCCCTCACAGCATTAGCTGATGTGGCTGAGGGTGGAGCCTCGTTCCTCTTTTTGGGGACACTGCAGATGATGGATGAAGAAACTTAAAAAACAATTACTACAACAAAACAACTGTCTGAGGTAAAGATTAAAAATTACCTTGGGAGGCTTCCGCACCAGCTTGCGCAGAACCTCTTTCCCGGGCGTTCTGGGCTGACCATAGCCGCCGCCGGCGTGGAAGCTCCAGAAGGCCCCCTGGAACTTGTTGCAGCCGCGGGTGTTTCATTAGTCGAGGCCCCCCTCGACCGGGAAGGACCTCCGGACCCAGAGGCCTCAACTGGCTCTGGTGCTGAAGTCGCATGCCCGGAGCTAGCACCCCGGGAAGACGCCGCTGCAAGTACAGTCACCGCAGTTGTAGAAGACCTCCCCCTCCGGGGAGAAGGAGCCGATGCAGAGGATGCAGGCCTGACGGACCTTCCGTCAGCATGCTTTAGCTTCCTCTTCCGGCTCAAGGGTTCGTCTGCTGGCTCCTTGCCCTTGCCGACGACTTCGATCCTTGGCTTCAGGGCAGGGTCGGAGCCACCTTCGGAAGCCCCAGGGATCACCACCCTGGAGGTCGATCTTCTCTCGATGACACCAAGGTCATCAAGCACCGGCATCGTCCGCCAGAGCTCCCTGCTGAACTCTACTTCCACGTTCGGAGGGAGGAAAGATGGTGGCAGGGTCAAGTCATCACCAGCAACGTCGATGCCGTGCTGGAACTTCTTGAGATGAAACTCCAAGGTCGCCCCCTCCATGTTGGACTTCAGTCCGGTCACGACTCGGTCGTCGTCCATCACACTGTTGAGGGCCCAAGCGAGTTTTTCTCTCCTCTTCAGCGGTTCCCACCTGTTGACCAGGAAATTGCAAAATACCGCCTGAGGAGTTAATCCTCCCTCCACACACTGGCGGATCCTGGTCAGAGCAGGGTTGAAGGCATCCGACAGCACCGGAGCTTCACTCCAGACTGCAGTGTCGATGTTGGGGTGGCCTTCGGGCAGCTCCAGCTTCTCGTGCTGCTCCACCCGGATGACTATCCAGTCCTTCTTCCAATCATCCCACTTTCCAGAGGGAAACGACCGGAGGTACTTGAATGGGCACTTCTTGTGCTTCACGAAGTAGTAGAAGCCAAGGTACTCATTACTCCTACCGGTGCTATGGACGGTGAAGAAGGTCTGGAAAAGCTCAATGCAGGGGGGGATGCCCACCCACATTTCACAGAAGTGGACGAAGACAGACACTAAAAGAATGGAGTGGGGCCAAGGTGGTACAGCTGCAGACCATAGAAGTCTAGCAGCATCAAGAAAAAGGAGGAAAAAGGTGGGATCAAACCCACCATGGCGTACGAAGAGAAGTACACCATCTCGCCGGTGTGCTCCTTCTCAAACGGGAGCTCTCCCCCAGCGCGGACCAGGCGGTTGAAGAAGTCCGGGGACCACCCCATGAGGGCCCGAACCTTCTTAAGGTCGCCTTCGGTCTTCAAACGGCTCTCACAGAGACCCAACTCCATCGCGGCACAACGAGGCAAGAGAGGAAAAGCAAGCACAAGTTGGGAGTTTGAGCGCAAGATCAGATGAGAGGTGTAAAGAACCCCAGACGGTGAGCGCTTTCCTTCTTAAGTAAGCCCTCGAAACACTTGGATGGAAACCGCAGGGAAGTCAAAGATACTACTCAAAAATTTCACCCTGCCAATGACAAGAGGGCCCGGGACCACCCCGACGATCAAATTGAGGTTCTTACCCAGGCGAACGGTTGTCATCATAAAAGGCGGGAAGCCCGAAGGCGGCGGCCAGACAAGGCCCGCGGAACCAGTACGATTTTTGTATCGGGAACCGGCGACCTTCAATTGCGTGAGATTCGCACGCCAAATATCTCATTTGCCACACCCGGGATACGCCACGCGGCAAGGATTTAACTCCAAAATTATCGCCAACGGCACATCGGAAGACCTTTGAAGACTCAGTTCAGAAGTCGAAGGATGGACCCACCTCCGGCGGAATGACTTCGCCCAAGGGATCTTCCCCAGAGGTGGGCCCAGGGGGTCACTGTCGGTACCCTGAGCACCGTATACCCCTTGAGATTTCAAAGATCTCAAGGAAATGTCATCTACTTGATTTGAAGACCTTCAGAGGCCCACATGTCAGACATAACCGGACCCGCTTCCCCAACATGGTTAGTCCCAGGGTCACCACGTGGACCATCAAACCGGAGCTACCGCCCACAAAAGGGAAGCTCCGGGCTATGTACCATAACGGCACCCCCGGACCTAACTCCAGACTGAGGGAAGCTCCGGAACTGACACGTGTCTGGTAGCACCGGACCTATCTGTTCCTCACAGCATGCTCCGGAGCTGCTACGTGTCCAACTGTCGGATCTTCAGCCTCAAACCTCCAGTAGACTCCACAACGACTCCGGATCTTCAAAGGGGAATCAAGGACTTCAAGACCCGATTAAGTGTCATTAATACTATATTAATGACACACGATCGGACGACCTTAATTACCAGTAACGGTGCTGTCAAAGCCCGTAACTCGGTCATTAACGGTAATTAAGCGTATCAATTGTGTATCAATATTAGTAACCGTCGGGGCCACATGTCGGGCCAGGCCAACTTGTAACGGTCTGTCCTTGTACTATAAAAGGACAGGTCGACGATACATAGGACACACACTCACTCTACGCTCACTCAATGCGCTCACTCTACACTCTCAACTCACGTTGAGCTCATACATCCAATACAACACCAACACACCCCGTGGAGTAGGGTATTACGCTCAGGCGGCCCGAACCACGTAAATCTTCATATCTCCTATGTCATTTTACACTTCACCTTCTTGAATCTCCGCGCGCCCAAACCAAACTTCAAACTCCACAAACACCTTAGTAGTGTCGGGAGATCTGCCGGATCAAAACCACCGACAAAACTGTAGCTTGGATTGGATCTGAACTGCTGCCTCCGTCGTGCCTTACTTTGGTTCTGTTTTTGTGCAACGATCTCCCATCTTGCTCTGCTTTTATTTACGTAGACCAGACCACCGATACCGAGTCGAACTGGAATATTAGAACCAATAGGAACTCCGCACGTCCTCACAAGGAATCCGATTCTTTTTCTTTCGTACGTGTCCTAACCTTTTTTTCTCACACTAGACATGGACTCTCCTGACATGCATGAGTTTCCAAAAGATAAAACTGAGTCCAAGCACTTTGCTTTTTATATTATAAACTTCCTCCCGATTCAAGCACATGGACTGTTTCGTTTTCCTAACTTCAAGCATGTTGGGCACTATGCACGTATCATCCTGATTTCATGCATGGCCCACCACAACTCCACTTATCTGCTAGCACAGGTTCCCAATACGTACAACTCCTGATTCTCGATGTGATCGATCATGAAACTGTAGAGAAATCGGCGGTACGCTACTCTAGCAATTCTACCGCATCACCCAGGAAACATGCGAGTACAGAGGTCATAGATCGTTACCACTAGACGCGCAGTGCAGTGGAACGTAGATGCGGGTCGGTGTAGGGGAAGTAGACGTTCTCTTTCATCTCCTCCTCGTCCTCATCACAGCAGCAGGAAGCCGATCACGATCGTCGTCGCCGATCAGCACAACAGTAGCAGCAGCGCCTCCACGGAGTCCACACGTACGGAGAGGAACGCCGTGCGCCGGTGTGCTAGCACCGCGCGCGCGGCAAGGGCCTCAGCATGAGGCCTTCGAGGGGTGGCGGCTAGGGCTGTCATGTGGTGGGATGATTAGCCCCTAACCCTACCCCTCATATTTATAGGCGTACTAATGGGCTTTTAGGTCGCAGACCCATTAGTAACCAAATTGCTTATGGATCAAATATCCAATAGGCCTCAACCCGAATTGTTATGATTGCCTCTTGGGCACATCACCAACAATCTCCCACTTGCACTAGAGACAATCATCTAGCCAAGATTTTCGATATTCCAACTCCTTAAGTGTGTGACCCGTTAGGTTCATGTGCAGTCGGTTGTGAATGAAAACTATTTCCAACCACAAGTCAGTAGAGGTACCTAGCAGGACATACTGACTCCCGAATGTATATAAAGATCATATCGGCCGAACCTAGATACATTCAACATGCTAATCCCTTTGCCACATGATACCAGTCAAGCTCAAGGTGAGATGGGTGCCATCCTTGTGATAGCTCGACCATTCACTCGATCAAATAGTGGATTCATTCCGTGACTAACTTTTAGTCACTGTGATTAACCTTTAATCACCTTGGCATGGTCATGCACTTTCAAATCCAACTATCTCGAGGGGCCCAGAGATATCTCTCCTATTATTAAGGAGGGGCAAATCCCATCTTAATCCGCACACATCTCATTCTATGTTTCATTATATACCCGAAGACTACTTTTATGACTACCTAGTTACGGAGTAGCGTTTGGTAGTCTCAAAGTACACAAGTATGCATAGTGAGAAACAATTGCGATCTCAGGTCTATGGATCTAGCAGGTGTATCACTCAAGACCAACTGATGGCACATATGGAAATAACAATCCCAGTAGTGTCTTGGAGTGGGTCAATCCAACACCATGTTCACTAACATGTGTTCACATTATTAATTTGATATCTCCATATCTATGATCCGTGAAACGTGATCATCAATTAATGCATGTGCTAGTTTGTATGCAATCATTATCTCATATAATGGTATAGACTAGGGATCATCTAGAGTAACATTACTTTTAACAAAGAGTTTCACGAACAAGTCACATACTTGATGATCAATGTAAATAATGATTACTCATATAACAATTTATTTAATAGTATATAAACATAGCTGTGACACAAGTCTCCCACTACACACTATGATCATTGATGTAAGTATCTAATACCCATAGATCTCGTGTGTGCCTCATGCTTTGATTGTGGAAGAGGCTTTGTCAAAGGATCTGCAACATTCAAATCTGTGTGCACCTTGCATATCTTCACATCACCTCGGTCGATGATCTCTCGAATGAGGTGATAGCGTTATAGTATGCGTTTGGATCGTTTATGTGATCTAGACTTCTTTGCCTGTGTGATGACTCCACTATTGTCACAGTTGAGATCCACAGTACTGGACGCGCTAGGAACAACACCCAACTCATAAACAAATTTTCTGATCCAAACAACCTCCTTTGCTTACTCAGAAGCTGCAATATACTCCGCCTCTGTGGTTGAATCTGCTACTGTATCTTGCTTGGAACTTTTCCAGCTCACTGCCCCTCCATTGAGGTAGAATACAAAACCGGATTGCGATCTAGAATCATCCTTATCAGTTTGGAAGCTGGCGTCGGTGTAACCTTTTACAACGAGCTCTTCTTCACCTCCAAACACTAAGAATGCATCCTTAGTTCTTCTTAAGTACTTAAGGATGTTTTTGACAACGGTCCAATGAGCCTCACCAAAATCTGATTGATATCTGCTTGTGATACTTAGAGCATAAGATACATCTGGGCGTGTACATAGCATGGCATACATGATGGATCCAATAGCCGAAGCATAAGGAATCGCTCTCATCCTCTTTTGCTCATCAGGTGTCGAAAGGACACTGACTCTTGCTTAGAGTAATGCCATGTGACATTGGCAAGAAACCTTTCTTGGAATCTTGCATATTGAACCGATTCAATATCATGTCAATATATGTATCTTGGCTTAATCCAATTAGCCTTATCTCTATAGATCTTTATGCCCAAAATACGCTGCCTCTCCTAAATCCTTCATTGAGAAACTTTTTCTTAATGAGGATTTAACATCGTCAAGCATTGGAATGTCATTTCCGATCAATAATATGTCATCCACATATAGGACCAGAAATACATGTGTGCTCCCACTAAACTTCTTGTAAATACAAGGTTCTTCTACGTTCTTGATGAAACCAAACCCTTTGATTACTTCCTCAAAACGCAGATTCCAACTCCGAGATGCTTGCTTCAGTCCATAGATGGACTTTTGAAGCTTGCATATTTTACTAGCATTTTTAGGATTGACAAAACTCTCAGGTTGTGTCATGTACACATCCTCAGTCAGACTTCCATTAAGAAAGGCTGTTTTGACATCCATCTGCCATATTTCATAATCAAAATATGCAGCAATTGCTAGAAGAATCTGAACAAACTTAAGCATTGCAACGGGTGAGAAAGTTTCATCATAATCAACACCTTGAATTTGTTTGAAACATTTCGCCACCAATCGCGCTTTATAGATGTGAATATTTCCATCCATATCAGTCCTTTTCTTGAAAATCCATTTACAATCGATAGGTCTCACACCTTCGATTGGATCAACCAAGTTCCAAACTTGATTTTCATGCATGGATTCAATTTCGGATTCCATGGCTCCAAGCCATTTTTCAGAGTCAGGTCCCTACATTGCTTCTACGTAGGTCATAGGCTCATTATTATCCAATAATACCATGTCTTGCTGCTCCGTGGTTAGAAGCGTTAACTTTTCAGTTGCACGACGTGCCCTCATAGACCTTCGTGGGGCTGGTGTTTCATCAACTGGTTGCACAACATCTTGTACATCCTGTATAGGATTAGTGGGTGTTGAAACATTTTAAGGTATTTCTTGAATTTCTTCAAGATGCACCTTGCTCCCACTAACTCCTTTTGAGAGAAACTCTTTCTCCAAGAAGACACCATTGCGAGCGGTAAACACTTTACCCTCTGTTTTATTATAAAAATAATATCCTTTGGTTTCCCTAAGATATCCCACAAAGAAGCATTTGTCTGATTTTGGAGTGAGTTTGTCTGAAGTCAAACGTTTGACATAAACATCACATCCCCAAACTTTGAGGAAAGACAATCCAGGACATTTCCTGGTCCACATCTCATATGGTGTCTTTTCAACAGACTTAGTTGGGACTCTATTTAGTGTAAATGCAGCAGTTTCAAGAGCATAACCCCAAAAGGATAGTGGAAGATCTGCTTGGCTCATCATCGACCTAACCATGTCCAACAAGGTTCGATTCCTCCGCTCGAACACCCCATTCCATTGAGGCATTCCAGGTGGAGTCAACTGTGGAACAATTCCACATTGTTTTAAATGATCATAAAATTCATGGATCAAATATTCACCCCCACGATCAGATCGTAGAAGTTTAATTGTCTTGCCCAATTGATTTTGTACTTCATTTTGAAATTCTTTGAACTTTTCAAAGGATTCGGACTTGTGTCTCATTAGGTAGACATAACCATATCTACTAAAGTCATCGGTAAATGTGATGAAGTACTGAAAACCACCTCTGACAATTGAACTCATTGGTCCACATACATCTGTATGTATAAGTCCCAATAAGTCAGTCGCCCTCTCACTTTGACCAGTGAAGGGTGCTTTGGTCATCTTCCCAAGCAAACAAGATTCACATGTGTCAAGTGATTCAAAATCAAATGAGCTTATTAAACCATCTTTATGGAGTTTTTCAATGTGTTTCTCATTTATATGACCTAAGCGACAATGCCAAATAAAAGTGGAATTTAGATCATTACGTCGAGCCCTTTTGGTATTAATGTTACAGACAGTTTTATCCTCAAGATCAAGAACATATAATCCATTCACCAATGGACATTGAGCATAGAAAATATTATTGTAATAAATAGAACAACATTTGTTCTTTATTACAATCTCATAACCAACAACTTCTTCTAAACATGAAGAAGAGATAATGTTCTTGCTCTAAGTAAGAATGCAATAACAATTATTCAATTCAAAAACTAATCCTGAGGGTAATGACAAGTGATAGGTTCCGACAGCTATGACCACAACCATTGCTCCATTGCCGACACAGACATCCAACTCGCCTTTTGCAAATCTTCAAGTCTCACTTAGACTCTACAACGATTTGCAAGTGTGAATCATCGATCCGGTATCAAATACCCATGATTCACTAGAAGATAATGCAATGTTAATTTTTATAACATTTATACCTGAAGCGGAAGTCTCACTTCCCTTCTTCTTCTTCATATCCTCCAAGTACTTCTTGCAGTTCCTAGACCAGTGCCCCTTACCATGACAGTGAAAACATTCATCATTAGGAGAAGGGCCAGATTTGACCTTTGGCTTAGACTTTGAGCTTGAGGGCTCATCGGGAACCTTTCTCTTGCCTTTGCCTTTAGGATGTGTCACACACTTCCTCTTCTTATTCTCCTTTTGCACCATCATCACATGAGTGGCGTTTTTCTTAATGCTTTCTTCGGTTGTTTTAAGCATCCCATGCAATTTAGCCAAAGTTTTCTCCATGCCATTCATTTGAAAATTCAATATGAATGGCTCGTAGATCGGTGGGAGCGACTGGAGAACCACGTCAATAG
The DNA here is from genome assembly GCA_036927565.1 of Tuctoria greenei. Lineage (NCBI taxonomy): Eukaryota > Viridiplantae > Streptophyta > Magnoliopsida > Poales > Poaceae > Tuctoria > Tuctoria greenei. Next base: position 130,953,678 of record JAYESD010000008.1, read on the forward strand.
CCAGATCATCCTTGAGTTCAGAACTAAGTTTGCCCAAAGTTTCAATGTAACCAATCATCTTGATTACATGAGGCCTGATCGGGCTACCCTCCGCCAGCTTGCATGAGAACAAGGACTTTGAGATGTTGTATCTCTCAACCCTTGCTTGATTCTCAAACATTCCACGCAGTACCTCAATCATAGAATAAGCATATGTATGTTCATACTGTTTTTGCAGATCAGGGGACATAGTGGTGAGCATGAGGCAGCTTACATTAAGCGCATCATCGCAGTGCTTCGTATAAGCTCTACGTGCTGCATTAGTTGCATCAACTGGGAGGTCATCAGGGTAAGGCTGCAGAAGAACGTACTCGGTTTTCTCTTGCCTAAGAACGATTCTCAAGTTGTGGTACCAATCGATAAAGTTAGCTTTATTGAGTTTTTCCTTCTCAAGCACAGATCGCAAATTGAAACCAGAATTGTTACTAGGAGACATTATCTACAATAGAAAATAAATATACAAGGTTTAGCACTATGTTATGTACCAATCTTTTATTAATAGTTTAATAAAAGATATCACCACTGATCATCGTCTTCCCTCTAACGACATATAGTGGTTCAAGATTCATATTCATTAATTCCTAGTGAGCTTTGGCTTCACTGCTAGGACATTAGTGACATAGGTAAACAACTATTGTTAATCATATCTCTATATGACTCTTGTTTGTTGGATGACATCTAATGCCTCAGCTCCCAACTCTATGCCATAAAGCCCAAAACCGTTTTGATAGCTTTGTTGAGTAAACCAACACTATGCATGTGAATGTCCAACATTCACCCTATGAATTATGATAGATGATGGTACTTTGCTTTGGCAAACCTACCACACAACGATCAAAATATCATAGGTGCAACTATTGGTAAATGGCATCAAATGCTCAACTTTTGTGAGGGAAGCTATTCTATCATGACAAAACATTCACCATATGAAAAGTATGAAAAGAATAGTAATAAGCATCACAGACATATGATCATACCACATTGTGAATAGTATGGCCTTTAGAATCATAATGGTCTCCATCGCCATGGTTCCATCAAGATCTGAGCTGCCATGCTTCCCTTCTTGTGGTGATCTCCATCTCCACCATGCTTGAAGGCATCTCCATGATAATAAAAGAAGCTAATACAACTAATAGCTACCAAATAAATTTCATGTGAGATCAAGCATCACAGGTCGACACGCAGGTCATTATACAATTATGTGACAACCTCAACCCGATTGTGTTAAATTTGCAACACGCAGGCTGCACGAATTTATACACAGATCATCACATCACATTAAGGCCATACCATTCACATCATTCACTGCAAAAACGAGTTAAGCGTAGAACAATTTCTAGCGCGAAACTATATTATGTAATCGCTATAGCAGACAGCAAAACGGCAACACCAAACGGAATTACATGCCATTCAGAATGCCTCAATTTTCAATGTGATCGGTTATTCATGAGTAGATCGTGGCTCATTACCGTGGTCTGTTGGCTCAGTCTGTTAGCTATGTACACGATTAGTCCCGATGGTGATTCCAGCCGGTAGGGACAGGTTGCGCACACAGCAGAGAAGGAGCACCGACTGACCCTTTAGTCATATACGATCACAATCTACTCTAACCAATTCCAAACCCCAAACACCGTGCGATAAAATTTATCGTATGAATATGTCTGCAGTAGATCCCATCTACTAACAAGATCCAGACTAGAAACTACGCAAGTCGACTCTGATGCCGCTATAGGGAAATCGGCGGTACGCTAGTCTAGCAATTCTACCGCATCACCCAGGAAACATGCGAGTACAGAGGTCATAGATCGTTACCACTAGACGCGCAGCGCAGCGGATCGTAGATGCGCGTCGGTGTAGGGGAAGTAGACGATCTCTTTCGTCTCCTCCTCGTCCTCGTCACAGCAGCAGGAAGACGATCACGATCGTCGTAGCCGATCAGCGCAACAGTAGCAGCAGTGCCTCCACGGAGTCCACACGTATGGAGAGGAACGCCGTGCGGTGGTGTGCTAGCACCGCGCGCGCAGCAAGGGTCTCGGCGTGAGGCATTCGAGGGGTGGCGGCTAGGGATGTCACGTGGTGGGATGATTAGCCCCTAACCCTACCCCTCATATTTATAGGCGTACTAATGTGCTTTTAGGTAGGAGGCCTATTAGTACCCTAATTGCTTATGGATCAAATATTCAATAGGCCTCAACCCGAATTGTTATGATTGCCTCTTGAGCACATCACCAACAGAAACCAGTGCGGTCCTGTGGCTCTACGATCATGAGAATTCCATACCAATAGGGAGCATACTGTACTTTGGAAGTCGATCCTCATCCACAGTCTGCACTCACCATCCGAACTCCATTCCTTCACGTACTGTTGCAACTCAGATCTCTTACGCCTGCTAGCACATCAATCTTGTCGAAACATTACGCCCTCATACATCCCTGTGCACGAGCATGTCGCACCAAGACCACCCGTATTGTCAATAGTCTGCTTGCATACCGCGACACCACTTTTGTGCAACACCGGTCATACCGCATTGTCATGATATTCCCACGCTTCGATCTTTCCAGCCTTTGCTACATCTAGCCGCTGGTCTGATCGCAAGCCAAAGCCGCCGCCCTCATTGCGACGCCTTCAACAGCCACCATACCAGTTTGATCTCCACATCTGGATGATCCTCGCTGGTTGCAGCCCGTCGGACGGTCTAGACCGCCTGCTTAGAGTGTCTGACAATACTGATCAGATTGCCGATCACCGCCATGCTCCACCTCGTACCGCATCAAGCAGTTTCACGGTGCCCCTCGAGCATGATCCTCGCACCTCCACAATAATCTTCCCCGTCACCTCTAGATCAAATTCAACCTTGGCTCTGATTCCCACTTGTTAGAAAATATGCACGCGGAAGCGACGACGGATCTCCGGAGGCATCGATGCAAATCACGGACGACATGCGAGGCACGATAATTGTTAACGAGGTTCAGCAGAAGCCTACATCTTCGGAGCACGACTACAAGCAGACCTCCCTAATATGTTGTCATCGTTGTGTTTACAACAGAGGCCCTCCCCTCATATTTATAAGGAGGTCGGTACAGAGTCCAACACAAACTATATAACACACCGCTAATACAACTCAATGTCTTAAACATAACCAACTCATACACAATACTCCACACATATACAACAACTTCATCCTTCTTATTCTCTCTGCTCACAGCATGCGGAGTGAGAGTCACGTGGGTGCTCTGTTTTGCGATACAGAGGCTCGCAGGTGCTTGCCGCCGATTGCTTCCAGCTTGTTCTCAGCTGCTTCAAGTTGGCCTCTATCCAGTCCTTGCCGACTTCTTTTGTCGAGACTGAGTTTCCCTCCGGTCAGGCCTCGCTCAGCTTCTGTGCCGCACATGGCGCTGCTCGCACGCCTTGCTCGCTGAGTTTGTCACCTCTGCTACATCAACGGCCGACATGCCCAGTCGTTTTCCCTGGCCAGCTGTGGGCGACACGAGCTGCGCGGCATCTCCGTCCATATCGTCGACTTGGCCCTGCGCAACTTCTTCACTCGAGCTGCAACCAGATGGAGTTGTTTTCCTCTCTGTTTCGACCGCGCACCCAGTGCCTCAACGTGGGCCGACGCCTCCTTGCTGTTTTCCGTCCAAACAAGTCACCCCAAATGGTTGGAAATCTTCCTCTTAAACATCTCTCAATGCTGCTCTTCACCTCGTTGCATCACTTCGTCGAATTTTGCAAACTCGCGCCGGCGTTTCCTTTGGGCAGTCGTCGGTCGTTAGTAAAATTCTCCACGCACGGTGCAAAACATTCCATTCCGTTTATGTCCTACACTCCACACTTTTTTTTGCATCTCCTTAATCAATTTCCATAGAAAAGTATGCATAAATGGCATAGAAAAATTGAATCTGGTAATCGCAGCCATAGCTCACAGTGAGCTATCACGTTTGGTGTTTTCCAGCACCATCTACTAGCATGCCGTTGTTCCTCACCTTGCCACAAATCTCCTCGAAGAAACAACGCCAAGTTTGTGTCCTAGGCGAGGAGAAAAACGTCGCCGAACAACGCTCATTGCTGCTGCTCGCCACCGGTGAGTTTCCCCAAAATAAATCTCACCATGGAGTTCCACATGTCCAAAACCCCTTACCAGTTAATAATACATCATCAAAAAAACATGTTTAGTCACCGCCGCCCTCCAGCCATCGCGCCGTGGCTGGCTCACGAAGCCTGCACAAGGAAGAAGAAGCCAACCATTTTGCTGTTTAAAAAATAATTCCATAAATCACAAAAACTTGTGAAATCAATATAAAATTGTAAAAAAATCGGAAAAAAATGTGAAACAGGTTTTCTTGGGTTCCTTGTGACCTATACTTTGCATTGGATCAATTGAATTGGTATGAAACTCCTGGTAATTTTCTTATTAATTCAATTTATCTAAATCTTTGGGACTTAATTCCAGAAGCATTTGTTGTTAGAAAGTATGAATCTTGGCCACATGATTCCTTATATTAACCATGACTTCCAGTAAAAATCTGAGCTCCAGAAACTATGATTAAGGTGGTTTAATTATTGACTTTGCTCTAGGTTCAATAAAAGTCCAGAAATAAAATCAGAAAAATGCCGTGAATTTGTAAAATTCATAACTTTTTGTAGGAACCTCCTAAAATGGTGAAACCAATTTGGTTAGACTTCTTAGGACCATACCTGTATGAAAAACATACTAGGTAGTATGATAAAGTCTTAGGTTGTTCCTGTTAATGAACATAATCTAAGGCTTTAGAGAACTATTGTAACTATGTCCATCACTATTGAAGTCTGAAATTTTGCTAGTGACTTCCTTATCAATTCTTGGAGCCAATGTTAAAATTACAACCACAGTTGACCTATCTTTCCTGTACATTTAATTCTTGAGTTTGCACAACTTTTTTGAGTCTATTAGTAACTTGCTTTCCTATTATATGCATATTCATGTCGATAGATCATGTCATGGAGATGGACGGGGAGCACCGCTCAGAGGAGGAGGCACAAGAAGGACTTCGCTGCGAGCTAAATTTACCCAAGCATCATCAAAGACAAGGAAAAGAGGAGCAGGATTTGCCAAAGCAGTAGTAAAGACAAAGAAATGAGGGAAAGCGATTAGAAGATACATCCAGATGATAGAGCCGCTGACTATATTGATATTTACCTAGTTGCAACCTAAGGCTGACTCCAACGCCTTACCCATCCAGTTACCCAATCTAGAAATGCGTTCTCAACTGGGGAAAAACTGTCTCCAACGTATAACCCACAACGCTACCAACTCTGTGTAGCGACGTTCGGAAGACCGTAATATCGGTCTCACACTACAAGAAACGAGAAAAATAGCATCGGCTGTATGACCGTCGGTAGACTACTGCAGCCGACGGCTATAATTTATAGCCATTGGTATACCGGCGGCTTTAGCCAACGCTCTTTATTCGACGTTTTTAACTTGTAAAGTCGTCGGTCCTGACGTATTTATTGCGTTTAGCCGTCGGTTTTTTGGACTGACGCATTTAATCCTTATAACTGTCGGGGTGTGGTCCCAACGTCTCTATACCAATAAGACCGTCGCCCACAAAGTGGAACCGACGCTTTTAACTATCTGACACAAAAAAATGCCGCTCTGGTCCCCGGTCCACGCACCACAGTTCCTGCTTCCCGGCTCAGATGAACACAACATTGACTCAGATCTGATCTGCAAATGGTCAAGCGGCTCAGATCTGCAAAGATCGATCGATATGCTAACAAGCACGAATTTAATCTGGAATATGTTTACAAGCACAAACATCAATATGCTCAAAAACACACACATGAATCTTCAACACAAAATCAACACAAGCACGAAAAAAACATCAATCTGCAACACAAGATCTGCAACACAAACATGAATCTGCCTCCTCCTCCGACTTCTTTGCAGATCTCGGCGACGGGCGGCAAAGATCGCTCGAGATTCGCACAGCCGGAGCCCGCACCGCCGGGATGCCGCACCGTTGGGGAGCCCACGCCGTAGGGACGCCGTGACGTGGGGAGCCTGCTCTGCTTGGTTGGCCGCGCCGTGGGGGAGGCCGCACTGGAGCCTGAACCATCGGGAGGCCGCACCGGAGCCCACACTGCCGAGATGCTGCGCCGTGGGGGGAGGCTGCACCAGAGCCCGCGCCGCCGGGATGCTGCACTGCCTGGTTGGCCCCGCCATGGGGGAGGCCGCGCTGGAGCCAACACGCCGGGAGGACGGGCTGCTGGGAGCTCATGCCGCCGGGACGCCTCGCTGCCTGGTTGATCGCGCCGGAGCCCGCACCGCCGGAAGGCTACGCTGCCGGGACCTTGTGCCGCCTAGAGGCCGTGGGAGCCGTCGTGCTAGGTTTTTTTTGGAGCGGTGGGCGGCGACTCTGGAGTATGAACCGGTGGGTAAAAATAGATCGGGGAATGGGAAAGTAAAAGCCGTCGGTCGGGCCTGGCCTCCGACGCTTTTACTGCGCGTGAGCGGGTACGGATTAAAAAAATCTTAGTGGACGGGTGGATGAATAAAATGGAGAGAAGGACATTCAAGTGGAGTAAAAAAATAGGGCCGTCGGTTACGAATTTGAGCCGACAGATATAACTATGCGCATCGGTTTTAGTTAGACCACAGACGCATTTAAGTGTGATCGTCGGCTCTGTTTGGTTCACCGACACATTTAAATATGACCGTCAGTTTAATAGGTTCAACCGACAGCTATAAATGTACAGCCGTCGGGTTAAAAAACCGACAGCTTTAGTTTATTTATATCCGACGGCCCCGACGCCTATATATTCCCAACGGCCTATTAATCATTTCTTTTAGTGTCAGGCGAGCGGCGACGTAGCGAGCGCGTGGCTGCGGGAGCGAGCATCCGCGAAGTGTTTTCGGTGCGGCGGCGAACACCTGGGAGCAGAGTGAGTGTGATTCGGCACGACAGCGCGAGAACCCTGGCTTCTTTTCGCCGGGAACGCGAAAAAATCGACGGGCACATCGATATCATTGTTGTCCGTTGGAGATGGCCACTTTTGCGTGGCTCTCAGACGCTCCCAGCTATACTCAAAGACCGAAATCGGTCTTCCATTTTAAGTCGCACGGTTGGAGTCAGCCCATGGCAAGCTCCGATTTGCATTTAAGCGCTTTTATAAAGTTTTACTTTTATACATTTCATTGAATAGTATTGCTATGTGTGTTAGGTCTATGTTAGATGAAGTCCAATCGCATGACCAAATATGACTAGTAGTGATATGGTTAGATGAGAGTGACTGCACGCAGCAAGAAGCTTTGCTTAACTATATGATGAAAATATCTATAGAAGATGAGTTGTTGAAATCGACTCGCGAGATGGTCACCTTTTTTGATCATAAGTCAAGTAGTTGAATTCTATTTGCGAAAGAAGTCGAGTGAGGAAACTTACTCGCGAGATGATACTTGTTAGCTCACTCTTTAATTAAGTGAGATGTAGATGGGGAATTTGGATACTGTAGGTGGAAGCGTGCAAGGTTGTCTCGACCCACAGGGTGGGACAATGCTTGTGACCACGTTGGCTTGGGCTAGTTATGGCGAGGTCGATGTTGGTGGGTTGGTATGTAGCTCCCTCTATGGCGGTTAAAGGCCACGCCGTATGCGGCCCCGCTGGAAAAGTATTAAGCTGTACCGGTTGTATACTTGATTTATGGAGTAAGTAAATCGATGTAACTTGTTAACCTTAGTGCTGGGACTATTTCAAACACCTCGGGCTGCCGGCCGACTGCACAATAGTGGTGAACTCGCTCACGAACTCTGTCACTTCGGACGGATGCACCGTGAGAGAGACTACTGTCCAAAGTGATTGAACTGATACAACATGTAGGTGTCTTGTGAATGGTTGCAACTTACTACGAGTATTTAAGATGGCCGCATGTCGTCTCTTCCGAAAGTGCGAAAGTGTCGTGCATGTAACACCCCGTGTTCCGATATTCCTATCTGCATTGAATTATGAATCACAATTCCATTTAAAACAAAAAAGAGAGATTAAACTAAAATGGATCGATTAAAAATTTGTAACATAAACCGATTCAGCAAAAAATGTGCATAGTTGTCAAATTCTAAATACCGTCTTGTGAAAACAAAATTCATCCCATGTCACAGGTTTATTAGAGGCCATAAATAATTGGAACAAAATAATTGCGTTGATTTGTGATTATTTAATTAAAACAATGGAGCAAATGGGAAAAATATAATTTAACTAATTAAAGGGCAAATTCAAATTCGACTTCACCATAATGGAGCTTGTGTTGGCAAGAACAATACTGTAACATTTCACAATTTTTGGAGACATCTAAGTATTTTATTTGGAATTTACAATTGTGTGTGTTTTTGAGCAAATCAAGGAAAAAGGAAGGGCCTATTGTGATTTTGCCCCTAGTTTGAAAGCTAATTGTGAATTTACCCTCCAAATTAAGAGTTTGTGAATTTACTCTTATTTTTTTGAAGCGAAGACAAAGTTTACCCCTATTCTGTTAGTGGGTGTTAACGGTGTTAAAGATGACGAAAATAATTAAAATAACCTTGTGGTTGTACCTCTGTTTTAGTATCCTAAGGATTTGAAAATATTATAGTTTTTACACTATTTCAACAAAGGTATTGTAGTCTTTTTTAAATTCTATTTCTTTACCTTATTTCTTTAAATTATTTAAACCTGGGCAAATCAACGGCGTTATAAACTGGGGACAAACAGTAGCTTCGTTCTAAAAAATGAGAAGCAAATTCACAAAGTCAAAATTTGAAGGGTAAAATCACAACTGAACTTAAAAACAAGGGTTAAATCACAATTGTCCAAAAAAGAAAGGACATGGGGCCCACCTAGCTTGGGATCATAGCCATGTTGCCGTGGCCTTCTGTTCAGAGCTTCTCTGCTCCGATATTTTGATCTGTCGGTGAGGCAGGGCTCCGATGAGCTCCCCTGCTGCCGTTCCTACCCAGGGTCACGTTCTTCCTCCCTGCCCACTCCCCTCCACATCTAGCTCTGAACAATCACCAGCGATTCGGGAACTCGCCGGAAAGCTCAAGCAGCCGACGCCAGGCTCGGAGAAGCAGGTGGCCACCGCAGAGAAACCGGCCCGGACAGAGGCGCTCAAGCTCGTCGCGATGTGCCCCTGCCCCTAGCAGCGGCCGCATCGCATACGGGGTGTGTGCAGCGTACGTCGCCGCTAGAGGTGGGAATTGGGCCGGGCCAAACCCGGGCGGCCCAAAGCACGACGCCGTGGCCTGATGCCCGGCCTGGCCCAGCACGAAGGCGGTTCGGGCTGGGCCGGCCCAGCCTGAAACATCGGGCCGTGCTGGGCCTGGGTTTTGGGCAAGGCAGGCGGCACGACCCGACATGACGACGTGGGCCGTGCCTGGGCCGGCACGACCCGAAAATGGCCTGAAGGCCCGAACTGGCCCGACAAGTCTGTTCTTGAGTTTGCAGGGTTTTTTTATTTTGATTCCTATTTAAATATTCAAACTTATATAGATTCCGCAAATTAAGTCCAATTCGATGATTCTTTTTTCTATATTCTTAAAAAAATACTCTCTACCACTTGGAACAATTATTTTCAAACTTATATAGATATTTTTGTACTTTTTTATAAACAACCAAAACAAATCATATGTACATATTCTTCACTATTTTGTAAATCTCCAAAGAATGAAGATGTTTGTATCAAATTTTGTTTTGTATGTGTATGTTCTATATTTCTATATGTATGCATTTTTTTTATAATTTTTTGAGGTACTTCAACATGTGAAGATTCACATTTTCTCTCTTCTCACTCAAAAGCTAATAAGCATATGAGGCAATCTTCAAATTCAAACACACTTTCATTCAAACAAAGTTAAAAAATTCTTTAAAAAATCATGGAGGTGTCATCATTAAAAAGTCTCACAAAAAATTTCACTCACTAAATCGATATATTATTCAAGATATAAAAATGACAAAAACTCCACAAATCCCTTTTTTATTTGTTTTTTTGTTCTGATCAATTTATTATGTTTCTCAAACTCAAGTTCATAGGACACATGAAATACAACATCCTTAGACTCCAGTATTTTTTTCAAATTTTTTTGAATTTTTTTGTCCATGTATTGCATAAAAAACTCAAAATTTAATTTTCTTTGTTTTTTTATTCTCTGCAATATATTATTATTTTGAAATAATTTTTTGTAAGAACGTGTAATTTAACTCTTTCAATCTTCACAAATTTTTTTTTTCATTTTTTAAGGCTTTTGGTCTATGTATTCAAAAAAATTTGTGCTCAATTCAATTTTTAAATGCTGTTGGGCCAGCCCAATAGTGCTGGGCTGCTGCTGTGCTGATGTTGTTTTTTCATTTTTATTCAAATTTGAAAGTTTAAATTTGTATAGTTTCTTCAAATTTGGTCCAAATTCGTTAATTTTTTCCTAAATTATTCAAAAAATATTCTCTATCACTTCAGTATTTTAAATTTTTTTTGCATTTTTTGTCCATTTATTTCATTAAAAACTTGATTTCTATTAAAATTTTAATTGTTTTTGGGCTTAAATCAGTAAACTGGGCTGTGTCGGGCCTGGCCTGGCCCGAAGGCGGCCCGCCGTGCCCCAGGCCGTGCCTAGGCCTGGATTTTCGGCCGCCGGCCCGGCCGGCCCGACCCGATGTGCTTTCAGGCCTGGGCCATTTCGGCCCGAAGCACGAACGGGTAGTGCCGGGCCGGCTCGGGCACGGCCCAAGTCCCACCTCTAGTCGCCGCCGACCGGCCTGCTTGGCCCTTCTACGGTGAAGGGTGCACCAGGAACATTATAGCCACCTCGCACCAAAAGGGTTTGATGCAAACAGGGTAGCTTGAGTAAATCCTTCTCCCTATCCACTTTATTTCTTTGGCGCTTCATTTTGAGTAATGTTTCTTGGTAGGAGGATTGAAGGCTGCACTGGAAATCAAGGTTATTCCCATCACCATCGACGGGTCGAGTGCCTCGCCATTGCACCCTCGGCTCGGTGCTTTCCAACTCCTAGTAGACCACGTGCCGGTATCCGCATGACCTAGAGCTCCTCTTCGGTCGGCTCCGTCTTGCTAATGGCTGCGGGTCTGATGAGGCGACTACCGCTCTATGGGCCGCCTGGATGATGTCACCTCCATCAAGGTCAACCTCACTCTTCTATTTTTCCCTATCTATCACTCGCTTGGCTGATGTGTTTGGACGCGCCGAGATACTTATGTCTCGTCCTTCGTGTCCATTGTAGGGGGGAGCTACCGCTGAGATGCCTTGCCCATGCCGTGCTCGAATGAAACCGCACCCTTCATCCTAAACGCAACTTCACTGACGAGCTCCTGTGCACGTGATTATGTGTATGCTATCATCAAGGTGTTCTGCCAAATGCGAGTTGGCGATAGTGTCAACCCAATGAGGTTGTTCACAGGTATCTGATGCTGCTTCATATACTTGATTATGCACACTTAGTTGATTTTGCCTCCCCTATGTTCATGCATACACCATACATAGATACATGACCCTCCCTCTAACTAAATTATAGTGATAACCATATAGCACCCTCGTTGTCCATCTCTTCACAAGAGGTCTTGTATAATATCTCACCCATGCTTAATTGTTTACTTATCGTCCATGTTAATTACACTCACTAATGATCATAGCTCCACCAAATGCCTTAAATTGACTCCCATTTACCTCACACTCCATGTAGTATTGATATGCATACGTACATAACCATATTATCGCTTCCACATCTTCTTGCATTCTCATGACTGAAATAGGACTGCGCGTGTTTATGGAGACGACACATAAGGAGGAGAAGGAACAACAAAATCATCTAACTTGGTGACTAACCTAGAAGCAAGGCAAGCCCCGGTTTGATCCTAAGCCGCTTTAAAATTCTTTATACACAATTAGTGTATGTTTGCATTAGGCCTTGAATTTGGTTGAAAACTCCACTTGCATAGCCAAAGAACCTTTTGGGGCAAGGGAAAAGAGTCATCACCTACGTTATTAGACCCTTGCTAATTATAGTTGATTGGTACAAGCCGAGTGGTAGGAATCCGATCGCGAGATTGTAGGTTTTGAGAAAGGTGGGAGATAAATGGAAAACCTTGGATAACACATGATGGAATTGGAGACCGGGCAGGTGGGTAGGAAGCAACAAGGCATGACCTTGTGTGAATAGACCTGTCCATGTCAATATTGGATCACACTGTAGTCAGCCTTTTGGGCAAGTATTGAACAGTACCGTGTGCATGCTAGTTAATGGGATCTAGTAAACTGATGTACCTTGATCACATTGGTGTCGAACATCATGTAGGCCGCTCGCTGTGGGGGGAAAGGGGACAAGTTGGGTGTAAATCCGCTAGTGGGGTCAACATCTAGGACGTGATCCATGTAGGGACCCACTGTTCAGAGCGGAAACCTTGTTCGCCATTGGGGTATCTTGGGAAAGGTTGTCACGTACGACGTGAAGTGATGTGTGTCATACGTCACTTTCGAACGGGTGTACGTGTCGTGCATACGGGTTTCTCCATGCAGGGCAAAAACCGGTTCGAATCGCTGCTTACTTATGGTAAAAATGAGTCTGCTTGTCTTAGCAGTCGGCACGCAGTAAGAACATGACATATTATCTAATGTGATCAATTATGTATTTAAATTCTTGATTGCAACCTTGTATGTAGATATAGTTGCTAATTAAAGTTTATATTTCCATGAACTTGTTGCTAAAATATGCAATTAAGGACTTATCGTTAGTGCTTTTTATGCAACATAACCCTACTATTATATTATCTATTCACTCGTGCATATAGGATAGGTATCTAGAACTTTATTTCATCGGGTAAGCCTTGCTGAGTCCTTAGGACTCATAGTTTGTTGATTAATCTTTTTAAGGTGCTAAGAGTAGAGCAAGCTACCATATGCCGCTGTTGATTGTTGTGTGGAGCTAGTGTGAAGTGCTTGTAGGCTAAGTAATTTACTTTTGCATTATATGTCTATTGAGAGGTGAAATAATGAATTAAACGTATTTTCCGCTGCATATTTTTATTTTATCAAACTTGTATTTTCAAGCTATGTCCCTTGTAATATGCAATGTGGTGTCGCAGCGACCGGTCGTCACGGTGCAAGTCGGGTTTTGAATGATTTAGATCACCGTCCCTCGCGGATATGAATACCGCTTGTTCACTAAATCGTAATGTAGTAATAAAAAGTAGTGAGAATATTATTAATCTGCTGCAATAGTTATTATTTGTGTATTGCAATCTTCACTGAATTAGAGATAGCACAATTAAAGTTATCATTTTCAAAAATTTAACTTGAATGAAGCCTACGAAACTTTGGAAAAGTATTATCGTGGATGAATCGTTTCTTGTTTGATTGTGGAGTTCATTATGTAGCATGCTCAGAGAATCTCATATGCTACTCTAAAACTGACAACTAAGGATTTACTCTCAGCGAGTTCATTTATGCAAATCTCAGCTTACAGTCTTTAAAGTTTCTAGCATGTAGAGTTTCATGTCTTAGATGAGACAATTATGTCTCACTAAGCTTCTAGCTCACTGTTGCTTTATTGTGGTTTTTGCAGGTTTTTGTTATGCTTAATTGCTTATGTTAAGAGTTGTTCATGAGATCTCAAACTTGTTGAGATGTATCTCTCACGTGATAACCTTGCCACTGCTTACCTGCTTTGTATTGCTAGTGAGAAGCGTTTGCGGGTATGGACAACTTCTCTTATGCATAGCTAGGTTGAGTGTGTGAGTGTGCATATTTCATTGCGTGTGTACACGAGTTGTATACTATGTTATAAACATGACTATCTTGTGAAATAAAAATTTGTGTTGGTTATTTTGAGGATCTTTTCATGTGTGCTGTTAGGTGTTGCCTCGCACAAAACCATCCAATGTGATTTCCACATGTAATCCTCCAAAGAGGATGCTTGCAACACCCCCCCCCCCTGCAAAGAGAGGTGGTGTCAAATTTCGAGCATCACTTTGATGCGGTTGAAGGTTCTCTTCACATAAAATTGCTGGAGGTCAGGGTTATGCAGGTTGACTTCATCAATGATGTCAGTAATGCACTCTATGATGCGATCGACCTTGTCGTGTATACTAATCAACCTGAAGCGAAACTTCTCTGCACAATAAGAAATTCACAACATCATAATCACCATTGTCAATCATAGGTACGTACTAAATGGGTGCAATCACCATAATTCAGAGCATATTCATTACTTAATGAAAAGTAACATTGACAGACGAAGTAGTTGATGCACATTTACCGAAATTGGAATATATCAACAACAAGCATGAAGTAAAGCTTCATATCCATCAGGCATTGAACAATGGGTATTTAACATTGAAGAACAATCAATATCATGAGGGTAGCATATCTCACTGATGTTGTTGTAGTACGAACTTGTAGTACGAACACGGTGGCTCCTTAAGTTGATCTAGTGGTGCCTATGTTGAAGTCTCCTGATGCGTGGACCGGTAACCCCTCCGTTGGCACCGCGGCTCCGCGAGGTGGAGGTCGGAGATGCGACGTTGTTGTCGCTCTGATAGGCGTTTGAGGGGCCTGCGACACAACAACTAAAACATGAGGAGGAGGTACCTGCCATAGCCATGTGTCGGCGTAAGAGGGAAAGCTCTGACCATCCATCACGAGAGTAGGGGGGCAACACTGAGGACAGCCCATGTGGGAGGAAGGAAATCTCAAGATTGGGGAACAACATTCACACATGTGGTCTTATATCCCAATACATAACTAGAACCAGTACAGATAAAATATGGGTCCGAGAGCTACTGTGGCAGCAAGACATATCCATCATTTGCTTCTGTAGCTACTAGCCGAGATAAAGAATGAATATAAAATTGAGATGATGGATGTGTCACAGTTTATAAAAAGGTATGTAACACGCAAGACGATCGATATGGTACTAAACTTGCGGGCTGCAGCTAGTGATAGTGGCAAACATTTCGTAAACGGTTCCATAAAATACCGGTTCTGATATTTATCTTGGAAAGACCACAAACTTTAATCGACTTCAGTTGGAAACTAAAACTTTATTAATTATCACCTAGGAATTTCTTTCATTTAACGATGATAGCTTCATCATGATAGATATTATGTACATAGGTTTCTCGTTCTCATCAATGAGGGGGTGGATGATATCCTCCCTAAATGGAGGCAGATCTTCAAATTGATTGCAGTCTTCCTCATTGACAACATCCTCAACACCAATAATCTTTCTTTTTCTTTAAAGAACAACATGGCGCTGCTCCTTGTTAACTCGGTCTGGATCTTTAACATAAAATACTTATGTGACATCTTTGGCAAGCACAAATGATTGTTCTCTATAACCGACAGATGAGATTGATTGCTGTCATACCGTACTTGTCGATCTTCACTCCATTTGGTAATCTGAACCATTGGCAATGGAACAGGGGGACTTTTAGATCTTCTCCATACTCAAGCTCCCAAATCTCCTCTATGAAACCATAGTAAGTTTGCTTATTGCCATCACAGTCATAGGCATCAATACGGGCATCGCTGTTTTAGTCACTGTTTTTGTTATCTTGAGTCCTCCTATAAAATGTATATCCGTTAATGTCATATGCTTTATATGTATGAATCATTGTCGAGGGCCCATTAGCAAGCATTGCCTATGTATCATCATCATAGCTAGAGCAATATGTTGACCCTGATCCATCATATGTAGGCGTAACCAAGTGCCAAATCTGTCTCTATGCTCCCTTGCAATTGAATCCTCTTACTTCTTTGGATTAGTGGACCACAACATCTTTACATGCACATATGGGCTCACTACAACTTATTGTTGCAGAACTGTGAAAGTGCTTGGGTGAATGAAACATAACTGTTCATATGTACTGCATTATGGTCCATCATCCCTTTGCCCTTTAGAATCCCCTCAAGCCATGATATGGGCTTACCAATCGGTGGTAAATACATATATTCTATGGCAAAATCAACAAGCTCCCTTGTTGCCCATCTTGTGCCATGCAAAACATAGGAACTTTCATGAACCTTTTGAATGGATATTGTCGAAGTGTGCCAACGACAATTCCCCCGATACTACTAAGGAGCAGTCCGAAGAGGTTCTTTTTTAGTATGAGACGCTAATCAAGATCAAGAACAAGGGTGCACACAGAGGATTTTACGTGGTTCGGGCCGCCTGAGCGTAATACCCTACTCCACGGGGTGTGTGTTGATTGTATGAGTATAGCTTGAGTGTGTATGAGCTTAGCTGAGATTGGTACTTTTTCTACCGTGCAGCGCATCCCTTTTATATGCTAAGGACCGGCTATTATAGTGTGCCCTGGCCCGACATGTGGCCCTGGATCTAATAACCGTCCTATACACGATCTATGGTGTTATGGGTGGTTAATAACATGATAACGTGCCTTAACAGTAGCGTTACCAGTCTTGATAGTCTTATGATCGTGCGTCATTAATATAACATTAATGATGCATTAACCAGATCTTGTAACGGCCAATTAACAGCCCTTGAATGTCCGCGCCATTGGAGATCCCGCTGTTTTCCCGTTGTAGACTTAGGTCCGGGCGTGTAACACGTGGCCACTGCGAAGAGGCAGGTCCGGAGCTACTGGTCACGTGGCAGCACTAGAGCTTCCTCTGTCGAGGAGGTAGGTCCGACGCCCCGGAACACGTGGCAGCGCTGGAGCCATCCAATGAAGGGAGGTAGGTCCGGCACTACGGGACACGTGGCAGCACTGGAGCCACCCTAAGGAGGGAGGCAGGTCCGACACTACGGGACACTTGTTGCTTCTGGAAGTCCACGATACTGGAAGGTGGAACTCAATGCGTCTTCTTCTAGTACGAAGGGCTATCTCGTATGCAGGATGTCGATAGTGGCCCTCGGGCCCACCTCTATTGAGATTATTAGGTTTCGATGCTGGAGGTGGGGACATTATCTTTCCCGCATTGCTGCTTCAAGTATCCACTTGGGACACACGACCTTTCTTAATTTGGTAGGTGAGACGCATGACGTGCTAATCTCTCAAAATTGAAGGTCGTCGGTTCCCAATACAGTTTTCATATAGATTCCCAGTGTAATCTTTGTAGTCCCGTCAGGCCACTGCCCTCGGGCTTCCAACTTCCCATCGTGAAAACGATTCACCTGGTGCGACTTTTTAACAAAGTGGACCCAGGCCCCCTTGTCATTGACGTGGTAACTTCGCAGAGTGTGACTATGGTCCAGATGCAGTTGCCATCTAAGCATTGCGGAGGCTTACTAAAGGGAGAAAGTATGCACAGGAAGAGAACTCCTTACACTTTCATGTGATCTTGTGCTTAGAGCTCTCCGCCCTTGCATCACTTTTTCCACTTTTGCTCCACTTTGCGATGATAGAGTTAGGACTTCCAGCAAGATCAAGAGCGACAGCGAGTTGTCGAGAGTCCGCACCTACATGGGGTGGTCGAGTGACTCCTTCAAGAACTCGATTTGCTTCGGCAAGCTTCCCTTCAAGAAGGAAAGCACTGTCAAGATTGTGTACTTCTCGGTGTTCGCCATGGTGGGGCTCATCCCACCATTCTCCAGCTTCATGTTGATGTTGCTGGGCTTCTACAGTTTGCAAATCCACCACCTCGGCCCCCACTCCTTACCGGTGGACACTTTCGTCCATTATTGCGAGATGTGGGTGGGTGTGCCAGCCTGCATCGTGCTCTTTCGGACCATCTTCACGGTCCGAACAACAGGGAAAGGGAATGAGTTCCTTGGCTTCTACTACTTCGTGAAGCGCAAGAATCCACCCTTCAAGTACTTGAAGTCGTTTCCTTCTGGGAAGTGGGATGGTTGGAAGAAGGATTGGGTGATCATCAGGGTGGATCACTATGATAGGATGGAGCTGCTTGACGGCCTTCCCACCACCGACACCGACACCTAGGAGGTACCCCCGAAGCTGACGGAAGAGTACAACCCAATCTTGTCAAGGATGCGGAGTTGCGTGGAAGGAAGGGTGACCCCTCTAATGGTGATTGCGAACTTCCTGACCAACCGTTGGGCTTCAGTGAAGAAGAGGGAATGGCCTGCATGGGCATTCAATGGAGAAATGGATCCGTACCGCATTGATGTTGGTCTCGAGTCAAACTTGGATGAAAAGGCTTTGAAACTTCATCTCCAAAAGTTGTACCATAGAACCATCAATCCCGACGACCTGACACCTCCAGCGGAGTTCCTGCCCCTGAACATGGTTCGAGAGGTCAAGAGGGAGCTACAGAAAGAGATGCCGGTGCTTGATGACTTGGGCATTGTGGATACACGTAGAAGTGCTCCTCCAACAGGATCATGATCTTCAGAGCTTCAGAGGGCAAGGCTCCTGTAGCTTCAAGCAAGAAGAAACTCGACTCGATTCAGGGTAAAGGCAAAGAGCCTGTCGAATCCTCTAGTTGGAAGAGGAAGTTGACGTGATCTGATGGCAGTTCTGTCAGATCACGTCCGACAAAAGCGGTTGCCTCGCCCAACTCTGAAGTCGGTACTGGTAGTGCTTCCAACATCGGTAGGTCATTCGGATCCAGTGCCCACGGAGGGCACTAGGTCTGGCAAGTCTATTGCAGTCCCGATGCCAAAGGTAGGCCCTAGGTCCGTAGTAAATCCCCCGACGACAGAGATATCAGCTGAGACAGCACCGACGGCTGCCTCAACGCTTGGGACAGAGCCCGGAGCATCTGCCACACTGACGACAGCAAGTTCTGAATCTAGGCGTCCAAGGAAGAAGTTCCGTGCCACTAGAGTGACAGTATCCTCAGGTAACAATCGGCACTTGAACTTGAGTCTTGTTTTTGCTTTCCCTTGAACTCTCTGTTCCTTTGTTTCCAAAGTATCGAGAGGAGCTTCTGCTCCAGCATCTGCTAGTGCCTCGATCCCAGAGACCACACCGTTTGGAGCCTCTGATGTTGAAATGGCTCCTCCAGTGGTTGAGGCAGTCAAACCCACAGCTACGAGTCCTACTAGCACTAAGACGACCTCGGTACCAGCGTTCAAAGAAGAAGTCACGGTTGCGCCGGAGTTCATGGAAGAAATACTAGAGCAAACTTCAACTGCTCCGGAGCCTGCACCGAAGGTACCTACGCTGGTGCCGGAGATTTTAGAAGCTGAAGTTGAAGCTTCGACACTAGCTCCAGAGGTGACGGTGCCATCGGCTGAAGATCTGGTTGCAGGACCTTCCTCGTCTGCATCGATGGCTGAAGATCCAGCTGTTGGACCTTCCTTGTATGCACTGTAGGTAGATGAACTTCCAGAGATTAGCCCCCCGACGTCGAGCTATTGGAGTCCATGCTCGTGCCATGGGCTCCAACGACTATCCCAGAAGACCCGGAGGAACTAGAGGATGAACCTCAAGTGGGTCCGAAGCCAATCCCTCTAGCATTGTCGATTGACAATGCCTGCTCCAGCCTTCGCCAGGTCCAGCTCGCCTTTTACTACGAGCGCAAGTCTCTTGAAGAAGAGCGCGATACACTGACGCAGTCCCGACTTGCGGACCAGAAGGAGTGGGTGGTAGAAGAGAAGGCCCGACAAACGCGTTTCAAGAACGCACTGAATGAAAGAGAGGCCACCATAAAGGCCCTCGACAAGAAGTCATGTTAGATCAACGAGCATGCTAGAGAGGCCGACGAAGTGGTTGACAGTCGCTCAAAGAGTTTTGAAGCTATGAGGGAACAACTCCTCAAGTGCCGGGATGAGCTTGACGATAAGGACGATAAACTCTAGGAGAAAGAAGGTGAGATCCTGAAGAGGGAGGATGAACTCTCTCAGAAGCTGGCACGCGGCAAGCAGGACTTGGCTGACTGCGTGGAAAAACTCAAGTTCTGGTGCAAACAAGAGAAGCACTAAGTGTGGCTGGTAGGGGAAGGAGTCAGCAAAAGAGAAAATGTTGTCTCTGCCAGGGAGGACAAGGTGAAGGTGAAGGTGAAGGTGAAGGTGAAGGAGAAGGACCCTGCGGAAAGGCGAGGTCACATTCACCTTCGAGAGAAGCAGATCATTGACCAAGAGAGGTTGCTGGCTAAACGGGTCTAGCAGCACTCCAAAGAGGTTGATCGATTCTCGAAGGAGGGTTCTGTGGAGCTCTCTTTTGCAAGGAGGTCACTAGAGGAGCTCCGAAGCGCAAGTGCAATTGATTCCCAGTAGGTCTGGGACTTCCTCGAGCGGGCAAATGAAGCTCTGGTGCCTCTGGGATTCAGCCCGGTCCGACCGGCTGATCCAAAGCCAAAGATGGACAAGGTATTGATGGCACTTAACTCCGTCGACACTAAGCTGGATGCTCTGGGAGATGTGGTCATCGACCAGATCGAGACTGAAGGGAAGTCTCTGGCTAGGAACATCGCAGAGTATGTGCTGACGTGCTTCTGAAGCCGAGACCCCTGTCTCTAGCTTCAGTGGTCGAAGGACCCATCGCCGAGGAGGAGGAAGCTGCCGAGGCCAGCATCCAAGAAGCTGCCCAGAAGGTTGCTTCATTTTTCGTGAGGGACTCCAGTAGCTAGGACCTTTCTTTTTGTACCTTCACCTTGCAAATCTCCAATTTTGAATGAATGGAATCTTTTTGAATTCCATTTTTGTCTTCAATACATTGCCCTTTATCTCATTGGCCCCCTGGTAGTTGTGTTCAATTGATCGAGGACGTCTACCATAAAGAATTTGACAATGTCTTGAAAACCTGATTGCTCCGAACTCATAGCCAGCATGATAGCTTTGAGGTCGAAGTCTTGCTTCCGAAATCTCCAAGGACCCTTTGTTACGTCGACGGCGGGCTACCTCGGAGTTGTCGGAGCTTGTTCGCTTTGACGACGCCTACTGTCAATGCGTAAAACGTTGATGACGGGCCCCTTGGAAGTTGTTGGAGATTGTTCGCTTCGACGGCGCTGTTGATATTTCCTACACACTACTAACAATTCATCTATAGTAGTGCTGCCAGAAATGCTTGTTGGTAGGTTTTAATTCTTAAATGAATGTCCACAAGCGAAAATTGTCGATGTAGCATTTCCCCTTTTAAGAGTATTCCCAAAGGGTGTCATTTATATTTTCCCAAAGGAAGGCTAGATGGAAGTAAAACAATCATCAAGTGGAAAGGCTTAGGTTGGTCTATGTAGGGTTCTAGCAACGATGGGTTAAATGAGAAGTTAAGGTAGACACACACAAGAGCATTCTATCCTAAGGGGATAAATGAGTTAATAGAGGAACTAGGCTAAGAGTTAGGTAGAGACTCCTCCTATGCTTCTAATGTACATATACATAGCCTAAGTTAGTTACTAGTGATTATGTTAATTATGAATTCTCATGCTCAGTGGATTAACACATCGGGCACGGGTTTACCCCTAGCAACACCAGGCAACTCCCGCCAAGAGCCTGTGGCATAGCTGAATGTGGAGGATTACAAAGGACAGATAGGGCTGTCACCAGCTACTGCCTACCTCTTCAATCCGCGGGTCAACAAGACATTCAACGCTACTCTCTATCCTAGCATCATGCTAGCATATTAAGTAATTACCTTAAGATCCTAGGCACAAGCCTTGCTAAGGCAATGAACTAAATCATCGTTGAACCAATGTTAATTCATAGCATAAGAGATTCATGTTAACATAACAATATCATAGCTAATTAGACTATAGTGGAGGTTTATTGTGTTTATGTAATGTAATGAACGTGTTATAGCACAATCATAAATACTACTCCTACCACATACATGAAATCCATAATCAAACAAGAAACGCTTCATCCAAGTACATGAACATATGGAGACTAAAGATAACATGTTTATTGTGAATAATGTCACAAATACAAATAGGAATATGGAAGGCATACCTTTCCCAATTGGGTAGAAACTCCTTCTACTCCTCTCCTACTTGGACTATGGACTAGAGACTCTCCTCTCTATAGCCTATACTCCTCTAAACCTATGGAGAGTAGTGGATACAATGGATGAATACTCAAGTGGTGTGTGTTGAAGTGAGTGGTCCTATTTATAGCTTGGAGAAGGGTCGATTCCCGCCACCAAAAGCGCGCGAATCAGTCACCCATGACCACTTCAAGCCTGGAGGAGCCACCACGTGGAGTTTGACCGAGAATGGCGCCAGGAACTAGTCGGCCGAATAGGGGGGTCGGCTGACCTGGTCCTCGCCTCTTTTGCGGTGTGCTTTCTCCAGGTGACTGGCAGGTGGGTCCCATTGACACCGTTGGATGGCCTCAGATACTTCTATTTATGGGCCATTTGAGCCATGTGGTCCCCTGTGGCATCGCTTGATTGGCTGGAATGATATTTTATAGGATCCATCCCCTTGTTTTACTTCATTTATGCATAGAATCCCTGCATGTACTACTTTCTCCAAGGACAAGTGTAAATAGGTTAAATAGAAAGGTGATGTGTGCAAGAAATGACAATTTCTTCACATAATTGAGTTATATTGACGGGTGAAATTGGTGTATAACAGCCATCAACAGACGCCCACTGTCAACACGTAAAACATCCACGGGGGCCCCCTGGCAGTTGTCCGAGCTTGTTTGCTTTGACGACACCCACTGTAAAAGCGTAAAATGTTGATGGCGGGCCCTCTGGGAGTTGTTGGAGCTTATTTTCATTGACGGCGCACACTGTCAACGCATAAAATGTCAACAGCGGGCCCCCTGGTGGTTGTTGGAGCTTAGTTGCTTTGATGGCGCTCATTGTCATTGCGTAAAGCCTCGATAGCGGGCCCCTGGGAGTTGTAGGATCTTGCTTCTACAGCGCGCACTATCAACGCATAAAACGTCGATGGTGGTCACCCTGGGGATTGTCGGAGCTTAGTTGATTTGACGGCACCCACTGTCAACGCGTAAAACATCGACGATGGCCCCCCCCGAGAGTTGTCGGAGCTTGTTCGCTTCAACGACACCCACTCTGAATGCGTAAAATGTCGAGGCGGCCCCTTGGGAGTTGTCGGAGCTTTGTCGCTTCGACGGCGTCCACTATCAATGCATAAAACGTCGATGGCGGGCCCCTTGGTGTTGTTAGAGCTTAGTTGCTTCAACAACATCCACCATCACCGTGGAGATTGCCGTCAATTGTTCATTTTTCCTGCGCATGAGAGACAAGAAAAGCAGTAAAATTCGCCCCCTTGCCTATAACTTATTTTTGGCTTATTACCCTTTTTTGAATTTTAGATCCTAACAAACACATTGTGACAACCTAAGTATACTGATTAAACTTCCTTAGATCTGAATGCTTTCCAAACTCTCCTTACTGAGACCCACCAGAATAGGTAGAGTAGCATACTTAGGGTGCTGGTGCAGGCTAAGTCGATAGCACATTCCGGACTTATCATTGGCTTTGGTTTTTAGATGAGTAGACCATCTAGCAATAATAAGATCCGATAGAAGATTACCAATAAAACTTATATATCACATGAATCTCTAGGACTAAATTTCAAGTGGATTGCACAAGAGCTTGCGCAAAATTAATGCACATAGAGTTTGCTTGCACATAAATGTATTTCATTATAGGTCCAAATAATAGGGGATACAAGGACACATTTAAAGTACAGGACCAAGTTCAGTGTGCTATTAATCTTGTACTAACCCAGGGAAGGTAAAGACACACCTAAAGTACAAGACCAAGTTAAGTGTGCTTTTGATCTAGGACCAACCCGACTCTATTCATAGACTCTATGAAATACATGTTATACAAATACAGACTCACCTCCTTGTAACTAAGTGTAGAACTTACAAAGGTGCTCAATGTTCTAGGGGTTGGGAAGTGGTATCCCATCCTTTGTTGCCAAGTGAATGCATCCGGGATGAGAAACTTTGACTACTCAAAAGGGACATTCCCAGCTGAGGGAAAGCTTGTTCATCCCTTCATGAGTGAGTATTCACCGCAACACCAGATTGCCTTCTTGCAACCGCCGGTTGTGCACATACCTTTGGTGATCACGGCAAAGCGTTTGGCGGTAGCGCACATTTCAGACAGCTGGTTGGCACCTTGCCTCATCGACGAGGTCTAGGTCTTCACATCGGAGCTGGTCCTGTGTGGCTGCGTCAAAGATCCGGACCCGGAGAGAACCCATGGTGATCTCCGGAGGAAGGACTGCTTCAGCTCCGTACACCAAGAAGAAGGGTGTTTCTCCGGTTGCAAGGCTGGGTGTTGTCCGGCTCGCCCACAATGCAGACAAAAGCTCTTCTATCTAGTTGGCGTCACGTTTCTTCAAGCGCTCATAAGTGAACGTCTTGAGTCCCTTGAGTATTTCTACGTTTGCACTCTCAGCTTGGCCATTGCTTGCCGGATGAGCTATTGATGCATAGTTGAATGATATGCCGAGGTCTTCGCGGTACTCTTGGAATGTTGCGCTTGTGTATTGGGTTCCATTGTCAGCAATGACTCTGTTCGAAACTCCAAATCTACAGACAATGTTCTTCAAGAACTTGATGGCAAATTGCTTATTGATTGTAAAAACTAGAGTTGCTTCTGGCCACTTCATGAACTTGTCGATGGCGACATATAAGAACCAGTACCCTCCAATGGATTTTGGTAAAGGTCACAACATGTCCATATCCCACACAGTGAATGCCTACGTGGGAGGAATCATCTGTAGTGACTGCGCTGGTGTGTGAATCTGCTTCACGGGAACTGGCACGCTTCACACTTCTAGACCAGCTGACTGCATCCTGGAGTGCTGTAGGCCAATAAAAACCATGCCGGAAGGCCTTACCGACCAACGTGCGGGATGATGCATGGTTCCCGCACCAGCCTCCATGAATCTCTACGAGTTCGTAGCCTTCTTCCCGTAGAATGCATCACATTAGATGTCGTTGGCGCCACGTTGGTAGAGATCCCTTCTATCAATGTGTATCTTTTAACCAATATGACAATTCACTTAGCAGTACACCATCTTCAGAAAGTATGTCATCTTTCAAGTAGTCCCGGACCTCCGAGATCCATGCATCAGGACTGGCTTGAGTTTCTGGATCTTGCGTGTTTGGTAGCTCGGAGCTTCCTGTTGTGCCTAGATTTTTGGTGGACGCCATGGTAATAGGGCCACTGGGACCACCAGCTTCGGGGTGCTAGTCTTGCCGTAACACCCTCATTTTCATGCATCATGCATTGCATAAGTGCATATACATGTTTAACATTAATCCACATAAAAAGGAATGAGTTTAAAATGAATTTAAAGCTAAACCACACTCAAAAGTTCTGAGGAGTGCGGACTAGTCCATTTCTGGTGTGCACTAGTCCAATTTCTCTCTAACCTCCCTCGAACATGTCTGTTTTTGCTGCAGACTAGTCAGGTTTCATCTCTATATAATTTTCGGACTTGTCCGATCCATTGCGGACTAGTCCGGTCGTCTTGATTCCTTGAAATTTTGCCAAGTCCCTAGACTTGTTCGGACTTGTCCATTTTCCTCTCTGATTAAGTTCGGACTTGTCCGGTTCAGTCCAGACTTAACCGATTTCTCTCTGACTAACTTCGGACTATTCCGGCCTATTGCGGACTTGTCCGGTGGTCGCGATTTCGAGTTGATCTTTTGTTGCACAACACATTTTTGGGTTTTACCTTAAGTGGGCCTAAAGATGTTGTGTCTAACTCTTTTGGTGAGAGCCCACACCGGCCTCCACCCACCCCAAAACTCAAAATCCATCAA
Organism: Tuctoria greenei; assembly: GCA_036927565.1. Lineage (NCBI taxonomy): Eukaryota > Viridiplantae > Streptophyta > Magnoliopsida > Poales > Poaceae > Tuctoria > Tuctoria greenei. The sequence goes on from JAYESD010000008.1 coordinate 130,979,360, forward strand.
ACCCTAACTCTCCACCCTATATAAACAACCCAACACCCTATTTTCATACCTTTTTGCCTCAATTGAAAGACCACATACCCTAGCTCGTGGATAGCCGCCGCCAAGGAGGGAGAAGGAGATCCCGAGCAAGAAGAAGAAGAGGAGGAAATGAAAGAGGATCAAGTGATCAATATCTCCATCAAATTTTTGTTCTTCATCAACAATTCACCTTCATGTTCTCTTCATCAACCCTAGATCGTCAAGATCCAAATCTTGCCTCCAAAACCCATGATTCAATTGAGTCCTAAACACCTGGTATACATTCTACTTACTCTTTCTCACCTGAATTCGACACCGTTTCTCCAAATTCACATTGATCTAGAAAACCCTAATTCGCCAGTTTTGCGAAGGGCGAACTAGTCCGGTCCCAAGCGGACTAGTCCGGTTTTGCTGTCTATTTCTGCTGAATCAATTCTAAATTGTTTCGAATCAATTCCAAACTTGTCCAAACTTTTTAAAAACTATTAGAACTAGTTAGTAAACAGTATTAACAACTCATTAACTAGTTTTGCTTCGCATTTGCATTGATCGTGCATGTCATGTCATATTGAGTACATATGTGCACTTATTGATTTCCAATGAGAGAATCAGGCAAAGTTCAAAACTCCAAATTGTGCAAGCATCAACAAATCAATTTCAAGCAAGGAGATATCTCCTCAAGTAGCTCATTTACCATATCGCACTAGTCAAATACATAGATGACATGTTCTCCTATTATGCTTGTGGGAATCATAAACAGGGTAATAAATAGAAATATAAAGTATTCAAATTTTCAGCTCAAGCAAATTTTGACTACCAAGTTTTAAATGTTAATTGTTGAGTTGAATTGCCTTCATATATTCAGTATTAAATATCAAATCAACTCAAATAGTAATGTAGCATACATATTTAGGGGTAGGAGATCCAAACCAATTTTGTGAAGCAAAACGAAGCCGTGTGGGGCCCACAACAGGTCGGCCGACCCCCTTCTGGCCTCTCTGTTGCTCTGTTTCGACGTGTTGAGTCGTGCAATCGGTTGCGACATGTTTTGAGATGCAACGCTAGTTTTGTTCGTCGGGGTTTCGCGAATTTGGGATACATCCCCCACACTTGTTCCCTGAATTCTTTATTCACAAAAAAAATAAACTAAAGGTGGAACTTTACCGGGTTAGATGAACTGGTAAGTTCCTTTTATTGAACTCAAATATGGGGATGCTTACATTATTCAACCTAAACTAAATGAATGAAAAAAAAATTTTATAATCAAACTAAACTAAACTAGTAAGTGTTGACGGCTCCTAAGATATACTAACAAATCATCCCCGACAATAGCGCCAAAAATGCTTGTTGGTATTTCTTATGCACCATTAAATAAACATCTCCAACTGATGTGTCAGAAATGCTTGTTAATGGTTCTATTGGATCACAGAGTGAATTCCGCAAGCGCACAGAAATATCATTGTGGCATATCCCCTTAAGAGTATTCCCAAGGGTGTCATTTATTTGATCCCAAAGGAAGGCAGGGAAGAGAGATAACAATCATCAAGTGGAAAGGGTAGAAATGTCTAGGTAAGAATCTAGTAGGGATGGATACAATAATAGTGGAGGTAGTGTGACACACACAAAAGCTTTCAAGTCTAAGGGGGATAAGAGGATCCTAGAGGTTAGCTAAGGTTGAGAGTTATGGAGGTACTCCTACTATGTACATATACATAGCCTAAACTAATTATCCATAAGCTAGATCAATAGTGAATACTTATGCTATGTGGTTCAACACATCGGGCACGGGCTTACCCCTAGCAATACTAGGGCGACTCCCGCCAAGAGCCTGTGGCATAGCCGAACGTGGAGGATACAAAGGACAGATAGGGCTGTCACCACCTACTGCCTACCTCTTCAATCTGTGGGTCTACGAGACATCCAATGCTACTTAGCTATCCTAGCACCATGCTAGCATATTAAGTAATTACCTTAAGAGCCTAGGCAGAAGCCATCCTAAGGCAATGAATTGAATCATCATTGAACCAATGTCTATACACAACATAATTATCCATATTAACCTAGTTATGTTATAATTAACTAGACTATAGTGGGTGTCTATAGGTTCTATGATAATGAGATATGTTCATGATGAAACAGTCATAGAAGCTATACCTTCCACATACATGTCTCCACAATCAAACAAGAAACACTTTGCCCAAGTATATGTATAAGTAGAGACTAAAGGTACTATATTTATTATGCATAAAGCCACAAATACAAGAAAGAATACATGAGCCATACCTTTCCCAGTGTAGGATTGGGAAGAGAGACTTCTTACTCCTTTCCCAATTTGGACTTGGGACTAGAGACTCTCCTCTCTACAACCTAACTCCTCTAAGACTATGGATGATAGTGTATACAATAGAGATGAAGCTCAAGTGGTGTGTGTTGAAGTGAGGGGTAGGGGGTCCCATTTATACTAGTGTTGAGGTCGGTTCCCGCCACCAAAAGCACGCGAATCAGTCACCATTGACTCCTTCAAGCCAGGAGGAGCCAACACGCGTCGTTTGATCGCGTTTGGCGCCAGGAAGAGGTCGGCCGAACCCCTGGTTCGGCCGACTTGGTCAGCACTCCAAACGTGGAGTGCTTCCTCCAGGTGGCTGCCAGGTGGGCCCCCTTGATGTATCTGGGTTATACACCATTGGATCTCCTCGGATACTTCTGTTTGCAGGCCATTTGATCCATGGGATGCCACGTGTCGTCGCCTGATTGGCTGGGATTATATTTTATAGGATTGGTCCCTCTACATTTCCTCATTTCCTGCATAAAATGCTGCATACACATATTTCTCCAAGTCCAAGTGTAATTGGGTTAGATAAAAAGGTGATGAGTGCAAGAAATGACAAATCCTTCACATAATTGAGTTAAATTGACGGATGAAATTGGTATATAACAGCCGTCAACAAACTCCACCAAGCTTATCCTTTGCTCATCTCGAGCAAAGTCAAGACTTTAGGTTGATGATCAACAGTTGCTACAATGTCTTATTTTCAAAAGTATCTAATGCACAACAAGATACTCTACCTAGTATTGCAGAAATTGGCTATGATACTCTACCTTTCTTAAGTTATCATGAGGCTTATGCTTTTTCATATTCATGAGTAGTTGAAAGGTAGAATAGCAAATGGAGCAAACATAGCCTAGAAATCAAGTTCCACTTAAATCCCAGAGAATTCAATTTAGATATTAAGTACCTCAATTTGATTCTCTCAATCACTCCATTGTGGACAGTGGAAATATTTCCTCACCAAAGCATTGTGCCTATACTATTCCTACTCATTGAATATGGCTTGTATGTGGAGCTTGGTAAGGAAAGTAAGTAAGCATATTTGCATCACATATATTGCTAAGTCAAAAGAGTAAGCCTTAGGAGAATTCAAATCAAAACTTTTTGATTCAAGACTAGTGCATGTGTGATGGAGTGGAAGTGGATCTAGATACTTGCGATAACTCATTTTTGGTATAATCTCTCTTTCTTTTGCAGGGATGAAACAAGGCTACTTTTCTTTTCTCTCTTCTTTTTTTTTTCTCATGCTTATGATGTAAGCATGTCCCTTTTTTCATTTTCTTTTTGTAGCCATGTCTTCTACTCCCTTTCTTTGCAATGAATTTTGAAAAGAGTGCTAAACATGAATAACATGGAGTTTCTCTTTTTATTGTGGTATGGTGGATATGATGGACATTTTGCTTACTTCTAGTGTAGAAGTATAGCATGTGCAAGTGAAGTCTTGAATTCAAAAAGAGTTGAATGATTTCTCACATAGGTCTATACTAGTTTGACTAGGCTCAATGTGAAACCAAATAGCATATGCATAAGGTTTTGTCTATGTATGAACATCATATGGCTTTGGTAGGTATTTCCAATCAATTGAGGGAAACTTAAATCTTTTTAGAATTTCTACGGAAATCTAAGTTTTACTTTCAAACTAGGACTAGCAGCCCTATTACTAATTCTAATCTTGCAACAACCTAGAATTATATTAAGCTTTTGCTACCCACAACTTCCAAATTAAGGTAAAAATATTTCAAGCCAATGAAAGCAATATTCAAAGAGTAGCAAGTTGTAAACTAGAGACTTAGGAAAATAAAACAGAGCAACTATTCATCATTTCATCTATGTGAATTCTAAATCATTCTTATCACACATCTTTATTTGATGAAAGCAAAACTAACCTATTTTTTATATATATATTTTTTAAATGCAAGGTGGATGATGGACGGATGGAAAATAAATATGCAAGGAATGCAATACATTTTACCTCAAGTGGGGGTCATCCCCCAAGCTTGTTCTTCAACTACCTCCGTGATAAGGGTTGAACCCTTGATGACAGAAGTACGCTGCAAGATCGGCCTGTTGTAGTTGTAGCGCCATGTTGAAGTTGGTGAATTGAGCATCTATGTGTTGTTGGCAATCCTAGGTACCTTGAACATGCTCCTGGAGTGTGCTATAGATGTCACCCGTTCTTACTTCAAGTTCTCCCATACGTCTAGTGAGGTCCGTCATTCCTTGGCTATAGTCATGATGACTTCTAGCCGAAAAGGAACGACGTCCTCTCATGGACGTTGGGGGCAAGCTGCTAGAGCTTGAAGTGGATAAGGGTGGATCCCTTTGCCATTCTTGCCAAGATGATCCCTTAGTCTCATACGTCGGAGGTTGAGTCCATCCGGGCGCATAACCCGTTGGGTTCTCTTTCTCTTGGTATTCATGGACCAGAGAGATTATCGGTGGCATGCCTGTGGCCGCAGCCCTCGCACGATTCCTTGTTACTCTGCCAGAGACATTACATCTTTTTGCTTCCTCAAGGGGAAGAAGATTAATGGTTATCCTCCGGCATTTGTACAAATGAAAATCTAGGTTAGGTAACCGAATTTCTTTGACAAAGCCGGGATAGAAAAATATCAAGGAGCCATCATGATCATGCTTTAGGGTATGTCCTTGCACTAAATAGTCTTCATCAATTAATTCTCTTTCAGTTTTAATATATTCAAATGAAGAGTATTTAAGTGCTCCTACCCTATCAGCAATATGAGTAATCAATGAAGTGCATTCAATTGGTCCTAATTTTGAAATGTAATCTAACCATTGTGTCATTATGGCTTTGACTGAAGCAACTTTTATCTTTTTAGTCATGGCAAACAAAATTTTCATTTCATTATCTCGCACAACCCTAACATCTCCCCTAGGGAACATAGTCATAGCCACCCATCTATGCATGAAGCGTAATGTAGGGTTTTGGATGTGGCTATTCCTAGGAGCCCTACATGTGACCTCACTAGTTAGCTCATGCCGAAAAATTTGTTTGTTAAACTTAGGCAAATTGTCTAAATCTAGCAAACACCGTTTTTGGAAGCCTAGGATGCTACTTAATTCTTTCCATAGGATGTTGTATTCTTTTTGAAATAATCTAAAAGTAATGCCATCAAATCCAATTCTTAGCGTGCAAAGGAATTGGATAGTGAGAAGGCGTGAACCTTTCTCCTCTATGTGAGCAAAGTCATCAAATCCAATTGCATGTCAAATGGAAAGGAATTCGGAGTCCATACCTATTTTGGAGATCAAATGTGGATCGTAAGCTTTGGTGTGGCGGAACTCACGATCCTGGAGAAGCCTGCGTGCTTGATCTTCAACTTCGTTTCGTATGTCGAGGTCGTTGTCATGAAGAAGTTGGTGTGGGTTGCTTCTCTCTTCCATGGGAGTGTCCTCACACACACTTCTCCTCCTTGGGCTTGTATCCATGGAAGAGAGGCGTGCACTAGAACCTTCACCATGGATTGAGCTTGCAGCCCCCTTCCTCTTTCTAAACAACCTCTTCATGTCTTTTTGAGTTCAACAAGCAAGAACAAAACAAGGCGAGAAAAATCCGAAAAGAAGCGATGTTTGGAAAACAAAACTCTCAACGAATTTTCTCCTCTTGAAAGCTTGAGTGTAAAATGCAAATGCAAACAAAAGAAAATCTTTTTGGGGATGGATTTGAGCAAGAGTGTTGCAATGAAGAGCAAAAAAAACAAGGTGAGCTAGAGAGTGACTTGGGGAGGTGTAAAATGATGTGGTGTGTGAAGAGAGGTGCTCCTCACGGCCACAACTTATAGGGTGCACCCTCCAATGGTCACTTGGGTTTCAAAATATAGCCGTTAGAGGAAGGGGAGCCAATTTGGCTCCACTCCCTGTTTGGCCGACCAGGGGGTTCGGCCGACCTGACAGATGGCTCCCCTTGGTTCCCCTTTTGGCAAGTGTCTCCCCAACGGCTATAAAGTTAGCACGTTGGTGAAATGCCACATGTGTAGCTCAGAAAAAAATTGTTTTTCAAATAAAAACCTTTTTTCAAATCCAATAAAAAAATTTCTTTTGGAAAGAAAGAAAGAAAAATGATAGTTGAGAATATAATATTCTCAACTTGCTAGGGAAAATCAAATATGCAATGGGAGAAATCCAAATGGGGTGGAAAAAGAAAGAAAAAAATAAAGTGGGATAACTACCAATTTAACCTATTGGCGTAGGTCTCACCACCGTCAAGATGAGATGGACATTCCTCCGTATTCATGCTCAGTTGTCCTCTTTTATTGTGTGGGATATGGTGGGTCACGAGTGGTTTTTCCTCCTCTCGTAACCACTGCATTGACGTTCTCCACTGGGGCTTCTGGCTGCCCCAGATTTCTATTGTTTTCCAATGGAGGGACAACTGCAGCAAGTTGTGCCAACTGAGTCTCCAACATCTTATTGAAGCTTAGTTGATTCTTGAAGGCTGAGGATAGTCCTTCCATCTTCGCATTGATATTCTCTAGGGTCTTGTCATTAGCTGACAGCTTCTTGGATAGGGCATCGTTGATCTTGAGCTGGCTAATGGCAAGCTCTCTCAAGTTGGGCTGATTTCCAGGGTTGCCATTGTTGTTGTACCCTCCTTGAAAGAATGGGCGTTGTTGACCCCACCCTTGACCTCCTGGACGATAGCCATTGTTGTTGTTGAAATTTCCGTTGTTGGTGAGGTATAGGGCATCCTCACGAGTTTCTGGGCAATCATTGCCCATATGACCCGTGTTGCCACAGACTTCACATGTGATGTGAAAGTCTAGGGCTTAAGTATTGCCAGACACTTCACATCTGGCTCGTCCATCAATTTTCTTCATTAGGAGGTCCAATTTTTCAGCGATCATGTCCACCTCCTTCAATGTGTGCATGCCTCGCTGCCGGGTATGGATACGCTCATCGTTCCATCCCATGTTTGACACCATCTTGTCAATAAGATCTTTAGATTTTGGCACAGTCAATGAGAAGAAGGCTCCTCCAGCAGCAACATCCAAATGGTCACGAGCTGATGGGATCAGCCCGTTATAGAAATTCTCAATAAGGAGCTAGTCATCCATCCCATGGTGGGGACAGGCTAGGATGTACTCCTGAAGCCTTTCCCATGCCTCGGGAATAGATTCCTTCAGCTCTTGCTGAAAGCTGGAAATCCGTCCATGTAGGGCATTGGTTTTGTCCAACGGGAAGAATTTGGCGAGAATGCCGTAGGACACTTCTCCCAAGTGTCTACAACACTTCGGTTCGCGTAGAACCACTGTTTCGCTCTCCCAAGGAGAGAGAACGGGAACAGTCTCAGACGGACCACATCCGAAGACACATCCTTGATCTTAAAAGTGCTGCAGATCTCGAGGAATTGTTGCAAGTGGCACTTGCATCCTCGTTAGCCTTCCAACAGAATGGGTTGGCTTGCAAGGCCAGTTTTGATCTCGAATTTCACATCTTCCGTGTTAACAGTGGGCCCAATAGGCACATTGTTAGCAAAGGGAGCTGAGAACTCACGAAGGGTCTTCTGAGCCATTAGAATTTGGATTGTTGGTGCAGAAATGTTGGCTTGCTTTGCCGCTCGAATCTTCTGAGGAGTAACGACACGGGGTCGGTCTCTCAGAAGAGATTTGGGATCTTCAACAAAGTTTTCTGGCAGGCGGAAACCAGACATACACTACCCTGTTTTCACATTTTAAAATGCTAAAACAAAGAATGGTTATCCTACTAAAATCCTACCCAGGGTTCTATCCTATTCACTCAGTCATGTTATATATCTATTTGCCTTCCCCGGCAACGGCGCCAAAAATGCTTGTTGACGGCTCCTAAGATATACTAACAAATCATCCCCAGCAACAGCGCTAGAAATGCTTGTTGGTATTTCTTATGCACCATTAACTAAACATCTCCAACTGATGTGTCAGAAATGCTTGTTAATGGTTCTATTGGATTACATAGTGAATTCCGCAAGCACACGGAAATATCATTATAGCATTTCCCCTTAAGAGTGTTCCCAAGGGTGTCATTTATTTCATCTCAAAGGAAGGCAGGAAAGAGAGATAACAATCATCAAGTGGAAAGGGTAGAAAGATCTAGGTAAGAATCTAGTAGGGATGGATAAAATAATAGTGGAGGTAGTGTGACACACACAAAAGCTTTCAAGTCTAAGGGATATAAGAGGATCCTAGAGGTTAGTTAAGGTTGAGAGTTATGGAGGTACTCCTACTATGCTCTATTGTACATATACATAGCCTAAACTAATTATCCATAAGATAGATCAATAGTGAATACGCATGCTATGTGGTTCTACACATCGGGCACGGGCTTACCCCTAGCAATACTAGGGCGACTCCCGCCAAGAGCCTATGGCATAGCCGAATGTGGAGGATTACAAAGGACAGGTAGGGCTGTCACCACCTACTACCTACCTCTTCAATCTATGGATCTACGAGACATCCAATGCTACTTAGCTATCCTAGCACCATGCTAGCATATTAAGTAATTACCTTAAGAGCCTAGGCAGAAGCCATCCTAAGGCAATGAATTGAATCATCATTGAACCAATGTCTATACACAACATAATTATCCATATTAACCTAGTTATGTTATAATTAACTAGACACTACTGGGTGTCTATAGGTTCTATGATAGTGAGATATGTTCATGATGAAACAGTCATAGAAGCTATAACTTCCACATACATGGACTCCACAATCAAACAAGAAACGCTTTGCCCAAGTATATGTATAAGTATAGACTAAAGATACTATCTTTATTATGCATAAAGCCACAAATACAAGAAAGAATACATGAGCCATACATTTCCCAATGTAGGATTGGGAAGACATAGACTCCTTACTCCTTTCCCAATTTGGACTTGGGACTAGAGACTCTCCTCTCTACAACCTAACTCCTCTAAGACTATGGATGATAATGTATACAATAGAGATGAAGCTCAAGTGGTGTGTGTTGAAGTGAGGGGTAGGGGGTCCTATTTATACTAGTGTTGAGGTTGGTTCCCGCCACCAAAAGTGCGCGAATCAGTCACCATTGACTCCTTCAAGCTAGGAGGAGCCAACACGTGTCATTTGACCGCATTTGGCGCCAGGAAGGGGTCGGCCGAATCCCTGGTTCGGTCAACCTGGTCAGCACTCCAAACGTGGAGTGCTTCCTCCAGGTGGCTGCCAGGTGGGCCCCCTTGATGTATCTGGGTGATACACCATTGGATCTCCTCGGATACTTCTGTTTGTGGGCCATTTGATCCATGGGATGCCCCATGTCGTCGCCTGATTGGCTGGGATGCTATTTTATAGGATTGGTCCCTCTACATTTCCTCATTTCCTGCATAAAATGCTGCATACACATATTTCTCCAAGTCCAAGTGCAATTGGGTTAGATAGGAATGTGATGTGTGCAAGAAATGACAAACCTTCACATAATTGAGTTAAATTGACGGATGAATTTAGTATATAACAACCATCAATAGTAAGCATCCTATGCGGTCGGGACATCTACACTAAGGAGCGTTGTAGATTTCGGGCTTCCTGACGGCATTGCATATGCGGCGCAGCTTGGCGCTCATGCCACGGCGAACACCATCAATCTCCTCCTTGAGAGATATGAGTTTATCCTTCTGTTCTGCCCTCTTGATGCGCCCTTCAGCCAGTAAGTTTGATAGCTTCTTTTTCTCCAAACAGAAAGAAGCTAACTCCTTAGAAAGTTGTGCCACTTTAGGGGCACGAGGAGATTTCCCGTCGCTGTCCTCAAATTGGCCAGGTGGCCCTCTGATAGCAAGCGACGAGAGGTGACACCTAATCTTGGATGGTGACAAGCCCGTCGATTCCTCCATCACCAATTATCCACTTGCTTGAAAAAGCCTTTTGCATAGCCTCCATCAGGCTGGCACACTCCGTGGATAATGAGGTGGTCTCCCACACGCTCAGGCGAGGTACGCATAGGTGACTTGTAGTGATGGCTCACTACGTCATCGTCCTTGGTCTTCAGAGTGTACATGAACCTCCTGGCCAGGCTATAGCGTTGGGAGATATTTTTCTGGAAAAAGACAGGTCTTGACTGACTTAAGGCTAGCCATAGTCGGACGACATGCAGGTGTCGTCTACTTCATGGGCGTCCTCCGATAGGAGAGCGACCGTTCAACACCACGAGGTGTGGTGCTACATCCACACGGAGTCTTCATTGATGGTGGGATCATAGCGAGGGGCATGACATCCAATGCCATGACAGACTCCAAAGCAGGGGGGACTTGTCATTGGTCGGTGTGATGTCTCTGCTCAGGTTGAAGGTTGATCTAGAGTGGGGATGAGGCACAATCTTCTTGTCGGCCATGACTTGGAATAGGAGATGGATTTTTCCATATGGTGCAAGGTTTCCCTCTCTGTACCTGTCAGTAAATAAGCGGGTGAAGTATGATAGCATCGAGAGTCTTGTTGAGATACGTCGGGAGAGTCTACACGCGAAAATAGAAGGCTGACGACACAATGGGGGCGTCGACCGATCCTAGGGTTTGACCGACCCCTTCCTAACTCTGTTTGGGCCAAGTTTTCGTGGGTTGGCTTAATGGGCCCCAGTGATGAATAATTGGATGGGCCCATTAAATGGACGCAGAGAATTTAGACATAATTGAATGAAATGGCGTGAAAAAATAATATTTATCACGTCAATTTCTTTTTCCGTCTCATCCTCATTGGATTCGAGAAATAATTTTAGTCAGTGCCCATTTACTTTAAATAGATGATCATCATCGCCTCGGAGTGTGATTGCTCCATGGGATGAGGTTTCTACTACGGTAAAAGGTCCTTCCCATTTACTTTTCAGCTTCCCATGTCCAAAGAGTTTAACCCTAGAATTGAAGAGTAGGACTTTGTCTTAGGTTTGAACTCTTCAGGTATAATTCTCTTATCTTGTCATCTTTTAGTTCTTTCCTTGTAGATTTTGGCACTATGGTACGCCTTGTCTCTCCACTCTTCCAACTCGGAGAGTTGCTTCAATATGTGTTTTCCTGCTTCGTGAAAGTCCATGTTCCACCCCTTAATGGCCCAATAGGCTCTATGTTGCAACTCTATAGGAAGATGACAAGTCTTCCCATAGACAAGTTGGAAATGAGACATGCCGATGGGAGTTTTGTAGGCAGTACGGTATGCCTACAATGCATCAGGTAGCTTATGCTTCCATCCCGATCCCATTTCCATGACGGTCTTTTGGAGAATATTCCTAATTTGCTTATTAGATGTTTCTGCTTGACCACTTGTTTGTGGGTGGTATGGAGTAGAAATATTATTCTGGACACCAAGCTCCCTCAAAAAGCTCCGAAAGGTCTTATCTATGAAATGAGACCCTCCATCACTTATTACCATACGAGGAGTGCCAAAGCGTGGGAAAATGATCTCATCGAATATTTTCCTAGCTTGCTTGGAATAAGCATTTTTGCATGGCAAAGCTTCTACCCATTTTGACATATAATCTACAGCCACCAGGATATACTCGCAATCATAAGACCTAGGGAAAGGTCCCATGAAATCACAAATCAAATAATTCCACTTGGAGATTATAGGTTAGGGGCATCACACTGCGAGCTAAGATTCCTCCATGCTTTTGGTATTTACAACATTTGCGAATGAATTCTTTTGTATCTTCATACATAGAAGGCCAATAGAATCCATATTGCCAGATCTTTGCCTGGGTACGGTAAACATCGTAATGGCCACCATAGGGGCTAGCATGGAATTTCTCAATAATATTGGTGCCTTCGATTGATGGGATGCGCCTTCTAAGAAGGCCATCAGCACAAACTCGATAGAGGTATGGGTCATCCCAAAGGTTCCTCCGACTCTCATAGATGAATTTTTTTTGTTTTCCCCCAGTGGTACGTATCCGGTGACCATGAAGTTCACGATATCCGCATACCAAGGGTGAGAGTTAGTCACCTTGAGAAGCATATCATCACGTAGGAAGTCATTGATAGGAATGTTCATGGTTTGGGTGACTTCCATACGTGAGAGATGATCTGCCACGAAATTCTCTACTCCCTTTCTATCCTTGATTTCTAAGTCAAACTCTTGGAGTAGAACAATCCAACGGATTAGCCTTGGTTTAACATCCTTTGTGGTGAGCATGTACTTCAAGGCAGCATTGTCTGTGTAGACTATGACCTTGGCTCCAACCAAATAGGACCTAAACTTATCGATAGCAAAAAGTACCGCCAAGAGCTCTTTTTCAGTTGTGGCATAATTGAGTTGAGCTCCTGTTAGAGTTTTGCTAGCGTAGGCTATTGCATGCTGCTTTTTATCTTTGGTTTGGCCTAGGACTGCACCAATAGCAAAATCACTAGCATCACACATGATTTCGAATGGCAGCATCCAATCGGGGGGTTGAATGATTGGAGCTAAGACGAGTGCCTTTTTGAGTGTTTCAAATGATTTATGGCATTCATCATCGAAATCAAAGGGAGCTTCCTTAGCTAGTAGGTTAGTGAGGGGTCTAGCGACTTTTGAGAAGTCTTTGATGAATCGCCAATAGAACCCCACATGACCTAAAAAGTTGTGGATTCCCTTAACATTGATAGGAGGTGGAAGTTTTTCAATGAATTCAATCTTTGCTTTTTCCACCTCTATCCCTCTTTCGGACACTAAGTGCCCGATAATGATGCCTTCATGGACCATGAAATGACACTTTTCCCAATTGAGTACTAGGTACTTCTCTTGGCATCTTTGTAAGACCTCATCTAAGTTTTTCAGAAAATGATCAAAAGTTTTCCCATAGACAAAGAAATCGTCCATGAAAACTTCCATGATCTCCTCAATCATGTCGGAAAAGATAGACATCTAGCATCTCTGGAAAGAGGCAGGAGCATTGCACAATCCAATAGACATACGCTAGTAGCCATAAGTCCCATAGGGACATGTGAATGTGGTCTTATTTTGATCGTCGGGGTGGATTGGGATTTGATGATAACTTGAATACCCATCAAGGAAACAAAAGTAGGAATGTTTTGCCAACCGCTCTAACATCTCATCGATGAAGGGAAGTGGAAAATGATCTTTCCTTGTAGCCTTGTTAAATTTTTGGTAATCAATGCACATCCTCCATCCCGTGATGGTTCGTTGAGGAATCAATTCATTCTTCTCATTTTGAACGACCGTCACACCTCCCTTCTTGAGAACTACTTGAACTGGGCTTACCCATTCACTATGAGGAACATGGTAGATAATCCTGACATGCAGAAGTTTCAAGACTTCCTTCTTGACAACTTCCCGCATCGCATTATCTAATCGCCTTTGAGGTTCCCTTGAGGGGACACTCTTGGGGCCAGTGGGAATGCGATGGGTGCATACCACTATACTAATCCCTTTAAGATCCTCTAAGGAATAGCCAAAAACAGGTCCATGCTTTTCTAACATGGCAATGAGTTTGAGTGTCTCATCATCCGAAAGCTTGTCACTTATGATGACAGGGGCTTCCAAATTGCCATTTAGAAAGGCATAACTTAGGCTTGAAGGTAGAATTTTTAAACCAATAGGAGGTTTTGGGAAGAACTCTTCTTTTGGCAATTCAATCGCCTCCTGAAATTCATCCTCCTCTTGGATGAAATCTTCTTCTACTTTTATTTCGGAAGGAGCTAAGAATTGAAGAGTTCTAACCTCCTCTAATGGTTCATCTTGGATGGGAGATTCTGTAGATGTGTTCTTGGAATGCAGGACATGAATAGAAAATTTTCTCCCTCCAAGGTTGAGATTGAGGTTTCTTTCCAAATGAATTTCCATGAGAAATTTCTCAATGGGAATCCCAATCATAATGTAAAAATCTTGGATTTCGAACACATGAAAATCTTAAATTGCCTCCATATCATTGTGTCTTACAGAAACCTATTGCAAAACCCCGCATCCTTCAAGGATGTTTTAGAAAGAGTCTCCGAAGGATTTACATGTTGGTGCCAATAGTACTTCGCCAAGAATGGCGGGAGCACAAGAATCAGAAATGAGATTTTCTCCAACAGTGGGGTTGTATAGGACCTTCATTGGTGTCCCTCTAATATAACATAGAATAGTTGCCGAAGGTGAGGTCATCTGAAGGATTTCGGGTGATAGCTCAACTTCTGCAGTCCATTCCCTGCTTAATATAGAGGTTAACTCCATGACCGTCTGTAGGACGAACACTCCATAAGGTGGGTCATGTGGAGTTAAACGCAATGATGGTTTCCTATGGCAACAGTACTTCAAGGTATTTCTAAAATCTTCAAATATCTCTTCCTCGAAGTAGAAGGGAAACTCCGAAGGTTGAATTTCTTCTTCCTCTGTAGTTTCGGGTTCGGGAGAGGATTCCTCCGACAAGGTGTGGGATAAGCAAGAGATGGGTTCTTCCTTGTCCATGGATTCATCCCCGGATCTTGACACTACTTCCTCTTGAGGGGCCTCATTAAGACCCATAATGAAGGAAGAATTTTCTAGAATTTGGTCTAGAAGATCATTGCCTTCTTCCGACGTCTTATGGAGGAAAGATCCTCCAACTGTAATGTCAAGATGTAGGGCAGACTCTTTGTTCAATCCCATATAGAAGTGTTGCAAGAGAAACGGATCGGGGATAGACAAATCTTCGCCGGAATTTCTAAAAAGAGAAAATCTATCCGAAGCTGCACCTATGAATTCCTTTTCCATCTGCTGGAAGCATAGTACTTCCTTCCGTAAGGACACAATTCGGGCAATTGGAAAGAAAGCAAGACAAAATCTGTCTCATAATTCATTCCAATTTCCGTTTTTCTTCCCAATGTTGTGGTCGTACCATTGTTTGGCTTTTTCCTTAAGGGAAAAATAAACAACTTCTATTTGAGAGTCTCTTGTGTCATACCCTTGACTAGAAGGCATGAACACAATTGTTCGAACTCTCTTATATGGTGGTAATGATTTTCACAATCCATTCCTAAGAAGGATTGCTCCCGAACCATGGCTATAAAGCCAGGACGAAGTTCATAGCTAGTAGAACTAATGGGTTCCGCTGAAGGCGGTGGCTCACATAACTTACCCTTTGGGGCAGAATATGAAAGAATGGTGGGATGCTCCATATATGTGGTGGAGTAAAAAAAGGAAATATAAGATGAGAAGATATATATGAGGGTGAACAAGGTTCAAAGATTAACAGGAACCGTTCCCGGCAATGGCGCCCGAAATGTTTGTTGATGGCTGTGTAACACCCTGATTTTTCAAGTTATGGCAAATAAAAAATTTAAATAAGAATTTAGAGTTAATAATGGGAGGAAAATGTTTTTATAAATAAAAATATAAAATATATGCATCTCATATTGCATTTTGCATTCATCCTCATGTATTGAAAATTTATTACCAAAATAATTAAGCTAAAAGAAATTTGTTTACCAGAGTAAGTACATTAAAATAAATTAAATTAGCATAACGAACATGGAAGAAAAAAGATAAAAAGAAAAGGAACAGAACTAAATCGTCTATGCACATGCATTCATATTTAGATATAAACTGAGTAACTAGATCTATTAAAATCAAAATAGAAATTTCTTACAATAGAAAAGTAATTGGAAAATAAAATTATAGAAGAAGATGAATAATACTAATAATAAAAGATGGAGCATATATACAAAATATGTGTAGCAAAAGAAGAAAAAGAAAATAATAGCGTAAAACATGTATTAGGGAATAAATATAATAATAATAATAATAATAATATATAGATAAAAAATATATATTTGTGAAACCTAAAGAAACAAATAAAATATATATATAAATAAATAATATATATAATAATAAAATATATATAAATATAAATATATAATAATAATAAAAAAAAGAAAAGAAAAGGAAAAAAAGAAAAAAAAGAAAAAAAACATCTGCCCGCTGGCCAGGCCGAACCGGCCCACCCAGCGCTGGCCGCCCGAGCGCGCCCACGCGCCCCACCCTGCCCCGCTGGCCCCACCGCGCAACGCCCGCCGCGCGAGCACCACATGCCAGTGCCCCAGCACGCGACCCCCAACTGCCCGGCCCCGCACCTTGCCCCACCCCGCACCGCACACCCGCGCGCCGACCACACCGCGCACCTGCCCCAGCCCCGCACCGCGCGCCCGCTCGCGCGCCCAATCTTGCACCCCGACGCCCGCATGCGCGCCGTGCGCCCCAGGCCGAGTCGGCCGCAATGCCCCGCGTGCCCTAGCTGCTGCGGTTATAAAAAGGACCGAGGCCCTCGTGTTTCCCAAAGTGTTGCAGTGCCGCCAGAGACACCAGGAGCCCTAGCCGCCTTAGAGAAAAAAAAAGAGTAGAACAGAGGTGCTGCGAGGAAGAAAACAAGAGAGGAAAAAGGGGGAGGAAGACGAAGAAAAAGAGGAGGGTGCCGTCGTGCGCCGGAGATCGTCGTCTTCGTCGCGTCGCAGTCGTTGTGCCGCCGGAGGGCCGTTGCGCCATCCACTTCGTCTACGCATCGCCTTCGTTCTGCGATCTTCGAAGCCATCACATCTATGGTAGGATTCATTTTTCCGATGTGAATTTTAGCGACGTATTAGATCTAATAGACGTAAATTGATTTTAGTTTCATCGTCTTTTTATTTTTAGCAGCATTAATTCTCGCTAAAACCCCCGTAAACTCATATGAACACGTATCAACTAGTTGCGTCTAATCAATGAACAACCATAGTTAATTAATAATTGAACTTTGCATGCATGCATGTCATCGCATGTTGATTAATGTGTGTGAATCATGATGCTTTGTATGTATTTTATTGTATGTGTGATCATGAGTAGAGGGAAGTGCTCAAGAGGTCGTGTACGAGGTTTTCCAGAACTAGGACTTCGAAGCACTTGAACAACCCTATCTGCCGGAACATGGCAAGTGTCCTTGAAGCATATTGATCCTGTTTTTAAAATAAATGTTTTGTTTGCAAACTGCATGCTTGTGTCAATTTGATGGGAATCCTATGGTAGAAGGAAGTTTACTAGCGTTGTTTGACCACCCTTGTCGCCTGGAATTTATGGTAGAGAGTCGGGATGGGCTTCTTATCTTTTTGCTTCGCTTAATTAACTAGGATGGGAGAACAACACTACATATTTAATTATGCATTAATGATATTCTGGTTAATGTGAACTGGTCAATACGGTATGGTAATGGGTGATCTAAGCAAGCCTGGTATGTGGATGGGTTGGATGTTATGGTGGTTTGCTTGCTTTAGATCTAAGGACCGGTTCATGCGAGAATAGGCCAGGACTACAGTGCCACCACGAGGTCAAATATGGGTGCGGCGTAGCTGATTAATTAGGGCTTTGCCAGTGCTATTTGGACCATTATGGATGCTCGGGAAAGGGGTAGTCAGATTGGGTTTGTTGATGATTGGCGGGACTACCCTAGGATCCGAATGGCTCAAGAGGGGGCCCTTGGTTGAAGATGTGCTCAGTTGGAGACATCGCCACCGGTGAAACCTCAGTGGGGTCTAAATAGGCTATCAATCCCTTTGTAAAGGCTATTTTGTGATCTCTTGGCCATACACCAAAGGAAGTGTAATTGGCATAAGGGAGGTTCTTTAGTCGCCGACGGGTGATGAAATCACAAACACGTGGGTAAAGTGGTACAAACTCTGCAGAGTATTAAAACTATCATGATAGCCGTGCTCCCTGTTAAGAGCGCCTGGATGACCTACATGATTAGAGGGAAATTGGGATTTGGGATGGTTATAGTTGGTTATGGATTTATTTCTGGTATTGAGTATGGTTATTGGCAATGGTGAAATCTAGTTTAATGATGATGGATATGAAATATGGACTTATCTATAAAAATCATTGTGGGATATGATGGGTTTACTTCACATACATATGATATATTGCTTTTCAAATGTTTTACTGTACTTTTCAACACTTAGCCATTATTACATTCGTCATTTGAATCAGCCACATGTCATACTTTCCACACTTGCTGAGTACGACATGTACTCACCCTTGCAATCCCCCCACCAACAGTTTCAGGTGACGGTTGGGAGTGTCATGAGGATAATGCGTAGTTCTAGGCCGTGTCTACCGTCAGCTTTTCCTGTGGTGTTGCATGGAGCTGCGCTATCCCTTTTGCTTAGTTTGCTTAGTTGCTTAATTAGTTTATTTCCGCTGCATTAGTTGAACTTGTCCTTAATAATCATTAGAGCTTGTATTTGAGGATATTATGGATTGTGTAATAAAAGTACTTTTTATTAATCTATTTATGTTGTAATTATCAATTGTAAATCACGTGTGTATGTGTGTTAAACATCCTGGGCACACATACACTGCACTTGGTTCATTTTTTGGAACCGGGTGTCACAGGCTGGTACATCAGAGATGAAAATCTGCAAGTGCACAGAAACTGTCGTGTAGCACTTCCCCTTAAGAGTATTCCAAGGTTATGGAATCCAAGGAACAAGTGTGTAATCTTATGAACTAATCCACCCAAGACACAAAGTTGTTTTGTAGGCAAGGAAGAGAAAAGAATTCAAAGTATTGATTCTAATTCAAAGGAATTTGCAGTAGCTGCTTGCTTCGGGCACGAGTATACTCCTAGGAACACTAGGCGACTCCCGCCAAGAGCCTATGGCATAGCCGAACATGGAGGATTACAAAGGACAGATAGTGTTGTCACCACCTTGTGCCTACCTCTTCAATCCGAGGGTCTACGAGATATTTACTGGTGATTTCTAACCTAAGCGCCACACTTACGTTCTAAATCACAACTCTAGTTGTTTCGAACACAAAGCTACAACTAGAGCCTCTAATGAATTAAAGTAATGAACCCCCAAGTAACTACTTGTGCAAACTACTATGAATTGAGAATCAAACTTGAATTGAATTCAGAAAGGCTTACTTGATTTGAATAAATCCTTTGTAGGGGTACAAGTGTAGAAGAGGGACTTGACAAGCCCAAGCCTCCTTCTTCCAAACTCTTCACCACATTCTCCTTCTACTTGGCAGCCTCTAAGACTACTCTAAACCTTTGGAGTGATGTTCTATTCTCAACTTTCGGTGTGTGTGTGTGAAGTGAGGTGTGGGCTTCTATTTATAGGGGGGAGAAGGGTCGGTTCCCGCCATCAAATGCGCGCGAATCAGTCACCCATGACCTCTTCAAGCTGGGAGGAGCCAACACGTGGCGTTTGACCGATTTTGGGGAGAAGAACAAAACGACCGACTAGGGGGGTCGACCGACCTGGTCTTGGCCCTGTTGGGGTTGTGCTTTCTCCAGGTCTCTGCCAGGTGGGTCCCATTGACTAATATTGGTGCTACACCATCGGATGGCCTCGAATGCTTCTGTTTGTGGGCCATTTGATCCATGCGATGACATGTGGCGTTGCCTAATTTGTCGAAACCTAATTTATGTACTACTCCCTACCTGTCTTGGTATTTTGAGTCTAAATTCACCTGCATACAAATAAACACCAACACTTGTGGAATTGGTTAGTTCTTAACCCTACCACTACGTTGTGTTTTTCTTTTGTGCACATTATGAGGTGAATTGACGGTCTAAATATGGCACTTAAGGACCATCAACAGTGCCCTAAGAAATCCCAGACTTGTGGGGACTCAGTTGCTCTCAAGCTCTTTAGTTCCTCCAGTGACTTACTGGCAGCAAAAAGTTCCACAGAACCTTCCTTGGAGAAGCGCTCGACTTCCTTAGCGTGCTGCTGAATACTTTCAGCCATCCGCCTTTCTTGGTCGCTGAGCTCTTTCTCCCGGAGGTGAATACAGTTCCTCCGCTCTGCCAAGTCCTTCTCCTTGGCCTTCACCTTATCCTCCCTAGTGGAGATATCATTCTCTCTTCTGGAGATGTCTACTCCCACCTGCCATATTCGCTCCTTCTCTTGATTGCACCACTTATCAAATAGTTTGGCGCGATCAGCCAAGCTCCGCTCTCCCAGCGATAGCCTTTGGGTGAGCTACTCCTTCCTCTTCACGAGGTCTTCCTCTGTCTCCAGGAGCTTATCCTCCTTTTGATCGAGGGCTTCCCGGTGCTTAAGTAGATGCTCATTCAGTTCATAGAGACTGTCTGAACGGTCGTCTGCCGCCTCATTGACCTCCTTAGCATGCTCAAATATCTCCTAGGTCTTATCATCGAGAGCCTTAATCATAGCCTCTCTTTCATTAAACGCGTGGTCCAACTGCGCCAGTCGGGCCTTCTCCTTGGCCACCCACACTTTCTGGTCAGCCAGCCGGGACTGCGTCAGCTTCATCTCAAAATGAAGTCTGTTGTGCCAACGCCTTAAGGTTATTTCAATGTCAATGGCGAGCTGGACCTGGCGAAGACTTGAGCAAGCGTTGTAGATAGAAAACACCAGGGGGATCGGCTCCGAGCCCGCCTAAAGTGCCTCAGCGGGCTCTAGCGGGTCTTCCAAAATCACTATTGGATCCCACGACGTGAGCATGTTATCTAACAGCTCCACATCACCGGGGCCGACCTCCGGGAGCTTATCAATATTCACCACGGCAGAAGAAGGTTCCACTACAGGAGCTTTAACCTCCGGGGCTGATGAAGAGGGTCCCTCAACCTGATCTTCAATCATTATCTCAGAATATGAAGGACTCGCATCCGGATCTTTGGGTTGCGCCGGCTCAGACATAACCACCTCTGGAGCTGCCGCTTTTGGAGCTGACACTGAAGCATCGATCGGAGCTTCACCCTCTTCCGGCACTGACTCTGGAGCTTCTACATTAGGCTCCGAAATTGCCAGAGCTTCAACAAACTCTTCCTCCACGTGGTCTGGCACTACCACCGTAGCATCGGTTTCCAGCTCTAGACTTGTTTCCACAATAGCTGGCGCCGGAGCTGACGTGTCATCTACCACTTCCACTGGGGGAGAGGCAGGAGCCGGTGTGGGAGCTTCAACCGATGCAACCTCCAAAGTCGCAGTTGGCACTGGAGCTGCTGTGCTTGTTCTCGATATTCTGGAAACAAAAAAAATAGGGAATTTAAGACAAAGCCATGAACAAAATCAAAATGAAAGTTAAATAGACGATTCTTATCTTGGAGTATTGCCGCTCCAATCGGCGCAGATCTTTTTCCTCGGGCGCTGGGAGCTGGAGCTCGCCATCACTGGTGTGGCAGATGCTCCGGGGCCCGAACTTGGAGTTGAGGTGGCGACAAGCGCAACCACCTCTGGGACCTCCATCATCGGACGTTGCATTCCGAACCTAGAGCGACCAGCTGGCATCGGGGTGGGAGTCCACTTGCTGGAGCTAGCGCCCTCTACGGGCACTGGAGCCGAAGAACCAGCCGGAGCTGGAGGCACGATCACGACGGACCTAAGCCGAGGTGGAGGGGTCACTTCAGTTGGAGCTTCCCTCACCCTGCTCCCATCGCTCCTCGTCAGCTTCTGCTTGCGACTCGGAACTTCGACGGGGGCCTTCTCCTTGCCTCAGCTAGAGGTAGACTTCTTTGGAGGGGAGACTGTAGGACCTTTGCCTTTGTTACTGACTAGCATAGGTCGGGAGCTTTCATGGGAGCAAATATCCCCGGTGATTACAATCCCAGTCGAAGGAGTGCTCCGATGCTTGTCCACGAGGCCCAGATCATCAAGAGCAGGCATCTTCTTCCGTAGCTCCCTCGTGACCTCTGGCACTTTGTTTAGAGGCAGGAAATCTGCCAGAGGAGTCAGATCATTTGGGTGAATGACTCCGTGATGCAACTTCTGGAGATGGAGCTTCAAAGCTCCTTCATTCAGATTGGATCCGAAGCCCGTCTCGATCTAGTTGTGATCGTGCTCTCCACCAAATGCCCAAGCGGGCCACTCCCTCGTCTCAGTGGAGCCCACAGGTTAGTTAGGAAGTTGGCGATGACCATCAGAGGAGTCACCCCTCCCTCGATGCACACCCGAATCCTTGTCATGATTAGGTTATACTCCTCTAATAGCATCGGAGCTACCTCCCAAACATCTGTGTCGACAGCCGGAAGGCTGTCAGGTAGCTCTAGCATATCATGACAATCCATCGTGATGGCCACCCAGTCTTTCTTCTAGCTGTCCCACTTCCCGGAAGGGAAGGTCTTTAGGTACTTGAGCGGTGAGTTCTTGCGCTTCAAGAAGTAGTAGAAGCCAAGGTACTCGTTGCTCTTTCCAGTTGCATGGATCGTGAAGAAGGTCCGAAAGAGCTCGATGCAGGGCGGCACTCTCACCCACATCTCACAAAAGTGGATGAAGGTCGCCACTAGCAAGAAGGAGTGGGGGCTGAGGTGATGAAGCTGCAGCTGTAGACCATAGAAGTCCAGCAGCATCAACAGGAAGCTTAAGAATGTCGGGATGAGCCCCACCATGGCATACAATAGGAAGTAGACGATCTCACCGGGGTTCTCCTTCTTGAAGGGGAACATGCTGATGCGGATCCGATTGTTGAAGGAGTCACTCGACCAACCCATGTAGGTACGAACCTTTGACAAGTATTCATCTTTCTTGATCCGGCTCCGGAGAAGTCCCAACACCATCACCGCAAAGTGGAGCAAAGGAGGAACAAAGGATGCAAGGGTGGAGAGCTCTAAGCGCAATATTAGATGAAGGCATAAAGAGCTCTTTCCCTCTGCAGAATTCCCCCTTTAGTAAGCCTCCATAATACTTGGATGGAAACTACCTTTGGACTCAAATCGTCATTGACAAGAGGGCCTGGGTCCACTTTGCTTAAAAAGTTACACCAGGCGAACCATTGTCATCATGAGGAGTTGGAAGCCCGAGGGCGGCCACCTGACAGGGCTACAAAGATTATGCTGGGAACCGATACAAATTTCGTATTGGGAATCGGCGACTTTCAATTTCGTGAGATCCGCACGCCAGGATCCCAGTGGAGATGTCGTAACTCTTTGCTGTCACCTCAACCGCCCAGAAAAAGACTTTGAAGTCGCAGCGCGAGAATCGAAGATGGCCCCACCTCTGGTTGTATAACTTCACCCAGAGGCTTCCTCCCAGAGGTGGGCCCGGTGCCACTGTTAGTACCTTGGATACCAGGTACCCCCTGATACTGCACTAAAAACCAAGGAGTTCCTATGTACGAGTTGATGAATTCCAAAGGCAACACACGTCTAACAGCATTGGGCCGGCATCCCTCATTTGGGTAGCTCTCATGCTACTGCGTGTCCTGCGGGGCCGGACCTACCTCCCCTCACAAGGAAGCTCCAGTATCGCCACGTGTATTGCAACCCTAGACCTAACCTCAGTGGAGGGAAGATCCGGTGCCGCCACGTGTCAAATGGCTTCTGACTTGCCTCCTCACAGATGGAAGCTCCGGAGCTGCCACGTGTTGGACCTCTGGACCTAAGCCCGCAATGGGAAGACTACAATATCTCCAACGACACGAACATTCAAGAGGCTATTAAACAGACGTTACAAGACCTGATTAACATGTCATTAATTCAATATTAATGACACACAATCAGAGGACCATCAAGATGGGTAACGTTGCCATTAAGGCGCATTATCACACTGTTAATCACATATTATACATGTAGATCGTGTATAGGTGGTTAATTATAGTCGGAGCAACCTGTCGGGCCAGGCATAATCTGTAACGGCCAGTCCTTAGCATATAAAAGGGCTGCATTGCACAGTAGAAGACGACTAAGCTCACACGCATACTAACAACCACTAACACCCGCAACAGACACACATACTCAATCAACAACCACCCTGTGGAGTAGGGTATTATGCTCAAGCGGTCCAAACCATGTAAAAACCTTTGTGTCATCATCTTATTCTTAATCTTACGCGCCCCATCCAAATACAAACCTCCACGGACTATGCTTTAGTAGTATCGGGGGAAGTGTGTAACACCGTCATTTTCATGCATCATGCCCTACTTACATTCATATACATGTTTAACATTAACCAACATAAAGAGGAACGAGTTTAAAATTGATTTGGAATGTTTAAAATTGATTTGGAACAAAACCGCACTTAAAATGCTGAAAAGTGCAGACTAGTCCCATTTTGGTGAGGACTAGTTCGATTTCTCTCTGACTAAAAATGGACTTGTCCGTTTTTACTGCGGACTAGTCCGATTTTGCCTATGGAAACTTTCAAACTTGTCCGATTTTGTGCGGACTAGTCCGATATTCCAAGAAACCTTGAAAATTTGCTAAGTCCCTGGACTTTTCCGGACTAGTCCGGTGTCCCAGCGGACTTGTCCGTTTTCCTCTCTGACTAATGTCGGAATTGTCCGATTTTCTCTCTGGACATTTTTGGACTAGTTTGGTCCTTTTCGGACTTGTCGGATATTTCGCGACTTCGAGTTGATCTTTTGTTTTACGACTTGTTTCTTGGGTTCACGTTAAGTGGGCCTAGGGATGTCGTGCCTAAATCTTTTAGAGCCCATGTGGGACTCTAAACCGGCCTCTACTCCTCTCAAACTCAAAATCCATCTAACCCTAGCCTCCACCTCTATATAAACAACCCCAACCCTTGGCTTGACATCTATTTGCCACTTTTCCACTCCACCCAAACCCTAGTTCGTGGAGAGCTACCACCAAGGAGGGAGGATGAGATCCCAAGCAAGAAGAAGAAGAGGAGGAAACGAAAGAGGATCAAGATCTCCACCAAGCTTCCGTTCTTCATCACCAATTCATCTCCAAGTTCATCTCCAGCCTTAGACCATCAAGATCCAAGTGTTACCTCCAAGTTTCTTGATTCATTGGAGTTCTAAACACCTGGTATACCTTCTATTCTCTTTTCCTTACGTGAATTCAACCCCTAATCTCCAAATTTACGTCAATCTAGAAAACCCTAATATGCCGATCTCGCAGAGTGCGGACTAGTCCGGTCCCTAGTGGACTAGTCCAATTTTCCTGGTTAAATTGTTTTGAATTGATTCTAATATTAGATCTAATCACATCCAAACCTGTATAAACTTTTTAAAATCTATTAGACTAGTTAGTGATCATTAAAAGCAATTTATTAACAAGTTCTACCTTGCATTTGCATCAATCATGCATGTCATGTCATATTGAGTAATATTTGTGCACTCTTTGATTGTGTTTCTTGTCTTGTATGTTTATTGTGTGGATTAGACGGATTTGCGCTAGAGAGTGCCGCGGAGGATCTACAGCACCAAGAGTTTGAAGGCTTTGACCCGAACCAATCCCAAGAGCAAGGCAAGCGTCCTTGAAGCATATTGATCCTGTTTTGAAATAAATGTTTTGTTTGCAAAACTGCATGCTTGTGTCAATTTGATGGGAATCCTATGGTAGGATGTTTACTAGTTTTGTTGACCACCCTTGTCACCTGGAATATATGATAGAGAGTCTGGAAGGGCTTTTTACCTTTTTGCTTCGCTTAATCAACTGGGATTTGAAAACAACTATACCACTCAATTTAATTATGCATGGATGAGATTATGGTTAGCATGAACTGGTTAATATGATATGGCAACGGGTGATCTAAGCGAGCCTGGTATGTGAATGGGTTGGATGTTATGGTGGTTTTGCTTGCTTTAGATCTAAGGACCGGTTCGTGGAGCGACCATCCAGGATTTACAGTGCCACCACGAGGCCAAGTATGGGTGCGGTGTAGATGATTAATTAGGTCTTTGCCAGTTCTATTTAGACCATTAAGGATGCTCGGGGAAGGTGTAGTCAGATTGGGTTGTTGATGATTGGTGGGACTACCCTGGGATCCGAATGGCTCAAATAGAACTGATGTGTGCTACATCAAAGACCAGCTTATCGTACCTATAGTTCTTTGGTGTCCCAAAGGTCACTGGCAGAGTAACTGACCCGAGAGGTGTGATAGCTCCCGAACTCACTCCAGAGAATGGACATGAAGGCCTAAGGTCCGAGAGACTGAGTTGGAGTTTCACAAAGGCTGCAAAGCAAATGAGGTTGAGCGTCGCACCTCCATCCACCAAGACATGGAAGAGCTGGATGTTATTGATAGTCAGGGAGACCATCAAAGGCAATTGTCCACCTCCTCTCATGCTCTTCGGACAGTCCAAAGCATCGAAGGTGATGGAAGTATCCATCCACTTCCCATGAGGCTCTGCCTTGGCAGTAGGAGCAGTGGCAGCCATTCCCCAAAACATGGGTCTTCAAAATGCGCCGGGAGGTGGTGTCCCAGGACCCTCCATACATCATATGGAGAGTCTTCCGACGTTCGTTGTTGGAGACGTCGGAGTCGTCGTCGACGGTGTTGGAGACCACCTTTAATGCCTTCTTGACGTCTTGGAAGCCTAGCTCCTGATCAGACGGAGCTTCGTTGACTTTTTGCTTCCCTTCCCCCTCACGGAAAGGGGTTTCATTTTGACACTTGCTGTTACGTTCAGCAAGCCTCTTGACCTCACGACAGTCTTCAAGATTGTGGCCTGTGGACTTGTGGATCGGGCACCACATCTTTTCACCGTCCTCAGACGATGGTCAAGGTTGCTTGTCGGGGCGTGGCCCTTGACCACCAGGTGTTGCGGCAGTGGCAGTGGTAGGTGTGCTGGCAAGTGACTTCTTCTTGCCACTTGACTTCTTTTTTTGCCACTGCCATTGGCAACAGCTCCGTCTTTGGAGGTGGACCGACCTGCCTCCGCAATTGGTTTGGAGTGAATCTCACGGCCCTCCGCAGCTCTAGCGCATTTGTCAGCTAGGCTGAAGAGTTCCGTGACACTGCTGACATCCTTGGTTGCCAGCTTCTCCAACATCTTCTTATCTCGTGCCCCCTATCAGAATGCAACAACAACAGAATCATTGGATATAGAAGGAATAGTGTTCCGTACCTGAGAGAATCGCTGGATGAGTGGTCATAGTGACTCTCCCGACCTCTTCTATACAGCAAACAGGTCCAGCTCGGTGCCAGGCCAATTGTAGGAGCTCCCGAAGTTGGCGGTGAACTAGCGACATAGTTCCCCCCAACTGTAGATGGAGTCAGGTGGTAAGCTCATAAACCAGGATTTTGCAGTACCGGTTAGAGCCACAGGGAAGTAGTTGGCCATGATGACCTCATTTCCTCAAGCCGCAAGGATGGCTGTGGAGTAGATCTGAAGAAACTCAACGGTGTTCATAGTCCCGTCATATTTCTCCTGCAGATGAGCCCAGAACTTTGGTGGCCATTCTACCATGCGAAGATGCATGGCGAGAGCTGAACAACCGCCTCCTACTCCCAGAGGAGAAGGGTTTTCTCGAGCGAGTCGCCTCTCACGAGTATGCTTGATGTTGACACAACCATCTTGTCTCATGTACCGGCGGTCGAGCTCCAATCAAAGGTCCTGAGTCGGGAGCCTCGACGCCGAATGAGTACAACGTGCCCCGGAGGGCAGTGACGTCACAAGCTGAGAGGGCACAGACGTCTCCTGGGCTGCGACGCCGCAGGACCAAGCCTTCCAGACAAGGTCTTGTTACGAGATGGTGCCTGGCCTGCATGGGGCAAATCTTGGTTGTTCAGCGCAGTGGTTGCGGTTGCAACCAGGTGCTGAATGTTAGCGCGCCATTGTTCCAGTGCGGCCAGAGGACCTCCCGGCGCTGGAGGACATTGCAGTAGAGTCCGCGCTGCATTTTGCACATTCTCTAGGTTGTTCTTCGATGCTGTGACCGACGCAAATTCACCATCCTGCTGTCCAGCATTGGTTGCTGCAGCCGATGGTGGTGGTGGTAGAACGACGCTCGCTGGGACAACTGCGTTGGCCGGCTGCTGGACATTGGAGGGTGCAGCCGGTCCGTTGGATGCAGCAGTGGAGTTCACCATCTTGGATATCTTGAAATTGCAGCTCCCCTACCTGGCGCACCAAATGTCAAAGTGTGCCAACGACACTTCCACTGGTAGTGCAATCGAGCAATCCACGGAGGTTTATTTTTAGGATGAGGCGCTAACCAAGATCAAGAACAAGGGTGAACACAGACGATTTTACGTGGTTCGGGCCGCCTGAGCGTAATACCCAACTCCATGGGGTGTGTGTTGATTGTATGAGTATAGCTTGATTGTCTATGAGCTTAGCTGAGATTGGTCCTTTTTATAACGTCTAGCGCACCCCTTTTTAATGCTAAGGACCATCTGTTATAGTGTGCCCTGGCCCGACATGTGGCCCTGGCTATAATAACTGCCCTATACACGATATATGGTGTTGTGGGTGGTTAATAACGTGATGATGTGCCTTAACAGCAGCGTTACCGGTCTTGATAGTCTTCTAATCGTGCATCATTAATATAGCATTAATGACGCGTTAACCAGATCTTGTAACGGCCAATTAACAGCCCTTGAATGTCCGCACCGTTGGAGATCCCGCTGTCTTCTCGTTGCAGACTTAGGTCCGAGCGTGTAACACATGGCAACTTTGGAGCTTTCCCATGCAAGGAGGCAGGTCCGAAGCTACTGGTCATGTGGCAGCAACGGGGCTTCCCCTATCTGGGAGGTAGGTCCGGTGCCCCGGGACACGCGGCAGCGCTGGAGCCACCCTATGAAGGGAGGTAGGTCTGGCACTGTGGGACACGTTGCAACATCAGAGCTACCCTAAGGAGGGAGGCAACTCCGACACTGTGGGACATGTGTTTCCTCCGGAAGTCCACAATACTGGAAGGTGGAACTCGACGCGTCTTCCGTACGAAGGGATACCTGGTATGTAGGGTATCGACAGATATATCTGATGCAAAAACATTGGTCCATGGTACCTGTCGATGTGTGTGATACGATACTTCCCCCGGACCCGCTGAAAAGTAGCCCGCGGAGGTTCTTTTATGGATAGGGAATGCATAAATCAAGATAAAGATGGTGACCTCAGGGATTTATGTGGTTCGGGCCGCCTCAGCGTAACACCCTACTCCACGAGGTTTTTGTTGGTGTATTGCGATTTGATCGATTGGGATCAGGTTGAATCAGATTGTCCCCTGATGTTCGTGCGGTACAACCCTTTTATAGTTCTAAGGACTGACCGTTACAAAGCTTGCTTGGCCTGACATGTGGCCCTGGCGCATGTGATGGCCTAATACACTGTCTAAAGAGTATTAAGTATAATTAATAGTGTGATAAGGTGCCTTCATGGCAGCGTTACCCCTATTAACAGTGCATTGATTGTGTGTCATTAATACGTCATTAATGACACATTATCATGCCTTGTAACTGCCGCTTTAACCGTCCTTGAATGTTTGTAATGGGCGTGATTTTCTTGTATTTCTGTTGGCGGTGAAGTTTCGGAGGCTCCACACATGGCGGATCCGGAGCTTTCCCTTGCGGGAGGGTAGGTCTGGGGTTGTTGTATATGTGTCGACACCGGAGCTCTTCTCTGACGGGGGCTAGGTCTGTGGCTGTTGTACACGTGTAGTCGCCAGAGCTTCTCTTGGTTGGGATTTTAGTTCCAATCTTATTTTACACGTGTTAACCAGGGAGCCAACCATGTGAGGGGAGCGGGTCCGGTGTAGCGTGACATGTGGGACCTTCAAGGGCCTTCGACTCTGATGGGTGGAACTTTCTTACACTTCTTGCGGTATCGCGGGGTACTCTGTACGCAGAGTACTGACAGTGTCCCCCGGGCCCAACTCTAGGAGAAACCCTTTGGGTTAAGTTATTCTACCGGAGGTGGGGCCATTCTCGACTCCTGCGCTATTATTTTCAAAAGTCCTCTGATGCGCCGATAGAGTGACGGTCCGGGAGTGAACCTTCGATGCGTGGCTTGTTATGAATGCGGCAGATGAGATCGTTGAGTGCGGATCTCACGCAATTGAAGGTAGCTGGTTCCCAATACAAAAACCGTATCGGTTCTGCGCGCCCTATCAGAGCACCAAGTTTGGGTTTCCCGCCGCTCATCATGACAACGGTTCGCTTTGTGTAAGTACCTCGATCTCTTCGTCGGGGTGGCCCCAGGCCCACTCGTCATTGACGGGGTAGATTTTTGAAGAGCGCCTTCGATCTCAATGTGATTTCCATCTAAGCATCGCAGAGGCTTACTTAAGAAGGAAAGTGTGCACGGGTTGAGGACTCTTTACGCCTTCGATCATCCTTGCACTCAGAGCCTCCCAAACTCCACCTAACTTTCCATCCTTTGATCCAATTTGCCGCGATGGAGTTGGGTCTCCCTAAGAGCCACCTCAAGAGCGATGATGATCTGAAGAAGGTCCGAACCTACATGGGGTGGTCCAGCGACTCCTTCAATCATTTGGTCCGTGCCAGCAAGCCCCCATTCAAGAAGGAGCACAGTGGCGATATGGTGTACTTCACAGCATACACCATGGTGGAATTCATTCCACCTTTTTCTTATTTCCTTTTGATGTTGCTAGACTTTTATGGTATGCAATTGTATCACCTTTGCCCCCATTCTCTTCTTCTCGTGGTGACATTCGTCCACTTCTGCGAGATGTGGGTGGGTATTCCCCCCGCGTCGAGATTTTCTGCACCTTCTTCACCATCCACACCATCGGCAAGGGGTCCGAGTTCCTTGGCTTCTACTATTTTGTGAAGCACAAGAACTGCCCCTACAAATACTTGAGGTCATTTCCTTCTAGGAAGTGGGACGAATGGAAGAAGGATTGGATCATTGTCGCGGCAGAGGAGCACGAGAAATCGGAGCTACCCGAATGTCTCCCCAATGTTGATACTGACGCTTGGAGTGTGGTTCCGGTGCTATCAGATACCTTCAACCCTGTTTTGACCAGGATCAACGAGTGCGTGGAAGGTGGAGTGACCCCCCCCCCCCCCAGATGGTCTTCCGCAACTTCCTGGTCAACAAGTGGGCTCTATTGAAGAAGAGGGAGAAGCTCACGTGGGACCTCAACAGCGTGATGGATGACGACCGGATTGAAACTGGGCTGAAATCCAACTTGGATGATGATTCCTTGGAGTTTCATTTGAAGAAATTCCAGCATGAGATTAACGTCAATGGCGACGACTTCGCTCCGCCAGCAGCCTTCCCCCCTGAACATGGAGGCACAGTTCAGTAGGGAGCTCCGGAGGAGTATGCCGGTGCTTGACGACCTTGGTGAGGTAGAGAGGCGTTTAACCACCACATTGGTGATCCCCGGAGCTTCCGAGGGTGGTCCTACCTCTGCCCCGAGCCGAGAAACTGAAGACACCAGCAAAGGCAAGGGCAAAGAGCTAGCTGAGCCCTCCAGCTAGAAGAGGAAGTTAAAGCACGCTGACGGGAGGTCCGTCAGACCTGCTCCTTCCATGACGGCTACTTCTCCCCATAGAGGGAGGTCTTCTGTAGCTACTCCTGCGCCGGTGCAAGCGTCTTCAAGAGGCGTAAGCTCTAGGCAGGCGACCCCGACCTTAGTGCCGGCTAGAAGTTCCAGGTGCGGGGGTTCTTCCCGGCGAAGAGAAGCTCTGGCCGAAAGGACTCCGGCAACTACGAGTGTTCCTCAACTGAGGTCCAAAGTAGTTGTCTCACCAGATTTGGTGGGCTCTAACTCCGGGCCTCAGAAGAAGAGGTTCCGAGGCGACTGGAATGGCAGCATCCCGAGGTAAGCATTGTTTGCTTTCCCTGAAATGCTAGTCTTACTTTTTGATGTGTCTTTAATCTTCTCTTCCCTTTGTTTCTAGGGTGTCGAAGAAGGGACCGGGAGCTTCAGTACCTATTGCAACGGCTGGGGCTGCACCTGCCGAAGCTCCGGCTTCGAGCGCTGAGCCTCCTCGCTAGGCAGAAGCAGAAGTTGCGACAGCTTCGGCGCCAGCTGTCGTGAGCTTATACTCGGAGTCCTCACCCGAAGCTCCTGTGGTAGTGCCAAACCACAGGAGAGAAGTTGAAGATGTACCCCTGACGGCAGAGGCTGATGCTCCAGCACTAGCGATGCTAGAAGTTCCGGCATTCGAGCTAGAAGTTGCCGAAGCTCTCACTGCTGAGCCAGAAGTAGTTGAAGCCCCGACTATGGAGCCAAAAATTATCCAAGCTATGGCCCTTGTGCCGGAAGCGGTTGAAGATCCGGCGGCTGAGCCGGAAGTGGTAGAAGGTCCGGCGGCTGAGCCAGAGGTGGTTGAAAGTCCGGCGGCTGTGCCGGAGGTGGTCGCCTTGCCGGAGCCTGAGCCAGCGGTGGTCGAGGTTCCAGTTGAAGCTCCAGCTGCTGCTCCAGAGGTGGTGGTCCTGGAGGTACATGGGCTAGAGCTAGAGTAGTCTGCAGAACTAGCGACATGTCCTCCAACTTCGGAGCCGTCAACTGAAGACCCTGAAGCGGCACCTTCAACTGCTCCGGAGGTGGAAGGTCCCCAGGTGGGTTCTTCTGCTGCCGCTGAAGGGCTCCAGGAGAGCGGCCGTAGCACTGCAGGAGTCCAGGGGACCACTATTGTAGAGTGGGATCCAATTGTTATGATGGAAAACCCTTTTGAGCCTGCGGAAATGGTCCCAGCAGGCTGAGAACCTAACCCTCTGGCGCTGTCCATAGACAACGCCCGCTCAAGTCTTCGACAGGTCCAGCTTGCCTTCAATCATGAGAGCAAAGCCTTGGAGGAGGAGCGCAACACCTTGAGGCGTTGGCGCAACAGACTCCATTTTGAGACCAGGCTTGCTAAGACGAGGCTGGCTGACCAGAAGGAATGGTACAAGGGAGTGAAAGCCCAGTTAGAGTACTGGGATAAGTTTATGGAAGAGAAGGAAGTCGCCATTCGGGCACTCGATACTAACTCCAGGGAGATCCTGGAGCAGGCCAAGGAGAGGTGTGATGATGCTGATGAGCATTACGAAAAACTCACTGAACTGAATGAGGTTCTCCTGAAGCGCCGGGTGGACCTGGAAGCGAGAGAGGAAAAACTCCTGGAGCAGTAGGAGGATGTGGTGAGGAGAGAGGTGCAGGTCACCCAGAAGTTGACTCTAGGTGAGGAAAATTTGACGGATCGCAGCAAAAAGCTGGATCTATGGAAGGAGGAAGAGAGGAAGAAGAACTGGAAGGTGGGGCAAGAGCTCTCGAAAAGAGAGTCTGACATTGCCGCTTGTCAGGAGAGAGTTAAAGGCAGGTAGAAATACCTTGCTAAAAGGCGGAACCGCATCCACCTCCGGGAGACGGAGCTGGCTGACCAGGAATAGCAAGTTGCTGAGATCATGCAACAACATGCTATGTTGGTTGAGCGCCTTTCCCGTGAAGGTTCAGAGCTTGCGGTTGCCCGGAAGTCGCTGGAGGAGCTGCAGAGCCTCAAGGAGACCAAAGCTATTCATGTGTGGGACTTCTTAGGGCGGGCGAATGATGCGCTGACACCGCTGGGCTTCGGTCCTGTACGTCCGGACAACTCAGAACTGGACTTGGACCCAACACTGGTGGCCCTCAATGGTGCTGGCGGCGAACATGACGCAATGGGCGACATCATCACGGATCAGCTGGAGATAGAGGGGAAGTCTTTGGCTACAAACTTCGCAGGATACGTGCTGACGTGTTATGTGAGCCGAGATCCCCAATTCTCACTGGACCCGGTGCTCGAAGGTCCCATCGCTGAAGAGGAAGACATCGCCATATTCAGCGTCCAAGAAGTTGCCCAAAAAGTAGCTTCATTCTTTCGTAGGTCTTAGGTTCTGCATTAGCTTAGGACTTTCTTTCTTTTGCCTTCTGTTGTACTCTCCCCATTTTGTAATCCGGTATCCCAAATTAATGAAATCTTCCTTTCTGACTTCAATTTCACTTTGTCTTAAATATAATGTGCCATTTCTTGTTGGCCCCCTGGTACATGTGTACAATTGATGTGTGTACATGTACCAAAGGTTGTGGCAGCATGTTGACGACTTGAATGCTTTGCACTTGAAGATTTTAGGTCCGAAGTCTTCAATTTTGAGGCGTCGAAAATAGGCCCCCTGAGATGGTCGGAGCTTGGTAGCTCCTGTGTCTTCCACTGTCAACATATTAGACGTCGAGGCGGACCCCTCTCTAAAGATGTCGGAGCTTAGTAGCTCTGGCGTCATCCACCACCGTTATGAATTTTTGCTTTTCCTGCACATTAAAGGCAAGAGAAAAAGTAAATTTTTCCTCTTGTCTATAAATTGGTTGTGACTTATCGTTCTTATTTTGACTTTAGATCCGAAGAAACTCAACATGATAATGAGCATTTCGATATAACTTTTCTAGATCTGCATGCCTTTTTAGTGCTCACCCTACTGAGGCCTGCCAGGTTGTAGGTAGAGCGGCGTACTTAGGGTGCAGGACCAAGCAAAGCCGATAGCACACTCTGGACCTATGTTGGCTTGACATTCAGACAATTAGACTATGTAGCAATGTTAAGATCCAAAAAGACTATCAATAAGGCTTGTAATTCATGTGAATTACTTGGAACAAAGCTCAAAAAGATTTGCATAACTTCATTACAGACAAGTGGAGTAAAATAATTTGATATATTGAGCCTTGCATAAAAGGTAAATGCATGTGGAGCCTGTTTTCACACAGCAACTCCTTTCATTATAGGTCCAGATTACAGGGGAGACAAGGACACATTTAGGGTTCTAGACCAAGCTAAATGTGCTATACATCTTGTGCTAGCCCAGAGCAAGTAGTTACACTTTTAGTGTTGTGACTGTCTCAAGTGTTACTTGAACTTCCCGGACCCTCCCGGGGGGGGGGGGGGTCCGGATGTTCTCCCGGGGGAGTTGCCTGTCTCTGTATAATGACTCTACAACATTAATTGTGTGTAATTACAGACTCACCTCTATGATTCTAATCATAAAACTTATAGAGGTGCTCGATGTTCCAAGGATTGGGAAGCGGGGTCCCATCCTCAGTGGCCAAGCGAACGCATCCTGGTCGGGATACTTTAATTACTCGGAAGGGACCCTCCCAGCTGGGGGAAAGTTTGTTCATCCCTTTACGGCTTAGTATCTTCTGAAGCACCAGGTCGCCCGTTTCAAGCTGTTGATCGCGCACATGCCTTTGATGATAGCGCCAGAGCGCTTGGCGATAACGCGCATTTCGAACAGCTGCTTGGCCCCTTCCCTCGTCGACGAGGTCGAGGTCTTCATGCCGGAGCTGGTCCTGCATGTCTTCGTCGAAGGTCCAGACCCGGAGGGACCCCAAGGTGATCTCCGGAGGAAGGACTACTTTAGCTCTGTACACCAGGAAGAATGAAGTCTCCCCAGTTGACCGATTAGGTGTTGTCCTGTTCGCCCATAATGTGGATGGAAGTTCTTTAATCCAGTTAGCTCCGTGCTTTTTCAAGCGCTCATATGTGCGCGTCTTGAGTCCTTTTAAGATTTCTGCATTTGCTCTCTCGGCTTGGCCATTGCTTGCTGGATGAGCTACTGAGGCGTAGCAAAGTTGAATGTCGAGGTCTTCGTAATAGTCTTGGAATGCAGCACTTGTAAATTGAGTTCCGTTGTCAGTTACGACTTTATTTGGAACTCTAAATCTGCATATAATGGACTTCAAGAACTTGATTGCTGATTGTTTGATGATTGTTACTACTGGAGTTGCTTCAGGCCACTTAGTGAACTTGTCAATGGCGACATACAAGAACCTGTAACCTCTGACGACTTTTGGGAAAGGTCCCAAAATGTCCATGCCCCACACAGAGGTATCATTTGTAGTGATTGAGCTGGTGTTTGATTCTGTTTGGCGTGGAACTGACGCACTTCACATTTTTTCACTAGCTCAACCGCATCCTGAAGTGTTGTAGGCTAGTAAAAGCCATGCCGGAAGGCTTTACCGACTAGCGTGCGAGAAGAGGCATGGTTCTCGCACTCGCCTCCATGGATGTCCGCGAGGAGCTCGCTGCCTTCTTCCCTTGCAATGCCGCATTAGGATGCCATTAGCACCGCGTCTGTAGAGATCCCCTTTTACCAATGTGTATCTTTTAGCCAATCTGACAATCCGGTCAACGGATACACTGTCTTTAGGAAGGATGTTGTCTTTCAAGTAGATCCGGATCTCCGAGATCCATGCATCGGAACTAACTTGAGATTTTGAGTCTTGCGTGCTGGGTTGCTCGGAGCTTCCAACAGCATCTACGACCCTTGGTGGACGCCATGGTAGTAAGGCCACTAGGACCGCCAGCTTTGAGGAGCTGGTCTCGCCCCCTTCGCTCAGTTTGGCAGGTTGAGTTGTTGATTTTGACAACCTCCGGATGAAGATTCTGTCAGGAGCCGGAGCTCCGGTTGAGGCTTTTGTCGAGAGTTCATCGGCTTCAGAGGTCTGAAGACGCTGAACATGATGGAGATGCAGGACTTTGAAGTCCTTCTGAAGCCTTTGGACTTCAAGGAGATAAGAAGCTAATTGAGCGGTGTTGCAGGAACATTCACCTTTCACTTTTTTGATGATGAGTTGTGAATCTCCCTTTACCAACAGCTGTTTCACACCATAAGATAGTGCCACCTTGAGTCCATAGATGAGGGCTTCATACTCCACCATATTGTTGGTTGCCTTGAAATCAAGGTGTACCATATACTTGACCTTCTCCCCTATTGGAGCCAGGAGAAGGATTCTAGCTCCGGCCCCCTGCTTCTGCACAGAGCCGTCGAAGTAGAGGGTCCAGTGAGGCTCGGTGAATACCGGAACTTTGAGTTCTGGTTTCTGCTCACTGTGGCCCCCAAGGTTTGATGGAGAGGGGGTCTATTCCGGCACAAAGTCAGCCAAGGCTTGACTTTTAATTGCTTGTCTTGACACGAATTCTAGATTGAATTCCGCCAGCTCCGCTGCCCACTTTGCAATGTTCCCGGTAGAATTAGGATTATGCAAAATTGCACGTAGTGGAAAAGAAGTTACCACTGATATTTTGTGGGCTTGGAAGTAGTGATGAAGCTTTATTGAGGCAATAAGAACTGTGTAAAGTAGTTTATGCACCTCAATGTATTGTCTTGGCGTCATGGAGTACTTCACTGATAAAGTACACAGGGCGTTGGATGGTCCGGACCCTTTCAGAAGGATCCAGAGCTTCCTCTCCATCGACCCGGGCCCTGCTGGAAGGTCCCAGACCTTCAGGTTGTGCTTCTTGGACCCTCCCAGAGGGGTCCAAAACTTCTTCTTGTTCAACCCGAATCTCACTATGAGGATCCAGATTATCTTGGTTAGCTAGGTGAATCTCTTCAGACGACATAAATTGATCTCCTAGCACTTCGTTTTGAAGTTCCTTGTTTGGGAGCTCAGACAAAGTCTTGTCTTCAGGTGATTCTGGACCCTCTCGGAGGGGTCCAAACGTTTGAATCGGATATGGCTCTGGCCTTTCGGCAACCCGGACCAAACTGACAACTTCGGTGGTTGCCAAAATGTAAAGCAGCAAAGGCCCACTAGGGTTTGGAGCTACCAATATTGGTAGTGCGGTGAGGAGTTGTTTCAACTCTTGGAACACCTTTTCTGCTTCTTTGGACCAAAGAAATGGTCCGGACGTCCTCAAGAGTTTGAAGAAGGGTAGTGCCCGTTCTGCCAGTCTTGATATAAACCGGCTGAGTGCAGCTAGACATCCAGTCAACTTTTGGACATCTTTGATACGGGCTGGTGGCTGCATTTCTTATATAACCTTGATCTTCGCCGGATTTGCTTCAATTCCCCTGTGAGTCACCACGAACCCTAGAAGCTTTTCGGAGCTAACCCTGAAGGCACACTTCTCCAGGTTCAACTTGGTGCGCGTAGTGTGCAGCTTGTCAAAGACGGCTTGTAGGTTGTCAAGGAGTGACTCCTTGTTTTTTATCTTCACGATGATGTCATCAACATACACGTCCACCAAGTCTCTAATTAGCTCTCCAAATGTTTTGTACATAGCTCACACAAATGTTGAAGCAGCATTTTTAAGACCGAATGGCATGCAGTATAACAATACAATCCATCTATTGTTATGAAGGCAGTATGCTCTTCATCTTCCTTAGACATTTGGATTTGATGATATCCAGAATATGCATATAAGAAACATAGTAGCTCACACCTGGAGGTGGAGTCCACTATCTGGTCTATTCTAGGTAGTGGAAATGGATCTTTTGGACATGCCTTATTTAGTCGATACACATCCGAAGCCTCCCACTGGCCTCAACAACTAGGTTTGCCAGCCATTTTGGATGGAATACTTCCTGGATGAATCCAGCTTCAAGCAACTTCTTGATTTCCTGTCAGATGAAGTTTTGTCGCTCGATTGATTACTTTGGAGGCTTCTGGTGTACAGGTCGAGCGTCCAGGTAAATCTTCATATTGTGCTCAATCACCTCCCTAGGGATCCCAGGCATTTGTGATGGTTGCCCGATAAACAAGTCGACATTAGCCCGGAGGAAAGTGATGAGCACGAGTTCCTAGTTGTTGTTCAGAACTCCCGATATACGGGTAGTCCGAGCAGCATCAAAACCAATTTGGACGACTTTGACGGGAATGTCGGCGTCACTGCTTGGTTGCACACGAAGTGTGGAGGTAGAGCCTTTGTGACGAATGCTTGGAGGATTTGAAGCTGGCTCCTTACCAAATGCTTCCTCTTGCGCTGTGGTAATCTCATAGAGTTCTTCCAGTGCAGTAACTCCTGCGGTACGGTCTCCGCAGATCCGGAGAACGCCCGTGAATGCTGGCATCTTCAACACCAAGTAACCATAATGGGCAGCAACCATAAACTTGTATAAAGCTGGCCTGCCGAAAATGGCATTGAAAGGCAGACTGATCTGCACGACGTCGAAGATCAATTTCTCAGTTCTGTAGTCTCCCGGGTCCCGAAGGTCACTGGGAGTGTAATGGAACCAAGAGGAGTAATGGTTCCCGTATCTACTCCGGAGAAAGGTCGGGATGGATGAAGGTCTGAAGGCCGGAGCTAAAGCTTGACAAAAGCTTCGAAGCTTATGAGGTTTAGCCCGGAACCTCAGTCAACCATTACATGGTGGATTTGGATATTGTTAATGGTGGGTGACACCATCAATGGGAGTTGACCAGCCCCGATCATGTTTTGGGGGCAGTCTGAAGCATAAAAACTGATGGGTGTATCCATCCATTTCCGATACGGTTCCGCCTTGGCAGCAGGAGCAACCATGGCCATGTCCCGCCGCATTGTCTTGAGGATGTGGCGAGAGGTGATGTCCCAAGAACCACCATAGATGGTGTTCAAGGTCTTCTGACGATCGTTGTCAGAGACGTCGGAGTCATCGTCGATAGTGTTGTAAACGACTTTCAGACCTTTTTGGGGTCCTGGAAACCTAGCTCCTCTTCAGCCGGAGCTTTGTCGACTTTTTGTTTTCCTTCCCTTTGACTGAAAGGAGCTTCTTCCCGACGCTTGTTATAGGGCTCGGCAAGGTTCTGAACCTCCCAGCATTCTTCTAAGTTGTGTCGGTTCGTCTTGTGAATCGGACACCATGCTTTGGAACTGTTGCTGTCTTCTGATGAAGGACGAGGTCACTTCTTGGGGCGTGGCCCCCGGCTTCCAGGCGCTGTAGCAGCAGCAACTGGAGCACTGGTCGACGACTTCTTTTTGCCGTTGGGCTTCTTTTTGTTCTTTCCACTATTGGAGGTAGCGACTTCAGTTTTGGAGGACTTCTAGTTGGCCTCCGGAGCTGTCTTGGAATGCATTTTTCACGGCCCTCCGCAGCTCTAGCACATTTGTCGGCTAGGCTAAAGAGTTTTGTGACACTAGTAACTTCTTTAATAGCCAGCTTCTTTAACATCTTCTTATCTCGAACACCCTGTCTGAATGCAACAATAACAGAGGAGCTCGAGATTGAAGAAATGGTATTTCATACATGAGAGAACCGCTGGATGAAGGGCCGTAGCGATTCCACCGATGTTTGCTTTATGGCAAACATGTCCAATTCAGTGCCGGGACGGGTGTAGGAGATCCCGAAGTTGGCAGTGAATTGTTGGCACAGCTCCGCCCAACTATTAATGGAGTCGGGTGGAAGACTCATGAACCAGGAACTTGCAGTCCCAGTTAAAGCCACCGGGAAGTAATTGGCCGTTTAAGCCTCATCACCCCCCGCTTCCAGTATGACAGTAGAGTAGATTTGAAGAAATTCAGCGGGGTTGACAGTCCCGTCGAATTTCTCCGGTAAGTGGGGCCGGAACTTTTGTGGCCACCTGACCATACGTAAGTGCATGGTCAGGGCAGAACAACCTCCTCCTACTCCCTAAGGAGCAGGGTTGTCCCGAGCTTCTCGCCACTCACGAGCGCGCTCAATGTGGACTCGACCGTCCTGCTGCCGGTAACGACGATCCAATTCTGACCGCAGGTCATGAGTCAAAATCTTGGTAATTGTGTGGGTGAATCGTGCCCCGGGAGGCAATGAAGTCACCTATTGAGATGCAACACGTCTCCTCTGTTGTGAGACTTGCGGACCAAGTCGGTCGAATAAGGTGCGCCGTTGTGAAGGTGCTCGCCCCGAAGGGGGGGACCTTGGTTACCGATGCCCGCAACAACAGCTGCGACCAGGTGGTAAACATCAGCCCTCCACTGCTCCATAGCACCCTGGAGTGCACCTGGAGGCGGTGGGTGTTGTAGAAGAGCTCGCGCAGCAATGAGTGCGTGCTCGGGGTTGTTGTTTGTCGATGTAGTGATCGACGCAGATGCTCCATCTTATTGACCAACATTGTTTGCTGGAACAGATGGTGGCTGTGGTGCCACAGCGCTTGCTGGAACAATGGCACCTGTTGGTTGTTGGACGTTGGAGGGATTGCCTCCTGAAGGTTGTCCAGCGTGGTTGCCATTGGAGGATCCATCAGCTGTATTCACCATCTTGTGATCTTGCAATTTTCAGCCCCTACTTGGCGCGCTAAATGTCGAAGTGTGTGATACGACACATCCCCTGGACCCACTGAAAAGCAGCCCGCGGAGGTTCTTTTATGGATAGGGAACCCAGAGATCAAGATCAAGATTGTGACCTCAGGGATTTACGTGGTTCGGGCTGCCTCAGCGTAACACCCTACTCCACGGGGTTTTTGTTGGTGTATTGCAAGTTGATCGACTGGGATCAGGTTGAATCAGATTGTCGCCTGATGTTCGTGCGGTACAACCCTTTTATAGTTCTAAGGTCTGCCGTTACAAAGCTTGCCTGGCCCGACATGTGGCCCTGGCGCATGTGATGGCTTAGTACACTGTCTAAAGAGTATTAAGTATAATTAATAGTGTGATAACATGCCTTCATAGCAGCGTTACCCCTATTAACGACGCATTGATCGTGTTTCATTAATACATCATTAATGACACATTATTAGGCCTTGTAACTGCCGCTTTAACTGTCCTTGAATGTTTGTAATGGACGTGATCTGCTTGTATTTCTGTTGGCAATGAAGGTCCGGAGGCTCCACACGTGGCAGATCCGGAGCTTTCCCTTGCGGGAGGGTAGGTCCAGGGTCGCTGTATATGTGTTGGCATCGGAGCTCTTCTCTGACGGGGGCTAGGTCCGGGGCTGTTGTACACGTGTAGTCGCCGGAGCTTCCCTTGGTTTGGAGTTTAGTTCCGGTCTTATTTTACACGTGTTAATCCGGGAGCCAGCCTTGTGAGGGGAGCGGGTCCAGTGTAGCATGACATGTGGGACCTGCAAGGGCCTTCGACTCTGACGGGTGGAACTTTCTTGTACTTCTTGCGGTATCGCGGGGTACCTGATATGCAGAGTACCAACAATACCTTATCTCATGCACAATATGAATGAGGAGATGCGACATTATGTAAAAAAGGATGGAGGAAAAATTTTCTCTAGATTGCACACAGTGTCAAAAAAATCATCATGAAGGTTTGTTAATTTCGTCGAATCAATGACCTTATGTGGAATTGCATTGAAAAATGAGCGAAGATTTATGATTGTGTCTCGTACCTTTTCTGGTAGAATGCCTCTAGTTGTAATAGCAAGCAATTGTACCATCATCATCTTACAATCATACAACTTCTTGAAACGTACCTTCAAAGTTTTCATGTTAACGAATTTGCTTACTGTTGACGGTTCTTTACACCACAGATCATCTCTCGAAAGAGATGAGATCCGCAAGCGCACAGAAGATACCGTTGTAGCATTTCACCCATGAGTATTCCCATTCACAAGTAGTTGATGATAGCACACAACCTAGAACCCAGCATTAACTTTGTGATACTCCTAAACATCACCTGAAACTGTTGGTGGATGAATTGCAAGGGTGAGCACATGTCGTACTCAGCAAGTGTTGAAAAATATGATATGTAGCTTAAAACAAGGAATGATAATAAATAGCTATTTGCTAAAAAGTACATTAAAAACATGTAAAAAGCAATCCTACAATGTCTATGTGAATTTATCCCATCATATCCCAAATAATTATCATGGTATGAGTCCAACATCCACACTTACCATCACATCACATCCGTCAAGTAATTATCCATCCAATTCCAATTTCCCACCTTTATCAAAGACCATGCCCATTACCATAACCCAGTCCATGACCATAACCAAACCATCCCAATTCCCGAATTTTCACTCTAATCATGTGAGGTTCCAGGTCGCTCATAATCGGGAGCACGACTATCATGCTAGTTTTTAACACTCTGCAGAGGTTGTACCACTTTACCCACATATTTGTGATTTTATCACCTTTCGTGGCTGAGAGTCTGGCTTATGCCGTCTCACACTTCCGTTTGCGTGTGACCAAGAGATCACAAAATAGCCTTTATAAAGGGACTACTAGCATGTATGGACCCTCTAAGGTTTCACCTGCAGGCTTGAATCTCCATTCTCCCGCCCATGGGCCCCCCATGTGCCACGCGGTTCCCAGGGTGGCCCTCCTCGACTCCCATTCTCCACACCATTCAATGGTCTATACAATACCAGCAGCACACACAATTACTAAGCTATGCCACACTCATACTTGGCCTTGTGGCGGCACTGTAAATCTTGGATAGTCGCTCCACGAACCGGTCCTTAGATCTAAAGCAAGCGAACACCATAACATCCAACCCAATCAACAAACCATTCTTGCTTAGATCTCCCAAGCCCCATGTTACCATTTAATCATATTCATCAGTTCTCATCGTACACATGCTCATTAATTCATAGTTAACCCATTTGGTTGTTTTCCCATCCCAATTAATTAGAGCGAAGCGAAAAGGTAAAATACCCTTCCCGACCCACTACAATATATTGCAAGCAACAAGGATGGTCAAACAAGTCTAGTAAACAACTATCATGGGTTTCTCATCAATTTGACACAAGCATGCAATTTCGAAAATAAAACATTTAAAAACAGGATTAAAATGATCAAGGACAGTTGCCTTGCTCTTGAGACTGGTTTGGATAAGAAACCTCAAAATTCTGGTGCTGGAGGTCCTCGAAAGCACCCTCTAGAGCGTTACCTTCTATTCCGCACAACAAACATACAAAAAAATATTACAATCGATAAATGCTCATATATTACTCAATATGTCATGACATGCATGAAGGATGCAATTATGTGGTGATGCATGTTATTGGGTTGATATTATAGCTTACTAACTAGTTACAATTGAGCTTTACATGTTAGAGCAATTTCCAATTTGTTTTGGGGAATATTAAAGAAGTTCCAGGAATTTCTAGATTTGGGAGAACGGACTAGTCCGCACCTTGGGCCGGACATGTCCGTTCTGGACCAAAGAGTTAAACGGACTAGTCTGTAGTTGATCGAACAAGTCCGCTACGACTAAGGTTTAGCGAATTTCCAACTAGAACATAGTTTGAGTTGAGTATGGGACCAAAATTGATGTAAGAAAGGTGGATCTAAAGTATTTACCGTGAATCCTAGGGTTCAAGGGTTGAAGATTCGATGAAACTCAAAAACTTGACATCTAGATCGATGAAGATGACATATTTGTGAAGAAGAACGTCGACGTCGAAAAATCGATGAAGAAGATCGCAACAGCGACGACGATCTCTC
Source organism: Tuctoria greenei (assembly GCA_036927565.1). Lineage (NCBI taxonomy): Eukaryota > Viridiplantae > Streptophyta > Magnoliopsida > Poales > Poaceae > Tuctoria > Tuctoria greenei. The sequence continues at coordinate 131,023,344 of JAYESD010000008.1, forward strand.
TTGATTCTACTTCTTCCTTCTCCTCCTCTTCCTCTTCCTCCCTATTCTTCCTTAAGGTGAAGGCTCCTTCTTTCTTGAAGAATGGCGGCACAGGACGTGACAGGGCTAAGGGTTGCTACATGGAAAAAGGGTGAAGGGTGGACGGTATGGTGTTTACATAGGTGGAGAGGTGGTAGGGTTAGGTTGGAATCGAAGTATAATGTGGTGGAAAAAAGTAAAGGCCTTCGTAGAGTCCCTCTTGCGATCCTCAGGGGCGGGGCACGACATTCTTGGGCCCAATTAAGGTAATTACCTAATAACTCTTCGTGGAGGAAAATAGAATCCCAGTCGAAATCCTACACACCGGACTAGACCGTAGTTTGGCCGGACAAGTCTGATGGAGTACAGAGAGTTCAACGGAGAAGTCCAGTGCAATACCAGAACAATCTGTTCAAGATCAGATAGTCAAACGGACAAGTCCGGTACCAGGCCGGACAAGTCCGGGATTGTCCAGTATCGCAACCAGACCAGATTTTAGAGTTTTCAATAGAGATCATCGGACTAGTCCGTACAACCAATGAACATGTCCAGATGAGGAAAAAAACCAGATTATTCTGCAAAAGTTAACGGACAAGTCCGGAGGATGTCAGGACCGATTTCTGGACTAATCCAAAGCAATTAGCGGGAAAGTCCAAGGGACAACAGTAGATAAATCGAACTACTCCGGTGTCTAGTCCGGACAAGTCTGTACTAAGCCAGGTTTTTAATTGCTATTTTGGTTCTAGTTTATATTAGTCTTGTTCCTTTTTGCGTTGTATCATGATAGACATGTATAAGAATGAATGCTATGCATGATGGATGAAATGAGGGTGTTACAAACCTACCACCCTTAGAATGAATCTCTCCCTCAAGATTCGACGTAGAAGGAAAATGACAGATAAATTCTTTCTTGAGATCTTCTTCCAGCTCCCAAGTTGCTTCAAATTCAGTATGGAGTTCATATTATACTTTGCACCATTGAATCACCTTGTTCCATGTGACTCTCTCTTTTGTTTCCAAGATTTTGATCGGTTGCTTGGCATAAGTCAAATCTGCCTCTAGCTCTAATTCATCCATGGGTACCTGTTCTTCCGGTACTCTTAAGCACTTCTTGAGATGAGCGACATGAAATACATCATAAACATCAGAAAGTCTCGCTGGCAGCTCCAATTTATATGCCACTTCTCCCCGTTTGTCCAAAATCTTGAATGGTCCAATATAGCGAGGTTAACTTGACTTTGACGTTAAATCACTTATGACCTAACATAGATGACACTTTGAGGTACATGAAGTCTCCCACTTCAAAAGATAAGTCTCTCTGCCTATTATCCACATAGCCTTTTTGTCGTGATTGAGCAGCCTTCAAGTTTTCGCGGATAATCTGAACATGCTTTTCGGGGTCCTATATCACATCTGGTCCAAATACATGGGTTTCCCTTGTCTCATTCCAAAACAAAGGTGTTCTACATCTCCTTCCATATAGTGCCTCATATGAAGACATCTTCAAACTTGCTTGATAGCTGTTGTTGTAGGAGAATTCAGCATATGACAGACTTTTGTCCCAATTTCCTCCATATCTTAGCGCACACGCTCTCAGCATGTCCTCCAATATCTGATTTGTTCTTTTGGTTTGTCCATCATTTTGGGGATGATATGCAGATTTAGACGAGTTCCCATAGACTCGTGCATTTTCAGCCCAGAACCTAGACATAAATTGAGAACCTCTATCGGACACTATTCTCTTAGGTTCTCCGTGTAAACACACTATTCTTCCCTTATACAATTATGCCAGCTTCGCACCATCATAGGTAGTTTTGACAGGGATAAAATGAGAAGACTTTGTCAATCGATCCACAATAACCTATATTGAGTCATATCTCGATGAGGTGCGTGGTAAACCAACTATGAAGTCCATACCAACTTCTTCCCACTTCCATTCCGGTGTCTTCAATAGCTGCAATAGTCCAGCTGGCCTTTGGTGTTCAACTTTCACTCGTTGGCACACATCCCATATTGCAACATATGTCGCTATGTCCTCCTTCATTCCATCCCACCAATTGCACACTTTCAATACCTTCTACATTTTCGTACAACCGGGATGGATGGTGTAAGGCGAGTCATGTGCCTCTTTCAATATAGTCTCCCGAAGATGCTTCACATTAGGCATAACAATTCTTTTCCCAAGCCATAGAGTGCCATGGTCATATTCATCAAACCTCTATTCTCTCCTTCTTGGATCCTTCCATTGATTTCTTGGATTTCCTCATCCTTCGATTGACCCTCTCTTATTTCTTGTTCCAAAGTTGGGTTTACTTCCATTATCCCCATCTCATTAACAAATCCAAGATGCAACCATTCAAACTCCTTACATAACTCAGATGGCAACTCCCAAACCATGAGTTGGTGGCTTACTCCTTTTTGACTCAAAGCATCTACCACTACATTGGCCTTCCCTGGGTGATATTTGTTTCCCACATTGTAATCCTTAATGAGTTCCAACCATCTTTGTTGCCTTAAATTCAGATCCGTTTGTGTGAATATGTACTCGAGACTCTTGTGATCCGTGTAAATCTCACATCTATGGCCTTGTTTGGCACAACTCGAACTTGTTACAAAAGCAGCTTGTTTGAAAAGCTGATGGAAAGCAGCTTCTGCTTATATCCTACTTTTAGTTCATTTTGAGAAGCAGCTGAACTAATAAGCTATTATAGAAGCTACCTGTTTGGCACACCCTCAACATATTTTTATGAAGAAGTTATAGCAGAAGTTGTGCCAAACAGGGCCTATGACCAAGAATGTAATGTCTTTATATCTTCAAGGCATGCACTATGACTGAATGTTTGAGATCATTCGTAGGATAATTCTGCTTATGTTTCTTCAATTGTCTTCATGCGTAAGTTACCACTTGGCCTTCTTGCATGAGTACGCACCCAAGTCCTTGTCTTCATGCATCACAATAGATATCAAATCTCTTGCTCACATCTGACAATACCAGCACTAGTGTGGATGATAATCTCTTCTTTAATTCCTCAAAGCTCTCTTGGCAAGCTTGAGTCCATTGGAATGCCTTCCCCTTCATTAACAATTCAGTCATGAGCTTTGCTATTTTGGAGAAATCTTGATGAATCGACGGTAATATCTAGCCATACCAAGGAAACTCCAAATTTCCTTCACATTCTGTGGCAGTTCCCATTTCAACACATCTGTCACTTTTCCTGGATCAACTGATACTCCTCCTACCGAGATGATATATACCAAAAATGACACCTCCCGTAACCAAAAGTGGCACTTGCTGAATTTAACGTACAACTGGTGTTCTCACAATTTCTGCAATGTGAGCCTCAAGCGCTCTTCATGCTGTTCTTCACTTCTCGAGTATATCATGATGTCATCGATGAACACCAGGATGAATTTATCCATGTACTCCATGAAGACCTTACTCATGAGGTACATAAAGTATGCGGGTGCATTGGTCAATACAAAGGACATAATGGTGTATTCATAAGATCCATACCTTTTCTGAAAAGCTGTCTTTTGGTATATCCGATGGTCTAATCTTCATTTGAAAATAACCCGACCTCAGGTCGATCTTGGAGAAAACACAGGCGCCCTTCATTTGGTCGAACAAATCCTCTATAACGGGTAATGTGTATTTGTTCTTGATCGTCACTTCTTGAGATACCTATAATCCACACACATCCTCTGTGCTCCATCTTTCTTATCTACGAAGAGCACTAGTGCTTCCCATGGTGACGAGCTTGGGAGTATAGACCCCTCCTCTAGCCGCTCTTAAATTTGCTTCTTGAGCCCCGCTAACTCCATAAGAGGCATCCTATACGGCCTCTTAGCTATAGGAGCAGTTCCAGATATTAATTAATTAGCAAATTTTATATCATAATCAGGTGGCATACCTAGCAACTTATCTGGGAACACGTCTGGGTACTCACGAACAACCGTAATGCTCTCCAATGTCACACCTTCCACGTGGCTCAGTGTTGCTCTATCCGTTGTTGGTTGGGCTATTTCCACTTCAATATGGGTGCCATGATCACTTGTCAATTGCACAATCCTCTCGGCACATTGAATCACTCCATTGTACTTACTCAACCAATCCATACCAAGTATTATATCGATCCCTTGAGGTTCCAGTACAACTAGACTCGCAAGAAAGTCTACCCCCTTATTTTAATGCTTACTCTCAAACACACTATATTTGTCCTCATCTCTTCTCCAGGGGATTTTACCAACATAGTGTGTTTCATACGAGCTATAGGCAGATTATACATGGCAACATACTTTGATGAGATGAATGAATGAGATGCTCCAGAATCAAATAAAATGGTCACAGGGCTGGAGTTGTCTATGAACATACCTATCACGACGTCATATTCTTGTTGGGCCTCCTTAGTAGATACGTGATTCACATTGCCACGAGTGATATTTTGTTGCCCATGGTTGCCTTGTGGCGCTCCTCCATATGGTTGTGGGTTCTGCCTTGGTGCATTGTTCCTTGGTCCATAGCTCCTTTTGGGTCATTGACTTGCAAAGTGTCCAGCCTCTCCACAAACATAGCACGTCTTGCTACCCGAAGCACCAGGGAAACTCGGGCGCTGCTGAATTTGAGAGTTAGCCACCATGTTAGGTGCGGTGCATACGGCACAGGCTAGCGGGGCGCTTGCATAACAGAGCACTATTGCTACTGGTTTGGGCGTGGAGGATAAACAACTCGATAAGCAGGAGCGGAGGGGTTGTAATATGGTGCACTTGGCCATGCAAAGCGAGGATGGACATTGCTACCGTCGAAGTGTAGACTAGGACACTTCCCCCGGTACTACTAAGGAGTAATCCACGAAGGTTCGTATTCAGTTGGGACGCGAGTCAAGATCGAGACAAGAGGTGAACACCGAGAGTTTTTACGTGGTTCGGGCTGCCTGATCGTAATACCCTACTCCACGAGGGGTTTGTGTATTGTATGTTTGTATCTGGGAATGCATGTGTATCAGATGTCTTTCTATCATGCAACACAACCCTTTTATATGCCAAGAACTGGCTGTTACAGTGTGTGCCTAGACCAAAAGGTGGCTCTGGCTGTATTAACTATCCTGTACACGATCTATAGTATTATGAGGGGTTAATTGTGTCATAACGTGCCTTAATGATAGCTTTAGTAGCTTTGATAGTCCTCTGATCTTTCTTTATTAATATAGCATTAATGACGCATTAACCAGGTCTTGTAACGACTAATTTATAACCCTTGAATGTCCGTGCCACTGGAGATCCTATAGTCTTCCCGTTGCTGATGTAGGTCCAAGCATTGACACGTGGAAGCTTCAGAGCTTCCCTCTGCTGGGGGATAGGTCTGGTGCTGTTGGACACATGGCAGTGCCAGAGCTTCCCTGAGGAGGGAGGCATGTCCCGCACTGTAGGACACGTGGCAGCATCGGAGCGTCCCAAACAAGGGAGGCAGGCCCGACTCTATTGGACACATGGCTACACCGGAGCCACCCTGAGGAGGGAGGTAGATCTGGTTCCGCGGGATGCATATCCCCCTCGGACGTCCGCCACTCGGACATAGGAGCTCCTTAGCTTTGTTTGCTGTATCAGGGGGTACCCGGTACGCAGGGTACCGACAGTGGCCCCCAGGCCCATCTCAGGGGGAGATTATGCTACCAAAGGTGGGGCCAGCATTGATTCTTGCGCTGTCACTTCAAAGTCTTTTCTTGGGCAGTTGGGACGATGACACACAGTTATGCCATCACCGTGTGGCCTGTCTTGATATGGTGAGTGAAATCCTAGCGTGCGGATCTCACGCAATTAAAGGTTGCCTGTTCCCAATATGAAACTCGTATCGGTTCCTAGCGTAATTTTGGTAGCCCTGTAAGGCTACCGCCCTCGGGCTTCCGACTTCGCATCATGAAAACAGTTCAACTGGTGTGACTTTTTAACAAAGTGGAACCGGCCCCCCTTGTCATTGACGGGGTTATTTGAGATTCGGGTCTCAAGTTAGTTTCCATCCAAGCGTTGCGGAGGCTTACTAAAGGGAGAAAGTCTGCATGGGAAGAAAACTCCTTACGCTTTCATTTGATCTTTCGTTTAGAGCTTTGTGCCCTTGCATCCCTTCTTCCACTTCCGCTCCACTTCGTGACGATGGAGTTGGGTCTTCCTTGCAACCGGATCGAGAGCGACAAAGAGTTGTCGAGAGTCCGCACCTACATGGGGTAGTCGAGCGACTCCTTCAACAACTTGATTCGCCTCGGCAAGCTCCCCTTCAATAAAGAAAAGGGCCAATGAGATTATATATTTCTCGGCGTTCACCATGGTGGGGCTTATCCTGCCATTCTCCAGCTTCTTGCTGATGCTGCTGGAATGCTACGACCTGTAGCTCCACCACCTCGGCCCCAATCCCTTCTTCCTAGTGGCGACATTCGTCCACATTTGGGAGATGTGGGTGGGTGTGCCGCCCTGCATCGAGCTTTTTTGGACCTTCTTCAAGGTCCACACAACAGGGAATGGGAATGAGCTTCTTGGCTTCTACTACTTCATGTAGCGCAAGAACTCGCCCTTCAAGTACATGAAGACGTTCCCTTCCAGAAAGTGGGATGGATGGAAGAAGGATTGGGTGGTCATCAAGGTGGATCACCATGATATGCTAGAGCTGTTTGACACCCTTCCCGCCGTTGACATCGATGCCTGGGAGGTGGTCCCGAACATGTCGGAGGCATATAACCCGATCTTGTTAAGGATTCGCGAGTGCATGGAAGGAGGAGTTACTCACGTGATGGTGATTTCCAACTTCCTGACCAACCGATGGGCTCTGCTGAAGACGAGGGAATGGACAGCATGGGAGTTCAGTGGAGAGATGAACTCATACTAGATTAATGTTGGTATCTGGTCCAATTTGGGTGAAAAGGCTTTGAAGCTCCATCTCCAAAAGTTGCACCACGAGACCATCAACCCTGATGATCTGACACCTCCGGCGGAGTTTCTGCCCCTAAATATAGTTTCGGAGTTCAGGAGAGAGCTGCGAAGGAAGATGCCAATGCTTAACGACTTAGGCCTTGTGGAGAGGCATAGAAGCACTCGTCCAGTAGGAATAATGATCTCCAGAGCTCCTTGTCCCCACGGAAGCTCTGATCCTGCGCCAGACGGCGAAAAAGGCAAGGACCCCACAACTCCATCTTCCAAGGAGTCAACCTCAAGTCAAGGCAAAGGGAAATATCCCATCGTCACCTCGAGCCGCAAGCGTAAGCTCGCTAGAAGTGACAGGAGCTATGTGAGGGACGCTCCAAGAGATGTCATCAACGCCTCTGGAGTGTTCCCGAGTGATTTTGGAGCTAAGTCCGAGAAGTTCGGACTTGTCCGTTTTTGGACGAACCAAAGCTCTCTGGAGTAGTTCGAACTTGTCTGTCTGGGACCGGACTTGTCCGCTTGGGACTTAGTGTGACAAACCAAGAGAAAACCCCAGGGGGCCGGACTAGTCCGGGCCAACTCAGAAAAGTCCTTTTTGGAATGGACCAAGTGGTTCTGTTCCACTTCGGACTAGTCCGTTTTCGACCAGACTAGTCCGGTGTCTAGTGACCGTTTGAATTTGGAAATTTGGTGGGTAGCGTGACGATCGTTGCCCAGTGTGGCAGTTGTTGGGAACTGACCAGGGGGTTAGTGGTCCCATAGGGCTAGTGTAAGGCCGGACTAGTCTACCCCTTTGCTGATGTATGCAAAAGGGGCTCGGTACCTCTATAAAAAGGGGACCCCCGTGCTCATTTGAAAAATACTTGAACCCTAGCGCCGCCACAAGCATCCTAGAGCCTTCCAAAGCCTTCTACTCGTCCTACTAACCCCCTAAGAGCAAATCATGAAAAGATTAGGGTTTGGGGAGGAGAGTAAAGGAAGATCATCACGCTTTGGCTCTCAGTTTGATCTCTTGCACATTGTGTTGTGTTTTGTGGCCTGTGTGAGTTGAGCTTCGTGTTCTCCTCATTGCATTGATTTCTGGGAGCATCAATTTGTGAGTAGCCCCATCAAACTTTGTGATTGCCCATTGATATAGTGGAAACCAAGCCGGCCATTGTGGTGGCTTGGTGAGAGAAGGATCAAGTGAGACCTGGTCCTTGTGTGGACTTCTCAACGTGGATGTAGGCTTCTTCGTGGAGCTGAACCATGGGATAAATCTCATTTCGCTTGTTTTGCATTTTTCATAATCTCTAGCATTGCTATTAGGGTTCACATTTGACTTATTGTCTTACACTTGATCAATATTGTAAACTTGCAATCTAAGTGTTTAAACATCACAATCTGAGCTTCACAAGTTTGTTACATATTGCTTTTATTCTATGTGAACTTTAATTCCGCAAACAATTTGTAGAAATCAAGTTTTAGGGTTTCCACCCTGTGCTGAGCGGACTAATCCGGCCCTGACCAGACTAGTCCGGCCACAGAGAATTAATCTCGTTTAATTAAGTCATTTCAGATATTATTGCCTATTCACCCCCCTATTGGTATAAGAGCAGGCTTCTCCCCAAGAGTCTAACAACTCGGAGAAGTAATGGCCGGAAGGGGTGACAACGAGGTTCCGGTGGTCGTTGATGACACCAAGACAAAAAATGACAATGTTCTTCAAGACAATCCAAATGACAACGAAGAGGTTCGGATGCTCAAAGCACGGCTTCGTGAGAAGCTCAATGTGCCGAAGAAAGAAATCAAGCCAATTGCTCTGGTCAACATCGACAACGGGAGTAGTTCACAAGACTACTTCCGGTATCCTTACAATTATGAGCAACTTACCGCTAGCAACCATTACTTGTCTATTCCCATTGGCAAACCTCCTCAATTTGATGGAAATGATTATTCTATGTGGAAGCATAATATGAAGATGCACCTCATTTCCTTAAACCCTAGCTCGTGGCAAATTGTGATGACAGGTGTTCACCTTCCCAAGAATGAAGAAGACATCACTCCGGAGCAAGCCATCCTTCTACATCGCAATGCTCAAGCCGTTGGAGTGGTTACCTCCTCATTGACTCGTGAGGAGTTCAACCGCATTGAAGGGTTGGAGGTTGCCAAGGAGATTTGGGATACCCTCAAGACGGCACGCGAAGGCAACCACATCATAAGGGAAGCAAAGATAGAGATGATCGAAGGAGAGCTTGGGAGATTTACCATCATGGAGGGTGAATCTCCGCAAGACATGTATGATCGCCTCAAGACTCTCATCAACAAGAGTCAGTCATATGGAAGCACCCGGTGGACCGACCATGAGGTAGTAAAGATGATGATTCGAGCATTTATGCCTCGAAACGTCACTCTTTGCTCACTAATTCGTGAAAGTCCGGGCTTCCACAAGATGACTCCCGAAGAAGTGCTAGGGAGAATCATAAACCATGAGATGATGTAGCAAGAAGAAATGTTCTACAACGATCTACAAAAGCTCTCCTCCTCCATGAAAAGGTATGTTGCATTCAAAACAATGTCCTCAAAATCTCAAGAAAAGGAAGAGAGTGATGAGGAGAGTCCCGACACCGATGAGGAAGAAGCTCTCTTCATCAGCAACTTCAAGAGGATGTTTAGAAGGAGGAGGGGGAGCTACCAAAATGAGAGGAGAAGCAAAGACAAGCCCAAAACAAGATAAAAAAGGGCTTGTTACAATTGCAGAGAATATGGTCACTTCATTGTGGATTGTCCACATGAAGAAAACATGAAGAAGAAGGAGGGAAAGTCCAAAGAAAAGAAGTACTTCAAGAAGAAGAAGCAATCTGGACATGCCCACCTTGGAAAGGAGTGGGATTCAAATAAGGAATCCTCCTCCGATGACAATGAGAAAGTAGCAACTATTGCTATGAAGAAGACAACTACAGAGAACAAGCTCTTCCCCAACATGGAAATCTCAAGACCGACATGTCTAATGGCCAAGGAGGGAAGAAAGAAGGTTAAATCTAAATCCTCCTCTTCAATTTCTTCTCATGATGACTTTGATAGTAGTAGTGAAAATGAACACATGCTTAAAGACATGAGCAAAAGCGCCTTGAAGAGATTGAGATTGTTAACGGAAGAGATATTTGAGAAGGAAGAACTCATCAACCGTCAAGAGGACATGCTCATCCAACAAAAGGAGAGATGTCAAGAGGTTGAGGAGCTCGTGGAGCTTGGAAGAGAAAGAAGAAAGGCACTTGAGCGCGAACTCGCTTTGAGCAAGGAAACTTGCTCAAACCTTGAGAACACTAGAATTGTGCTCAAGGATGAACTTGTTAGTTTGACACAAGCTAACAAGATCATTGAGACGCAAGTGAAGTCTCTCAAGGTCAATGCACCTTCTTCCTCTACAAGCTCACCTTCCACAAATATTAAATCCGAAGCATCTCAACCTTGTAAATGCTCAAACTTAATCATAAAACTTAAAGATGAGCTAAAGTTGGCACAAACCAATCAAGCACCCAAGGCTGACATTTTTGACAAGGAGAAGGTGGCATATGCACGTAGTGCATTTACCAACACAAGACATCCCCTTGTCAAGGATGGTCGTGGTTATTCAAGGGGGATGAGGCAAAATGCCAAAACTCCCAAGAATGGCAAAGACTTGATTGTCTTTGTCAAAGGAGGCTCATACAACACTAAGGGAAAGAACATTGCTACTACACCCAAAATGCCTAAGAAAGAACCACATCCATTGTTCCATGATTTTGATGCTTCATATGTTTTATTAAGGAACATGTTTGGAAAGGCATATGCTAGGTATGTTGGGCCACACCGCAAGAGTCCCAAACCTTGTGTGTGGGTGCCCAAATGCCTCTTGACTAATATCAAAGGACCCAACACCGTTTGGGTACCTAAAGCCAAGGCTTAAATCTTTCTTGTAGGCATACTCCTCCGGTGGAACCAAGTGTGTCCTTGATAGTGGATGCACAAATCATGACCGGAGAGAGGAAGATGTTTGTGGAGTATGAGCTTAATGAAGATCCAAGTGAAGGAATCTTTTTTGGGAACAATAGCCAAGGAAAAATCCTTGGCACCGGTAAAATTGCTATATCCTCTAATCATACTCTTTCAAATGCCTTACATGTTGATTCACTTGATTATAACCTCCTGTCCATATCACAACTATGTGAAAAAGGTTATAATTGTTTATTTACTAATGAGGGTGTGACCGTCACAAGGAGAAGCAATTACTCAATTGCCTTTAAGGGTGTACTCAAGGGAGCTCTATCTTGTGGATTTCTCCGCGGATAAAGCCCGACTTGATACATGCTTAATTGCAAAAACTAACATGGGATGGCTTTGGCATAGTAGGCTAGACCATGTTGGAATGAGGAATTTGCAAAAACTCCTAAGGGAGAGCACATTCGTGGTTTAAAGAATGTTGTGTTTGAAAAGGATAGGCCATGTAGCACATGTCAAGCCAGAAAGCAAGTTGGAGCACCTCATCCATCCAAGAACATTATGACAACATCAAGATCATTGGGGATTCTACACATGGATCTCTTCGGTCCAATCGCCTACATTAGTATTGGTGGTAATAAATATAGTCTTGTTATTGTTGATGATTTTCCACGTTTCACTTGGGTGTTCTTTTTGCATGACAAAAGCGAGACTCAAGGTGTCCTCAAGAGATACCTGAAGAGAGCTCAAAATGAGTTCTCCTTGAGTATCAAGACCATTAGGAGTGACAATGGTACTGAATTCAAGAACACCCAAGTTGAAGAATTTTTGGATGAAGAAGGCATCAAGCATGAGTTCTCGGCCCCCTACTCCTCTCAACAAAATGGGGTGGCCGAGAGGAAGAATAGGAAACTAATTGAAATGTCAAGAACCATGCTTGATGCGTACAAGACGTCAGACCGGTTTTGGTCTCATCATGTGCTAATGACGTAGTGTTTGATGAGACTAATGGCTCCAAGTGGAGCAAGTTGATCATCATGTGCTAGATCAAGAAGGAGCTCCACAAGTGGTGATAGGAAGGATGACACTTGGAGACATACGACCACAAGAGCAACCTCAAGTCACAAGTAACCATCCTATACATCAAGCAAGCTCTTCCTCAAATGATCAAGATCAACCTCCCCAATATGCACTTCAAGAAGATGAAAATGAAGGCATCAATCAAGGGGGAGACAATGAGAATTAGGAAGACCAAGATGATGAATCAAGACCTCAAGCACCTCACCCAAGAGTGCATCAAAGCGTCCAGCGGGACCATCCCATTGACAATATACTTGGAGACATCTCCAAGGGGGTAACTACTCGATCTCGTGTTGCAAATTTTTGTGAACATTACTCTTTTGTTTCTTCCTTGGAGCCCCACAAGGTTGAAGAAGCACTACGAGATCCTGATTGGGTGATGGCCATGCAAGAAGAGCTCAACAACTTCAAGAGAAATAAAGTATGGGAGCTTGTGAAGAGGCCAAATGCAAATGTTGCAGGGACCAAACGGGTGTTCCGCAACAAACAAGATGAACATGGGGTGGTTACAAGGAACAAGGCACGACTTGTGGCCAAAGGGTACACACGAGTCGAAGGTTTGGATTTCGAAGAAACCTTTGCTCCTGTAGCTAGGCTTGAATCAATTCGTATATTACTTGCATTTGCTACTCACCATGATTTTAAGCTATATCAAATGGACTTCAAGAGCGCATTCCTAAATGGTCCAATCAAGGAAGAAGTATATGTGGAGCAATCCTCCGATTTTAAGATGAAGAATTCCCAAACCATGTGTACAAATTGCGTAAGGCTCTCTATGGACTCAAAGAAGCTCCTAGAGCTTGGTATGAGTGCCTTAGAGACTTTCTAACTCAAAATGGTTTTAAAATTGGGAAGGCGTACTATACTCTATTCACTAAGCATTTTAAAGATGATTTGTTTGTTTGCCAAATATATGTCGATGACATTATATTTGGTTCTACTAACAAAGCCTTTTGTGATGAGTTTTCCAAGATAATGACGGAAAGACTCGAGATGTCCATGATGGGGGAGTTGAAGTTCTTTCTAGGTTTTCAAGTGAAGCAACTCAAGAAAGGCACGTTCATTAGTCAAACCAAGTACACACAAGATATACTCAAGAAGTTTGACATGGACAAGGACAAACCCATCAAGACTCCTATGGCAACGAAAAGGTATATCGTTCTATGATAGGCTCATTATTATACTTATGTGCGTCTAGGCCTGATATCATGCTTAGTGTGTGTATGTGTGCTAGATTTCGAGCTGCTCCAAAGGTGTGTCATTTAACCGCCGTTAAGAGAATTTTTAGATATTTGGTTCACACACCAAGCCTAGGACTTTGGTACCCCAAAGGCTCTAAGTTTAACCTCATTAGATATTCTGATGCAGACTATGCGGGGTGCAAAGTTGATAGGAAGAGTACATCGGGAACTTGCCAATTCTTTGGTAGATCTCTAGTGTCATGGTCCTCAAAGAAACAAAAATCCATTGCACTTTCCACAGCCAAAGCGGAGTATGTCACCACCGGAAGTTGTTGTGCCCAACTTCTTTGGATGCGAAAAACTCCTAGGGACTATGGCATAAATTTGCGCCATATTCCTCTCCTATGTGACAATGAGAGTTTCATCAAAATAGCTCACAATCCAGTTGAACACTCAAGGACCAAGCACATCGATGTACGCCACCACTTCTTGAGAGATCACTCCATCAAAGGAGACATTGCAATTTCCCATGTGAGAACCTATAAACAATTGGCCGATATCTTTACCAAGCCCCTAGATGAGAAAAGGTTTTGTGAACTTAGGAGTGAGCTAAATATCTTCCATTCTCGAAATGTGGCTTAAGTCTTGAAAACTCATCCTTCTCAATTTTTCCACAAATTATTTTGAAATTATTGAATCCTTGTGAGTCATGGTCATAGTTTGATTGTTGATTGCTTACTGACCATATTTACAAACATCTTTTGTGAAATATAGTGCAAAAGGATCAAATCTCCACTCAGAACTCAATATATAGGAGTTTTAAGTCTTGGGACCGGACTAGTCCGCTCCTTGTACCGGACTAGTCCGGTGGTATGAGTTGTCCGGACCCAGTCCGGATGCCGGACAAGTCTGGGTCCCTGACCGGACTAGTCCGGCCCATGGGGACTTAACCTCCCCAGGGTGCCCTCGACCTTCCCACTTCCGTTCAATTACTCTCTCTCCAAAACGCTCAAAAACCGCCTCCCCAATGGCGATTTTGGAGTCCATCCACGAAATCTCGATTCCAATCGGTGGATTGAAGCCCCAAGGTGCTGAGGAACTTTTCCCCAAGCATCGGAGACCACTTCCTCTTCCACATTTCAACAAATTGAAGACTTGAAGAGGTATTCTTGACCTAACTCCAAAATCCTTGAAACTCAATTCTTTTGGGTCCATTGATCAAATCTTCTTCATAAATGTTGTTGTACACATCAAGGTGATCATGTAGCTCCAATTTTGTGGTAGGATCTGTAGTTTTTACAAAATTTCCCTCGATTAGGATTCTTACTATGTGAACCGGACTAGTCCGGCCGCCGGGCGAACAAGTCTGGGTTACAAAGTGAAAATCCTAACCTAAGTTGATCTTGTGAATTTTAACATTTTACACTAACTTCCTTGACCCATACACATTCCCTTGCTTCTCTTGTCAGCAACCATGTCGGACAATGAGTATGTTCCTCCCTCCGACTCCGAGACCGAAGCAGAGAAGCAAGCTCTCTTTTGCCGGAAACAAAGAGAGGATCAAGAGATGTCTGCTGCGTACTTTGCCTCTTAGAGGGCAAAGAAGACGCAGCGTGAGGAGCACAACTCCGCTGCTGTTGAGGCTGCCCCAAAGAGGAAGAGGCTTGTGACCTTGGGTGAGAAAGCCATGTCCCAGGGGGAAAGATCCTCCAAAGATAAGGGCAAGGCCCCTGTTGATTCTGCACCCAAGAAGAGGGGGACTGTGGCCAAGAAGGCAGTAAGCAAACTGAAGAAGGGTGCCCCACCACCCATTGGCCCCTTGAGGATGTCCTCTCCTTCACGGAATCCAAACCGTGCAGCTGCTTTTGATGTCAACATCTTCAAGGGCAAGGGGGATGAGAAGGCATGCAAGCTGAGGAAGATAAATGTTTATCAGCGTGACAGGAGCACAGTGGATCCCCGGTTCTTGTGTGACTTCCACTATGACTACTACAGGACGGTCTATATGACCAAGCAAACTCCTGTCATTGATGCTCAGTGGATCGACTGGGATTACGTGGCCCAGAAAGATCATCAAGCCTTCAATGCTGTGATTGAGGTGTCGAGAGGCATGGTCTGAAAAAGCTTATGGCTTTCTAGTACGACTGGATTGTGGAGGTCATCACTCAGTTCTACTCCACCCTTTACTTCCACACCGATGGGGACAGGAGGATCACCTGGATGACCCATGGAGAGCAGTACTCTACCACCTTTTGGGAGTTTTCTCAGTTGCTTGACTTGGAGTATCAACTGGATAATGAGATCATCATTTCCAATCTAAAGCCAGTTGATCGGGACACATTGCAGTATATGTATCCAAGCCATGGACAGTATGAGGCCGGGCACATCAGAAATATCAAGCCCTTCTATAGTGTGCTCAACTGGGTCCTTAGAAAGACAATTGCCCCCAAGGATGGAGATGTGGGGATCATCCAAGGCAATTTGAGGCATTTAATGGTCCTCATTGATGGAGATGTCCGCTTAAATGTGGTGGACTATATCTTTGATGACATCTTCAACATCTCTCACACCCCCAAACGATCATGTGGATACGCTCCGTACATTATGTACATGATAGAGAAGATCTCCGGGCTCACATTCAAGAAAGATATCATTCACCGGAGGCTTCGACAACAACTCCCTCCTCCGGAGCCAGCTGCCCCTCAGAGGAAGAATGCGGATCCTCCCGCTTCTTCCTCTCGCTTCGTGCCATCTCCTTCACCACATCCGCCTTCGACACAATGCGGAAGCAGCTTCTTCAAGTGCTTCAAAGCTCTCTTTTCTTCGTGCCAGAAGACGGAAATTCGGCAACGTCGCATGGAGCATCGTAATGAGAAGTATCTCAAAGTGATGTGCGACAAGCTGGACATCCCTATGCCCCCCGCCGAGGAGAGCGATGGTGAGCTCACTTCCTTTCCTGAGTTCACTGCCGAAGAGCTCGCTAAATTTGGAGAAGCTGGAACTTCCACCGCGGCCCCGGCCGAGGAAGGAAAGCGACAGCGAGCCCAAGGCAACAATGATGACTTTGACTCCGACGATGAGTAGTCCTAAGGGCTCTTCCTCTCTTCTTTTCCTTTTTGGTGTCTTGATGCCAAAGGGGGAGAGATAGCGAGGAGATAGCTTGACGGGCTCTTAGATCTAGGGGGAGTGACATAGGGGGAGAGACGAAGGGGGAGAGATAAAATAGATTGATGTTGATGTATGAGTGTATTGATCTATGTTGGACTTATGTTTTAAAACTCATTTCAAGTTATATTGCAAGATTTAATCTATGTATTCATGTGTCTTGCCTAAATTTGTGATGTGTTGCCTCATTTTAATGTCTATTTTGTATAATCATTGTCTTATCACACTTTATGAACACATCACTTAGGCACCCCACCATAACATGTATATGTATGAGAACTCTCTCAATCCCTTTACTCATGATGCATACATTGAGGGGGAGTCACTCATACAAATACATGTTATGAAAACCAATTATTATCCTTGGTGGTGAAGTCTTAATGTGTTTTCATCAATTCACCAAAAAGGGGGAGATGGAAAGTGCATCTAGGCATCCCCGTCAGTTTTGGATGATTGATGACGACAATTAAGATTCTAATGAGCTAAGTTGATTTTAAGCACAGGTACAAGGATTGAAATGAGATGAAAACCCTCAAAAAGGAAAAGGAGAAAACGGGCGTCAAAGACTCAAGCGTAGAAATTAGGGTTTCTATGGTATTGAGCTTATATGAGCCGTATCATGTGAGAGGGTGGTTGTATCATGTGCATTGAGATCATACCAATGGGCTCAAAGTGGTGGTTTAGAGAAAAAACTAAGTGAGAAGCCAAAAATGAGAAAAACCCTAGGAGGCCGGACTAGTCCAGGCCTCTGGGCCGGACTAGTCCGGCCATGGTAGAAAAGTCTATTTTTGGATGGACCAAACGCCTCTGGAGTATTCCCGAGTGATTTTGGAGCTAAGTCCGAGAAGTCTGGACTTGTCCGTTTTTGGACGGACCAAAGCTCTCTGGAGTAGTTCGGACTTGTTCGCTTGGGATTTAGTGTGACAAACCGAGAGAAAACCCTAGGGGCCAGACTAGTCCGCCCCTGTGGCCGGACTAGTCCGGGCCAACTCAGAAAAGTCTTTTTTGGAACGGACCAAGTGGTTCAGTTCCACTTCGGACTAGTCCGTTGTCTAGTGACCGTTTGAATTTGGAAATTTGGCGGGTAGCGTGACGATCATTGCTCAGTGTGGCAGTTGTCGGGAACTCACCATGGGGTCAGTGGTCCCATAGGGCCGGACTAGTCTATAGTATAAGGCCGGACTAGTCCGCCCCTTTGCTGATGTAAGCAAAAGGGGCTTGGGACCTCTATAAATAGGGGACCCCGGGCTCATTTGAAAAAGACTTGAACCCTAGCGCCGCCACAAGCATCCTAGAGCCTTCCAAAGCCTTCTACTCGTCCTACTAACACCCTAAGAGCAAATCTTGAAAAGATTAGGGTTTGGAGAGGAGAGTAAAGGAAGATCATCTCGCTTTGGCTGTCGGTTTGATCTTTTGCACATTGTGTTGTGTTTTGTGGCTTGTGTGAGTTGAGCTTCATGTGCTCCTCATTGCATTGATTTGTGGGAGCCTCAAGTTGTGAGTAGCCCCATCAAACTTTGTGATTGCCCATTGATATAATGAAAACCAAGCTGGCCATTGTGGTGTCTTGGTGAGAGAAGGGTCAAGTGAGACCCTGTCCTTGTGTGGACTTCTCAACATGGATGTAGGCTTCTTCGTGGAGCTATTAGGGTTCACATTTGGCTTATTGTCTTACACTTGATCACTATTGTCAACTTGCAATCTAAGTGTTTAAACATCATAATCTGAGCTTCACAAGTTTGTTACATATTGCTTTTATTCTCTGTGAACTTTAATTCCGCAAACAACTTGTAGAAATCAAGTTTTAGGGTTTCTATCTTGTGCTGAGCGGACTAGTCCGGCCCTGACCAGACTAGTCCGGCCACAGAGAACTAATCTTGTTTAATTAAGTCATTTCAGGTATTATTGCCTATTCACCCCCCCTCTAGGCGACTTTCAGTCTTGAATTCTCTATTCTCTGTTTCTAGAGTGTCGAGAACAAGTACTGCAGCTCCGGTGCCAATTGCAGCCTTGGAGACAGTGCCAGCCGAAGCTCCTTCTACTACTCCAGCCCTTCTTCTTGTGGTTGTGTCGGACGACACGACAGCTCCGACGTCGGCTGTCGTGGAGACGACTTCAGCACCAATGACCGAAGAGCCCGTGGTAGTGCCGGACCACGAGGAATAAATGCCTGGGCAAGCTTCGACTGTCTTGGAGCCATCTGCGGAGGTTACGATATCAATGTCAGAAATCAATGAAGCTCTGATGGAAGTCCTAGCGCCAGCTCCAAAGGTGGCAACGTTGGAGGTGCCCATGCCCAATCCTGCACAAGGGGATCAGGCAGCGGGACCTTCGACTTCTGTGCCAATGGATGATGTTTCGGCTGCGGGACTTTCCTTGCCCGCACCGGAGATGGATGAATTATCAAAGACTGGCCCCGCCGACGTTGAGCTGCTAGAGTCCATGCTCGCTCCATGGGCTCCAACAAGTGTCCCAGAAGACTTGGGGGAACCAGAGGACGGCCACCCAAGCAAGCTCGGAGCCAATCCTTCTAGAGCTATCATTTGACAACGCCTGCTCCAGCCTCCGACAGGTACATCTTGCCTTTGACTACAAGCGAAGGTCTCTTGAAGAAGAGCAAGCCATGCTAGGGCGTTGGCGCCAAAAGCTCTTCTTCAAGATGAAGCTAACGTAGTCCCGGCTCGCTGACCAGAAGGAGTCGGTGTCGTCAGAGAAGGCCCAACAGCCGCGCCTGAACAAGGCGCTGGATGAACGAGAGGCCACTATAAAGGCCCTTGACAAGACGACTCAAGAGATCTATGAGCATGCGCAGAGGGCCCGTTAAATCGCCGACAGTCGCTCAGAGAGTCTTGAAGAGTTGAGGGAAAGTCTCCTCAAGCGTCGGGACGAGCTCGATAATAAGGAGGTTAACCTCCAAGAAAAAGAAGATAAAATCCAATAGAGGGAGGATGAGCTCTCCCAGAAGCTGGCACGTGGTGAGCAAGACTTGGCTAACCGTGTGAAAGAATTTGAGGCTTGGTGCGAACAAGAGAAGCACCGGTTGTGGCAAGAAGGTCAAGATGCCAACAAAAGAGAAATTGTTGTCTCTGCCTGGGAGGAAAAGATGAAGGCGAAGGAGAAGGACCTTGTAGATGTTGAAAGATACTAACGTCACAGATCATCTCTCGAAATAGATGAGGTCCGCAAGCGGATGGAAATTGTCGTGTAGCATTTCACCCAGGAGTATTCCCACGGGTGTTGTATTGATCCCAAAGGAAGGCAAGGGAGTAAAGTAAACACCACTCTTGTGTTCAAGCTATGGGATACTAATCGATTATCAAGACAGGGGTAAGTTGATAATATATGGGTAGTGACACACACCTAAGCAATCTACTCTAAGGGTAAGGTTGTCCTAGCAAAGGTTAGACTATGTGACGGATATACTCCTATTATGCTCTAATTACTCATATACATAGCCTAATAAAGTACAAATGAATATGTTAATGATGAATACTAGGGCTTAGTGGTCCAACATATTGGGCACAGGTTTACCCCTAGCAATACTAGGCGACTACTGCCAAGAGCCTGTGGCATAGCCAAACGAGGAGGATTACAAAGGACAGATAGGACTATCACCACCTACAGCCTACCTCTTCAATTCGTGGGTCTACGAGACATCCAACACTACTTAACTATCCTAGCACCATGCTAGCATATTAAGTAAATACCTAAGGGGCCACAGCACAAGCCACCCTAAGGCAATGGCTAACCTAAACATCGTTGAACCAATGTTGGGACCAAGCACTAACATATTCATATTAACATTATCATATAATTACCTAATTAGACTATAATGGTGATGTATGATGTTTATGATAACATGATAGTGGAATTATGTATAGATCATAACAACATTTATACCTAGCACATACATGGACTCCACAACCAAACAAGAAACACTTTGCCCAAGTATATAAGTAAATAAAGACTAATAATGATATTGTTATAAAGCACAATGTCACAAATACAAGACAAGATACATGAGTCATTCCTTTCCCACTTTGGACTTGGGACTAGAGGCTCCTCTCTACGGCCTAACCTTAACTAAGGAACTAGTAGAACTAGTGTATACAATAGTGTGATGCTCAAGTTGTGTGTGTTGACGCGAGGGGTGAGGGGTCCTATTTATAGCTCGGAGAAGGGTCGGTTCCCGCCGCCAAAAGCGCGCAAATCAGTCACCACTGACTTCTTCAAGCCGGGAGGAGCCAACACATGGAGTTTGACCATGTTTGGCGCCAGGACCTAGTCGGCCGACTAGGGGGGTCGGCCGACCTGGTCCTGGCTCCAAACAGCTAGTTCCTCCTCTAGGTGATTGATAGGTGGGTCCCATTCTATGATATGGGTGCTACACCATTGGATGGCCTCGGATACTTCCGTTTGTGGGCCATTTGATCCATGTGGTGCCACAAGTCGATGCTTGATTGGATGAGATGATATTTTATAGGATCTATCCCCTTGTTTCACTTCAATTCTGTGTAAAATGCCTGCATGCACCAATTTCTCCAAGTACAACTGGAAATAGATTAAATAGAAAGGTGATGTGTGCAAGAAATGATATTTCCTTCACATAATTGAGTTATATTGACAGGTGAAATTGGTATATAATAGCCGTCAACAAATTCCTCCAAGCTTATCCTTTGCTCGTCCCCGACAAAGTTAAGATTTTATGTTGATAATCAGGAGTTGCTACAATGTTCTATTTTTCAAAAGTACCATGTGCACAACAAAATACTCTACCTAGTATTGCAAAAATTGGCATGGTACTTCACCCATCTTAAGTTATTATGGGGCTTATGCCTTCTCCTATTCATTGTTAGTTGAAAGAGAGAACAGCAAATGGAGCACACATACCCTAGAAATCAAGTTCCACTCAAATTCTGGAGAGTTCAATTCTGATTTTAAGTATCTTAATTTGATTCTCTCAAGTCTCTCCTTTGTGTGTAGTGGAAATATATTCTGACCAAGGCATTTTGCCTAAATTCATCCTACCTCTACATAAGATTTGTATGTGGAGCTTGGTAGGGAATATAGTAGGCATATTTGCAACACATATTATTGCCAAGTCAAAAGAGTAAGCCTTAGGATAAATCAATTCAAAAAAATTTGATTCAAGACCTGTGCATGTGTGATGGAATGGAGTGGATGTGGATATTTTTGAGATGATTCCTTTTTGAGTGGACTCTCTTATTTTTGCAGAGATGAAACGTGGCTACTTTTTTTCCTCATGTTTATGTTGTAAGCATGCATTTTTTTTGTAGCCATGTCTTCTACTCCCTTTTTATGCAATGAATTTTGGAGAGAGCACTTAAGCATTAAGGATATTGTGACACCCGGTTCTGAAAATGAACCAAGTGAACGTATATGTGTGCTCAGGACGTTCAACACACATACACGAGTGCATTCATGAAAGGATATACAAAAAATTACCACAAGACAAGGTTAATTAAGCACTTTTATTACAAAATTCAGAATAATCTCAAATACAAGCTCTAATGAATATTAGTGACAGCTTGTACTAATGCAGCGGAATTAAACTAAATAAGCAACTAAGAAGCTAATCAAATAGGGTATAACCAGCTCCAATCAATTCATAGGCAAAGCTGATGGCAGACACGGCCTAGAACTCCGCATTATCATCATTATACTCCCAATCCTGACCTGCAACTGTTGGTGGGGGAATTGCAATGGTGAGTACATGTCGTACTCAACAAGTGTGGAAAATATGACATGTAGCTGATTCAAATAACGAATATAATAATAATCGCTAAGTGCTGGAAAGTACATTAGAACATTTGAAAAGCATTACATTATATGTATGTGAAGTAAACCCATCATAAACCACAATAATTACCATAATATAAGTCCATATTCCATATCCATCACCATTGTCGGTACCCTAAAAACCGTACACCCCCTGAGATTACAAAGATCTCAGGGGAAGGACGACTACTCGAGTTGAATACCCTCGGAGGCCCACTTGTCAGACATGATCGGACCAGCTTTTCCAACATGGTTAATCCCTAGGTCGCCACGTGTACTACCGAACCGGAGCTACAGCCCACAAGGGGGAAGCACCGGACTGAGTACCGAAACGACACCTCCGGACCTAACCCCTGATCGAGAGAAGCTCCAGACCTGACACGTGTCAAGTAGCCCCGGAGCTTCCTGCTTCCCGCAGCAAGCTCCAGAGCTGCCACATGTCTAAACATCGGAGCAAGCCGCCTCTAACCTCCGGGAGACCTTGTAACTGCTCCGGATCTTCAAAGGAGAGCCAAGGACTTCAAGACCTGTTTAAATGTCATTAATGCCATATTAATGACACTTAAACGGACGATCTTAACGCCTGTAACGGCACTGTCGAAGCCCGTTACAGGATCATTAACAACAATTAATCGTGTATCAATACTAGTAACCGCCAGGGCCACATGTCGGGCCAGGTAGCTTGTAACGGCCTGTCTTTGTACTATAAAAGGACAGGCCGACGATACACAGAGAGGAGGACAGACAGTAGATCATACGTGATAAGCCAATACAACATCAACACCCCCGTGGAGTAGGGTATTATGCTCAGGCGGCCCGAACCACGTAAATCCTAGTGTCTCCAGGGTCAAACCGCAATACACCTTCTTGAGTCTCCGCGCGCCCACACCGAACTACGAACTCCTTCAACACTTTAGCTGTGTCAGGAGATCTGCCGACTCCAACAGTCGACAGTTGGCGCGCCAGGTAGGGGTGCGCCTCAGATTTTCGAGAATGGTGAACTCCGCGGCTGGATCATCCAATGGCCAACCTGCTGTTCAAGCTGTTGAGGGCAATCCCTCCAACAGGCAGCCACCAGCAGGAGCCTCGGCACCAGCAGGAGCCACTCTCCCACCACCACCGTCTTCTCCGGCGAATCGTGCTAGACAACGTGATGGTGCTCCGGCGTCACTGACTGCGTCAGCAAGTCATGACAACCCGGAACATGCGCTCCATGCAGCGCGTGCTCTTCTCCAACGACCACCACCTCTGGACGCATCTCGAGATGCAATGGAGCAGTGGAGGGCCGATGTGGAGCATTTGGTCGCAACAGCGGCCGAACGCCTCAACAACCAAGGACCTCCTCCTTCCGAACGAGCCCCGTCGCAGCGGCGGACTTTGTCTGGGAGACTTGGTCCGCACGTCTCCAACAATAGGAGACGTTCTGCATCACAGCAGGTGACATCGTTGCCCTCCGGGGCACGACGTACCCATATGGTATCTAGGCTTTCAACTCATGACCTCCGGACGGAGTTGGATCGCCGATACCGCCAACAGGATGGCCGTGTCCACATCGAGCGTGCTCGTGAAAGACGGGATGCTCAGGACCTTTCTACTCTGGAAGGAGTAGGAGGAGGCTGTTCAGCCCTAGCCATGCACCTGCGCATGGTTAGATGGCCACAGAAGTTCCGGCCACACCTGCCGGAAAAATTCGACGGGACTGTCAATCCTGCTGAATTCCTTCAGATATACTCCACTGCAATCTTGGCAGCTGGAGGAAACGAGGCTGTAATGGCCAACTACTTTCCAGTGGCCTTAACCGGGACTGCCAGGTCCTGGTTTATGAGCCTTCCACCCAACTCTATCAACAGTTGGGAAGAGTTGTGCCGTCAGTTCACTGCCAACTTCGGGAGTTTATACACCCGACCAGGCACTGAACTGGATCTTTTTGCGATCGTGCAAAAAGGGGGAGAATCTTTGCGGTCCTTCATCCAGAGGTTCTCTCAGGTACGCAACACAATCCCTTCTATCTCAAGCGCTTCTGTCATTGTGGCATTTAGACAGGGCGTACGGGACAAGAAGATGTTGGAGAAGCTGGCGATCAAAGAGATCACCAGCGTCCCGGAACTCTTCAGCCTGGCAGACAAATGTGCCAGAGCTGCGGAGGGCCGTGAAATGCACTCCAAACCAGCCTCGGAGGATCACAAGAAATCCTCTAAAGGATAAGCTGCTACCTCCGAGGGTGGCAAGAAGAAAAAGAAGACCCACGGCAAGAAGAAGCCGTCGGCCGGCACATCCAACGTTGCAGCTACTGCAACTCCTGGTGGCCGGGGGCCACGCCCCGAGAAGCGACCTCGACCGTCTTCCGAAGATGGTGGCAAACCCAAAGTGTGGAGTCCCATTCACAAAATGGGCAGCCACGGTTTGGAAGACTGCCGAGAGGTCCAAAACCTTGCCGAGCGCTACAGCAAGCGCCGGGAAGGATCTCCTTTCCGACAGAGGGAAGGAAAACAGAAGGTCGACGAAGCTCCGGCTGAAGAGGAGTTAGGGTTTCAGGATCCCAAAAAGGTCCTGAAGGCCGTCTACACCTCCGTCGACAACGAATCTGACGTCTCTGACAACGAGCGTCGGAAAACCATGAACACCATTTTTGGTGGGTCATGGGACATCACCTCCCGTCGCGTCATTAAGACTATGTGGCGGGATATGGCCGCTGTAGCTCCTACAGCTAGACCGGAGCCACATCGAAAGTGGATGGACATATCCATCACTTTTGATGCTTCGGACTGTCCTCGAAGCATGGTCGGAGCTGGACAGTTACCTTTGATGGTATCTCCTACCATTAATAACATCCAGCTCCATCATGTTATGGTGGACGGAGGTTCAGGGCTGAACCTCATAAGCTTTGAAACTTTTACCAAGCTTCAGCTCCGACCTTCGGATCTCCAGCCCTCTCGACCTTTCTCCGGAGTAGGTCCGGGGGCCATTACTCCACTCGGAGCTATAACTCTCCCCGTTACCTTCGGGACACGGGAGAAGTATCGCACCGAGAAGTTGGTCTTCGACGTCGCTCAGATCAACTTACCATTCAACGCCATCTTGGGTAGACCTGCCCTATACAAATTTATGGCAGCTGCTCATTATGGATACTTGGTGTTGAAGATGCCAACACCAGTAGTCGTTCTCCGGATCCGCGGAGATCGCACCGCCAGGGTAACTGCTCTGGAGGAGCTCCATGCATTAACCACGGTGCAAGAGGAGGACTCCAAACAGGAGCAAGCTCCAAAACCCCCGAGCATTCGTCAACGGGGCTCAACCTCTGCACCACGTGTGCAGCCAAGCGGCGACACCGACATTCCCGTCAAGGTCGTCCAAATTGGTTCCGATGCCGCTCAAACCACCCGCATATCGGGAGGGTTGAACGACAAATAGGAACTCGCGCTCATCACTTTCCTCCGGGCTAATGTTGACGTGTTTGCCTGGCAACCGTCACAAATGCCTGGGATCCCTAGGGAAGTGATCGAGCACAATCTGAAGATTTACCCCGATGCTCGGCCTGTGCATCAGAAGCCACGGAAGCAATCCGTAGAGCGGTAGAACTTCATCCGACAAGAAGTGAAGAAGTTGCTCGAAGCCGGATTCATCCGAGAAGTCTTCCATCCAAAATGGCTGGCAAACCCAGTCGTTGTGCCCAAGGCCGGCGGGAAGCTTCGGATGTGCATCGACTACACCACACTGAATAAGGCATGTCCAAAAGATCCATTTCCACTACCTAGAATAGATCAGATAGTGGATTCCACCTCTGGGTGTGAGTTACTATGTTTCCTAGACGCATATTCTGGGTATCATCAAATCAGGATGTCTAGGGAGGATGAAGAGCATACTTCCTTCATCACAGTAGATGGATTGTATTGTTACACAACCATGCCATTTGGTCTCAAGAATGCAGCTTCAACTTTTGTACGAGCTATGTACAAAAATTTTGAAGAACTCATCAGAGAAATAGTGGAAGTGTACGTCGATGACATCGTGGTCAAGGTCAAGAACAAGGAGTCCCTCTTGGACACCTTGTAGGCTGTCTTCGACAAGCTGCGGGCCACCTGCACGAAGCTAAACCCAGACAAGTGTGTCTTCGGGGTTAGCTCTGGAAAACTTCTGGGGTTCCTGGTAAGTCACCGGGGCATAGAAGTTAATCCGGCGAAGATAAAAGCCATTGAAGAGATGCGGCCACCAACCCGCATCAAAGACGTCCAAAAGTTAACTGGGTGTCTAGCTGCCCTCAGTCGGTTCATATCAAGACTGGCGGAACGGGCGCTCCCCTTCTTCAAGTTGTTGAGGAAGTTTGGACCATTCCAATGGTCCGAAGAAGCAGAGAAGGCATTCCAGGAGCTGAAACAGTTCCTCACCACCCTACCAATTCTGGTAGCTCCAAACCCTGGTGAGCCTTTGCTACTTTACATTTCAGCTACTGACGAGGTTGTCAGTATGGTTCTGGTTGCGGAGAGACCAGAACTATCCCATACTCAGGAATCCAGACCCCTTCGGGAGGGTCCGGAGGTCCCTGAAAGTGAGTCTGGGTCCCAGCTCCCAGACTCAAATCCACAAGAAGTCACTTCAGAAGACTCAGACCCCTCCGAGAAGGTCCAAGTCATTTCTGAAGAAGCTCCAGGTTCCTCCAGCCAGAACCCGGAGGTCCCTGAAGAGAATCTGGACTCCTCTGACAGGATCCGGATCAATAGAGAGGAAGCTCCGGACCCCTCCGGGAGGGTCCGGACCATTCAACGTCCGGTATACTTCATCAGTGAAGTATTACATGATGCCAAGACTCGATACCTAGAGGTGCATAAGCTGCTTTATGCAGTTCTTATTGCCTCTAGGAAGCTCCGACACTACTTCCAAGCTCACAAAGTCTCGGTGGTGACCTCTTATCCACTTCGAGCGATCCTGCATAATCCCAATTCAACTGGGAATATTGCAAAGTGGGCAGCGGAATTGGCTGAATTCGATCTCGAATTTATTTCAAGACAAGCAATCAAGAGTCAAGCGTTGGCAGATTTCGTGGCGGAATGGACTCCCTCTCCATCAAACCCTGGGGGCCCCAGCAAGTAGAAGACGGAACATCAAGTTCCAACCTTCACCGAGCCTCATTGGACTCTTTACTTCGATGGCTCCATGCAGAGGCAGGGGGCCGGTGCTGGAATCCTTCTCCTTGCACCGACTGGGGAGAAGGTAAAATACATGGTACACCTTGACTTCAAGGCAACCAACAACATGGCGGAGTATGAAGCACTCATCTGCGGGCTAAAGGTGGCACTGTCATACGGTGTCAAGCAACTGCTGGTCAAAGGAGATTCACAGCTCATCATCAAGTAGGTGAAGGGTGAATGCTCCTGCAATAATCTCCAGCTAGCTGCTTACCTCCTTGAAGTCCAGAGGCTTCAGAAGGACTTTGAAGTCCTAGACCTCAACCATGTTCAGCGTGCCCACAACGCTGAAGCTGACGAACTCTCGACCAAAGCGTCAACCGGAGCTCCAGCTCCTGACGGAATCTTTGTCCGGAGGTTGTCAAAACCCACAGTTCAGCCTGCCGAACTGAACGAAGGGGGCGAGATCAGCATCCCGAAGCTGACGGTCCCGATGGCCCTGTTACCATGGCAGCCATCAAGGGTTGTAGGTGCTGCCGGAAGCTCCGAGCAACCCAGCACGCAAGACTCAAATGCTCAAGTCAGTTCCGATGCATGGATCTTGGAGATCCGGAACTACTTGAAAGACAACATCCTTCCTGACGATGATGTATCCGCTGACCGGGTAGTCAGATTGGCTAAAAGATACACACTGGTAGAAGGGGATCTCTACCGGCGCGGTGCCAACGGCATCCTAATGCGGTGCATCACAAGGGAAGAAGGCTGCGAGCTTCTTGCAGAAATCCATGGAGGCGAGTGTGGGAACCACGCATCTTCCCGCACGCTGGTCGGAAAAGCCTTCCGGCATGGCTTCTACTGGCCTACAGCGCTCCAGGATGCCACTGAGCTGGTAAAGAAATGCGAAGCATGCCAATTTCATGCAAAGCAAATTCATACACCCGCTCAGCCCTTACAAATGATACCTCCTACATGGCCCTTCGCTGTGTGGGGGATGGACATCTTGGGACCCTTCCCAAGAGTCGTCGGAGGTTACAAGTTCCTGTACGTCGCCATCGACAAGTTCACCAAGTGGCCGGAAGCAACTCCAGTTGTGACGATCAACAAGCAATCTGCTATCAACTTTCTGCAATCCATTGTAAGCAGATTCGGAGTCCCAAACAAGATCATCACTGATAATGGGACTCAATTTACAAGCTCTGCATTCCAAGGGTATTGCGAAGACCTCGGCATACAGGTTTGCTACGCTTCCGTAGCTCATCCCGCCAGCAATGGCCAAGCTGAGAGAGAAAATGCAGAAATCCTTAAAGGACTCAAAACGCGCACCTATGAGCGTTTGAAAAAGCACGGAGCCAATTGGATCGAAGAGCTTCCGCCCACTCTATGGGCCAACAGGACTTCTCCAAACCGGTCAACCAGAGAAACACCTTTCTTTCTGGTGTACGGAGCTGAAGCAATCCTTCCTCCGGAAATCACCATGGGTTCGCTCCGGGTCCGGACCTTTGACGAAGCCGCGCAGGACCAGCTCCGGCGTGAAGACCTAGACCTCCTCGAGGAGGGAAGGTGCCAAGCAGCTGTTCGGAATGCCAGATATCGCCAGGCTCTACGGCGTTATCACCAGCGGCATGTACACAACCGACAGCTCGAGGAAGGCGATCTGGTGCTACGGAGAATACTATCTAGAGAAGGGCTAAACAAACTTTCCCCCGGCTGGGTGGGGCCCTTCCGAGTGATCAAAGTATCCCGTCCCGGAAGCGTTCGCTTGGCTACTGAGGATGGGACACCTCTCCCAAATCCTTGGAACATCGAGCACCTCCGTAAGTTCTACACTTAATTCCACGGAGGTGAGTCTTGAGTAACTTGAGATGTATGTTATAGATTCATTGTACAGAGTCGGGTAGTTCCTCCGGGAGAGCAGCCGGACCTTTTCCGAAAGGTCTGTAAAGCTCAAGCAGCACTTGTTACAGTCTCCGGACTAAAAGCGTGGCTAACTACCCTGGGTCAAACGAGAAACCAAGCACACTTAGCCTGGTCCCGTACCCTAAGAATGTACTTGTTTCCCCTGTACCCCGGACCTATAATGAAAGACATCTTCATGTGAAATAGACTCCACGTGCATTCATTTTGTGCAGGCTCGATATTTTTATTTTTCTCTTTCTTGTCTATAACAGAAACGTGCAATTCTTAAGAAATTTTAGTTTGACCGGTTTATATACGACTCGAGTTGAATTGTCAGAACTCTTGGATTTAAATATCATTTATGGCCAACTCGCCTGAAAGCCGCCAAGCCAATCTAGGGCCGGAGTGCGCTATCGACTTAGCCTGGTCAAGCACCCTAAGTACGCCACTCTACCTACACCCCGGCAGGCCAAAGTAAGGTGGGTCCATGGACAGTTGGATCTAAGAGAAAAGACAACGCTTGCAGTTGTATTTAAAATCGCGTTCAACTGAAAATTTACTTGAGAATCGTAAGCCGCGATGAAATTATAGACAAGGAACAAATTTTATCGTTTTTCTTGGCTTAAGTGTGCAGGAAAAACAAAATATACGTTGATGGAGAAAAGCCGGAGCTAACCAAGCTCCGACCCCCTCAAGGGGGTCTACCATCGGCGCTGAGTAAAAGATGGTGAGAAGACCCCATACATGGAGTCTGTTGCCAACTTACCAAGTGTTGCTAAAGGTCATTGCCGAAGCTACTAAGCTCCGACACCTTGGAGTACTAACTATCGACGCTCTACTTGTTGATAGAAGCTATTGCCGGAGCTACTAACCTCCAGCGATGGACAGTACCGGAGCTTCTAAGCTCCGACAACTTCAGGGGACCTTCACTATCAAAGACTTCGGAACCAAATTCTACAAGTTCGAAGCAAATTCGTCTTCAACAAAACTCAGTATCCTTTTGGTACATGTTCACAATCAAATTGTGTACATCTACCAGGGGGGCCAAGAGAAGATAAAGATGTTGAAGACAAAAAATGAAATTCGCAAAAATTTGGGGATTTCATTTATCTGGAGACAGGAGATTACATCTGGAGACAAGGGAGTACAAAATTGAGGAAGAAGAGAAAATACAAGCGGGAGCTAAAGAGATGATCCTAGACCCTATGGAAGAACTCGGCGACCTTCTGGGCGACCTCCGATACGCTGGCTCGGGTAGCTTCGCCTTCTCCTTCGACGGGGCCTTCAAGCACCGGGTCCAGAGGAAATTGAGGGTTCCGGCTGGTGTAGCACGTCAACACGTATTCTGTGACGTTCCTCGCCAGGGATTGCCCCTCGACCTCCAGTTGGTCCGCGATGACGTCGCCCACCTTGGAGAGCTTGCTGCCTGCTGCGCTCAACGCTTGCAGCGCGAGGTCCGGCTCCAGCTCCAGATCATCCGGGCGCACGGGGCTGAAACCCATCGGCGTCAGCGCATCGTTGGCCTTGCCCAGGAACTCCCAAATCTGCAGGGAGTCCACTGTCCTCAGGCTCTTCAATTCTTCCAAGGATCTCTTGGCCGCCGTCAGTTCGGAATTCTCACGGGCGAGGCGCTCAACTTCTTTGGCGTTTTGCTGAATTTTTGCAGCAACCCGCCTCTCAAGTCTTCCGAGCTCCTCCTCCCGGAGGTGGATCTTGTTCCGACGGTCGACCAGGTCTTTCTCCCTAGCCTCCACTTTCTTCTCCCGGGCAACAAGGGCACACTCGTATTCGTAGAGTTCCTGCCCTCGCACCCAGGTCTTCTCCTCTTCCTCGAGGCAGCGCTCTTCCAACTTCTTAGTGCGCTCCTCGAGACCCTTGTCTGCCAGAGCTGTTTTCTCGGCGAGCTCCTCTTCCCTTCTCAGGATGTCATCCCGCAGCTCCAGGAGTTTTTGCTCTTCATCTTCGAGCCGTCTCTCCCTCCCTTCGAGTGCCTCTCGGCGCTTGATGAGAGCTGCGTTGATGGCTTCAAGCTGCTCGAACCGAGCATTGGCCGCGTCATTGGCAGCCTTGGCCTGATCATGGAACTCTCGAGAATGAGCGTCGAGGGCATGGGTCATGTTCTCCCTCTCATCCAGCAGCTTCTCCCAACACTCCAGGCGGATCTTCTCCCGCTTGATCCACTCCTTGTCATCCGCATGCCTCGACTGCGCCAGCTTAGTCTCGAAGTGGAGCCGATTACGCCACCGCCTAAGGGTTTGGCGCTCCTCTTCAAGAGCCTTGCTGTCGTGGAAGAAGGCCAGTTGGACCTGACGTAGACTGGAGCAGGCGTTGTCGATAGACATCGACAGCGGGATGGGCTCCGGACCTGCTGGGGTCTCCTCCGCTGGTTCCAGCGGGTCTTCACATACAAAAATTGGGTCCCACTCTACTAGAGCGGAACCCTAGGCTTCCAAAGCGCTAGGGCCTTCCTTTGGGATGGCCTCAGTCACCATCGAAGAAGGCCCCGCCGCCAAGTCTTCATTCGCCCCCTCAGGCAGGGGGCCGGCGACTTCGTTTAGGCACTCTGGCTCTGCCACAGATACCATCGATGTTGTTGCCTTCGGAGCAGGAGCTACTGCTGGCTCCGATCGGGGCACCTCTTCTGAGGGAGACCCGAGCTCCCTCGCCTCTTCAACCGCCGGCTCTGTGACCGACGCTCCAACAACAACCGGCTCAGCGACCGGCGCATCGGAGGTAACTGACTCAACTGTCGGAACTACCTCGATTTCCAGCTCGCACGCCGGAGCTTCAATCACCTCCGATTCAATCGCCGAGGCTTCAACGAGTTCCGGCTCTGAGACCGGGACTATCACTTCTTCCGGCTCTGTAGCCGAAGCTTCTATTACTGCAGCACAAGGACCCGGAGCTTCAATCTCCGAGACAAGTGCCGCCGGCATGTCTTCACTCCTGTGGTCCGGCGCTACCACGGGAAGTTCTGGGGACGAGTCAAGGTTCATGACCACGACAGCCGGCGCCGGAGCTGTCGCAGCCTCAGCCACCATTTGGGGCGGAGCCGGGACAGGAGCGGAAGCTCCCACGGCCTTAGAAACCGTGGCCGAGGGTGGAGCTTCACCCCCTTTCTTAGGGACGCTGCAGAGGATGGATAAAGAGAATTAACAAACAATCACTACAACTAAAAAGTTAACCAGGGTAAACATCAAAAATTACCTTGGAAGGCTCCCGCACCAGCTTGCGCGGAACCTTTTTCCCAGACGTTCCGGGCTGACCAGGGTCGGCGTAGGAGCTCTAGGAGGCCCCCTAGAACTCGCTGCAGCCACGGGAGATTCCCGAGTTGAGGCTCTCCTCGATCGGGAGGAACCCCTGGACCTGGAGACTCCAACCGCCCCGGGGGCCGGAGTCATACACCCGGAGCTAGCACCACCGGAGGGCTCTACCACGGAGACGGAAGCGCTTCGGGAGGATCCCACTGCAGGAACAGTCTCATTCCGGGAGGACCCCACCACGGGGACAGTTGCCACGGCACCAGAAGATCTTCCCCCTTGTGGAGAAGGAGCCAAGGTAGAAGCAGCGGGCATGACGGACCTTCCTCTTCCGACTCTCCGGCTCCTCCGCCAGCTCCTTGCCCTTGCCGATGACTTCAACCCTCGGCTGTGGAGCAGGGACTGAGCCATCTTCGGGCATCCCAGGGATCGCCACCCGGGTGGTTGGTCTCCTCTCGACGACGCCAAGGTCGTGAAGCGCAGGCATCTTCCGCCGGAGCTCTCTGCTGAACTCCACTTCCACGTTCAGAGGGAGAAAGGCCGGCGGTGGAGTCAAGTAATCTCCGTCGTCATCGATGCCGTGCTGGAATTTCTTGAGGTGGAACTCCAGGGTCTTCCCCACCATGTCGGACTTCAACCTGGTTTCAACCCGGTCCTCATCCATCACGCTGTTGAGGGCCCAGGCGAGCTTCTCCCTCCTCTTCAGCGGCGCCCACCTGTTGGTCAGGAAGTTGCAGAACACCGCCTGAGGAGTCAATCCTCCCTCCACACATCGGCGGATCCTGGTCAGGACAGGGTCGAAAACTTCCGCCAGCACCGGGACTTCACTCCATATCGACGTGTCGATGCCGGGAAGACTGTCTGGCAGTTCCAACCGCTCATGCTCCTCCACTCTGACGGCAATCCAATCTTTCTTCCAGTCATCCCACTTCCCGGAAGGGAACGACCGGAGGTACTTGAACGGGCACTTCTTGCGCTTCACGAAGTAGTAGAAGCCAAGGTACTCGTTGCTCCGGCTGGTGGTGTGAACGGTGAAGAAGGTTCGGAAGAGCTCGACGCAGGGGGGGATGCCCACCCACATCTCGCAGAAGTGGACAAAGATGGACACAAGGAGAATGGAGTAGGGACCAAGGTGGTATAGCTGCAGACCATAGAAGTCTAGCAGCATCAAGAAGAAAGACGAAAATGGTGGGATCAGTCCCACCATGGCGTACGAAGAAAAGTACACCATCTCGCCAGTGCGCTCCTTCTCAAAGGGGAGCTCTCCGCCGGCACGGACCGAGCGGCTGAAGAAGTCCGAGGACCACCCCATAAGGTCCCGGACCTTCTTCAAATCGTTGTCGGTCTTCAGGCGACTCTCGCGCAGACACAACTCCATCGCAGCACAGCTAGGCAAGAGAGGAAGAGCAAAGTACGAGTCGGGAGTTTGAGAGCAAGATCAGATGGGAGGCGTAAAGAACTTCCGACGGTACGCCCTTTCCTTCTTAAGTAAGCCCTCGCAACGCTTGGATTGAAACTGCAGGGGAGTCGAAAATACAACTCAAGAGTTCAATTCAGCCGATGACAAGGGGGCCCGGGACCACCCCGACGATCAAGTCGAGGTTCTCACCCAGGCGAACGGTTGTCATCACGAGGCGGGAAACCCAAAGGCGGCAGCCTGACAAGGCGCGCGGAACCGATACGGTTTTCGTATCGGAAACCGGCGACCTTCAATTGCGTGAGATCCGCACGCCAAAGATCTTATCTGCCGCCTGAGGTGTGCCACGCGTCGGGATTTAACTGTAAAATCCTATCAACGGCACCTCCGAAGACCTTTGAAGACCTAGTTCAAGAGTCGCAAAGGTGGACCCACCTCCGATGGAACGACTTCACCCCGGTGACCTTCCTCGGAGGTAGGTCCAGGGGGCCACTGTCGGTACCCTAAAAACCGTACACCCCCTGAGATTACAAAGATCTCAGGGGAAGGACGACTACTCGAGTTGAATACCCTCGGAGGCCCACTTGTCAGACATGACCGGACCAGCTTTTCCAACATGGTTAATCCCTAGGTCGCCACGTGTACTACCGAACCGGAGCTACCGCCCACAAGGGGGAAGCACCGGACTGAGTACCGAAACGACACCTCCGGACCTAACCCCTGACCGAGAAAAGCTCCGGACCTGACATGTGTCAAGTAGCCCCGGAGCTTCCTGCTTCCTGCAGCAAGCTCCGGAGCTGCCACATGTCTAAACATCGGAGCAAGCCACCTCTAACCTCCGGGAGACCTTGTAACTGCTCCAGATCTTCAAAGGAGAGCCAAGGACTTCAAGACCTGTTTAAATGTCATTAATGCCATATTAATGACACTTAAACGGACGATCTTAACGCATGTAACGGCACTGTCGAAGCCCGTTACAGGATCATTAACAACAATTAATCGTGTATCAATACTAGTAACCGCCAGGGCCACATGTCGGGCCAGGTAGCTTGTAACGGCCTGTCTTTGTACTATAAAAGGACAGGCCGACGATACACAGAGAGGAGGACAGACAGTAGATCATGCGTGATAAGCCAATACAACATCAACACCCCCGTGGAGTAGGGTATTACGCTCAGGCGGCCCGAACCACGTAAATCCTAGTGTCTCCAGTGTCAAACCGCAATACACCTTCTTGAGTCTCCGCGCGCCCACACCGAACTATGAACTCCTTCAACACTTTAGCTGTGTCAGGAGATCTGCCGACTCCAACAGTCGACAACCATTATACCAGATTTCACCATTACCATTAACCATGTCCAATACCATAATTCAGTCCATAACGAGTCATAACCATATTATCAACCATAACCAGTACCAACCGTAACCAAACCATTCCAAATCTCAAGTTTCCTCTAATAATGTGAGGGTCCAGGTTGCTCATGACCGGGAGCACGACTATCATGATAGTTTTAAGACTCTACAGAGTTTGTACCACTTTGCCCACATGTTTGTGATTTCATCACCTTTCGATGACTATAGAATCTCAATTATGCTGTCTCACACTTCCTTAGGTGTGTGGCCAAGAGATCACAAAATAGCTTTTACAAGGGGATTACTAGCATGTACGGACCCCTTGAGGTTTCACCGGTGGCAATGTCTCCAACTGAGCACATCTTCAACCAAGGGCCCCCTCTTGTGCCATTCGGATCCCAGGGAGTTCTGCCAACCATATCCAAACCCAATCCGATCCCCCTTCCCCGGTGCACCAAATGATCCGAGCAATACTAGCAATACCCTAATTAATGAGCTACGCCACACACATACTTGGCCTCATGGTGGCACTATAAATCCTGGATGGTCGCTCCACGATCCGGTCCATAGATCTAAAGCAAGCGAAACCACCATAGCATCGAACCCAAACCACATACCATGCTTGCTTAGATCACCCATTACCATGTCATATTAATCAGTTCATATTAACCATAATCTAATTAATGCATGATTAAATAGTATAATTGTTCCCCCATCCCAATTAATTAAGCGAAGCAAAGGTAAAAAGCCCTTCCCGACTTTCTACCATGAATTCCAAGCGACATGGATGGTCAAACAAAGCTAGTAAACTTCCTATCATAGGATTCCCATCAAATTGACCCAAGCATGCAGTTTTGCAAACAAAACATTTATTTTAGAAACATGATCAATATGTTCAAAGACACTTGCCTTGATCTTGGGTTTGGTTCGGGTCAAAGCCTTCAAATTTCTAGTACTGGAGGTCCTCCGCAGCACTCTCTAGCGCAAATCCGTCTAAACCGCGCAACGAACATACAAGACAGGAATTACAAATAATAAGTGCACATAGGTTACTCAAGATGACATGATATGCATGATTAATGCAAATGCGAAGTAAAACTAGTTAATGAGTTGTTAATGATGTTTACTAACTAGTTCCAATAGTTTTTGACATGTTCTGACAGGTTTGGAATTGATTCAAATCAATTTAGATTTAATTTAGCAAGAAACCGATTGCAAAATCGGACTAGTCCGCCCTTCGCAGAACCAACAAACTAGGGTTTTCTTGATCGACGTGAATTTGGAGAAACGGGGTTGAACTCACATGAGAAAGAGGAAGTAGAAGGTATACCAGGTGTTTAGAACTCCAATGAATCAAGGGTTTTGGAGGCAACACTTGGATCTTGACGATCTAGTGTTGATGAAGAACTTGAAGGTGGATTGGTGATGAAGAATGAAACTTGACGGAGATCTTGGTCCTCTTCTATTTCCTCCTCTTCTTCTTCTCAGTTGGGATCTCCTTCTCCCTCTTTGATGGTGGCTCTCCACGAACTAGGGTTTGGTTGACTTTCAATTGAGGCAAAAGGATGTAAAGTCAAGAGGTGGGGTTGATTATATAAGGGTGAGGGCTAGGGTTTGATGGATTTCGAGTTTGGGGAGGGTGGAGGCTGGTGTGGGGTCCCACATGGGCTCCAAAAAGAGTTAGACATGATTTCCTTAGGCCCATTTAAGATAAAACCCAAAACACGTCGTGAAACAAAAGATCAACTGGAAATCGCGATTTATCAGACAAGTTCAAAAATGGCCGGACTAGTCCGAAGATTGACAGAGGCAAAAATGGACATGTCTGGACCATATCGGACAAGTCCGAACTTGGTCAGAGGAAAATCAGACAAGTCTGCCCAAAACCAAACAAGTCCCATTTTAGTCAGAGGGAAAACAGATAAGTCTGTTGGAATACCGGACAAGTCCAGAGACTTAGCAAAATTTCAAGGTTGGGGGTGACCGGACTAGTCCGTATAGGACCGGACAAGTCGGAAAGTGTCTAGAGGCAAAAACCGGAATAGTCTGCACTAAAATGGACATGTCCGATCGAGGTCAGAAAGAAATCGGACTAGTCTGCACTGAAAACGGACTAGTCCACACTTCCCAAAATTCTTAAGTGCGGTTTTGCTCTAAATTCATTTTAAACTTGTCCCTTTTTATGTTGCTTAATGTTAAACATTTATTAGAATGTATGCAATGCATGATGGATGAAAACAACCTACCCTCCTTAAAATGAATCTCGCCCTTGAGATTAGACGCAGAAGAAAAGAGATAGGGAAATTCCTTCTTGAGATCATCTTCTAACTCCCAAGTTTCCTCTGATTCTGTGTGATGCTTCCATTGAACTTTACAACATCTAATGACCTTGTTTCTTGTGACCCTCTCTTTGGTTTCCATGATTTTCATTGGTTGCTCGGCATAAGTCAAATCTGCCTCTAATTCCAACTCTTCCATTGGCACTTGTTCTTCAGGTATCATTAAGCACTTCTTGAGTTGGGAAACAAGAAACACATCATGAACATCCGACAAATGTGCTGGCATCTCCAACTTATATGCTACTCCTCCTCTTTTGTCCAAAATCTTGAGCGGCCTAATATATCGAGGTGCTAGCTTGCCTCTTATGTTAATCCTCTTATGACCTCTCATTGGTGACACCTTGAGGTAAACAAAATCTCCTATTTCAAAGGCTAGTTTCCTTCTCCTATTGTCCGCATAGCCTTTTTGCCTTGATTGAGCAGCCCTCAAGTTTTCACGAATAATCTAGACTTGTTTCTCAGCTTCTTGCAGCATGTCAGGTCCAAACACTTCATTTTCTCCTGTATCATTACAAAACAAGGGCGTCCTACACTTCCTTCCATATAGTGCTTCATATGGTGACATCTTCAAACTTGCTTGATAACTATTGTTATAGGAAAATTTTGCATATGGCAAGCTCTTGTCCCAACTTTTCCCATGCTTCAAGGCATAAGCTCTTAACATGTCCTCTAAAATCTGATTGGTCCTTTCAGTTTGCCCATCCGTTTGAGGGTGATATGCTGAACTGAAATTCAACCTTGTACCTAATGCTTCATGCAATTTCTGCCAAAATCTGGAGGTAAATTGGGAACATCTATCGGACACTATCTTCTTTGGAACTCCATGCAAACATACTATTCTTCCCATGTAAAGTTCAGCCAACTTCCCCCCATTAATGGTGGTCTTGACGAGAATGAAGTGAGCTGACTTAGTTAAGCAATCCACAATTATCCATATGAAGTCATAACTGGACTGAGTACGCGGTAACCCAACTATAAAGTCCATTCCAATTTCTTCCCACTTTCATTCCAGAATCTGCATTGGCTGCAATAATCCAGCTGGCCTTTGATGTTCCGCCTTCACTCGTTGGCACACATCACACAACGCTACATATTCAGCTATGTCCTTTTTCATGCTAGCCCACCAATAACAAGTCTTCAAGTCCTTGTACATCTTTGTACAACAGGAATGAATTGAGTAAGGTGAATCATGTGCCTCCTTTAATATTGTCTCCCAGATATGCTTCACATTAGGCACAACGATCCTCTTACCAAGCCATAGAGTACCATGTTCATCCTCATCAAATCTGACTTCTCTCCCTTCTTGGGTCCTTTCCTTGATTTCCTGAATTTCCTCATCCTTGGTCTGACCTTCCCGAATTTCTCGCTCCAAGATCGGATTTAACTCCATTATTCCCATCTCATTCACAAATCCGAGGTTCAACTGTTCAAACTCCTTGCATAACTTGGATGGCAATCCTCGAACTGTGAGTTGGTGACTTACTCCTTTCCTACTGAAGGCATCAACCACTACATTAGCCTTTCCTGATAGTTGATACCCACATCATAATCCTTGATGATCTCCAACCACCTTCGTTGCCTCAAATTCAGGTCCGTTTGAATGAATATGTACTTGAGACTCTTATGATATGTATAAATTTCACACCTATGTCTAAGGATATAATGTCTCCAAATCTTCAATGTGTGTACCACGGCTACAAGTCCAAAATCATGCGTTGGGTAATTCTGCTCATGTTTCTTCAATTGTCTCGATGCATATGCAACCACTTGACCTTCTTGCATCAATAAACATCCAAGTCCTTGTCTTGATGCATCACAATAAATATCCAAACTCTTGCTTAAATCTGGCAATATCAAAACAGGGGCTGTGGTTAACCGTTTCTTGAGCTCCTCAAAATTGTCCTGACAAGCTTGAGTCCTTTGGAAATCCTTCCCCTCATTAGCAACTCCGTCATGGGATTGGCTACTTTAGAAAAGTCCTTGATGAATTGACGGTAATATCTGGCCATTCCGAGAAAACTCCAGATCCCCTTTAAATTCTGTGGGGGTTCTCATTTCAACACGTCTCTCACTTTTTTCTGGTCAACCGATACTCCTCCTCCTAAGATGATATGACCCGAAAAAGACACCACTTTCAACCAAAATTGGCACTTGTTGAACTTGTCATACAGTTGATGCTCTCTCAATTTCTGCAATGTAAGACTTAAGTGTTCCTCATATTCCTTCTCATCCTTCGAGTAGATCATAATGTCATCAATGAACACCACTACAAACTTGTCAGGGTACTCCATGAAGACCTTATTCATGAGGTACATAAAGTAGGCATGCACATTTGTGAATCCAAAAGACATCACGGTGTACTCATAAGATCCATACCGTGTCCGAAAAGCTGCCTTGGGTATGTACGATGGTCTAATCTTCATTTGAAAGTATCTCGACCTCAAATCAACCCTGGAGAAGACACAAACACCCTTCATCTGATCAAACAAGTCCTCTATGCGTGGCAAGGTAAACTTGTTCTTGATGGTCACCTCATTGAGAGCTCGGTAATCCACACACATCCTTTGTGATCCATCCTTCTTATCTACGAAGACTACGGGCGCTCTCCAAGGTGAAGAGCTTGGAAGAAAAAACCCATCTCTAGTTGCTCTTGAAATTGCTTCTTGAGCTCCACTAACTCCTTAGGAGGCATCCTATATGGCCTCTTAGCTATAGGTGTTGTTCCAGGTATTAATTCAATAACAAACTCAATGTCGTGATCAGGTGGCATACCTAGCAACTCATCCGAAAACACATACAAAAATTCACACACCACCGAAATCTCCTCAATTGCAGCACCGTCCATGTGATTCAGCTCCAATTGCTTCGATGCATGCTAAGATGCTTCAAATTCTATGGTGATCCCTTCCTCATTGGTCAACCTCACCGTCTTTGTGGCACAAAACATTTTTTTTTAGAAACATGATCAATATGTTCAAGGACACTTGCCTTGCTCTTGGATTTGGTTTGGGTCAAAGACTTCAAATTCCTGGTACAGGAGGTCCTCCGCAACACTCTCTAGCACAAATCTGTCTAAACCGCGCAACGAACATACAAGGCAAGAATTACAACCAATAAGTGCACATGGGTTACTCAATATGACATGATATGCATGATTAATGCAAATGTAAAGTAAAACTAGTTAATGAGTTTTTAATGATGTTTACTAAATAGTTCTAATAGTTTTTAACAAGTTTGGACAGGTTTGGAATTGATTAAAATAAATTTAGATTTAATTCAGTTGGAAACAGATTGTAAAATAGGACTAGTCTGCCCTTCGCAGAACCAGCGAACTAGGGTTTTCTAGATCGACTTGAATTTGGAGAAACGCGGTTGAATTCACGTGAGAAAGAGAAAGTAGAAGTTATACCAGGTGTGTAGAACTCAAATGAATCAAGGGTTTTGGAGGCAACACTTGGATCTTGACGATCTAGGGTTGATGAAGAACTTAAGAGTGGATTGGTGATGAAGAACGAAACTTGACGGAGATCTTGACCCTCTTTCATTTCCTCTTCTTCTTCTTCTCGCTCGGGATCTCCTTCTCCCTCCTTGATGGCGGCTCTCCACAACCTAGGGTTTGGTGGACATTCAATTGAGGCAAAAGGATGTAAAGTCAAGAGGTGGGGTTGTTTATATCAGGGTGGAGGGCTAGGGTTTGATGGATTTCGAGTTTGGAGAGGGTGGAGGCCGGTCACTACAGGAAACGCGATCATTTGAGACGGCTGGATTTATTTGCGATGGCCACCCGTCGCAAATAGTTCAAATTGCGACGGCATGTTGGTGGCCGTCGAAAATAATATGGCTGTCGCAAATAAGTACTAATTTGCGACGACCAACACTAGGGCCGTCGCAAATAAGAGACCCGTCAAAAATAAATACTTATTTGCGACAGCTACGAAATAGACCGTCGGAAATAACTTTAATTGCGACGACCATAAGTTAAGGTTGTCGCAATTAAGGATGCCGTCGCAAATAAAAGCTATTATCGGCCAACCCGACCCCGACATTTCATTCACCTGCACACCGAGCCCCCGCCGCCCGCTGCATCCCCACCGCCCTACCGCCGCTGTCACTGCCCCGCCGCCGCCCCCACTCCCGCCGCCGTCCTGCCGCGGCCCCGCCCCCGCGGCGTTGCCCCCTCCAGCTAGCCGCGCCCTCGCCCCCGCGCGGCGCTGCCCCCTCATGCCGCCGGCCCATCGTGCCACCGGCCCCGCCCCCGCAGCGCCGCCCCTCCGGCCGCACCCTCGCCCCTGCGGCCGCGCCCTCACCCTGAGGCACCACCCCCTCCGGCTGCCGGCCCGCCGCGCCCCCGGCCCTGCCCCTTCCAGCGGCGCCCTTGCCGCCCCCAGCCCCACCCCCGCCCCCGTCGTCCCTGCACAGACAGCACTGCCCGGGTGCCCTCACCGTGGCCTCTGCGTACTCGGCTCCCCCGCGCTCGACATCGCCGCGCCCCTGCCGCCTCCGGCTCCGGACAGCAGCGCCGCCAGTCTCCTCCAAAACCTCCGACGTCCATCCGACGTCGCGCCGTACGTATGTTACTTGTTAATTGTTCTTATATTTAGTTCTTATGATTAGTTGTTATGTGAATTATTAATTGTTATGTGAATTATTAGTTGTTAATTGTTCTTATGAGTAGTTGTTAATTGTTCTTATGATTAGTTGTTAATTGTTCTTGATGATTATATGTTATGCGAATTATTAGTCGTTAATTGTTCTTATGATTAGTTGTTAATTGTTCTTACAGTTAGTTGTTAATTGTTCTTGATGATTAATTGTTATGCAAATTATTACTTAGTTGCAATGTTTTCAATATTTGTAACTCTATGGCTTTGTCTGTCGTCCTGAATTTCTATTATGTCTAGTGTATGTTTAAAAATTTAGTGCATTTATATAATATTTGTGACACCCGTGCATTGATATTTAATGTTTTTGAGTGACTACTTAATATATTTAAAAAAAGGGGTTTTGGGCTGGCTTGGACCAACCCGCAAGGGCACGACACGCAATAAGTGTGATCGTGCCGTGTAGACCATTGTAGTGGTACCGTATGCATCAAGTTGACACAGAAGCGAACAGGTTCGTAAGGATGTCAATGACCGCGATTGCGTGGACGGTGAAAATGGATGTGGAATTTTCATCTAAGACGAACTTTCCTCTCACTCTTTCTCTAGTTCTTTCCTCTCTCTTAAATGACTTCAAAATGAAAATGAGCAACGTAACCTATAGCAATGTATTACCCATTTCGAACCGGCACGTCTCACATGCCATTGGCATGTGAGTCGTGTAGGTTTGGAATTGTCCCTTTTTGGACAGCCTGAGAGTGACCGAGGGGGCGTGGCTTGTGACGAGATGCGGGTCCGGATTTGGACGAGATTTCGGTGGCG
This sequence comes from Tuctoria greenei, assembly GCA_036927565.1. Classification (NCBI taxonomy): domain Eukaryota; kingdom Viridiplantae; phylum Streptophyta; class Magnoliopsida; order Poales; family Poaceae; genus Tuctoria; species Tuctoria greenei. The sequence goes on from JAYESD010000008.1 coordinate 131,066,267, forward strand.
TAACCCTGTTGTTCTCTGCTGCACCAGTTTTGGGTGTGCAGTGGAGAACAGTGTGGTTATGCTGCCAAAATTTCGTTCGAATCCGGATCTCGCGTCTCGTCATGAGCACGCTCCGCTCGGTCACTCTTGGGTGGATTTAGGATCTATCTGCCTAGGTTTTATGGCCGTGACATAACATAACAATGAAACTAATAATGATTTGTCTGCTTTAAAGGTTGATTGATATAGAGGCAGGAAGATAGAGGGAAAATGATAGCCATAGAGAGATAGAGAGAGAGAGAAATGAAAGAAGAGAGGAAGAGAGGGGATCTAGATGGAGATAGAGGGAGAGGGAGGGCGAGATGTTGATGCATTTATATTCTAACACAAAATTTCACTAATTGCAGGGATCTGCAATGGCTGGACAAACTCGGTCGCTGTCGCTACCGCCATCTAGAATGAGGCACGACGACGACATCGACTTCGGAGGTAGCTACAGTGGTGGCTACGGAGGTCAGACGTGCGAGTGAGCCCTTGTTTGGTTTGTTTATGGTGATGCCATGTTTCGACAATGTGTTGTGATGTGTTCTGAGACTGTTATGATGTTTATGTGACTGTTTGTTATATATTGCCTATTGTGTGATTCTGACCATCGAGCCGGGTAGTATTTTCTGTATTTTTTAAAAAATAAAAAACCTTATTTGCGACGTCTTTTTATACAGTACCATTGCAAATAAGGACCCAGACCGGCGCAATTAAGCCTCTGCTATTTGCGACGGCCAGGCCGTCGCAGTTAACGCTTATTTGCAACGGCAGTCTGTCGCAAATAGCCGCGTGGGTCCTGGAGGAGTACACGTGAGCCCTGCCGGCTGAACTTATTTGCGACGACCTGGCCGTCACAAATAGGGTTTAAATTGCAACGGCCAGGTTGTTGCAAATAGGGTTTAAATTGCGATGGCCAGGCCGTCGCAAATGCTGGTGCGGGGCCCACCTGCCCCTGGGCAATAATTTGCGATGGCCGCTGTGAGCCGTCGCAAATAAGCTTAATTGCGACGGCTCGAAACCGTAGCAAATAAGCAAAGCCGTCACAAATAGCTTATTTGCAACGACATTTACCTTATTGGCGATGGCCCTAGTCGTCGCAAATCGTCGGGATTCCTGTAGTGGGTGTGGGGTCCCACATGGGCTCCAAAAAGAGTTCTACACGACGTCCTTAGGCCCACTTAAGGTAAAACCCAAAAACACGTCGTCAAACAAAAGATCAACTCGGAATCACAATTTACCGTACAAGTCCAAAAACCGCCAGACTAGTCCGAAGATTGACAGAGGTGAAAACGAACAAGTTAGGACTATATCGGACAAGTCTGAACTTGGTCACAGGAAAATCAGACAAGTCTGCCCAAAACGGGACAAGGCCAATTTTAGTGAGAGGGAAATGTAAAATCCCAATTTTTCCTTAATATGAAGTTCAGTTACCAGTTTGTTTTCAACTCTAGTAATGATCAATTAGGGTTGTACACATGAACTTGATATCATCAAGAATATTTCTCTCCCTCATACTTAAATTTTTATTAACATAAGGGATGGACTTCACTAATGACCCTAGAATAATTCAAGTGACCTTCCTGCAAATTTTGCATTTTATTGAATGAATTTTGCTAGCGCAAAACACTATGCAGTACTAAATATATTCAAATTAATTTGAATATAGCAATGTACATTTAGGCCCTGTCAAAATATTCAAACCTGAGGCCATACATTTTTCCATGGCCTCATAATATTCCAAATAGCCTTCCTACCAAGTTTCAAGATTTGTGAATTCCATTTGCTATTTTATTTGAGATGCTTAGCAAATTCGAGCCATATTGAAGTTCAAATTTTGAATTCTATTCAAACTTATTTGAACAAAAGATTTGACCACACCATAATGATCAGCATGACTTGATTGACTTATCCACGAGGCTTCACAATTTTTGAAGCTCAATTGCTATTTAACTCAGTGTCTCCATTGAATTTCATTCAAATTCAAATCCAAATTTGAAATTCAATTAAAACTTGATCAATTTGAAGTTTTGATTCCATAATCAAATTCCAGATATTTAGTTGAGCCTATCCACAAATTGGAATGAATTTTGGACAAGTATTGGTGGGTGAATTCAGTGTACAGGGAAGATAAGCTTGGAGGGAGAGGTGGGACCCACTAGTCAGTGGGACAATTTTGCCCCTGTTCTTCACAGGGCACCACCTCCCGGCATGCAAACACCACAGAGCTGCTTGCCTCCTTGCTTCAACTCCAGCTGCCTACAGCTCATCCGCAGGCTCCTCCTTATCACCTCCTCAGCCCCCAAGTCGAGTTCTTCCTCCCCATTTCATCCCTAGCGCACAAAGTTCACTCCCGGCAAGTTTTTCCCCTCCCCCTCGAAATCCGGCAGAGATCATCGGTAAGGCTCCCATTTCTTCGCACTGGGTTACTCCTCAAGCTTTGGCGCACCTCCCTGACCATTCCCTTGTCCAGCCGGAGCCTCCCCGACGCCAATAGAAGTGGAACCGTGGCCGCCGGAAAAAGCTCCCCTGTTCCAGCTTCTCTGATCAACGTTGACCCGACGCTACAGCCGTTGTCTCGCCTCGATATTAAAAGCCAAAAGGTTTGCCTACTCATGTTCTAGCTTCTCGTAAAGATTCCAACCATGACATGCCTCCTAGCCCTCGTATTTCTATTTCTTCTGACGAGCTTCAGGTATGAGTAGACTTGCTTCGCGCACAAAATTCCTTTATACTGTTGACTATTCCATGCGCACCAGTTCTATGTGGTTCTATATGGCAAGACGCATCACCTCGAACAAGAGCCATCGAGTTTCATTGGGTTTTCACACCGGAATCCCATTTTCTCCAACCGCGGATTTTTCTCTCCTCGGTCCATCGTCGCCACCACCTTCTGAGCTTTTCCTCTCCTTCTTAAGGCCAGAGTCTCATTCCCCATGCTTCCATGAAGCTTCTCGAGGTCTTCCGGATCGGTTCAGCCCACCGTAGAGCTCGACCGACATGGCCGAAACCATAATCGCCACCGTCGCCGTCGCGCAAGCCTTTCCGGCCATCGCCGGCGTGTGCTGACCCCACCGGCGTGCTTAGCACCTCAAGATAGGGTTAGGCAGTGAGTTTGGCGAGGAGCCGTGTCGTGGATCGACGGGCGGCGAGTGATCCAGCGAGGCACCGCCGCGGCCGCGCGTGCGGCGAGAGGTAGACGATGACCCGGTGGGGCCCAGTCGTCAGTGAGTGAGCGACGCGCCCGGATAAGCTGCGGGCGTGGATCACGTGCGGCTACACGGGTTAACCCCGTGGCCCCCGTGCGGCTTACACCCGATTGGCCCATTTCAAATCTGTGGGCCCAGCCCTTTATTCAAATTTTTCCAATTGGAGTTTTATTCCAGATTTTGCCCCCAACTTGGAAAATCCATAACTCCTAGTATAATTGCTCAAAAATTTCCAAATAAATTCAGGTAGACTCATCTCGATCTCTAATTTGCAGTGATTCAATTTATTGGACATGAAACTCCCAGAATTTTTATAATTAATTCCTTTGAGCTAACTGCTTGGGAAATTAATTACTCCTGTTTTGTAAATTGGAAAATTCCCAATTTTGTTCAGAACACTCTTGTCGATACACTTGATCTCCAGTACAAATTTGAAGTTCATTGGACTTCCATTACTGGGTTGATCAGTGTTCCAAATCTCTATGTAGTTGAAATTTGAGAAATATACAAAATCAATTTCAGAAATCCCCCAAAACTTGTAAAATCAGTTTCCCCCTGTAGGAAGCTTAGAAAATTGTGAAACCAATATTCCTAGAACCAGTGAGACTCCCTCTACATGGTACAACCAGTGGTAGCCATGATAGACCTCCAGAATTGCAACCAAAATTCAGAGAAGGTTTATACTTGTAGGAATTTTAGGGACAACTAACTTCCTTGATCATCTCCTGTTCTTTGCAAGAGTCTCCTTTATAGTCCCTATTATCTACCATAGAAGTTCCAAAGCCATTTAAGATCATAATCTTATTTTGTTTCACAAGATATTAGGTTGTGACCTTAAACATATTATTTATTTTCAAAGTCATTCATATATAGTATATGCATAACGTGTAGTAACAAAAGTCGAGGAGCAGACAGAAGCTTTTGAAGTCCAGCTGCCGGAGACTAACATAGACTTGAACTCACATTCAGGCAAGCCCCGGCTTGCATTTATGTTCCTACAGTGCCTTTGCAGTTTTCATTCACCTTACGTCTTCAGAGGTTTGTGCATTACGTTTAAGGTGTTTGACACCAACTTGCATGACCAAATAACCCAGAGAGTTGTTAAAATAGCTCATAGACTCATGCAGTAATTGCCATGCTTATATTCATAGGGATCTAGTAGAAGTCGAGTTGTGGGAATCTACTCGCGAGATAGGATTTTATCACATGAAATGGATTGGATCAAGAAAGGGTTTATGAATATGAAATTTAGACCGAGCAGCGGGTAGGATGCAACGAGACGTGTTCTCACATGCGTAGCCCTGCTTGCGTCGATTGAGGACCGATTCGTGTGCGGCCCTGCTGGACAAGCTTGAATTGTATCGGTGACATACTGGAGAAATGGGCTCCAGTAAACTGACGTAGCTTGATACTGGTTTGTCGAGGCATTCCGTTCTGTTTTATAGGCGTGGGTTGAGGGCAGCAAGGTGTAAATCAGCTGGTGGGCATGTCAGAGTACGCCCCATGCAGTGACCTCCTGCTCGTGACGGATCGACCGGTTCGACATTTGAGTGTTGGGTGAAAGGTGGCCGTATATGACTAGTACTGAACTGCTATGTAGGTACTGCTATAAGTACTCGCTGGCACTTCCGAAAGTGCGTATGTGTTGTGTTGACCGGGTGTGTCCTGATTGCAATCACCGTTCCTCGCGGTAATAGAGTACCACTTGTTCACTACGCTGTGACGTAATAAATACTGAAGAAGTTAGGAGAATACGATGTATTGAATTATAATTGTTTTGCAACATTGTATGGCATAGAGATGGCACAATTAAAAGTTTACAGTTTCCCCATACATTACCTATAATAGCATTATGTGCTTTGGGCATGTCATATCATCGACAAAGCATTTCTTGTTTGATTGTGGAGTCTATGATGTGTCGTGCATGAAGAATGTCATGTGCTACTTAAAACATGACTATAAGGATCCACTTGTAGGCGTGTCCTTTATGCTATTCCTTACCCATACTTAGTATTCACCTCTGCATATGTCTATTGAGACGGGTTAGTCTTGCTGAGCCTTAAGCTCACGTCTGCAGTTAACAAGTTTTTGCAGATTATACGACTGATGACGGGTTTGATGA